>CM062812.1:435333574-436533574 GCA_031772625.1 Pinus tabuliformis
AAGAGATCTTAAGGGATTCGCGCAATCTTCCATCTTTAGTTAACTTTCTTTCCTTGCGCTGATGTTGTGATCTCCTTTGTTCTTATCCATAACTGCACGCTCCATCCTTGGCTTGCTACCTGTACGGTGTTTCCTGGCTAGGGAACAACAGTTGTTCCATTTCGTCCTTTTCCTGCATAAGGAGTGATAACAATTAGCTAAATCTTGATGATAGATAATTTCCTTATTTTTACCATAATCCTTTGATATATTAACACTTTAGGGTGTAGAAGGGATATAACTAAAGAAAAGGATAATGAAATAAATAATATATATATACCTTTTCCATGACTCAACATACTCCCCTGCTTACCCTTTTTCATGTCCTCATGAAAACCATATAGTTCGTATGCAGAGTAGTCAAGGAATAGGCTGGAGAAGGATTGTCATGAAGTGGCCCGAATCCATGATTCTTGGCCAAGGTTTCAAAAATGTGTCTTGTCTGTCTTTTAGGCAATTCATATATAGCTTTATAGTCTTCTGCAAGATACCAGACAATAGGACTACGAAATCGATAGCCTAGCCAATATGGGCCTTCCCTCAAGATGAGGTTGCTATAAGTAACAAAGCGATTTGCAGCCAATTTAAAGTTTTTATAGTTGAATGGTTCTCTGTCTTGCACATTATGATTAGAAACTATCCATTTGAATTTAGTTGCTGCCAAGGAGTTGTCTTTGATAGAGAGAAAATACTCTACCCCTTGCTGGACAATTTCTTTGTGAATGGGCCCCAATACCTGGATTACTCCTTCCTTTCGCATCAAACTTCTGTGTTTGGCCAGCATTTGCAGTGGGTTTTTCGATTCACCCCTGACCCAAAGGTCCAACCCATTTTCCTGCCTCTGGAAAGTATTATGGGCTTTGAACCATTTCAACTGGTTAACAACAAATGAAATGAAAGCTTGAAATTGTATATCCCCCACAAAAGGGCTGGGATTCCTCTCCTAGTCTCTTACTCAAGCCTTTCTATGGTCAGCCGAGCCTGTGCCAGATTCTCTTGAATATTTGCCTATGAAAACATCTTTGGCCTGGACATCTATCTCGATGTTCTTGTTATGAGACTTACGACCTGTAGTCTAAATACTCTTATCATGGGATGGAATGCTTAAAGTCTACATTCTTTTATTATGGACAGTCAGTCTTTCTGTCTGGGTGGCCGCATTTTTGGAGGATATTGCCTCCGTTTGAGCAGCTACATTACAAAAATGTACATTCTCTGTTTGGGAAGCCGCTTCTATAATGGTTGCATGATGTTCCTTATCAATTTGAATGGATATGGGCTCGGTTTGAGTCCCAATAACCCTTGTATCATGGAATTTAGTTTGAATGGCTGTATTCACCGTTTTCGAGGTTCTGCTTGAAATTTTCCCACTTTTTAATGTCTTTATCTTTTGTCTGAGTCTTTTCACTAAATTCTGCAGCTTCTGTTGTTCCTTTTTCAACCTCTTAATTTCACTTTTCTTCTTTTTGGGAGGAACAACTATTTCACTAACCGTTTCTGCTCTTACCGAGCTCGGTTGCTCATTTGGGTTTTGTTCTCCAAGGGTTGTGTCTTTACCCTGACTGTTTTCTATTTCCTCCGTTTGGCCCACATCTTCTGTGTTTAAATTGACCTAACTAGGTTCTTCTGGAGGGGTATCCCTAGTTTGGTCCGCCTCTTCCTGAGTGGCTTCTACCCCTGTTTCTGCTTCACCAATTATTTCTTCTGATATACTCCAATTGTGGGCAGAGTTTTCTTCCGATTGTGCTACTTCAATATTGAGGTTGAGTGGACTTTCAGCTATATATGTTCACTCATATTGGTCAAAATATGGTCCAATTCAACATCATGAAGTAAATCTTATGGTGGACTTGTGCTGGGAGTTAAGGGAAGTTTTGTTTCATCCCTCTCATGTTCACTAGTATGCTCTGTTTCCTCCTCAAGTTCTGACTCTAGGTTATCTCTTCCTTCCAGCTATAAAGGTTGCTCGTTTTCAGGGCTAGATAATTCTAAGGGTTGGCTGCTGCTACCCAGAAGGTTTTCAGCTGTTCCCTGACTTGTCTCGGCATATCGTCTGCATTTTTGTGGTCTATTTGTTGTGTTGGTAGTCCTTTTCCTTTTTGGGGCAGGTAAGGCTAACCCCACCTCTATAGTAAACACTAATTCTTCCCAATTGGTTTGTTGTTGGACTAGATTGTAGCTTACTATCGACCTAATTAAACAATGATGACTTACAACAGTCTTTGTATGCCCGGATTTCTTTATGCTTTGAGCAGCTTAATGCAACAATAATTTCAAATATGCAGGCAAGTTTACAGAACATTTCTGTTTTAAAATTGCTAATAATTTGAGGTGGTGTGGTATTACCACATCTTTTCTTCTGTCACATGTGATATAGCTCTGGACGGTTCTGGCCAGCTCTGTCCATGGTTCTCCCAGAGATGAAGGTTGAACTCCTTTGCCTTTGACAATCAGGTTCTGTCCCTCATCCCGAAAGGTGGCAATGGCGTCTTGTAGCCTCAATTTTTTATGCATCCATATGGGTCCGACTGTTGGTAATCCAGACACCTCCGCTATTACTACATCTGTTACTGTCATTCGCCTTCCTCTTATTATAGAATGATCATCCTGCAAATTCTGTAAAAATTTGATAGCCACGGTTTCATTAGGTTGCTGCAGTCATGTAAAATATGCGACCCATCCGGCTCGTACTAAAATTTCTCGGGCGGCATCAGAAATAGCTAGTGTCTGTGGCTCACTACGTACTGATCGTCCTCCCATTTTGTCTGAATTCTGCACACTGTTAGCTTTAACACAGGTAACACAGCAATACACAGAGCCAGCAATGGAACAACAAGCTGTTAAATTCGGATAATACTTTTTTAACATAGATACCGTTAAGAACTTGCTATTATGGGATATCATGTAGCCCGATACAACCAAATAAAAGACTGACACATATGCAAAAGTGATTTGGAAGTCACCCATGCCCCCTGAAAAATGATAGGTCGCCTTCGACCGGTTAAATGTAGGAATGACGTACTGATGACAATTGTACAGTGGTAAAAATGGTAAGCTATACATATTTATGACAAGATCAAAAAAATATCGAGTTGCTGAAATCGATGCATAACATGAGAATTACGAATAAATATAGAGATGCCATGAAGTGATTTGAAAAGGGGAAAGGACATCTGACGTAGGTAAAATGCTTATGCAGTCATTATTCCACTTAAACCATTATGATTGACTTTTTAAACAATATTTCATGCATAAAGGTTCAAAAGGAATTAGGAACATAATCTCTTTTGAAATAAAGATGAAGAAATAAGAAAAGGGGTTATAGTTATTATTGATGTTGAAAAATATGACTCCAATTGTTAGGCCCCTATACTATTAGTGTAACCCCTTATTGTTATTATTACAACCCACTTATTATATTGATGTACCCATGTAGTGCCCATATTGTTACTATTGTGCCCCATAGAAGCCCACTATTGTTATTATTGTGCCCTTACATTATTATTGTTATGTCGGCTCTGATTATGTTATGACCCCTTAGACTCCTATATATAGAAAGGAGGTCTTTTCATTTGTATCATCCAAGAATTGTTCATTTATGTAATGTAAAGGAGGTTGCCCCCTCGAAGAGGCTGAATTCTAAGGCATTGATCTATCTTTTCTATCTTTTCTTGAGCTGGTTTCATAACATTTGGTATCAGAGCTTTGGATTCTAGGGTTTAGCTGCTCCAAATAGGTCATCGTGGAATTTTCGCTATAACGTTTTTCTGCAATGTTTCAGAAGCTAAAAACAAAACCGATTTGAGAAGAAATCGCACTGAATCTTGAGTCCAAATTTCAGAGCTTTTTGCACTATATTTACGGAGATATGATCTGAGGAAGTTGGTCTTTTTGCAAACTCCTGAATTACATTCCAAACAGGTGACCTGGGAAAAATTGTCATAACTTTCTCTCTGAGCATGGGATTGAAATTTCGTAAGAAGGTACAGAAAGAGGACGGACTGTAGTTTCTTGCATATATTTTTCAGAGCCAAAGGTTGAAACAGTGACTCGTGGCACGTCGTACAAGTTCGCTCTACTGAACAAGTCTATAATCAGGTCACTGTGGGAGATTTCACATAACTCTTCCTTAGAGAATCCAATTTGGATGAGACTGGTGGCATTAGAAACAGGACACAGAGGGCTACTACAGGTCGCAATTTCAGAACTTAAAGATCCAAAAGTACAGAGTTATAGTCATTTCAAGATCGAGCTCCTAAAATAAAGAAAAAGCAAGATGAGGAAGTTTGATGGCAAGGATCCGGTAAATTGGATACTTCAGATGGAGCAATATTTTGATCTACATGGTGTACCACTGTTACAAAAGGTATGTATTGCATCTTCATATTTAAAACCGGATCAATTTTTATGGTATGAAGGGCTTTGTTCTCGTAAACAACTTGTTACGTGGTCAATTTTCACGGAGGAAATGATAGCACATTATGAGGATACAAAGAGCAACACCTTCTTTAGAGCAACACCACAACAATTGGAAAGAGTAAAAGGGCTTTGTGACATAGTGGAAAGAAAAATTATGGAAACCAGGAAGCATACCCCTCACAACTATAAAGATGGAAGTGTTGTTTCTCCTAGCCTTCCACAACCTACAAGGGTTACACCACAACAATTGGAAGAAAAAATAGAAAAAGGGCTTTGTTACAATTGTGATAGCAAATGTACTAAAGGTCATAAGTGTGCTGAGAAGAAATTATTTTACATAGAATATGAAGAGGAGGAAGAAAAGGATCAAGAAACATCAAAAGAAGAAGATATATGCCAGGACCCCACCCCAAAGAAAGAAGAAATGAATCAGACCATATCTTGTAAAGCATTGGCAAGAATTACCACTCCTCAAACTCTCAAGATAGAAGGACATATCAAGAAGAAAAAGGTGCAAGAAGTGAAAGATCACATTGAGAAAGAAGAAATGAATCCAACCATATCTTGTAATTCATTGGTTGAAATTACCACTCCTCAAACTATCAAGATAGAAGGACATATCAAGAAGAAAAATGTTCAAGAAGTGAAAGATCACATCGAGCATCAAGAAATGAATCCGACCATATCTTGTAAAGGATTGGAATAAATTACCACTCCTCAAACTCTAGAGATAGAAGGACATATCAAGAAGAAAAAGGTTAAAGCAGTGAAAGATCACATCGAGCATCAAGAAAAAGTTCTCCAACTTTTAAAGGATAATGCCACTTCAGTGAAAAATCAAAGGAAACAACAGGTAGATCAACATCGTAGTGAAAAATGTTTTGATGTAGGTGATTGGGTATTTTTACTGCTACATCTCAGGCAAGCTATTTATGAGAAGGAAATGTTGGTAATACTACATGCACTTAAAAAATGGCGACCTTACCGAATGGGAAGACTCTTCAAGGATGAGGATGTGGAAGCATTGTTTTGTGCTATTTCTATTATCCAACCAGATTGGATAAATGAAGCAAGGGATAAATGGAAGAAGGACAAAGAAGTATGGCCACTTATTCAAAAGTTGCAAAAGATCCCAATTCAAACAATATTGCAAGAAATTGAAGAGGAAGGAAAAATCATATTGGAACCTGGAGCAGTCACAGAAACAAGAACCCGACAACTACGAAATCGATCAATTTCAGAGTATCTCATCAAGTGGAAGAACTTACCCTCTAAAGATTCCACATGGGAGGACAAGAATTTTATATAGAAGCATCAAGAACTACTCAAGCGTTGAGGAAAACGCTTTTTGAAGGAGAGGGGCATGTTAGGCCCCTATACTACTAGTGTAACCCCTTATTGTTATTATTACAACCCACTTATTATATTGATGTACCCATGTGGTGCCCATATTGTTACTATTGTGCCCCATAGAAGCCCACTCTTGTTATTATTGTGCCCTTACATTATTATTGTTATGTCGGCTCTGATTATGTTATGACCCCTTAGACTCCTATATATAGAAAGGAGGTCTTTTCATTTGTATCATCCAAGAATTGTTCATTTATGTAATGTAAAGGAGGTTGCCCCCTCGAAGAGGCTAAATTCTAAGGCGTTTATCTATCTTTTCTATCTTTTCTTGAGCTGGTTTCATAACACCAATACCATCAGTAGAGCTCTGTTGCCCACAGGTATTTATAACCTTGACAGAGTTTCTTTTTCACCCTTTGGAACCATGGTCCTTTATGTATACTTAGGAAAGTTCCTTGTGATGTCAGAGTGGAGGCCATTGTGATGGCTTGATAACTAGATGGATCACAATGCCATTCACTGGGAAGGACTGAAAGGTGGGCAGGCCGGCTCATGATGAGACCTCTTATTCCAAGGACTTTTATTTTTCTGATTTGTCCATTGGATCATATCCTTGGTGTGGTGGCCATAGTGGGAATGCCACTTCACTGCTTCCTTATGATCATGGTAGGCTCTCTTATGATGAGACCCCCTATCCTCCATCTGACAAATCATAGAATTGTTAGTAAACATATATATATATATATATATATATATATATATATATATAGATTTTTTTTTTCTTTTCTTTTCTTTTATATAGCACTTCCTATTTATATATAGAGGATGGCTCAACACTCCTTAAGAGTAGGGATGGTGGAAGAAGTCTGAACATATCAATAGAAGAAAATATGCCCTTATTCTTATTCAATGATAATAAGCAAAAAGAATTATGAGAATTAGGGAAGAACCAACATGGTAAAAGTAATCAATCAATTTGGGTTATAGTGAAAATAAGAACGGCAAAGTGATATAGATAGTTGTGTCCTCCCCTTTTCTAATTAATATAAAGCAATCTCAGTAAAGATGATAATTTCTTTTTGATTTGCTAATTCCAGTAACCTTTAAATTTTGTATCCTTGCATATATGTTTGTATTCTTGCCTTCAAAGGATCATGAAGAGTGAAACAATATTCACAAGAAAAACTTGTCAAAAAGTGTGCTGTTCTTTAGGAGGAACAACAAAAAAATGCACACAAAAAAGGTGTTGTTCCTTAAAAGGAACCGGAACTGTTCCTTAAGAGGAATAGCAGAAAGACAAACGACACACAAAACTATTGTTCCTTAGGAGGAACAACAAAAAAAAAAAAATTGCACACAAAATTGTTGTTCCTTAGGAGGAACAACGGAAAAATGAGCGTGAGCGAAAATGTTGATCCTTCGGGGAACAACAAATAATGACAAAACTGTTGTTCCTTAGAAGGAATGACAGCTGTTCCTTAGGAGGAACAACAACTGTTCCTTAAATGGAATAGCGTAAAGCACTCGCATATCAAACTGTTGTTCCTTAGATGGAACAGTTGTTGTTCCTTTAAAGGGAACAACAATTGTTCCCTAAACAGAACAACGAAAACAACTGTAAACGGAACTGTTGTTCCTTAAATGGAATGGCTATTGTTCCTTAGAGGGAACAACAGTGGTTCCTTAAATGGAACAACATAAAGAAACACATGCGAAATTGTTGTTCCTTAAATGGAACGACTGTTGTTCCTTAAGAGGAACAACAACTGTTCCTTAAATGGAACCAAAAAAAAATACAAACAGGCGAGATTGTTGTTCCTTAAATGGAACGACTATTGTTCCTTAAGAGGAGCAGCAATTGTTCCTTAAATGGAACAGCAAAAATACAAACACGCGAGACTGTCGTTCCTTAAGAGGAACAACACACGCAAATCTGTTGTTCCTTAAATGGAACAGAAAAAAGAAAACATCCGCAAAACTATTGTTCCTTAAATGGAACGGCGGATGTTCCTTAAGAGGAATGACTGTTGTTCCTTAAGAGGAACAACAGTTGTTCCTTACGAGGAACAGCAAAAAGAGAACACACGCAAAACTGTTGTTCCTTAAATGAAACGGTTGTTGTTCCTTAAGAGGGACAACATTTGTTCCTTAAATGGAATAGCAATAAGAAAACACACGCAAACTGTTGTTCCTTAAATGGAAAGACTGTTGTTTCTTAAGAGGAACAACAGTTCTTCCTTAAGAGGAACAGCAATAAGAAAACACAGGCAAAAATGTTGTTCCTTAAATGGAACGGCTGTTGTTCCTTAAGAGGGATAGCATCTGTTCCTTAAATGGAACAACACAAAAATCGTATATACAGGGGACTGTTGTTCTATAAATGGAACAACAGTTGTTTCTTAGAAGGAACAACAGTCGTTCCTTAAATGGAACAACACAAAATTTAAATAAATAAAAAACTGTTGTTCCTTAGATGGAACAGTTGTTGTTCCTTAGATGGAACAACATGAAAATCTGTACAAAAAAATAGTTTATACAAGCAAATTTAAATAGAAAGAAAAAAATATATACAAAATTCAAAAACAAATGAGTTGTTCACTGGATTGATGCTGAGGATGGGTTATCCTCTTTAGCGAGAATTTGCATGGTGGAATCTTCCCGTAACTATTGGCAAAAGGACTCCCTGGTAAGCGGTTTGCGATACAGTCGCACTCGATGACCATTCGCTTTAAAAGAATAGAAAAATACATTAATGGTTTCCAATGTAATGGTGCCATTATCATGCACTTTTTGTATCTCATAAGGTCCTAACCATCTGGTCTAGAGTTTTCCAGGGAAATCCTGGAACCTGGAATTGTATAGGAGTGCCCAATCTCCTTCATGGAAGATCTTCTTTTTAATAAGGGCATCATGCCATTTCGCTCTCTGCTGTTGGATTAGTGCAGTGTGTTGAAGAGAAGATAGCCTGATTTCATCTAATTCATTGATTTGCTGTAATCTATTGATCTGGGCTTCATTTAAATTCAAACCCACCTCCTGGGTTGTTCTTAATGATTGAATCTCGAATTCGATTGGGAAGATGGGTTCTTTACCAAATATTAATTGATATGGTGAATATCTTGTGGTATTTCTCCATGTTGTACGGTATGCCCACAAGGCTTCTGGCAATCTGGAAGCCCAATCACGTCTGTGTGATGCAACTGTTTTTGTAAGTATTGCCTCAATTACCTTATTAGTACTTTCTACTTGGCCATTTGCTTGTGGGTGGTATGGAGTTGTAACTTTGGGGAGAATATGGTAATTTCTCAATGTTGTAGCAATCTTGTTACCCACGAATTGTGATCCTCCATCTCTAATTATGTCTCTTGGCAGGCCATATCGCACAAATAATTGGAAAAGAAAATGTATCACTGAATCCTCAGTAGCTCTTGGTAACACCTCTGCCTCAACCCATTTAGTAACATATTTTGTTGCAACCAATATGTATGTTTTTGATTGGATGATGGGTTAATAGGACCAATGAAATCTAGTGCCCAGCGCTCAAATGGCTCAATTACTAATTGCAGGTTCAGAGCCATCTCATCAGATTGTCCAGGGTGTCCCACCCTCTGGCAGCTATCACAAGCTTGAACAAACTTTCTAGAATCTTTAAAGATAGTGGGCCAGTAATAGCCTGTTTGTAAGACTTTGTGACCGATTCTACAGTCTGCAAAATGTTCACCGCACCACCCATCATGGCATGCTTTTAGAATGTCAAACACTTCATCTTCCCAAACGCATCTTCTAATGTGCATATCTGCCCCTGTGTGGAATAAGTAGCCCCCGATCCAAGAGAATCGGGTACTGCACTGCACTATTTGTTTTCTTTCATTAGGCGTTAGGTGCTTGGGTAATTTGCCTACTGCCAAGTAATTTGCAACGTCCGCATACCATGGTGTTCTGACAGTAACAACAAATAAATGTTCATCAGGAAATTGATCCTCAACTGCTGCTGTGTCAGCTAGCTTTGGCATTCGTGAGAGAAAATCAGCTACAGGGTTCTCTTTTCTAGGTCGATCCTTAATTGTGATGTCAAATTCCTGCAAGAGAATCAACCATCTTGTCACTCTTCCATTTGTAACGGGTTTATTTGTGAGATATTTAATGGCAGAGTGATCTGTATATAAAAATACAAGATATCCAGTTATATAATGTCTAAATTTATTTACAGCATATATTACAGCTAAAAATTCTTTTTCAGTCACATTATAGTTTAATTCAGCAGGAGATAGATTTTTTCTGATATAATATATTGCATATGGGTTTTTATCTTCTTCTTGTCCAAGAACTGCTCCGATTGTTGTGTCTGAAGCATCAGATGAAATATGGAATGGAAAATCCCAGTTTGGGCCCCTTAACACCGGGGCTGTTGATACAAGCCTTTTTAAATCCTCGAAAGCACTGTCACATTTATCTGTCCAAATGAAATCAATATTTCCTATTAGTGCATATAATGGTGCAGCAATCTGAGAAAAATTCTTTATAAATCTTCTATAATAACTAGAAAATCCCAAAAAACTGCATACCTCTATTTGTGTGGTAGGGGTAGGTATTAACAGAATTATCTGAATTTTAGCCAGATCTACCTGTATTCCAGTTGCTGAGATATAATGACCTAAGATGAGTCCCTCGGTCATCATCATATGACACTTTTCATGGCTTAAACAGAGCCTGGTGGCAATGCATCTTTGCAGCACTTTTTCTAATGTTTGTAATGCTGGCTCAAAGTCATCCCCATAAGGTGTGAAGTCATCCATATACACTTCGATCCCTTCATTTATCAAATCTGAAAAAATGTTGAGTACAACCCTCTGAAATGTGGCAGGTGCATTGCACAGCCCAAAGGGTAAGACCCTGTAAGCAAATGTTCCCCAAGGGTAGGTAAAGGTAGTTTTATCTTGATCTTCAGGGGCAATCTGAATCTGATTGTATCCACTGAAGCCATCTAGGAAAGAAAATAATTTCTTCCCTGCCAATGTGTCCAAGACCTGGTCAATGAATGGAAGGGGAAAGTGGTCTTTCTAGGTTGCTTTATTCAGTTCCCTATAGTCAACACATATCCACCACTTTCCATTCTTTTTCAGCACCAGTACTAATGGAGAGACCCACTTGCTGTCAAATATTGGGTAGATAAAGTTTACATCTAAAAGTTTTTGCAATTCAGCGTTCACAATATCCTTAAGATGAGGATTTAATTTCCGTTGGGGTTGGCAAACGGGTCTAGCATCCTTTTCTGTATAGATGTGGTGCGTACACAATTGGGGATCAATTCCTTTCATGTTTGGGTAATCCCATGCAATGGATTCTTTATATTTTCTTAGGAGTTGAACCAGCTTTTGCTCTTGGTCAGCAGTCAGGTTTTTGTTAATGTTCAAAGTTTTTCCTCGCTCAATTTTTATGGTTTTGTTGTTATAAACAGAGGTGGTTGGTATTGATTGATCATTAGTATCTTTTAGGGGATCTTCTTCTACTTCATTCTCGAATGCTGCTTCGATCATGTGACATTTTAGATGGGATCCAGCTTCTGGTTCGTTAATGAAGCTATTAATGATGCCATCTTCTGTTTGATCTTTAAATTCAAGAGAATCTTCTATGGTTAGTGGTGATCTAATGTTTTCAGTTAGGTATGATACAGGTTGTTTTCTGGTTTTGATTATTGTTAAACTTGGCTAAGCTAGAGGATATAAGGCTAAATTCTTTACATTGCTTCCTCTTGCTATAGTCATGCTGCATGTTCGACAACTAATGTAAGAATCAGCAATTGCTAGCCAAGGTCTACCTAGAATTAAGGGGTGTCCATCGAGTCAGCTTCTAGGATTAATGATCAGAAAGTCTGTAGGGTTCCCAAGAGTCTACATATACCATTACATCATGCAATGTGCCTTTTGGTCTTACTACTGATCGGTCAGCGAACTCCAATAAGGTTGTGGTTGGGTCTAATGATGTAATTCCAAGCTTTTGACAAGTGGTGGATGTAAGAATATTGATTGCTTCTCCTAAATCAACTAAGGCATTGGGAAAGGAGCATCCATTTATTTGCATGGTGACTATAGGGTTTCCTGGGTCCTCATATTTTACAGGTGTTTCTCTTCCTGATAGTAAGTCAGATAAGGTACCGACTACATGGACAGTTGGATTTGTTGTTATTTTCCTCTTTGGCTTTTTCATACATAACTCCTTGATGGTTTTTGCATAAATTGGGATATCTTGAATAGCCTGGAGGAGTGGTATTTTTATACACAAAATTTTCAATTCTCCCAGAAGATCAAAATCAGGGTGTTCTATTAGGCGAGGTATGATTAGTCGTTCTGGGAATGGTGGAGAAGAGGTGGTTTCTTGTTCATGAGTTTTCTGTCTAACCAAATTCTCTTCTTGTGGTGTTTGTTCTATAAGTAACGAATTTTCAATTTGAACATTTTTACCCCCCTCTAATTATATTATATGCCTAGATCTTAATTGAAGGTCATTGCACTCCCTTAACTCAGTTTCTGGTTCTGGTCCTTCAATAATTTGCATAGATTGAACTAGTCTGTTGTTGGGGTTCGGGTTGGGTTGGGCTGGGAGCTGTGGTCTTAAGTTGTTTTGGGGGTTTTGTTGCAATGTATAAGGTGCTGGCAGTGTGGGTTGAGGGAGGGGGATTGTTCCTACTGGCTGATTTACGGGTCTTTGCTAGTTTTGACTCTGCGAGGTGGAGGGTGACCATTGTGTTGAATATGCGTTATTTTGCCAAAATCGTGGACAGTAAGGAAAGTTCAGCCAATTGGTTTGATTTGTTTAATTTGGCCATGGTTACATGGGGAATGGCTTCTGCGACCAGCTGGGGAAAGGTGGCTGATTCTGCCACATTCCATTATACTGCTGAGCATTATACTAAGGAGACTGAAAAGAAGAGGATGGATCAATGGGTATACCTGTTTGTCATGATTGCCATTGACGGCATTGATTTAGTAGGTAAACCGGTTCTGTTTCTTCTTCTACTTCTTTGTAGACTGCTTAATTCCTGGGAGTGATGGGCAGCTTTATGTGGTGTTATCTTTTGTATAGATGGCACAAATTTTGACCGTATCCAGCGGGAACTATTTATGGCTATGCTTCTTTCTGCATCTAGGACAGAATATTACCAAGTTTTTTTCTTCTTTTGCTTGCTTTTGTTTGGCCTGCATAATGTCCAACTGCGTTGTCAGAGTCCCTAGGATATCAGTTTTGAAATCCTCTAACGGATTGCCAATTTATGTGCAAGTTATTCTTCCACCAGAGACTTGGTTATCCCTTGTGATCATGTTGCGTTCTGCTGGCTTCAGTCTTGTGCTGCCTCTTGAACACCTAATGCATAAATTAATGATGTCGGCAAAATTTTCCTGATATATGTCACCTTTACCCATAATGTTTAATGTTTCAATCCACTGTTCTTTCATCCCTTTAATTAGTGTAGTTTTCAACACATTATCAGGCAAGGGAAAATATGCATAAGGAGACCTCTGGAGATTGTATTGAAAGTGTTCTACATATTCCTCCAGTGTTTCACTAGGTCTTGCTGTCATTTGAAATATCTCATCTTTTAATTCTCTGGATCTGCAATAGTCCTAATATTTCTTTAGGAAGGAGGTTTTCATCTGATCCCAGTCATTTATAACGCCCCCACCTAACCCCATAAACCATCGTAAAACTGCTCCTTTTAATGTGGAGGGAACTAACTTTAGTTTTTGGGGATCGGTGGTATAGTCATACCCTCGGCACAATACATCAAACTCAAACAGAAATGCATCTGGATCCTCTGATGTTATCCCATGGAAGGTAGGAATATTCTGGAGAGGAATGGCTTTCATATGTGCGTTGACTGTTGTGTCCATGATGGGATACTGCAGTGTGGAGGTCTGAGGTGTTGGTTGGTTCTGAGCCATTTGATCAAATATGTGCCAATACCCTTATGGGATTTCCAAAGAGTTGTTCCTAGGATGATAGGAAGGGATGGGGATGAGCTTAACAATACTCCCTTGGTCTGGGACAATGAATGTTCCTTGCTGAACTGCCACCTGGGGGATCTTGGCTCCTCAGTTTCTTCTATTTCTTCTTGGATAATTTTAATAGCACTCCTCTTATCTGGGCTACTGAGTGTTTGAATTATTTCATGAGGGGATCTTGGCTCCTTTGTTTCCCCCATTTCTCCTCCTCCTTCAAGGAGATTACTAGAATTCCCTTCTTGTAAAGAAATTGGGTGAGAATTTTCAATTTCTTGAAAACTTTGCTTAGTCTCTTCTATTTTGCTATGCACCTCAACAAAGGTTAGAAATGGTGAATATGTGGCCCGAAGGGAACCAGTAGGTTGTTTGGAAGCAACTTTCCTTGGGCCTACTGATGGCTGAGATTCGGCTTTCTTAACAATGTCGTCTATGAAGGTTGATCAACCAAGGGTCACTGGTCCCTTAGCTTTGTTGGGTTTGGGTAGTGGATTTGGATTGTTTTTAGGTTTTTTCTTCTTAGTCATACACACAACTCAAATATTTACTTCTACCCTAAGTTCTTACAATTCTGCTGGAAAGCGGGCAGGGGATCAGGGCTTTTACATGCTCCGTATGCAGGTTCTTACCTTCCGTTTTTAATACCCAATTCTCTCCTAACAGGCACTCATCAGATGCACACTACTCCTTAGAAATGGCTACACTCTCCCCGGCAACGGTGCCAAAATGTTGAGGTATAAAAGGTGCCTTTTTAAATCCTAATTATATTCACATTAGTTATCAATCCGGGCAATACTTTTTATTTCAAGAGTGTACACAGTTTGTGGTGGCTTTTTACTCAAGAGCAATGTTTCTAAATTGCAGTACAGTGCTGTTAAATACAAGAGTAAATGGATGCAGCTAGTGAACTCAAATTACAATTAAAAGAAAGCTTAACTGGCTAATTGAAACCAAACCAAACATTCATTCAAGTATCAGTCAAAAATAGAGTAACAATAACTCATTTCTCTTTTAACTGATTGATATTCCAAAATTATTTTCTAATCTGAACAGTAGGGATCTCGGTCTGAGAGCGTAGACAACAATAATTAATGCTCTTTACAATGGAGAATCTCAAGATAGCATGTTGAACTAAATTACTAGATTGGAAATAGAACATTGAACTCAAATGACTAAATTTGAAATCATGATAAGGAAATACTGAAACAGGTAATTGAATAACAACTTGAACCAATACTTCTGCAGCATGTAAAACAAAGTAATTACGTTAAGTCTAAGAATATGAAATAGCAAAGCGATGCGATAAATGGAAATCAAACCAAACCATCACACGACATAAATCATAAAAGAGTGATACAGGAACAGCAAGTGAATCCACCAAGGCCGGGCCCTTAGCCGCCAGTGAACACCACCGGATTACTTCAGTATGATAGAAGGAACAACAACTGTATTATATATTGATCATTTGCAAAATAGTTACAGCCAGTTTGTACTCTGTTTCAACAATGAGAGTCGATGATCAAAGTAAAAATACAATAGTAATTTCTGAATAATCTCTAATCCCCCATTCTCTTTACAATCGATGTCTTTTATAATGGCCAAGTGGTAAGAAGGGTAGAATAATAACAACGATCCCTCAGGATCAAGAGATCCTAAGGGATTCTCTTAATCTTCCATATTCAGTTAAATTTCTTTCCTTGCGCTGATGCTGTGATCTCCTTTTTTCTCATCCATAACTACGCACTCCATCCTTGGCTTGCTTCCTGTACACTGTTTCCTGGCTAGGGAACAACAGTTGTTCCATTTCGTCCTTTTCCTGCATAAGGAGTGATAACAATTAGCTAAATCGTGATGATAGATAATTTCCTTATTTTTACCATAATCCTTTGATATATTAACACTTTAGGGTGTAGAAGGGATATAACTAAAGAAAAGGATAATGAAATAAATAATATATTTATACCTTTTCCATGACTCAACAACAAGTAGAACAAAGTGAATGTAGCAAAATATGTACCCTAGTTTCCAAAATCAATTCCGTCCACTTTATTGTTACCCTTGTTGCCTAGTATAGATGGGAAGTCCATCAAATGGATTTAAAATCCAGTTGATAATTTTCTATGGAATAAATCTTGGGTTTGTTTAGAGTGATATCCCTCAATAGCTTGAATCAAGCTCCTCAATCTTTGTACAAAAAGTGGACCAATTCATTCTTGACCCTAGCTTTCTTAGGTGCAATTTTGACCCTAACATCTATATTGAGAAAGTAGATGACCATATTTTTATACATGTATTTATGTTAATGATGTTATGCTCATACTCTATTAATGACACCAAACTTCTGAACCATATGAAATCCAATATCAGAAGAATTTTGACATTAGAGACTTAGGTCATTTGAATTATTTTGTTAGCCTCCAAGTTTTGAAAAATCAAGAAGGTATACATTATCTTTCCCAACCTAAGTATGCATTTTATTCATTAGTCATTTATTTCACATGGAAATAGTAAAATAAACCCATCTCCCTTCCAATATGGAGTTATTTTTTTACCACCTACACTTCACCCTTTTCTCTTTCCCAACCTAAGCATGCATGTGAAATTAATAGTTGTTTTCTCATGTAAATGAATCCCATCTCATTTCAATTGTGGATTTAAATGTTTTCTATCTTGATCCTCACCCATAGTGGACATTACTTTATACCTATAATTACTTGGTATTTTTTTTGCCTAGCTCTTACTTTCCTTGACATCTTCATTATTGTTGGTCTCATTTCTTAGTACATGTAAGATCCTCAAAAAATCCATTGGAAATCAATAAAGAGGATACCATGCTATATCTAGGGTATAGTTCAATTTGGTACTATATTATAGTGTATAAAGATATCCTATGTTGGATTGTTGTATAGATTCCAATTGGGTTGATGACCCTAATGATCAAATATGTATTGTAATATATGTTTTAAATCTCTGTTTTAAAGCTATCATTTAGGTTTTCAATAAACAAAATCCCCTATCGTTCTTTATCAAAATTATAATGTTAAATAACAATTTGTGCAATTTTAGATGTTATTTGACTTATAGAAATCCTTTAGAGTTTGAATTATGGAAGCAACATCCACCCAATCTCTAGCATGATAGTTAGAGTGTTATTTATCTCACCAAGGATCTAATGGAACATTAAGGTATCAAACAGATTGAGTTACACATGCACTTCATTCAGAATATTCTTAAAAATGCATTCTTGAAGTGCTTTATTGACATATAGATGATCAAGTACTTATCGACATTTTCATGATGTCCCTCATCAAGGCCAATTTCTTAAAGCTTCAAACTATGTTATGAATTAATGAAGTTTTCAATAAGGGGGAATAAGGTCTAATGTCTCTTTTTAAATCTTTGAATTCAAGTTGAAGTTGTTCTTAAGAGTTGACTTTAAGATATTTTGACATGAGGAGTTTGTTTAGGTCCAACTTGATTCAATGTATCTTTAGTATAAAATATATTATTTATAATATTTTTACTTAATTAAGCCAATGGTCATAATCATGTCCTATGTATGAGTGATGAAACAATTTAAACATCTCTTACAATTACTAACATTTTATATGTGGCTTAGCATATGATTGGTCTATGGTATCTATTTATTCATAATCAAGAGCCATTTCTCAATGATATAATTGAGAGATGTTCATGTAAATTACTTTTATGCATTCATCAATTGTTTTTATGTCTTCCACTATGTCTATTCTTGAGGGTTTTAACTACATAAACAATCTTGTCCTAATTATCAATTTGTGCATACTGTGTTCTTTTCTTGAAATATCTACCATATGTCACTATATACTTTATATTTTGAATAAGGATAACGATCACTCTGTGTATGTTAACTTTTGGGCTTAGGATATATGCCTTATGTCAAGATATACTTTATATTTTAAGCAAGGATAACTATTTGAGGAGGAGGAGATGCACCAACTTAGTTTTCTAGAATAAATTTGAAAAAAATATTGATTACAATGTGCCATGGAAAAAAGACAATAATTAACCTAGATAGGTGGTTGTCAATTTCTCTATAGTAAAGAACTTGTTATTATTTCTCACTAGGGTGGTCCAATATAGGTTATATAAATCTTTATTATGTCATTGAAGATGAGTAAATAATTCAAGTGCATCTTTAGCATTAGCAAATCCATAAATCTATGTAAATTCAGCTCACCATTTAGTACCAAATTCTCTCAAACCTAAAAAGTTAGCATGAGCCATTTAGGTGATTCAAATTGTCTAGATACTCTTAATCACTAAATTTTGAATTTTACATATTTACCATTTCACCATCTAAACATCTCAAACATAGATCTTATTTAATGATTAAAATATATACATTAAATATATATTGAAATATAATATAAATATAATCAATATAAAATATATGTTAGAAATCAATTACATAAATCTATGAAACTAATATTTGAAAACCAATTGAACAGTTTAGTTGATGATGATGAGTTGAAGGAAAATGGCGATCTAGGGTTTCTGACAAACCCTTACACGGTGCAAAGACAGAGTAAGCAACCTCTCAGGCCCAAGCCAAATTGTTGCCAGTTCAGGCTCTGCGCTTCTGGTAGCTGAGAACAATGAATATTCCGATGGGGGAGGCATCAGTGCCTCCTCCCAAAGACTGCAACAATGAAAACCCACTTGAAGGCAGAACTGAGAATGCAGAAATGCCAGAGGTATGGCCTACATAGTAGTAGGAGAAGACAGCACAAGAGGATTTTGAAAACAAAAAAGGAGATAAACCGACAGAAGCTGAGAAAGCAAAGAATGTATCTTCGTCCACTTGAAAACCCATTGCTATAGAACGGCCTAAGATCGAGCTACCCAGTCATAGGATCAATGTGAAAATACAATACATGAGAGACCATGCCCTGATAGGCAAATTTATAGGCTATTGGCCAACTGAAAAAGCTCTGCAAGGCTGGATAACCTCCAAGTGGAAGCCCAAAGGACATGTTACCCTACAGCTAGTCCCAAAGGCTTCTTCACAGCTATCTTCAACTGCCTTGAAGATAGAAATCGTGTCCTAGATGGAGGACCCTATTTCTTCAATGCAGTGGGTCTTTATCTACGCGACTGGGTCGAAAGATTTAACCCAGATAAGGAAGACTTCAGTTGGGCGCCAGTCTGGATCCGCATGTACTCTCTTCCTCTGTAATACTGGGATGAAGAATCACTTAAATCCATTGGTAATGGATTGGGCGAGTTCATAAAGGCAACAAAAGAAACAAAGCTCCGTAGATACACCTCCTACGCTCGTATTTACCTATACATGAAGCTAGGCCAGGCGCTCACGGATTCGGTAAGTCTCCTTCACGACAATTTTGAATGTATACTACCCATAGATTATGAACATGTACCCTTCAAATGCAGGAGGTGCCATGCCCATGGACACCTATTTCGTGACTGTCCCTTAAACACTCCTCCTAAACCCACAGAAAATGGACGTAAATTTGATCCAGAAGGGTTCACCAAAGTAGCCAGTAGAAAGAGGCATACCAAAAAACCACCCACAACACCAAAAAATGTTACTCCATCATCAGATGTGCCATCCTCAAGCAACAGCTTTGATATTTTGGCAAACCTAGATATGCCTGAATCAGATCTCCCAGTGATAGCAAAGACAACCTCTGTTCCATCCACCAATCTGTCCTCCATACCTATTCATAATCAAACCAGTCAACCATCGAAAGTTATTACCTTTGATCTGCATGCATCAGACACGCAACCCATCCCCAACCCTGATAATAGCAAAGCCCTCTGGTCCGACAAAGTAATGGACATTGATGATATACTGACAGAACCTCCTCATCCATTAACCCATATAGAGGGCAACAGTCAACAAAGTTTCATGGAAGAAGAACCTGAAAGCTTTGATCTCGGAGATATAGACATTTTCAGTCTAGAACAAGCTTGCAAGAGGAAAGAGTTCGACACAATACCGGATAGGCAACTTGAAAATTTGGAAGTAGTGCTATCAAGAGTGCATCAACATAATACATTGGGCATACAACAAGGAAGTAAATGGGATGGGAAACATATCATCAAAGATGGGAAGAAAAGAGGGAGAAAGACAGATCTACAACGCACCATTTTAATTGGGGAAATGCTAGTGGAGTCCGGAAGGTGCTCCAAGTTGACTAAATACTACCGATCCCTACCTACAAGTCAACCACGAAGCTCATCTCATGGAACGTAAGAGGACTCAACGGTCCTGGGAAATACAGAATGTTAAAGAACATGATTCAGCAAGAACAACCACACATTGTATTCATGTAGGAAACAAAATGTAGCACTAGTACCTTAGCTTCCATATTATCCAAGGCTTGGGCGGGATGTCAAACTGTGACAGTAGATGCAACAGGCACCTCGGGCGGGCTTGCCATAGCATGGAACACCCAGCATATCTCCCTAACAGATTTCCATGCTTCACACCATTTCATTCAAGCAACTTTCCACCTAATCGGAACTAACATACATGGCCATTTGACCAATGTATACTTTCCACAAGATGGAATGCAAAAAACCACGTTGCTAGAAACGTTGGAAACTCTTAATGCTACAAGAACTTATCCACTTTGGATCACAGGAGGTGACTTCAATATGATCACACGGCTGGAGGAAAAACTTGGAGGCAGAAGAAAGCTGGACAATGAAAGTAATAGCTTCAAAGAATACATTCAACACAATGGTCTAATTGACTTACCATTTGATAATGGCACTTACACATGGAACAACAAAAGGGCAGGCTCACAGCAAATCTCATCCTGGTTGGATAGATATCTAATCTCAGATAACTTTGTCCATCTTGGTGGTGACATATGCACCTCCATACTCCCCATGGCTGGCTCGGACCATTGGTCCATTTCCTTGCAATGGAAAAATCCGGGAAACTCAAACAAAAAACCATTTAAATTTGAAGCTTTCTGGCTCAACCACCCTAAGTTCAAAACAGTGGTCAAATCAGCATGGGAAAACTTCCTTCCTAATGGAGGCTCAATCATGTATCAATTCCAGTAGAGAATGAAGCACATCAAAAGGCAAATCAAAACTTGGAACTACACCACATTTGGCAACATATTTCAAGAGCAAAAAGTTCTCGAGTAAAGTATGAAAGAGCTACAACAGAAGATCATCATAGGAGGCAAAACAGAGGAACTAGCCAGACATTAACGAGTTCTACTAACACAATTAGACGAAAGAAGGAGACAAGAGGAACTGCTATGGAAGCAAAATTCAAGAATTAGATGGCTAAAAGAAGGCGAAAGAAATACCAAATTCTTTCATCGCACAACTATACAAAGAAGAATGAATAATACCATCTCACATATTCAAAACCCACAAGGAGACAGAATGGAGAAATAGGAAGATATTGAGAAAGAGCTCACCAATCACTTCAAAACAGTACATCAAGAGCCGCCCACAGACAGACAGCCTGCAATCAATGAGATACTTCAGCATATTCCTAGACTCATAACAGAGGAGCATAATCAGCTATTGCTAAGACTGGTCACCCTTATAGAGGTAGAAGAGGCATCAAATCAATTGAAAGCTGGGAAAGCGCCAGGACCTGATGGTTTTACTTCTAACTTTTACCATCACTTCTGGGACTTAATCAAAGTAGATGTCTAGAATGTGGTCAAAGAATCACGAGTCATGCATTGGCTACTTCCCTCACTCAATGCTACTTTCATCGCTCTTATTCCCAAAGAAGCGTAGCCAAGCACTCCGGAGAAGTTCAGGCCCATTGCACTTTGCAATGTCATATACAAAATTATCTCAAAAGTAATTGCCAATCGCCTCAAACCGCTCCTTCCACTTCTTATTTCACAAGAGCAGTCTGGATATGTAGAAGGACGTCAAATCTTGGACGTCATCATTCTAACTCATGAAACCATCCACTCCTTAAAGAGAAACAAACAGGAAGGTATGCTTTTGAAAATCGACCTATCTAAAGCCTTTGATAAGCTTAGCTGGACCTACATAAAACAGATGTTGACTGCCTTCGGATTTAGCCCGACCTGGGTTAGATGGCTTATGACCCTAATTTCCTCTCCCCTCTGCTCTGTTCTAGTTAATGGGATCCCCTCCAAACCCTACTCCCCTTCCAGAGGAATCCGTCAAGGTGACCCTCTCTCCCCATTTCTCTTTATTATTATGGTTGAAGGTCTGGGTCGTCTTATTAAGCAGGCAGTTCAATCTCATGACCTTAGAGGAATCTCAGTACATGGAACCTCTGCGATCACACATCAACAATTTGTTGATGACAATATGCTCTTTGGACATCCCTTTGTCAGTGAAGCCCGAACCTATAAAGCTCTCCTAAATACCTTCTCAAAAGCCTCAGGAACCACTATAAATATTGCCAAATCTCAAATATTCTTCTTCCATACCCCTGTAGCCACTCAAAGAATCATTACTCGAATCATTGGATTCTCTCAAGCCAAACTTCCTTCTCATTATTTAGGAGTCCCTCTGATAGATTCAGCCTTAAAGCATGCTTCCTGGCAACAAATCTTTGAGAAAATGGAAAGTAGGCTATTGTCATGGACTTACAGGGCTCTCAACATGGCAAGAAGGCTAGTCCTAATAAAGATAGTGCTACAATCTATGCTCCTCTATCTCTTCTCGGTTCTTGCTGCGCCGAAATGGGTGCTAAAGAGAATCAAAAATCTACAATGCAACTTCTTATGGGGATCCACAGGACAAAACAAAAAATGGGCATTAGCAAAATGGGACAACGTTTGCATGCATAAAAAGCAGGGAGGTCTCAACTTACGCGACCCGCAACATAGCAATACTTTAATGGGAGCACGAATTTGGTGGCAATGGGTCTCAGGCCCACAGAAGCCATGGGCCCAACTCTGGACTGCTAAATATGCAAACAATCGACCGCAGCAAGAGCTAATAAGAATATCTACCACAATCACAGGATCCCTAATCTGGAATGCGGCAAAACAACACAGAGAGATCATCCAACAGCATAGCTTTTGGGAGATACGGGATGGGAGGACAACGCACTTCTGGACAGATTCATGGCAACAGAGACCAAAAATTGCAGAACTTTTACCCTGCACAAATCACAATGGAAACAATATTAACCAGGCAGACAATGTAGCACAATTTTGGACTCTCAGTACCACTCAGGGCTTTAGGCAATGGAAACCTTCTGATCAGATAACACAGCAAGAAACAGAAGTTTATAACTTGGAGCTACACAAAGAACTTACCAGCAGAAGAATCAGATTCCATACTAGCAAAGATATTCTTAGATGGGGCTATACACCGAAAGGAGTATACACCACCAAAGAAGCATACCAGCTAATTCTCCAAACACAGGAACCAGTTGATCCTGCTTGGAATCGAAATTGGACTGCAGGGATTTGGCCAAAAATTTCCACTTTCACCTAGCTGCTATATCACCAAAGAATTCTCACTTGGGACAACTTAATCAAAAGAGGGTTTGAGGGACCATCATACTGTCCTAATTGTCAAAACCATGAAGAAACCATTCAGCACCTCATGGACTCCTGCCACATGGCTAACCAACTTTGGGAAAAACTCACTTTCAGATGTCAGCGACCATGCAGAATTCTAGGGGATATAAAAAGCACCATACGCAACTGGACTCCAGAGCCCTATAATAGCAAAATTCTCAATAAGCTATGGACAATTCTGTCGGGCTTCCTTTTCTGGACAATTTGGAAGGAAAGAAACAAGTGAATTTTCAAAAACCAAAGAACTACTTTAGAAATCATATGGACCAACTTATGTCAGAATATTCAGGAAACTCTAGCTCTACATCAGTGGAGTGCTGAGGACTTTCCAACCCAGACACAGGAACTAAGCATATGGCCAAATTGGAACCTCAAGCTCCAGAAGGCACAATTGGATCCCAATAGATCAAGCACTATTACCAAGCAGCTCTCACATTGGGTTCCCCCACCACAGAAGATGATTAAGTTAAATTTTGACGGTGCCTCCAAGGGAAACCCAGGCAAAGCAAGACATGGTGGCATATTCAAAAATCATGAAGCCCAACCCCTACTAATATATTTCGGCTCCATTGGATGGGACACGAATAACTCTGCAGAACTGGAAGGCTTATGGCAAGGTATGATCTTAGCTCATCAACATAATTTTCATCCCATCATAATAGAGGGGGACTCCCAAATTCTAATCAATATGGTCACTCAAATACAACTAGGAAGCACTGCTTCGCGAGTTGCCAAAAGCTAGAGATTAGTGGCCAGGATTGAATTAATAGAGCAATGGACGAAAAATAGGAGAGCAACCATATTTACTCATGTCAAAAGGGACAACAATAAAGTAGCAGATCTCCTGGCAAACATTGGGGTGGAACATGATCAGGTCCTACATGCGGGCACAATCAACATACTAAATGACCAAACACAATTGCAAGCTTGCACTGATCTAGTGCATAAGGACGCCCATCTCCTGGATGCGGGTGACAACAGAGGACAATGAGGTGGCTGCCAGCTGGGTTGGTGTGTGGTGAGAGCACATGGCCTCCCACAGGGCGGCACAGTGGTCCAAAAATGGAATTAACCATCGCCATAATTGCACCTCAAATGAATACTGTCACCACAATGTTAACCGCCATCAACCTCGGCTCAAGGTAACGATGCACTCTCGGGAGAGCAACCTCAGCCCCTGCAATGCCTCTTCCCTCATGGAGTGGCGGCACCCAGCTCCCGCACAACCACTGGGAGACGTTGTACTCTTTATTGCTGCATTGATTTTGGCTCGGGCATCCATTTCACCCACATTTTGAATCGTCAATTTCTCATCCCTTTGGCCTTGGTTGCTCATCCCTCTGCGGAATTTCCTGTTAGCTCCACTACGACTGTGCAT
Organism: Pinus tabuliformis; assembly: GCA_031772625.1. Taxonomy (NCBI): domain Eukaryota; kingdom Viridiplantae; phylum Streptophyta; class Pinopsida; order Pinales; family Pinaceae; genus Pinus; species Pinus tabuliformis. Next base: position 435,358,315 of record CM062812.1, read on the forward strand.
CCCACTGTGCCCAATTCAAACCAAAATTCGTCTCCAATTCCAGAAAGCATGGTGTGCCATAGGATGCGTAGCCGAAGAGGTGGCAACCGAGGGAGCTTGAGTTGTTCACGACACTCCTCTACTTTGGAGTCCACCTCCTCTCTGGCTGAGCAGAACACTGGTCGCTACCCCAACACGCACAGTGGCAGAGGACGCTTCCACTCGATGGCCTCTGCAATGTCTCCCAGCAGCTTACCCTACACTTCCGGCCCCTCTCCCGGCAGCACTCCACCAGCCCCTCAGCCTCATTCCCAGCACGCCCAATTCACCTTTCACTCTGCCCTAAACCAGCCCCTCATCACCGCCACCATCACCATTAGATTTCATGAGGAAAAGAAAAATTATGAGGCACAAAACTCTGAGGTTGGTGGTCGACTCATGGCCACTGAGGAACAAGGAGAAATGGGCGCTAGCTGCACCGAAGAAATGGGGCCCTCGAACATTGCTAGTGGTGGAAGTACCATAGCAAGGAGTAGCCAAACAAAGGCCAAAGCGAAGCTGGCTCAAACAAGTCGTCAAGGTGCAGAGGAGCGGAGCCAGGAACAGCAAACCAGATGCGCAGGGAAGGAAGTGGAAATGGCTCCGTAGATGAACTGGGTCATAGATGAATACTGTTGCATCATTGAGGAAGAACAACCGAAGTTGAAAGCGGGCGACACGGAGACTTCGTAACTGCCAAGTGGCGACATGGACGAGTACAGATGCTTCATCGTGGAGGAGCACCCTCCATCACCGCCACGTACCTAGCCACCACCTCATTGCTGTGTGTTCATCGCCTGGTCTGCCATTATTGAGATTAGTTCCTCCATGTTGAGATTATTCCAATTCTAATAAGTTCATCATTATTATTTATAACATTAATTTATATATAAGCAAATTTTATTTAGCAAAATGGTCCATTACTTTTGATAAATTTAAAAAATTAGATTTGTGCCATGTGGCTCCCCACCCACCAATTTCCTAGGTTTGAGATTATTCCAATTCTAATAAGTAACTCATTATTATTTATAACATTCATTTCTATATAAGCAAATTTTGTATAGCAAAATGGTCCATTATTTTTAATAAATTTTAAAAATTAGATTCGCGCCACGTGGCTTTCCACACACCAATTTCAATTATGGTCAAGCATGTTTATTTTAGGGTTTATATTATGTATCTTAGGGTTTTTATACCTTGGATTTATAATATTTATCCCTTGGGTTTAATATTATTCCTCTGACATTTACAACTATATCAAGAGTGAAAAGCATAGATGGTTTGCAGATTTCACCATTTATTTCTTTTCACTATTATGCAAAAATGCAAGATAATGCGAGAAGGGACTGTTTGGAAAGCGTGAATGGTCGTGATCATTATCTTGTTGATTTGAATTGGTGCATCTTTTATAATCAGCCTCGGTGTGTTTTGGAAGAGGCTAGCGTTCAATAACCGTGTTCTGGTAAAATATTTAAAGTTGAATTTCCTATCAACCACATTTAAATTTATGAGAAAAAGTTTTTTGGCATAAATCACATGATAATACATTTGTTGACGTGTTTCGAACCAATGAGTGTGGTTCATCGTCAGGACAAGTTGAAGAATCAGATCATGGCTGCATATTAAGTAGGGAGAGCAGATCATCAAACGACTAGGTTTGACTGAAGAACAACTATATTAGATCATACTGGATAAACGGCTAAGATTGACCAGGAACTGCTAGATTTGACTATACAAGTTGTATAATCATATAATATTATTATGCTAAAAATATTATTTTAATGCCTATCATATGTTATTTAAGTGAAAAGTTAACCATATTAGAGTTAACAATATTACTAGGGAATATTTATAATAAAATTATTTGAAATGTTAACATATAATAATATATCTAGGGAAAGTAATTGTTAGTAATCGAAAGGATTTAATAATAACTAATAATGATTAATATTATATTATTATTATAATAATGTTATAGTATTAATTTTATTATTAATGTCTTGTGTAACTAATTAATATAAATTTAATAGTAAGATTATTTAATTGGAATAAGTATTAATAGATCTAGGGATATTAGTAAAAGTAAGGATTTAACATTAACTCAAATAATATTAATTATTGTTATATTATATATACTAGATCATATAGATTGGTCATGAAAAGGGAATATCTATACTAATATTTAGTAATATTAGTTATAGTAATAGTATTATTCTTATTAATGGTTAGGGTATCAATCATTTAGATTACTAACAATTACTTTCCTTAGATATATTATTATATGTTAACATTTCAAATAATTTTATTATAAATATTCCCTAGTAATATTGTTAACTCTAATATGGTTAACTTTTCACTTAAATAACATATGATAAGCATTAAAATAATATTTTTAGCATAATAATATTATATAATTATACAACTTGTATAGTCAAATCTAGTTGTCCTTGGTCAATCTTAGCCGTTTATCTAGTATGATCTAATATAGTCGTTTTCAGTATAGCCGTTTTTCAGTCAAACCTAGCCATTTGATGATCGGCTCTCCCTATTTAATATGCAGCCATGATCTCATTCTTCAACTTGTCTTGATGATGAACAACACTCGTTGGTGTTTTTCGGTCAAACCTAGCCGTTTGATTATCGGCTCTCCCTATTTAATATGCAGCCATGATCTCATTCTTCAACTTGTCTTGACGATGAACAACACTCGTTGGTTCCAAACACGTTGACAAATGTATTATCATGTGATTTACGCAGAAAAAACTTTTTCTCATAAACTTGATATGGATCACAGAAACGTGAATTCAACACATTTAAATTGTTGTTTGATTTTTATTAAATATTTATTTCACAATTACTTCATTATTATTTATTAAATGATTATTAATATAATGGTTTTTATTATCTTTATTTAATTATTTATTATTATTATTATTATTACTATTTAATATAATAGTAATAATATAATGTTAATTATTATTAATATGGTTCTTATATTTATATTAATATTATTAATAATAACATTAATCACATTAATTTTTAATATTATTGTTAATTGATAAATATATTTGGAGTTGTCTATAGTGCAACTCTTTGGAGTTTCTACCGCCGGAATCCAAAAATTTGTGATGAAATGTTGATTTGTGTTATTTAAACTAGTTTTTTTGATTGTATATATGGATTTAGCACCCTGAAAACCCCACCCTAGGGAACTTCCATTGTGAAGCCGTTACCCATCAAACTTGTGATTTCAAAGAATGAAATGTTGATTTGTGTTATTTAAACTAGTTTTTTTGATTGTATATATGGATTCAGCACCCTGAAAACCCCACCCTAGGGAACTTCCATTGTGAAGCGGTTACCCATCAAACTTGTGATTTCAAAGAACTCCTCCCGGATTTAAAAAAACACCATGTCTCTTATAATTGTTACATTGAGACTTAATCTTGTGCTCGGGAATTGCATGTGAGAAATTCTTTTAAAACTCTTTAGCAATTCAATTCCCCTGTTTGGTTAATATTCATCATGGTTGTTACTTGAAAATTCATAAAGTCATCCGATTTTATAACCTTTTTCTTAACTTTTGATGTTTTCTCAATGAATATAATAAACATAAATGGAATTAAACAAAGTGTTTCCGTAGAAATCACATGCTGAAGAACTTTGTTTAATTCATTATGGATCACAGAAACTTGAATATAGAAAATAAATGGAATTGCTACACATTTTATTTAATTGCTATATATATAATTGCTTTTACTTGTTAAAAATTGAAAAAAATATTATATACTTATTTTTAGTAAGATTTTTTTGAAAGTTTATTCAAAAAAATTTAATATAATTTTTCTAAAGTGAAAATGAAATTATTAAAATCATAAGTTTGATAGATAATCTTTTCACAATTCAAATGACTTAAAATTTTTTACTAAGATATTGGAATCCATATATATTTTAAAAAATCAATTTAAATAATAAAACTCAAGATTCTAAATAGAAGTCCAAATCCCAAGGTTCGAGAATCCAGATGATGATTTAGGCTTTGAATACTCCCGTACGGAATTTGACATTACAAACTTGTGATAAACGAATATTTTATTCCTACGTGCAAATATCTACAATCTTACCTTGCCGCGTGCAGCCGGCTACTAATTAGAATGCACAGTAACGATCCCTTGACACTCTTCTTAGGACGCGTGACAACGACATGATCAAAATATTTTCATGCATTGCCCAATGCTGACGGTCGCTGTCTGCTGATAATCGATGGTCTTCCTTTGAATATCGAATTCAATCCTGTGTCACCTCAAATCTTCCGTTGAGTAGAGAGATACACGCGGTTACTGCATTTCACTGGCTGAGAGATACACGCGGTTACTGCATTTCACTGGCTGGCCTTCGCTGCTATATATATAGTCACTTCCATATCTCAATTCCATTTATTTGTATTTCAACTCACTAACTCCCAGCGAATCTCCAGCCCGTCTCCAGCAGAGCTTCTGGTTCACCAAATATGGAAAAACACTCCCCGCAGGAGCATGACCAAGCCCATGTTATACAAGACAAAGATCGCGGGCAAAATTTGCAGCAATTTAAGGGAGTCCGATTGCGAAAATGGGGGAGTTGGGTATCAGAAATTCGAATGCCCAAATCTCGAGAGAAGTTATGGCTCGGCTCATACCCCACTGCCGAGCAGGCCGCCCGCGCCTACGACGCCGCAGTGTATTGTCTGAGAGGCCCCAACTCCAAATTCAATTTCCCCAATTCTGTGCCCGACATTCCCTCTGCGTCTTCCCTTTCACGGCAGCAGATTCAGGCTGCCGCCGCCAAAAATGCAAAGCATCAACTCCCTCTGAGTCCACCCCCTTGGAATAATATCGATAATACGGCGATGGAGGAGACCAAATCGACGTCAATGTCGGCTGCGGCTTCAGAAACGGAGGTGTCGAGTGACAGTCATCAAATATTGGAGGAACCTAATAAGTTCGATTTCTGGGAACGTTTGTTCGAGGAATCCGATGGCATCGGTGGCGGCCTCGGCCTGAATTTGGAGAGAATGCCATCAATTGACGATGCATGGGCTTTGGATGTTAATCCCACTACTTGGCAGGAGGAGCAGACGGACAACATCATCGACACCCTCGATTTGTGGAACTTTTGAATACTTGTTTGTAATAATGTGGAGAGATATCCAGGTCCTGAATGTGACAATTCGATACTGTCAACCGGCAGCATTTCAAGAAAATTTATTTTAAAAGAGTGTAGTTTAAAAAAATTAAGAAAATAATGAGAAATTTGAGTTGGAGCGGTTAAATTTCAAAATTTTGGATGCTGAAGAGGTTTTTTTAATAGTGTTAATCTATTTCCACTATCAAACATTTTTACTTTTTAAAATTTATTTTACCCGCCACAAATCTGGATCAATCTGGAGAACGACAACGCCTTTTAAGAATCCTGCACAAGTCGTCGAAATCGGCTGGGAATAGGGATTACGGCTGAATCACGTGACTTGGATGGTCTTAATAATTAAGATTCCGAAGCCTTTTATTAGAACATATTTTGTCTGATTTCAATTTTGTGAGATTTAGAACATATTTACACATTTGAATTGTAATATCGATCAATGATTTCAATTTTGTGAGATTTAGAGCATACCTAACACATTTGACTTGTAATATCGATCCATAATTTGGGTTGGGTCCCATTAGGTAAAAGAATTATATTTTATGTAAAATGTAGATATAATGTTGTTTAAAAATAGTATATATATATGAAAATATTGGAGTATAATTTTATGTTGATTTTTGTTTGTCTGTTACAAATTGTTATTTTATGTAAAGAAATATGTTCAAGGTTTAATATTTAATGGGCATATGGTATAATTAATAATATGGTGTGTTTTTTTTAAGAATATTATATGATATGATAGTGTATCTCTTCACATAATTTGTTGAGTCTCACAATACACGGTAATGATTGTATTTATTGTTAATTTTATTATAAAATATATATATATAGAGGTTTAAAATATATTATATGAAATTTAAAATTAATTAATTTAATATTTATTTATTTATTCATATTTTTTGTGATTAGCGAAATTGGTTGGTTCCCGTATTCACATCACATGGTATTCACATTATATGGGGATGATTCTCTACTGTTGTCACTATAATCTTTCAGTGCAGTTTAATCTTTAGGTGCAACTGCACCGCCTCCAAGCACAGTTGTGGCACCAACACCTTAGTAGTACATTCACTAACCAACAAACAACATCCCTAAAGACTAATTTAATATATATATGAAAAAAAACATAACAATGTATCAATAATCCTTAAATCAATATAATAATTGAAAATAAATTGACATGGTAAATTCATCCAAAAATTCTAAAATTAAGTTTGTAATTAAGTGATAATGACAATATAAATGATGAAAACATTCTTCAAACACAAATTAATTAGATAATAAACAAATGTAAGAATATTTCTATCCCTAAATGATTAGTTACAACTTTACGACTAGTAACAACTTTACTAAAAAGTAATGCTAATAATACCTTAAAGTTGTCTTAAAGGTCAATATGATTAGTTACAACTTTACTACTGGTGACAACTTTACTAAAAAGTAATGCTAATAATACCTTAAGGTTGTGTTAAAGGTCAATAAACATACAAATTATAACAACATGTTAATCTTTGTTATCAGTATTAGCCTTTCAACTATCCTTTAAAACATAACTTTCTTGTCTTTTCATGGTATAAAAAGTTTACCAACATGATATTCCAATTCAAATATAAAAATTTTGCACATGAACACCCAATATTAACGTTTCAACGTATAAAAAGTTGAACAACATCATGATCTTTCTTTAAATATAATAATTTTGCTCAATGAGCATTTAAGAGTGTAGCTATATAAAACCAGATGTATTTAAGTATCTTTTTCATGTTTGGCAATGAAGCACATTGATGATGAGAAAATTAAATTCTTACTAAGTGCATTTTTATTGATTATCTAGATGATGCAAAATAGTATTCACTCATCGTATCTAATGTATCAACAAAATTCATTGTTATAGGAGATATTATCTAGATGGATATCTATCGTAATTTGTAAGCTTGATTTAACGTCCATGCCAGTGTATCAACAAAATTCATTATTATGGGAGATATTATCTATGATGGATATTTATCGTAATTTGTGGTTTGATTTAACGTCTATGCCATACTTGAATTCTAAGAAATGTTTTACGCATGTGTCATTTCCTTTTAATCCTTTTATAATTTTGAGAATGAAAATAATGTTTAACCTTCTTTTCTCATGATTTCAAAGACCCTAAACCTACACTAGCTCCACCAATGCTCCACAACTTCCTTGATGGCTATATAAGAAGGGAAGTAGTCATTGATCTAGTTGATGATCATTCTAATCAATGCTAAACAAACTATGAGTTTTGTTAAGTCTCTTTTCGTTTACCTCAATTTCTAGAGACTTCGCATCTAGAAATATTTAAAGAAGCTTCGGTCCATCTAGAATGGCATACCATCATAAATGGATAATTTTGTTGATTGATGATGAATGATATTTGAGATCCAATACTTCTTCTAAAATGAAGAACTTTTCAAACACAAATGGGTTTGCATGAATAAATATGTTACAATAGTATTGTTGGTAGATGGAAGCCTGATTAGTTTCCAAATGTAATTTCACAAGTAGAACACAATGAGTAGAAAAAAATATGTACCCTAGTTGCCAAAATAAATTCCATCCACCTTGTCCTTGCCCTTGTTTCCTAATATATATGGAAATCCATCTAATGGATTTCAAATACATGTCAGAAATTTCTATGGAATAAACATGTAGCTTCTTTAGAGTGATATCCCTCAATGGCCTCAAGAAGGCACCTCAATATTCGTGTAAAAAAGTGGGTTGATTCCTTCTTGACTCTAACTTTTCTATATGTCATTTTAACCCTAACATTACCATATATACACATATTGTATGTTAATGATATTATACTCATATTCTATTGTTCACACAAAACTTCTAAACCATGTGAAATGCAATATTAGAATACTTTTGACATCATAGACTTAAGTTATTTGCATTATTTTCTTAGCATCCAACTTTTGAAAACTCAAGAAGGTATTTCTCTTTACCAACCTAAGTATGCATGCTATTTATTAGTCATTTCTTTCATATAGACAATTGTAAACTAACCATATCTCCCTTCCAATATGGAGCTATTTTTTCAATGACCTACAACTCACTTGTTTCCTTTTCCCAACCAAAGCATGAATGTGACATTCATCATTGATTTCATATGGTTGATTACAGATCAACCACATCTCGTTTCAAGTGTGGATTTAAAAAAAATTCCTCTTGATCCTCACCCACAATGGACATCACTTTATTCATATAGGAATTTGGTGTGATCATGTATCTAGCTCTTACTTGACATTTTTGTTATTGTTGGTCCTATTGCCTAGTACGTATAATATTCTCAGAAAAGCTGTTGGAAAAACCAAAAATGATATTTTGGTATATCTAGGGTATAGTTTAATTTGGTATTTATTATAGTACATGAATATCTCATATGTTTGATTGTTGTGTAGATTCAAATTGGGCTTATGCACCCAATGATCAGATGTTTATTGTAAGGTATATTTTAAGCTTTGGTTCTAAAGCTATCACTTGGATTTTCAATAAACAAAATCCGCTAGCTTTATTTATTAAAATTAGGATATCAAGCAACAATTTGTGCAATTTTAGATGTTATTTCACTTATACCAGCCTAACTCCATCTAACTATGGATCTATCATGCACCGATAGCGATCAAATCCATTTAGGTTCAAACCTTCTCTTTGGAGTGTAGAATTTGAGGAAATGTTTGCACCTTGATGGATTTGATCCTGCCGAGTAAATGATAGATCTAGAATTATATGGATCTAGGTTGGTTCCAGTTGAGGGTAGCAATGTCACATTTTTAGATTATCATTATTATGTATATGTTTGAGATAAACTTCATATTTTGGAATTTACATTATATTTTCTTTGCTTGGCATGACCATATCATTCCTTTTTTTTTATTTAGTCTCTTTTTCTTGCCTTGAATGGCTTATATGTCTATGTTTGGATGCTTTGAGTGGTTTATGTATTTATGTGTTTGGATTTGGATGGTAATGTTTGAGACTGCTAAATTTGTTATATTTTATTTCTATATGTGTATGTAATTGTATGTTAGTAATTATTCGGTGATGAATAAGGGGATAATCTTGGTATTCTCTTGGTATACTCTAGTGGGGAGCTGGATTAGCTCCTCTCAATGCTCTCGGTGGAAATGGTAATTAAGCTTACCATTCCCTTGGTTGGATGGTAGTTTTGTGTGTGATGTGGTCTTCTTTCAACTAAAATTGGCCCCCATCTCAACAAAAGACAACCCTACGTTCAACCTTGTTAATTCATTGCCTTTCGGCTATAAGGATAGTAGTTTGAGGAGGAGTGTCGTGCTTGGGGGGAGTCATTCACGTGGTTTGGTGTGGAAGGCCATGCCAGTTGTGGTTCATGGTGAAATAAGGTCATTCCAAATGTTGTGGCAAAGACGACGACCTAGGCAGGGTGGAGGAAACCAGGGAAGAGAAGAGCACGAGGAGGAAGGATAATTGGTTCCTCCTATCAAGAATTCACTTGGACCAGTGGTTTTATCTGCCCCTTTTGACTCCATGGAAGCTCAAATCCACTTGTTTTAATGCTTTGTGGGTTAGCTATCACAATCTCAAAATGAGGACCATGCTAATTTGGTTAGTTTCTTTGCTGACATTCTCCAGAATCAATGTCGTATCCTAGATCGACAGGCCACTCTCAGAAGGAATTAGCGGTGTCTCCAAGACTACACGGATAGTTTTGATACTCACATGGCTCACATGGAATCTTGCATCCACGAAGCCCTTCACCACCCTGAAAATGTTTCCCAAGTTATAGAGGTCAATCCTGCTCCTTCTCTGATGCACGAATGATTACTCGTTGTATATTATTTTTGGGTAAATTTTATTCATGGTGGGCTATGGATCTGATGAGTCCATGTTTTGTCAAGTTTCTTTCCTTTTTGTTCTGTTTGTACCTAAAGGCCAACAAATTTGGTTGGATTGAGGCCATTTTTGCACTCTCAAAACTCCTCATGATGTAATTTTCTCATGGTATAATAAGAAAATGTTGACTTACAAAAAAATAAAATTTAATCAACATTCATTCATTCTTATAGGATTTCACCTTGTGAATTTACTATATTATATTTTCAAACGATTAATTTATTTCCTATATTGTAAGGTAGGTCATGTATAAAAATGTAAAATTTTCAAATTTATGCCAAAGATCAACATGATATTTACTAAAATTGTACAATATTCGAAATTGAAATTATGGGTGTGCAATTACTTTAATTATTTAACTACCTCTTTGTTTCAATATTTGTAGAGTATATTCACTATATTTCAATTCGGATAGAAATTGAAATTTTCACTATGTTTTTGTTGTAATTGTCTTTTTTTTTAAATTAAAATGCATAATTGGAATCAATTATTTTTATTTTTTTAAAGTTCGTCTTCTGACACATGTCGAGGGGGATTGAACTTCTGAGCACTTGGATTCACAACAGCTTTCCAACATGTTTTTGCCAATTGTGCTACCACCCAGAGACATAATTGGAATCAATTATGTTATGGATAATACTGTAAAATTTTCAAATTTATGTCAAATATCCTCATGATATTTGGTAAATTGTACAATACTTGAAATTGAAATTATGAAAGTGCAATTGCCTTAATTATTTAACTGCCTTTTTCACTTTCTTTCATTCAGGCTTTGTAGAGTATATTCACTATATTTAAGCTGGGATATAAATTAAAAAGCTCACTATATTTATGTTGTACTTGTCTTTATTTAAATTAAAATGCATAATTAGAATCAAATTTTTTAATTATTAAATTAAAAAATTAGAATAATTAGAATTAAAAAATTAATAAAAATTTTTAATTATTAAATTATCATTTTAACTAATTATTCCTTGGAATAATCAATTTGACTTTTTGACTGTCCCTAAGTCAAAGCTAGCCGTTAATCTAGATAGCTGTTGAGGCCCTGCTCAGACTATTTAACACGCAAGGCTAGATCTGTTTCTTAAACTTGTCGTGACGATGAGCCACACTTGCTGGCTCGAAACGCGTCGACAAAGGTCTTTCTATATGTGATTTACGCCGAAGCTCTTCTTATAACTAGAATCAATGTCTTGAAAATCCCATTGGGTACCTATATTGTGTATAGCTTAATATTTTTTGAATTGCTAAGCATACAAAATAGTAAGTCAAATTGAAATTCCATGGGACATTGATTCGATAGTTTAATAACATGTTACTTAATTTCTTTTGATCCCCCTTTTATCACACTACTAACATTGAGTTTCGATTTCTTTATGAGAAGAACCCTTAAAATAATACCCCACTACTTATGAAAAAAAATATAAATTCATTCCAAACCAAATTATTTTTAATTTTCGCCCTGTTAATATGACTTTATGAGCTTCATAAAAATTGTTTCATATTTATTCTAATTTTTGGATGTGTTAAAATTTACGTAAACAATTTTTTATTGTATCGTGATTTTTTATTGTTATTTAAAATGTAATTTTTAAATGTAGAAATGAATTGTTTCACTTTCCCAACCTAAGCATGAATGTGACATTCATCATTGATTTCACATGGTTGATTACAAATCAACCACATCTCATTTCAAGTGTGGATTTTAAAAACACTCCTCTTAATTCTCACTCGCAATGGACATATAGGAAGTTGGTGTCATCTTGTATCTAGCTCTTACTTGACATTTTTGTTATTGTTGGTCCTATTGCCTAGAACGTATAATATTCTCAGAAAAACCATTGTAAAAACCAAAGAGGATATTTTGGTATATCTAGCATATAGTTTAATTCGGTATTTATTATAGTACATGAATATCACTTATGTTTAATTATTGTATAGATTCCAATTGGTCTTAGGCACCTAGTGATCAGATGTTTATTCTAAGATATATTTTAAACCTTAGTTTTAAAGCTATCACTTAGATTTTCAATAAACAAAACTCTCTATCTTTATTTATTAAAATTAGGATATCAAGCAACAATTTGTGCAATTTTAGATGTTATTTCACTTATACCAGCCTAGATTCATCTAACTACGGATCTGTCATGTGCCGATAGGGATTAAATCCCTTTAGGTTCAAACCTTCTCTTTGTAGTGTAGAATTTGAGGAAATGTTTTCACCTTGAGGGATTTGATCCTTCCGGGCGCATGATAGATCTAGAGTTATATGGATCTAGGTTGGTTCTAGTTGAGGGCAACAAAGTCACATTTTTAGATTATCATTATTATGTATATCTTTGAGATAAACTTCATACTTTGGAATTTACATTATTTTTTCTTTGCTTGACATGACCATATCATTTTTTTTTTAATTTAGTCTGTGTTGCTTGTCTTGAATGGTTTGTATGTCTATGTTTGGATTCTTTGAGTGGTTTGTGTATTTATGTGTTTGTATTTGGATGGTAATATTTGAGACTGCTACATTTGTTATCTTTTAATTCTATATGTGTATGTAATTGTATGTTAGTAATTAGTTGGTGATGAAGAAGGGAGACAATCTTGAGTATTCTCTTGGCATGCTCTAGTGGGGAGATGGATTAGCTCCTCTCAATGCTCTCAGTGGCAATGGTAATTAAGCTTACAAGACCCATGGTTGGATGGTATTGCTGCTAGAGTAAAGCCTTTAATTCTGGAAACTTTTGTGTGTGATGTGGTCTTCTTTCAACTAAAATTGGCCCCCACCTCAACAGAAGACAACCCCATGTTCAAACTTGTGAAGGCATTTCCTTCCAACGGTCAGGATAGTAGTTTGAGGAGGAGCGTGGTGCTTGGGGGGAGTCATTCGCATGGTTTGGTGTGGAAGGCCACCCCAGTAGTGGTTCACAGTGAAAGAAGGACATGCCAAATGTTGTGGCAAGGAGGATGACATAGACGAGGTGGAGGAAACCACAGAAGAGAAGATCACGTGGAGGAAGGAGAATCGGTTCCTCCTATCAAGAATTCACCTAGACAAGTGATTTTACCTGCCCCTTTTGACTCCATCGAAGCTCAAATCCACTTGTTTTAATGCTTCGTAGGTTAGCTATCACAATCTTAGAATGGGGACCATGCTAATTTGGTTAGTTTCTTGGCTGACATCCTCCAAAATCAATGTCGTATCCTCTTGATATTTGTAAAATTGTACAATACTTGAAATTGAAATTATGAAAGTCCAATTGCCTTAATTATTTAACTTCATTCTCTTTCATTTAGTATTTTTAGAGTATGTTCACTATATTTAAGCTGGGAAATAGATTAAAAAGCTCACTATATTTATGTTGTACTCGTCTTTGTTTAAATTAAAATGCATAATTAGAATCAATGCCTTGAAAATCCCATTTGGTACCTATATTGTGTATAACTTAATCTTTTCTAAACTGCTAAGCATACAAAATAGTAAGTCAAATTGAAATTCCATGGTACATTGATTTGGTTGTTTACTAACATGTTACTTAATTTCTTTCCAGCCCCCTTTTATCTCACACTACTAACATTGAGTTTCAATTTATTTATGAGAAGAACCCTTGAAATAATACCCCATTCCATATGAAAAAAATTATAAATTCATTCCAAACCAAATTATTTTTAATTTTTGGCCTGTTAATATGACTTTATCAACTTCATAAAAATGGTGGCATATTTATTCTAATTTTTGGAGATGTCTTAAAATTTACTTAAGCAAATTTTTATTGTATCTTGATTTTTTTTGTTATTTAAAATGTAATTTTTAATAGTATAAACGAATTTAGCATCTTGAATTTTTTTTAGGTAGTTTCATTATGGAGGTATCACAATTCAAATTTAAAATCATAATTTAAATTTATGCGAGAGAACGGGTTGTTAAATATCCATAGCTAGAGCCTCATCAACACCTTTACGATGTATAGCTTGATCATATCAATCACTTGCACCCAACCACAGACATGTCTATTTGGCCTATCAATCCCATCCTACCTCAGTGATGATTTTAACAATTCAAAATATTGTTCTACGGTTAATTATATTTTATATTATTATATATTTACATTTTTTTTTAGTAGAGCTCACATTATTTTATTAATTAAATATTTAATTTTTTTAATTTTTCATTTAAAAAAGACATGTGTCAACTCTATGTTGAACACGAACATACTTACACATCGCCCTCATACTAGGTTGTAGAATGTGCCTCTCAATGCAACAAATCCTTTAGAGTTTGAATTTTGTATCAACATCCACCCAATCTCTAGTGTGACAATTAGAGTGTTATTTAACTCACAAATGATCTAGTTGAACATTAGTACATCAAACATGTTGAATTACACATTCACTTCATTTAGAAGATTATTTAAAAATGCACCCTTTAATTGCTTTATTTCCATATGGATGATCAAGTACTTACTAAAATTTTCATGATAACCCTCATGGAGGCCAATTTCTTAAAGCTTTAGGTGATGTGAGGAGTTAATGAAATTTTCATTGAGGGGGTATAATTCCTAATGCATCGTTCCTTCTTCTTTGTATGTCATTGGATTCAATCCCATGTTGTTCTTAAGGGGTGATGTTAAGATATTTTGACATGAGGTTTTTCTTAAGGTTCAACTTGGTTTAATCACTATTTAGGATAAAGTGTGCTTTTAATACGCTTTTATATTTCATTAGTCCAATGGTTATAATTATGCTCTACACATGAGTGATGTGACAACTTAAATATCTCTTATAGTTAATGGCACTTGACATATGGATTAGCAATAGTTAATGACACTTGATATGTGGATTAGCAAGTGATTGGCTCATGATATTTGTTTAATGATCATGAAGAGTCATTTCTCAACGATGTAATTGAGATATGTTCTTGTAAATTACCTTTACACATTAATCAATTGCTTAAATTTCTTGCTTTATTTATATCATTGAGATTTTTAACTACAGAAAAAATCATGTCCTAATTATCAATTGGTGTATACTAAGTTTTTGTCTTAAACTGTCTACCTTTATATCACAATATACATTATATCTTGAATAAGGTCATTTTAGGTATGTTAATTTTTTGTCTTAAAATATATGCTTTGAAAATATACTTTATATTTTGAACAAGGATAACCATTGGAGGAAGAGTATATGCACTACTTAGCTTTCCCAATTAAACTAGAAGAAATATTGACTAGTAAGTAAAGATAGTTATTGACCTAAATAGGTGGTTGTCACTTTTTCTCTAGTATGGAACTTGTTCTTCCTGCTTAATAAGATATTCCAATACAAATCATCTAAATCTTTGTCATACCATTGAATATAAGAAACAAATTCAAATACATATTTAGCATTGGCAAAAAATTCAACTCATGATCTAATTCCAGTTCCTCTCAAACCTAATAAATTAAAATTAACCATTTAGTAATTCAATTTTGATTTGAATTTTACATATATATCATCTCACTATCTAAACATTCCAAACATAAAATTTCATATTAAAAAATATAATATATATATAAACACTAATTAATACATACTTTTCATCTTAACGTGTGCTAGAATCCAATTTGATGGAGGAGCAAATTGTTCGCACCACCCTGTCGGCAAAGGCATCACCCCTGTCATGCCCCTACCTTCAAGGTGTCTTCTAACCACACATAGGCGGGTGCGGCATTGCCAAAAAAATTCATCTCACCACTACTCAAGTACACAGACTACACCTACACAACACTTAGTCAAATTCTTCAAGTGTTCATAATGCAGCGGAAATAACATTCATTCATTTATCTGCTTCAATTATATGCAGCAGAATAAAATCATCATCATAACACAATCACACACATTTATATAGGAGGGGCAACTCCCTATTAAGTCTATGATGAAAGGAGATTTTGGGGGTAAGCCAAATTCCCCTTTCATTTAGAGTTTCGGAAACTGAGGCCTATGGGTTATGGCCCACAAACTATCGAAAGCAGTTAATAGCGATTTGGCCTTAAAGCCGGAACCATAATAATTTATAGGGTTTATTAATCTAAGGATTCATATTACTAGGGTATAATATTATTCATAGGGTTTATAATATTAATATTCAAGTTTAATATAAATTCGTTGGATTTATAATAATTTTCAACCATGGTCCAATGTCACATTGCGATAAAATTTTTCTCAATATGAAAATAAACCAATGTCACATTGTGACAAGCATTGTCTCAACATGAAAATCAACCATGGTCAACCATGTTCCAACATCGTATTGTGATAAAGTTTGTCTCAACCATGGTCAAACATGGTCAACCACGGTCACATTGTGACAAAGTCTGTCACATTGTCACAACCATGGTCAACCATGGTCCAACATCGCATTGTGACTCAAATTGTCTCAATATGGAGATCACCCATGGTCAGCCATTGCCCAACATCGCATTGTGACAAACATTGTCTCAATATAAAAATCAATTATGGTCAAGTATATTCCAATTTCATATTGTGACAAATATTTATCTTAGGGTTTATATTCCTTTGGTTTATAATATTTATCCCTTGGGTTTATATACCATGGGTTTATAATATTAATTCCTTGGGTTTAATATTATTCTGTTGTGTTTATATTATCAATCCATTTGGTTTTTAATCCCTTAGATTTTTAGTATTAGTCCTTTGGGTTTATTATTCCCTTGGGTTTATAATATCATTCCATTTAGGTTTTATATACCTTGCATTTATAATATTAATCCCTTGGGTTTATAATACTTCAGGGTTTTAGAATTAATCCCTAGGGTTTATTATTCTCTTCGGGTTATAATATCAATCCCTTGGGTTTATTTGGTTCATATTCCTAGGGTATAATATTATTCATAGGGTTTATAATATTAATCCTACGGTAATATAAATCATGTGGGTTTACAATCGAGGTCATCCATGGTCAATGATGGTCCAATGTCACAATGTGCCAAAAATTGTCTCAATATGAAAATCAACCATGGTCTAGAGTCATATTGTGACAAACATCATCTCAGTATAAAAATAGATGGTGGTAAATCATGGTCAACCATGTTTATTTTAGGGTTTATTTGTCTTAATATGAAAATAAATCATGGTTAACTATATTCCAACGTCGCATTGTGACAAAAAAATATGTTAGGGTTTACAATATTTATCTTAGGATTTGTAATATTTATCCCCTGTGTTTAATATTATTCCCTTTGGTTTATAATCTCTTGGGTTTATTATTCCCTTGGGTTTATAATATCTATCTTAGTGTTTATATACCTTGTGTTTATAATACTTTTTTTGCTAAAGCAAGAGACGATCCTTCTATTCCATTAAAACAAATATAATGTTACAGAATGTACAAAAAGTCGTCCATCGTCATGGACTCAGGAAAACAAAGGGAAACCTACCATATACATGGCCTTCTCAAATACCATCATAATCAAACTCTCAAATTACACAAAAAATGGACGAAATGATTCTCCAGCAATGTGGAAAAATTTAGTTCCTACCATCCCCACTGCCCATAAAATCACCAACATTTGTCCTCGACCAAACTTCGCGCGCCAACCACTGGCAGAAGAAAAGGCGCCCCAAATGACTCGTGGAGAAAAATACCTGGCCCCACAGAAGCAGCACGACCATTTCTGACTATAGATCTGGATGGCTAGATCCAACAGCCAGGAGCCATATTGCGCTGCCAAACTGACCAAACATTAGTGTGCGATGGGGGGAGGTATTCCTAACCATCCCCCTGCCACATGTAGGAAGCCAAATGGAATCGTTACCAAAAATCCAAAACCATTTACCACTGAGGAGCCAAGCAATCACCTAGAAACTGCTTTGTACCCTGTTTCCCATTCTGAAGGTTGATTGACGGGAGATTATCGTCGTCGGGAAACCCGCCAAACTAGACTGATGAACAGTACTATCAATCATGGCCGTCGATTCGCCTCACCTGATCCGATGGCTGAGAAACATTTCAAACCTCCTAAAATCACTGAAACTTAGCTCTTCCCGCCAACTAGACCGATAACCTGCACGATCAATCCCTACCATTGAAACGCACCACATGATCCGACGGCTGAGGATCATTTCACTTCGACTAATTTCCCTAAACATTAGTGTGCGATGAGGGCGGTATTTTAGCCTACCCCACCGCCACATGTAGTCCTCTTTATGGAATCACTCCAAATTCGGCAAAACCATTTCCTACTTGTGAGGGTTGTGATCACCAGAAAACCTCTTCCGACCCGGTAAACCGATCCCGAACGGAAAACCCCTGGTTTTGTAGTTGCCGAGAGTTCCCGGGATCCTACCTATCATTTCACTTTCTCTGTCAAAAGCTAGGAAGGACAAAACCTTCGCCAACTGGTCTTTCTTGGACAAACCAGGACTATTCGACTGAGTTTCCACTGGTATCTCAAAAACAATGCTGACTCGTTTTGTTATGGTCGCAAAAGAACTGCAACCCCCTGAAGACCTGAAAGTATACATAATGAGAAACATAGAACACCTGAATCAGCTGGATTCCGTCTCCATGGCCCTGCTCCGAAACACAATCCTGTCTTCATCTGCCTAGTCATAACATTTCGCTTTTAACCTACTCTGAGGCATTTCTTGCCAGCCAAAAGCAACCCAATTCTCTGTGCTGATCACCCCTTGATTGGCAAGAAGATCAGCCAATTTATTTGTCGATCTTCTTACATGTTTAAAGCTAAAAGTCCGAAGGTTCTGGAGGTGCTGCTAAATCCATTGAAAGCCCTGGATCAGACGCCAGTTCCTTGAGAATTTTTCTGGCCTTGTGCCCCAGCTAATCCTCTTGACTGATTCAATGATTAATTCTGAATCAGCTTCCACAATCAAATTTTTTCGGTTATCTTGTTTCAGGTAATCTAAGCATTGCTCCATGGCCATCAATTCCGCCATGTTATTCGTGGCTTTTCCTAAATGACAGTAGAAGATGAAAAGTACTCCACCATGCTCATCCCTTAACACACCTCCGTAACCTACAGAGCCCGGCTTGCCCTTTGAAGCCCCATCAATGTTGAATTTCAAAAAGCCCTTGGGGGGAGGATGCCAGTAGTCTTGCTCAGAAACCAAGGAGATAATTTTCCTATCCCATCCCTAAGGAATAAGTCCGTTCAAACCCATATCACTGAGAGTTTTCAAATCCGCAGTAGAAGGAGGGTTCTTGGGGAGATTTAGCACAATAGTGCCAACAGTTTCCTTGATTTGTTTTAAGATATGCTCAAAAAGGCTTTGGGATGGCCTCTTTTCATTCTTGAAGATTCTGTTGTTCCTTTCTTTCTATACATTCCAAATAATGAAACTTGGCATGATGGCCCATGCTGAGCTAATAATCTCATTGTCTGAAAAGGTTCTTCTCCATCTGTTTAGGGTATTAATGATGCACCCTTTGTCTATGTCAGTCTGTTGGAAAATGGTGGCAAAAGAATCCCATAAACTGGAGGTGAAGATGCAGTTGTTAAGAAGGTGCTCCATAGTTTACTCTTGGGCTTCACATAGCTGACATCTGGAAGGCCCCAAGACACCCCTCTTCCTGATATTATCCCAGGTCAGGATTTTCTTGTGTTGAACCAGCCACATGAAGAGTTTAATCTTCATCCATCCTTGATGTCTCCATAGTTCTTGCCAAGTCTTATCTGGAGCTTGTGAGTTGAGGTCAAGGAGAATGAGTTTTGCTTCTTTGAGATTAAAGGTACCCTCACTTTTGTTACCCCATCTTAGCTGATCGTGCTCCTCTGATTTCAAAATCTTCCTTTGCTCTAACATATTTTTTAGAGTCTCTGCTTTAGCCTTCAGGGGGCTTTCATCGCTGAACTCAAAGTTTCTCCATTTTCCACTACTGTTGGTTTGAACCCAGAAGTCTTTTACTTTAGATAACCCTTTAGTATCTGTATCCTACTTGAGACCCCTCAAGTCTTCCTTTAACAAAATAATTTATTGTTGCCATCTGTCCTCCTAGAAAAGGGTAAGGTTTCCTTCTCTGATTACCCAGAAGTTGTTTCCTTGGACTAAACCCTTGTTGTCCCAGGCATTATTCCATATGTGAGAGCCCTTGTTATATCCTGACATTCTTATTAGATCATTGTTTTGCCACATGTGTGCATATTTTTCTTTCCATATCTTTTCCCATTGTGCCTCCAGCTCTTTAACCCATCGCCACCAAAATTTAGCTCCTAAAGCCTTACTCAGAATCTCAGGATCATCTAGGCCGAGTCCTCCATATTTTTTGGGTTTACAGATTTTTTTCCCATGCTACCAAGGCCCATTTATTTCTTTCTTCCCCCTTGCCCTAAAGAAAGTCTCTTTGCACGTTTCTAAATTGCTGCAGAACACCCTTGGGGGCTGGGAGAGCTGATAGCATGAATATTGGAATTGATTGAAGGAAAGTGTTGGTTAGCACCAACCTTCCAGCCAAATTTAAAGATCTAAAAGTCCATTTCCTAATATTATCTTGCATTTTGCTAATCATTGGCTCCCAGATGCTCTTGTGAAAAGGCTTGGTTGTTAGAGGGACTCCCAGATATTTTAAAGGGAGGATATCCCTTTGAAATCCAAAAATTCTAGAAATATTTCTCTGAATAGCAATATGAGTATTGAAGAAAAAAAACTTGGATTTGGAAAGATTCATGGAAAATTTTAAGAACCCCTGCTAAATTTACATGTATAATAAATGGGCGAATCTCCATGGTATATAGGAAAAATGGAAGGCGATTTTATCAATAATATGATATGTATATATAATTTTTTGGCGAATATTTTACTCAATTATAAAATCTTGTGTTTATTAAATACACAAATGAAATCATTGCATTTCTTTAAAATATCTTTTGAAATCAAAATTACCGAAATTACATATCGATAACCTAGTGGGTGTAGGATAAAATTCACCCGTGCCATTCACAGAAAGCATGAGAAAAAACCTAATACTATATATAAAACCAAGAAAAATTCAAATTCATCACTTCTAGGGACCTTGTAACCATCCTGCCAATACAAAAGTATGTTCCTGTTTGCAATTAGAAAAATTACCCAAATTACAATCTGTTTACTTCAGCGTATGTTGGAAAGTTATAGAAGGATGACTAGTGCAATCAATCCATTCCTTTTAGCCCTGGATTTGTTTCAATTTAAAACAGAAGTATACAAATATACTTGTACAATGTCTATGCTTTAACCATTCACCTTAAGATGTTTTTACAATATAATTTCCTAAGTCTATTTAATATCTTCATTATCATAAAAACCAACCTATATCCATCTTAACTCCACATCTACCACTCTTAGGGGGATGAAATCTATTTATCCCTCTGAGCACTTGGTAGACCCAGAATTAAGATGGATCTAAGATGATAGAATTTCCCCTTTAAATAGTCTATGCTCACATGAATACCATGGTATTACCATGGGTCAATACCATGGGTTATCATAAACCTGAAGCTTAAAAATTACTATTAGTAATTTATAAAAATTAATAGTTGATTTTTATTTTATTTTTTATTTTAACCAAGCTAAAATGTTTAACATACATTAAATTACAACATCCATTTTTACTCTTGATCGGATCAAATATATTTTCACTCTATGCTAGTTTGCATATCACGATATTTGATACCTCTCGAGGGTTAGTAGATCCAAAGTAAAGATGGATCTATGCTGGTTTAATTCCCCCATTTAAATAGGCTACATTCTAGGTGAATTCCATGGGTCAATACCATGCGCCATTTTGGTGAATACCATGGGTCAATACCATGTCCCATTTTTATTTTTATTAATAGGGTTAATAATGTTTTTTTGCATGGTATTAATAACAATCTAGTCCATGGTATTTTTCCCATAAGTTTCACCTAAATATAACGCATTTTTTGAGTGTTCGTAAATATAAGGTGACTTATGGAGTAAATATAAAAAAATGTTTTATTTGTTTACCATACCTCTCATTTATTTGTATTTTTATTAATTTACCATACCTCTTTTACAAATATGGTATTTGGCCCATAGGATTCACTTAAATAAAACCTCTATCTTCAGCCTTCATAAATAGAACGAGGGTTATGGACTAAATATAAAAAGAGGTTTTATTTATTTACCATGCGTCTAGTTTATTTATATTTTTATTTATTTACCATACCTTCTGAGTAAGTATAAAAAGATGTTTTATTTATTTACCATACCTCCACTTTACTTATATTTTTATTTGTTTACACCCTTGCATGTATATAAGGTGACTTATGGAGTAAATATAAAAGATGTTTTATTTATTTACCATACCTCTCATTTATTTATATTTTTATTAATTTACCATACCTCTTTTATAAATATCGTATTTGGGCCTTTGACCCATAGGATTCACTTAAATAAAACTTATTCTTGAAAATGGGCAAATGGATTCACTTAAATAAAACATATTCTTGAAAATGGGCGAATGGAAGGTTGTAACTCCTAATTTCAAGGGCTAAATTTACCTTTTTTACCCTCTCCCTTAAAATAAGGTGGGCTATTTGAGGTGATTTGTAAAAATGTACTATGATACAAAATATTCTCCCACTAAAAATTTAAAACCGCTTAATTTCGCCAAAAGGCGAACATTCACCCCTAAAATTTTCTATGGAAAGATTAACTTCAATACCTGAAGCCATGGCGACGTCTCTCAGGATTTCCTTATAAGCTAAAGCTTCTTTGACTATGGCGATGCCCTGTAGCATGGTATCATCCACAAATTGTTGGTGTGTTAAATCTTGGCCATCTTCAATGAGTTGGAGACCTTTGACTTTACCAACTTCTTTAGCATGTCTAATAGTTCTACCCAACCCTTCCATCATGAGAATGAAGAGAAAGGGAGAGAGAGGATCTCCCTGCCTAAGGCCTCTTGAAGGAATAAAAGTCTCTGAAGGGGAACCATTAACAAGAATTGAAAAACTAGGAGAAGTGATAAGAGCCATTACCCATCTGATCCAATTGTGATCAAACCTAAAGGCCATGAGAACTTTTCTGATGTAGTTCTAATTTAGTTTACCATAAGCTTTGGCTATATCCAACTGCATGATCATTCCAGCTTTCCTCTTGCTTGTTAGTGAGTGCACCACCTCATGAGCTTGAATTATGTTTTCGAGGATTTGCCTACATTCCACATATCCAAATTGTTCCCCCGACACCAAGGTGGGGAGAAGAGGTTTGAGTCTATTGGCCACAACCTTGGATATTATCTTGTAGACCACATTGCACAGGGTAATGGGTCTGAACCTATCAGGAGTAAGAGCTAAATCCTGTTTAGGGATTAGGGCAATAAAGGTAGTATTTAGCGCTTTCAGAATGGTTTTGTCTCTTCTAGAGTCTTCCACTACATTCAGAACATCTTGTTTTACTATATTCCACCAAGCTTTGAAGAAACCACATTGAAACCATCCAGACCTAGTGTTTTACCATTTTGCATTTCTTTTAGGACCTCACTGACCTCCTCTTCCGATACTGGTCTATTAAGGTTGAAATTGTCCTCATTGGAAACCAGCTTTGGTATATGTCTTGATATAACCCTAATAGATTGTTCCCTATCTGAACAGGATTCCTGAGCAATACCACGAAAGTGTTGAACCAATACTGCTACTATTTCTTCATGAGAATGAAGAAGATTTCCTCCTTCATATTTGATAGAAGAAATCCTGTTGTGAGCTCTGTTCGCCACAGTGGATCTGTGGAAAAGCTTGGTATTGCGTTCTCCTTCTTTCAGCCATTGCACTCTAGATTTTTGCCTCCAAAAAATCTCCTCTTATTTACAGAATTTCTCCCATTCTTGTTGATACTTGGTTGCCTGCTCGTTTCTATCCTTATCAAAACCCTCTCTGATAAGGGTTTGGTTGAGTTCCTGCATTTTTCCCTCAACAGATTTCTTTCCTTCAAAAATATTACCAAACTCCTTCCTGTTCCACTCCTTGAGCCTGATTTTGATATGTTTTAGTCTTTTTTGGAGTAGGAACATGCTTGTGCCTTGAATGTTTAATTCTTCAGCCCACTAGATGGCTATGTTGTTGGCGAAATCTAGGTGGAAAAGCCAGATGTTTTCAAATCTGAATGGTCTATTCCTAGGGGTCCCAATGCCCTGCATTTCCAGTTGCACAGGCCAGTGATCAGAGCCTCCAAAGGGGAGAACTCTTGCCACTAAGTCCTTGTCCTTGATCATGAGATCCTCTGAGATCATGAATCTATCTAATTTGGAAGCCACCTAAACCTCTACTCCTCTCTTATTGTTCCAAGTAAAGGTACCATTACTCATAACAATATCCACTAACTTCATATTGTCTATGAAAGATTGGAAAGCACAAGAATGTTTATTTAGAGTTGTAGTGCCCCCTTTTTTTTCCGATAAAGATCTAATCATATTGAAATCACCCCCCAGTATCCAAGGGATATTGGCATGCCTTTCCCTGAGATCTTGCAAGGAATTTAAAAGCCTGAGTTTGCCATCCATTCTTTGGGGACCATACACATTCATAACTAGGTAGATTTCCTTATCTCCCACTGGCTGAATGACCACTGCGAGATAATCCCTCGCTACCTCTGCATCTATAATGTTAATTTTCTGGGGGTTCCAAAGAGTGATAATGCCACCTGCTGTATTCTCTGCTTTGACCTCCAAAAACTCAAATTTATTGAGCCATTTACTGTGAATCTCTTTTATTTTCTGAATGGAACATTTAGTCTCCTGAATGAAGATTATATCTGGTGTTGCTTGTTTCATTCTAATAGTAAGTAATCTCTGTTTTCTTTTACTGCCTAGGCCTCTAATGTTCCAAGAAGTGAACTTCATTATTAAATATTTGTAAAGGAGTAACTGGATAGGTCTTTCATCTTACCTGAGTCTATCTTTAGCCTTCCACATTCCATCAAAAGCTCGTTCTGCTTTTTCCTACCTCTTTTCTTTCCTAGGTATCTGGGTGCCAAGCCCGATGTGGTTTTCATAGCTTTCACACCTTCACTGCTCTACCTTTCATGATTCCCTTGCTTTTCCAACCGTGTGGTCTGAGTTTTCCATAAGAACAATTGTTGAACTCTATTGAACTCCTCTGGGGGTAACGAATCCACACCCTCACTAGTTCCTAGGTTCAGAAATCCTTCTAGATCCAGATTCTCTTTCTCAAGAATCTCCTGTAGCTTGTAGTCTTCCATTTCCATCTCACTCTAGGTCATTTCCAGATCCATCTCCAATTGTGTGTCACTCATCATATCTTCTTTCTGTTTATTAATGGTTTGTGTTTGCTCATCCTCTTCTTCTTTCTCCTCATTCACTGGAATGTCTTCCTTGGCCTGATTTGTTGTCGTTATCCCCTCTTCTTCTTCTAAGGCTTGAAACCTATTTTGACTAGCTTGTTGCCTTTAATTTTGATGTGTCTTTGAACCCATTTTGCTCCCTTTTCCTTTCTGAACCACTTTGTGAAAGCTTTCGGTGTCTTTCATGGTGTTGGTTTTACTATTATTTTCAGTTTTGCTAAGAGGGAAATCTCTAAATAGATGCCCATGCTCATGACATTTATGGCATCTGAATGGTATGTTCTCATAATCCACTGTTTGTACCCATTCTTCATCAAACACTTCCAATATTAACTCATCCAGTAGAGCTCCAGAAAGATCCATCTCCACACATATTCTTGCAAAGGATCTGTATTTTCCCCGTCTGGTGGCCTCAGAAGCTTTGACAAAACGTCCTAGCTTATTTCCAATGGCAGATAGGGATTCCAGTTGCCAGTAATCCAGAGGTAGAGAGTACAGTCTTACCTAGACCGGGACAGAAGTAAAAGTTTCAAGTTTTGGGACAAAATTCATGATCTGGGGTCTCATATACAGGCCTACTGCTACATAAAATTAGGGTTCTCCTTCAAACACCCTATCCTTATCTTAAATGCTTGCAAAGACCACAATAAAGAATCCCTTTGACCCAAGATGTAGTTCTATGCTTCCTTTTGGTTTCCAGTGGTATTTAATCCAAGTTTGTAAGGCTTTTTCAGTGGGCCATAAACCCATGAACTTACAAATGATTGCATAAGTCTGCATGTGGTCCCTATGCGCCTGCAGAGCAGGATCATTCAAAACAACTCTGGGAGTGATAGTTGTCTTGGGTTTGCATGGTCCCCTTTGAGTTTTGTCTTTTGTGCCCTGTTCCTTGTCCTCTTCCTTGCTTTCTTTATTGTTGTTATTCTCCTTAGATTTAGAGCCCTCCTGCTCCTTTTCTCTATTTCTTTGCTTCTCCGTTGAAGGATCTCTATCCTCTTCTATTGGTTTTTTTCCTCTACTGGCCACTACCTGCTTGTAGGAGGGAGTGGAGCTCCCTCCCTTACGGCCTTCCATGGAGAACGAACTCTGCTAAACTGTAACCCTAGCTGCAAAATCACACTCCTGCTCCGTTCCTCCCCTTCACTTATTCATACACCAAAGTAGTTCTACACCCACCTTGTGTTTATAATATTAATCCCTATGGGTTTAATTTTATTCCCTTGTGTTTATATTATTAATCGTTGGGTTTTTAATCCCTTGAGTTTTTAGTATTTATCTCCTGGGTTTATTATTCCCTCAAGTTTATAATCTCAATCCATTTAGGGTTTATATGCCTTTCATTTATAATATTAATCCCTTGGGTTTAATATTATTTCCTTGGGTTTATAATACCTTTGGGTTCAATCATGGTCAACCATGGTCACACTGTGACAAAGACTATCTGTTGGTCCAACGTCACATTGTCACAACAATGGTCAACCATGGTCCAATGTCACATTATGAGAAATATTGTCTCAATATGGACATCAACCATGGTCAACGATGGTAAGCCATTGTCCAATGTCGCATTGTGACAAACGTTGTCTCAATATGAAAATCAATCATGGTCAACCATATTCCAACGTCGCATTGTGACAAATATTTATCTTAGGGTTTATATTCCTTGGGTTTATAATATTTATCCCTTGTGTTTAATATTATTCTCTTGGGTTTATAATCCCTTGGTTTTATTATTCCCTTGGGTTTATAATATTTATCTTAAGGTTTATATACCATGGGTTTATAATATTAATCCCTTGGGTTTAATATTATTCCCTTGGGTTTATATTATCAATCCACTGGATTTTTAATCCCTAGGGTTTATTATTCCCTTGAGTTTATAATACCCTTGGGTTTTAGAATTAATGCCTTGGGTTTATTATTTCCTTCGGTTTATAAAATAAATCACTTGGGTTTATTTGGTTCATATTCTTGGGGCATAATATTATTCAAAAGGTTTATAATATTAATCTTAGGGTTTAATATAAATGTCTTAGGTTTACAATTATGGTGATCCATGGTCAATGATGGTCCAATATCACAATGTCCCAATTATTGTCTCAATATGAAAATCAACCATGGTCCAACATCAGTATGAAAATAAATGATGGTAAATCATGGTCAAGCATGTTTATTTTAGGGTTTATATTATGTATCTTAGGGTTTTTATACCTTGAGTTTATAATATTTATCCCTTGGGTTTAATATTATTCCTCTGAAATTTACAGCTATATCAAGAGTGAAAACAATAGATGGTTTGGTTTGCAGATTTCACCAGTTGTTTTTCAACGTTATGCAAAAATTCAAGATAATGCGAGAAGGGACTGTTTAGAAAGCGTGAAAGGTCGTGATCATTATCTTGCTGATTTGAATTGGTGCAATTTTTGTCAACGATCTCGGTGTGTTTTGGAAGAGGCTAGCATTTAATAACTGTGTTCTGATAGAGTGTTTAAAATTGAATTTCCTATCAACCACATTTAAATTGTTGTTTGATTTTTATTAAATGTTTATTTCACAATTAGTTCATTATTATTTATTAAATGATTATTAATATAATGGTTTTTATTATCTTTATTTTTATTATTATTATTATTATTATTATTATTTAATATAATAGTAATAATATAATATTAATTATTATTAATATGGTTCTTATATTTATATTAATATTATTGATATTGACATTAATAACATTAATTTTAATATTATTGATAATTGATAAATATATTTAATATAAACTTATATCAATCACATTTATTAATATAATTATAATAATCATACTTGTAACCATAATTTTAGCTAAAATCTAATTTAAAAGAACACCATATCTCTTATAATTGTTATATTGAGACTTAATCTTGTGCTTTGGCATTGCATGTGAGAAATGCTTTTAAAACTCTTTAGAAATTCAATTCTCCTTTTTGGTTAATATTCATCACTGTTGTTACTTGAAAATTCATACAGTGATCCGATTTTATATCCTTTTTCTTAACTTTTGATGTTCTTCTCATTGAATATAATAAAGATAAATGGAATTGCTACACATTTTATTTTATATATATATATATATATATGGAATTGTTTTTATTTGTTAATGATTGAAAAAATATATATAATTGTTTTTAGTGAAATTTTTTAGAAGTTTTTCAGTAAATTTTTTGAGATGAATTTATTAAAATCACAAATTTGATAGATAATGTTTACATAATTCAAATGCTTTAAAAAATTTTCAAACTATTAAATCTATATATATTAAAAAAAAAAAAACAAAAACAAAAACTCAATTTAAATAACCGAAATCAAAATTCTAACATCAAAAAATCCAGAGGTTCGAGAATCCAGACGATGATTTAGGCTTTGAATACTCCGGTACGGAGTTTGACATTAAAAACTTGTGATAACGAATATTTTATTCCCACGTGAAAATATCTACAAATCTTACCTTGCCGCGTGCAACCGCCTACCAGATAGAATGCACAGTAACCATCCCTTGACACTCTTATTAAGGCGCGTGACAACGACATGATCAAAATATTTTCATCCATTGCCCAATGCTGACGGTCACAGCCCGCTGATAATCGATGGTCTTCCTTTGAATATCGAATTGAATCCTGTGTCACGTCAAATCTTCCGTTGAGTGGAGAGATACACGCGGTTACTGCATTTCATTGGCTGAGAGATACACGCGGTTACTCCATTTCACTGGCTGGCCTTCGCTGCTGTATATATAGTCACTTCCATATCTCAATTCCATTTATTTGTATTTGAACTCACTAACTCCCAGCGAATCTCCAGCCCGTCTCCAGCAGAGCTTCTTCTGGTTCACCAAATATGGAAAAACACTCCCCGCAGGAGCATGACCAAGCCCATGTTATACAAGACAAAGATTGCGGGCAAAATTTGCAGCAATTTAAGGGAGTCCGATTGCGAAAATGGGGGAGTTGGGTATCAGAAATTCGAATGCCCAAATCTCGAGAGAAGTTATGGCTCGGTTCATACCCCACTGCCGAGCAGGCCGCCCGCGCCTACGACGCCGCAGTGTATTGTCTGAGAGGCCCCAACTCCAAATTCAATTTCCCCAATTCTGTGCCCGACATTCCCTCTGCGTCTTCGCTTTCCCGACAGCAGATTCAGGCTGCCGCCGCCAAAAATGCAATGCATCAACTCCCTCTGAGACCACCCCCTTCGAATAATATCGATAATACGGCGATGGAGGAGACCAAATCGACGTCAATGTCGGCTGCGGCTTCAGAAACGGAGGTGTCGAGTGACAGTCATCAAATATTGGAGGAACATAATAAGTTCGATTTCTGGGAACGTTTGTTCGAGGAATCCGATGGCATCGATGGCGGCCTCGGACTGAATTTGGAGAGAATGCCATCAATTGACGATGCATGGGCTTTGGATCTTAATCCCACTACTTGGCAGGAGGAGCAGATGGACAACATCATCGACACCCCCGATTTGTGGAACTTTTGAAGACTTGTTTGTAATAATGTGGAGAGATATCCAAGTCCTGAATGTGACAATTCGATACTGTCGAGCGGCAGCATTTCAAGAAAAATTATTTTAAAAGAGTGTAGTTTAAAAAAATAATGAAAATAATGAAAATTTTGAAATTTTGAAAATTTCAGCTGGAACCAAAATAATGAAAATTTTGAAAATTTCAGCTGGAACCTTTAAGTGCTGTAGGGATTTTTAAGTGCTGTAGGGATTTTTAATAGTGTTAAATCTATTTCAACTAAAAAAATATTTTGATTTTTCAATTTTTACTAAAAAACTATTCAAATACTTTAACATTTTGACTTTTTAAAATTTATTAATTTGATTTTACCAGCAACCAATCTGGATCAAGTGAATGTGTAGCACCATTAGAGAACGAAAACGCCTTTTAATATTCCTGCACAAGTCGTCGAAATCGGCTGGGAATAGGGATTACGGCCGAATCACGTGACTTGGATGGTCTTAAGAATTAAGATTCCGAGGCCTTTCAGGTCAAGAAATATGTTAAAGGTTTAATATTTAATGGCCATATGGTATAATTAATAATATGGTGTGGTTTTTTTAATAATAATATATGATATGATAGTGTACTTTTTCACATAATTTGTTGAGTCTTACAATACAGGGTAATGAGTGTATTTATTGTTAATTTTATAATAAAATTATAATATATATATTTTTAGTTTTAAAATATATCATATGACATTTAAAATTAATTAATTTAATATTTATTTATTTATTTATATTTTTTGTGATTAGTGTAATTGGTTGGTTCCTGTATTCATATCATTCATATCACATGGGTTGATTCTGATAGTTGTCACTGTAATCTTTAGGTTGTAATCTCTAGGTGCAATTGCACTGCCCCAAGCACAACACACCAATAAGAGAAGGTTTGAATCTTTGTGGCACGAACACCTTAGTAGTACATTCATTAACCAACAAACAACATCCTTAAAGACTAATTTAATATATGTATATATGAAAAAAAAAACATAACAATGTATCAATAATTCTTAAATCAATATAATAATTAAAAATAAATTAACAAGATAAATACATCTAAAAATTCTAAAACTAAATTTGTAATTAAATGATAATGACAATATAAATATAAAAACATTCCTCAACATAAATTAATTAGATAATAAACAAATATAAAAATATTTTTATCTCTAAATGGTTAGTTACAATTTTACAACTGCTAGCAACTTTACTAAAAAGTAATGCTAATAATACCTTAAGGTTGTATTAAAGGTCAATAAATATACAAATTATAACATGTTAATCTTTGTTATCACTATTAACCTTTCAACTATCCTTTAAAACAAACTTTCTTGTCTTTTCATCGTATAAAAAGTTTACCAACATGATATTTCAATTCAAATATAATAATTTACATGAACATCCAATATTAACGTTTCAACTACTCTTTAAAACATTTAAATTTCGTGGTCTTTTCAACGTATAAAAAGTTGACCAACATCATGATCTTTCTTTAAATATAATGATTTTGCTCAATGAGAATTTAAGAGTGTAGCTATATAAAACTAGATCTATGTAACCAGATCTATGTAAGTAGCTTTTTCATCTTTGGCAATGAAACACATTCATGATCAGAAAACAAAATTCTTCCCCAAGTGCATTTTTATTAATTATATAGATGATGCAAAATAGTATTCACTCATGGTATCTAATGTATCAACAAAATTTATTGTTATACGAGATATTATCTAGATGGATATCTATCGTAATTTGTGAGCTTGATTTAACTTCCATGCCATACTTGAATTCTAAGAAATGTGTGTCAACAAAATTCATTGTTATAGGAGATATTATCTATGATGGATATTTATAGTAATTTGTGAGTTTGATTGAACGTACATGCCATACTTAGAATTTTAAGAAATGTTTTACGCACGTGTCATCTCCTTTTAATCCTCTTAGAATTTTGAGAATGAAAATAATGTTTAACCTATTTAAGTGTGTTCTCATGATTTCAATGACCCTAAAACTACACTAGCTCCACCAATGCTCCACAACTTCCTTGATGGCTATATAAGAAGGGAAGTAGTCATTGATCTAGTTGATGATCATTCTAATCAATGTTGAACAAAATATGGGTTTCACTAAGTCTTTTTTCTTTTACCTCAATTTCTAGAGACTTCACATCTAGAAATATTTAAAAAAGCTTTTATCCATCTAGAATGGGATACCATCATAAATGGATAATTTTGTCGATTGATGATGAATGATATTTGAGATCTAATACTTCTTCTAAAATGAAGAACTTTTCAAACACAAATTGGTTTACATGAATAAATATGTTGCAATAGTATTGTTGGTAGATGGAAGCCTCATTAGTTTCCAAATGTAATTTCACAAGTAGAACACAATGAGTAGAAAAAAATATGTACCCTAGTTGAAAAAATAATTCCATCCACCTTTTCCTTGCCCTTGTTTCCTAATATATATGGAAATTCATCTAATAGATTTCAAATACACGTAAGAAATTTCTATCTAATAAACATGTAGTTTGTTTAGAGTGATATCCCTCAATGGCCTCAAGCAAGCACCTCAATATTCGTATAAAAAAGTGGGTTGATTCCTTCTTGACTCTAACTTTTCTATATGTCATTTTAACCCTAACATTACCATATATACACATATTGTATGTTAATGATATTATACTCATATTCTATTGTTCACACCAAACTTCTAAACCATTTGAAATCCAATATTAGAATACTTTTGACATAACAGACTTAATCTATTTGCATTATTTTCTTATCCTCCAACTTTTGAAAACTCAAGAAGGCATTTCTCTTTCCCAACCTAAGTATGCATGATTTTTATTAGTCATTTCTTTCATATAGACAATTGTAAACTAACCATGTCTCGCTTCCAATATGGAGCTATTTTTTCAATGACCTACAACTCACTTGTTTCCCTTTGCCAACCAAAGCATTAATGTGACATTCATCATTGATTTCACATGGTTGATTATAGATCAACCACATCTCATTTCAATTGTGGAGTTAAAAAAATTCCTCTTGATCCTCACCCACAATGGACATCACTTTATTCATATAGGAAGTTGGTGTCATCTTGTATCTAGCTCTTACTTGACATTTTTATTATTGTTGGTCATATTACCTAGTACGTATAATATTCTCAGAAAAACCATTGGAAAAACCAAAAAGGATATTTTGGTATATCTAGGGTATAGTTTAATTTGGTATTTATTATAATACATGAATATCTCATATGTTTGATTGTTGTATAGATTCAAATTGGACTTATGCACCCAACGATCAGATGTTTATTGTAAGGTATATTTTAAACTTTGGTTCTAAAGCTATCACTTAGATTTTCAATCAACACAATTCTCTATCTTTATTTATTAAAATTAGGATATCAAGCAACAATTTGTGCAATTTTAGATGTTATTTCACTTATACCAGCCTAAATCCATCTAACTATGGATCTATCATGCACCGATAGCGATCAAATCCCTCTAGGTTCAAACCTTCTCTTTGGAGTGTAGAATTTGAGGAATTGTTTTCACCTTGAGGGATTTGATCCTTCCGGACGCATGATAGATCTAGAGTTATATGGATCTAGGTTGGTTCCAATTGAGGGTAGCAATGTCACATTTTTAGATTATCATTATTATGTATATGTTTGAGATAAACTTCATACTTTGGAATTTACATTATGTTTTCTTTGCTTGACATGACCATATCATTCTTTTTTTTAATTTTGTCTGTGTTTCTTGCCTTGAATGGTTTATATGTCTATGTCTGGATGCTTTGAGTGGTTTATGTATTTATGTGTTTGGATTTGCATGGTAATGTTTGAGACTGCTAAAGTTGTTATATTTTATTTCTATGTATATGTATGTAAGGGGATAATCTTGGGTATTCTCTTGGAATACTCTAGTGGGGAGATGGATTAGCTCCTCTCAATGCTCTTGGTGGCAATGGTAATTAAGCTTACGAGTCCCCTGGTTGGATGGTAGTGTTGCCAGAGTAGAACCTTTAATTCTGGAAACTTTTGTGTGTGATGTGGTCTCCTTTTAACTAAAATTGGCCCCCATCTCAGCAAAAGACAACCCTATGTTCAACCTTGTTAAGGCATTGCCTTCCGGCTGTAAGGATAGTAGTTTGAGGAGGAGTGTGGTGCTTGGGGGGAGTCATTCACATGGTTTGGTGTGGAAGGCCATGCCAGTAGTGGTTCACGGTGAAATAAGGTCATTCTAAATGTTGTGGCAAAGAGGACGACCTAGGCAGGGTGGAGGAAACCAAGGAAGAGAAGAGCATGAGGAGGAAGGATAATTGGTTCCTTCTATCAAGAATTCACTTTGACGAGTCATTTTATCTACTCCTTTGACTCCATTGAAGTTCAAATCCCCTTGCTAATGCTTCGTAGGTCAGCTATCACAATCTTAGACTGAGGACCATGCTGATTTGGTTAGTTTCTTGGCTGGCATCCTCCAAAATCAATGTCATATCTTGGATCGACATGCCACTCTCAGAAGGAATTAGAGGTGTCTCAAGGATTTCATGGATATTTTTGTGACTCGCATGGCTTACGTGGAATCTCACATCCACGAAGCCTTTCACCACCCTGAAAATGTTTCCCAAGCTACGAAGGTCAATCATACTCCTTCTCGGATGCACAAATGGTTATTGGTTGTATATTATTTTTGGGTAAATTTTTTTCATGGTGGGCTATGGATCTGATTAGGCCTTGTTTTTTCAACTTTCTTTCCTTTTTTTCACTTTGTACCTAAAGGCCAACCAATCTAGTTGGATTGAGGCCATTTTTGCCTTCTTTCAGAACTCCTCACGATGTAATTTTCTCATAATATAATAGAAAATGTTGACTTACAAAAAAAATAAAAACTTAATCAAGATGCATTCATTCTTATAGGATTTCACCTTGTGAATTTACAATATTATATTTGAAAAAGATTAATTTATTTCATAGATTGTAAGGTA
The DNA here is from genome assembly GCA_031772625.1 of Pinus tabuliformis. Lineage (NCBI taxonomy): Eukaryota > Viridiplantae > Streptophyta > Pinopsida > Pinales > Pinaceae > Pinus > Pinus tabuliformis. The sequence continues at coordinate 435,393,285 of CM062812.1, forward strand.
GGTCATGTATAAAAATGTAAAATTTTCAAATTTATGTCAAAGATCAACATGATATTTACTAAAATTGAACAATATTCAAAATTGAAATTATGGGTGTGCAATTACTTTAATTATTTAACTACCTCTTTGATTCAATATTTGTAGAGTATATCACTATATTTCAGTTTTGATAGAAATTGAAATTCTCACTATGTTCTTATTGTAATTGTATTATTTTTCTAAATTAAAATGCATAATTGGAATCAATTATTTTTATTTTTCTAAAGTTCGTCTAGTGACACATGTCTGGGGGGATTAAATTTCTATCACTTGGATTCACAAGAGCTTGCCAACTTGCTTTTTTCCAATTGTGCTACCACCCACAAACATAATTGGAATCAATTATATCATGTATAATACTATAAAATTTTCAAATTTATGTCAAATATCCTCATGATATTTACTAAAATTGTACAATACTTGAAATTGAAATTATGAAAGTTCAATTGCTTTAATTATTTAACTACCTCTTTCATTCTCTTTCATTCAGTCTTTGTAGAGTATATTCACTATATTTAAGCTGGAATATAAATTAAAAAGTTCACTATATTTATGTTGTACCTATCTTTATTTAAATTAAAATGCATAATTAGAATCAATCCCTCGAAAATCCCATTGGGTACCTATATTGTATATATCTTAATCTTTTATGAACTGCTGAGCATACAAAACAGTAAGTCAAATTGAAATTCCACGAGACATTGATTTGGTAGTTTACTAACACATTACTCAGTTTCTTTCCATCCCCCTTTTATCTCACACTACTAACATCGAATTTCAATCTCCTTATGAGAAGAATCCTTAAAATAATGCCCCACTCCATATGAAAAAAATATAAAATTCATTCCAAACCAAATCGTTTTTTATTTTTGGCCTGTTAATGTGACTTTATGAGCTTCAGAAAAATGGTTGCATATTTATTCTAATTTTTGGAGATGTGTTAAAATTTACTTAAAGAAATTTTTATTGTATCGTGATTTTTTTGTTATTTAAAATGTAATTTTTAAATGTATAAATGAATTTAGCATCTTGAAAAAAAAATTAGGTAGTTTCGTTATGAAGATATCACAATTCAAATTTAAGATCATAATTTAAATTTATGCAAAAGAATAGGTTGTTAAATATCCATAGCTAAAGCCTCATCAACACCTTTATGATGTATAACTCAGTCATATCAATCACTTGCACATGACCACAAACATATTTGTTTGGCCTATAAATCCCATTCAACCTTATTGAGGATTTTAACAGTTCAAAATATTTTTCTATGGTTAATTATATTTAGTATCCTTATATATTTACATTTTTGTTTTTTATTAGAGGTGACATCTTTTTATTAATTTATATATATATATATATATATATATATATATATATATATATATATATATATATATATATATATATTTATTTATTTATTTTTATTTTAAAAGACACGTGTCAAATCTATGTTGAACACGAACATACTTACACATAGCCCTCATACAAGGTTGTAGAATGTGCCTTTCAGTGCAACAAATCCTTTAGAGTTTGAATTATGAATCAACATCCACCCAATCTCTAGTGTGACAATTAGAGTGTTATTTAACTCACAAATGATTTAGTTGAACATTAGTACATCAAACATGTTGAATTACACATTCACTTCATTTAGAATATTCTTTAAAAATGCACCCTTTAATTGATTTATTTCCATATGGATGATCAAGTACTTACTAAAATTTTCATGATACCCCTCATGGAGGCCAATTTCTTAATGCTTTAGGTGATGTGAGGAGTTAATGAAATTTTCATTAAGGATGTATAATGCCTCCTTCCTTCTCCTTTATATGTCCTTGAATTCATTCCCAAGTTGTTCTTAAGGGGTGATGTTAAGATATTTTGACATGAGGTATTTCTTAAGCTTCAACTTGGTTTAATCTCTCTTTAGGATAAAGTGTGCTTTTAATAAGCTTTTATAATTCATTAGTCCAATGGTTATAATAATGCTCTACACATGAGTGATGTGACAATTTAAGCATCTTTTATAGTTAATGACACCTGACATATGGATTAACAATAGTTAATGACACTTGATATATGGATTAGCAAGTGATTGGTTCATGATATTTTTTAAATGATCACGGAGAGTCGAGAGTCATTTCTCAATGATGTAATTGAGAGATGTTCTTGTAAATTACCTTTACACATTAATCAATTTCTTAAATTTCTTTCTTTATTTATATCATTGAGAATTTTAACTACATAAAAAATCATGTCCTAATTATCAATTGGTGTATACTAAGTTTTTGTCTTAAAATATCTACCTTATGTCACAATATATTTTATATTTTGAACAAGGATAACCATTTGAGGAAGAGTAGATACACTACTTAGCTTTCCCAATTAAACTAGAAGAAATATTGACTAGTAAGAAAAGATAGTTATTGACCTAAATATGTGGTTGTCACTTTTTCTCTAGTATGGAACTTCTTGTTCTTGTTTAATAAGATCTTACAATACAAATCATCTAAATCTTTGTTATACCATTGAATATGAGAAACTAATTCAAATACATATTTAGCATTGAAAATAAAAATCAACTCATCATCTAATTCAAATTCCTCTCAAAGCTTATAAATTAGTATTAACCATTTAGTAATTCAATTTTAATTTGAATTTTACATATATATCATCTCACTATCTAAACATTCCAAACATAATATATATATATATATATATATATATATATATATATACACACACACACACACACACTAATTAATACATACTTGTCATCTTAATGTCTGCTAGAACCCAATTTGATGGAGGAGCACATTGTTCGCACCGCCCCGTGGGCAAAGGCCTCGCCCCTGTCATGCCCCTACCTTGATGGTGTCTTCCAACCATACATAGACAGGTGCGGCACCACCGAACTTTTCCATTTCACCACTACTCAAGTACAAAGACTACACTTACTCAACACTTAGTCAAGTTTCTTCAAGTGTTCATAATGTAGCGGAAATAACATTCATTCATTTATCTTCTTCAATTATCCTCAATTATGTGCAACAGAATAAAATCATCAACATAACACAATTACACACCTTTATATGGGAGGTGCAACTCCCTGTTAAGTCTTTGCAATAATGTATAAATCTACAAATACTTTGCAAATTACAAGTTTTCCAAAATCGTGGTCCCACCCAAAGTTGGCCTACACAGTTTGCCCAAGTTCCTTGGCGGTCATGGACTGGTCACTCAGCTTGCACCCATTGCACTACCAATGCCACTGTTCGCACTGCACTGCCCATGCTCTGTCGAAAACCCCAAATTATTTGTTGTCAAAACTGTCCTGCAACACTCTATCGATTGTGCCCGAGTTCACAACTTGTGTGCGACACTTCTGTCGATTCTGCCCGAGTTACAGTCTGCGTGCATTGACCCTGTTTTTCCCGTTGTGCGGGCGCATCGCCCAACCATAGTTTGACGAAACCTGACCTACGTGTGCCCTTGTTGAGGCATGTAGAGAACTCACTAAAATGTTTTCTGCCGAAACTAGAACCTCCTCACTCCTTTACCTGACCTGCGACTTGCCTCTACCTTCGCCCTTCAGTTTCCTTCCCTTGCTCTTCTTTGCACTGTTCAACTCTCTGCCAATATATATGACCTTCCTCTGAATGATTTTCTTTAAGAGACGCGTCAGTTGGTCCTACCCATGGGTTAGTCCATCCACATATGCGTGCAGCTAACCTGCACCCGACACCTATTCATGAAGCATCGCGCTTGTTCATGGGTTGGCCCACCCACATGACTCGCCCATCTCCCATTGTACACAACTTTCCCATCGTACATCGGTCACTCATCGCGCACGACTCTCCCATTGCACATCAATCGCTTGTCTCGTCGAGCAAGCGCCCGCTCATCATGACGTGTCTGCTACATGTGCTCGCCCATCCATCGCACATAACTAACCGCTACCCCCAAGTCGCCTTTAACCGACGATAGGCCGCACATAATCGAACTACTCACGTCCAAGTTTCTTTTAACCAAGCACTCCACCCGAGTCGCCTTTATCCGAATGCGAGCACGCGAGGCACATCTAGGCATGCCCGTACTACAACTTCAGTTTTTCGACTCCTTGAGGCATTTTCAACTCGAAGTCCTAACAACCCCCTTCCCACAACACAATACTTACATGACATCTTTTTTTAAAAACTTTTCTTTTTTTTAACTTGTTATATATATATATAGATAGATAGATAATTATAATTATAATTTTTTAATTCTATTTCAACCATTTGAAGTAACTATATATAAACATATCGAGAGGTGTATTTTACAATGCAATATAAGTGTGATGTGTAATTCTATTTGTCGAGACGATGTGTAATTTCATCTATTCCCAAATGTGAGTTGACACATGTTTCTCCTAAAAGAAAAATAAAATATTTTCTAAATAGAAAAATAATATCGTCTATAATAAAAAACAAAAGTAAATATACATGTTTAGTTACTTTTAATTAAAAGTATTATAAAACAATAATCATCTCAAACTCACTATGATCACTTGATTTATTGTTGATATTACAACTCAATGTGGTAAAATTATCTCACTCATTTTTAACCATAAATAAAATATTTTGATGTCACATGACTTAATATAATTTCATATCAGCTTTAAAAATGATAAAGTAATTAGAAGTAAAAAATACGAGTAAGAAATTTAAAACTTCTATTTTTCAAAAATATTTGAGCTCATGATTTAAACAAACTATTTGAAAAATTATGTTACAAATTTTTGTAGATATCAATCTTATATAAAAAGAAAATGTTAAAAAAATATTTATATATTTATATATAAAATATCTAATGTTCAAAGGAAAAAATGAAAATTCAATGTACTCTATATAGTATTTAAAAATACAATTTAAATATTTAAAAATTACACATTTATATATATGGAGAGAAACCATTCTAAATTCATTAGTATGTATAAAGGTTGAGAGGAATGGATATAAATAAACTATTGAAAAAGCTGTCAGTAATTTATGTGGATATCAAAAATACAATTTTAAACAATGAAAAAATACACATTGTATATTTATAGAGAGAACCACTACAAATTCATTAAGAGATGAGAGGAATGGATTTAAATAAACTATTTAAAAATCTATGTTATTAATTTATGTGGATATCAGCTTTATTGTCAAAGGCTTCTTATTTCAACTTAAGGTGGATGAGGATTTGTTGATTTTTTTATTTGTTTAATTAAGGGATTAGATTGATTCTCAGGGGAATATACTCATCATATGCTTAGTTTTAATGTTTATCATTACAGATTTGTTGTGTTGCAATGGCTTTGAATAAATTTAAAAAAATTATATTCATGCCACGTGGCTCCCCGCCAACTAATTTTCTAAGGATTTGAGATTATTCCAATTCTAATAAGTTCCTCCATGATAAGTTCGTCATTATTATTTACAATATTCATTTATATATAGGCAAATTTTAATTTGTAAAATAGTCCATTACTTTTAATAAATTTTAAAAATTAGATTAGTGGCTCCCCACCCACCAATTTCCTAGGGATTTGTGATTATTCAAATTCTAATAAGTTTCTCCATGATAAGTTCCTAGTTATTATCTATAATATTTATTTATATATAGGCAAATTTTATTTAGCAAAATGGTCTATTTTACAATAAGATATGTAATTCCTTTTTTTCATGAAATTAAAGTTGACCCATAACTTTTTTATACATGGTTAATGAGGTAAATGTGTGCATTAGTAAAGCATTCTTAGTATTGCAATATGCTTTTTTGTTATATTTATGAAGCCTTTTGCTATATCAACTGCATTAATATTTTTAATATAATAGTACTAGTATATATGTATATTTATAAAATAATATATGTATATTTATATGTATTTTTAATATGGTTATACTAAATCCATACTTAAATGGATACACATTTTTTTGGTTTTTTTTATTGAAATTTAAACTCGTGCCCTATTATGGTATATGAGAAATGCTTCTATTTTTTTTTTTAGAAATTCAATCACTTTTTAATTCACATTCATCATTGTTATTCCTCGAATCTTCAGACTCGGTAGAGTGCTACGAGTGTATAGACTTGTTCCCCCACTTCACGCCAATATCAAGCCAATCTTAGTCAATTAGTTTTCTTCAACTTAGCATTCATGTGTTTCTCCATATAAGTGGAATTGTGATAAGAGTGTCTAGACTTGTTCCCCCACCGCGCCAATATCGAACCATTCTTCGTCAATTCGCTTTATTCAACTTAGCATTCATGTTTTTCTCAGTATAAGTGGAATTGTAACACATTACTAATACTCTCTTTAATATAAGAATTTATTATTAGTGTATATCAATAAACCTAATTTAACCTTTTGTAAAAAATTGCGTCGACGGGTTGAAGAGATATAAATCCCATCTCAACCGTACGGGAAAACGCAGGAGCTTCGAGAATGGAGTCGTTTAGGCTTTGAATCCTCGGGTACGGAATTTGCCATTTAAAACTTGTGATTAACTTGTCTCTACAATCTTACGTTGCCGCGTGCAGGCGGCTAACAATAAGAGTGCACAGTAACAATCCTGGTCAGTGTGTCACTCTTTCTTAAGACGCGTAACGACGACGCGATCAATATATGACATCATCCATTGCCCAAAGCTGACGATTTCTTGTTCACATTTTCAAAAGAGAAATCAATGGTCTTGCTTTGAATATCGAATTGAATCCTTTGTCACGTCAAATTTTCTATTGAGTAGAGAGATACACGCGGTTACTGCACTTCACTCTCTGGCCTTCGCTGATATATATATATAGTCACTTCCATATCTCATTTCCATTTATTTGTATTTGAACTCACTAACTCTCGGCGAGCTCCAGCTACGGCAGAGCTTCTTCTGGTTCACCAAATATGGAAAAACACTCCCCGCAGGAGCATGACCAAGCCCATGTTATCGAAGACAAAGATCGCGGGCAAAATTTGCAGCAATTTAAGGGAGTCCAATTGCGAAAATGGGGGAGATGGGTATCAGAAATTCGAATGCCCAAATCTCGAGAGAAGTTATGGCTCGGCTCATACCCCACCGCCGAGCAGGCCGCCCGCGCCTACGACGCCGCAGTGTATTGTCTCAGAGGGCCCAACTCCAAATTCAATTTCCCCAATTCTGTGCCCGACATTCCCTCTGCATCTTCCCTTTCCCGGCAGAAGATTCGGGCTGCCGCCGCCAAAAATGCAATGCATCAACTCCCTCTGCGTCCACCCCCTTCGAATAATATCGATAATACGGCGATGGAGGAGACCAAATCGACGTCAATGTCGGCTGCGGCTTCGGAAACGGAGGTGTCGAGTGCCAGTCATCAAATATTGGAGGAACATAATAAGTTCGATTTCTGGGAACGTTTGTTCGAGGAATCCGATGGCATCGATGGCGGCCTCGGCCTGAATTTGGAGAGAATGCCATCAATCGACGATGCATGGGCTTTAGATCTTAATCCCAATACTTGGCAGGAACAGGAGGAGCACATGGACAACATCATCGACACCACTGATTTGTGGAACTTTTAAAAAAAAATTATAAATAAGTTATTAAAATAATAAAAAACTAAGATTATGATTAAATTTGGTAGAAATTTTTGAAAATTTGAAATGTTGGGATGCTATATAAAAGTTTTTAATGATATTGAATTTTAAAAAATGTCAGCCCTGGAAAAAGCTCTGATTGCGTCATCTGACAATATTCTGCCATTAGAACTCCACCATCTGACAGTATTCTGCCATTAGAACTCGGGTGGAAAGGTTATTATTAAACCTTACCGACCATTCAAAATAATATCCATTAACAATAATACTAAATCTATTTTCACCGTAAAAAAAAATTCAAACATTATAGCATTTTGATTTTTCTTATTTTTGAAATTTCTTTTACCCGATTTCCATCGCAAATCTGGGTCCAAGCGAATGTACAGCATCGTCGAATCACGCGACTTGGACGGTCTTAAGAATTAAGATTCCGAGGCCTTTTCACCTATTAGATAGTAATACGTAATTTTGTCTGATTTCAATTTTGTGAGATTAGAGCATACTTAACACATTTGACTTGTAATATCGATCCATGGTTTGGGTTGGGTAGAGATATTACGTTATTTAAAAAATAATTTATATATATAAAAGTTTTGGAGTATAATTTTATGTTGATTTTTTTGGTTAAGAAATTTTTTTATGTAAAGAAATAGGTTAATGGTTTAATATTTAATTGGCACATGGTATAATTAATAATATGGTGGTTTTTTTTTAATAATAATATATGATATGAGTGATAGTGTACCTCTTCATATAATTTGGTTTGTTTCACAATACGCGGTAATTATTATCTTTGCTCTTAATTTGACTATAAAATTATAAGATATATATTTTAGTTTTAAAATATACCATATGAAATTTAAAATTAATTAATTTAATATTTTTTTGATTTTTTTTTCTGTGATTAGTGGAATTGGTTGGCTCCCATGACATGAGGTGGATTCTCGAGAGTTCCATTATAACCTACAACACACGGGTAAGACGAGGTTTTAACTTTTGACCTGCATAATAACACATAACAATGTATCAATAATCCGTAAATCAATATAATAATTGAAAATAAATTAATATTGCAAATTCATAGATTTAAGTTTTAAAACAAGGTTTGTAATTAAGTGATAATAACAATATAAATGATAAAAGCATTTTTCAACGCAAATTAATTAGATAATAAACAAATGAATATTTCTATCCCTAAATGATTAGTTAAAATTTTCCAATTAGTTACAAATTCACTAAAAAAATGCTAATAATACCTTAAGGTTGTGTTAAAGGTCAATAAATATACATAATACCTTAAGGTTATGTTAAAAGCCAATAAATATACAAATTTTAACTACATTGTTTTTGCATGTTAGTCTTTGTTATCAGTACTAACCTTTCAACTATCCTTTAAAACATTTCAACTTTCTTGCCTTTTCATTGTAGAAAAGGTTTACCAACATGATCTTTCCATTCAAATATGATAATTTTGCACATGAACATCACATATTAACCTTTCAACTACTATTTCAAACATTTAAATTCCCTGGTATTTTTAACATATAAAAAGTTTACCAATATTATGAACTTTCTCTAAATATAATGATTTTTCTCAATAAGCATTTAAGAGTGTAGCAACATAAAACCAGATTTATGTAAGTAACTTTTTCATGTTTAGCAATGAAGAACATGTGCACATCCATGATGAGAAAACAAAATTTTTAAAAAATGCATCTTTATTTAGAAATGCATTTTTATTGATTATCTAGATGATGCAAAATATTATTCATTCATCGTATCTAATGTATCAACAAAATTCATTGTTATAGGAGATATTCTCTATGATGAATATCTATGGTAACTTGTCATACTTGAATTTTACGAAGTGTGCGATCTCCTTTTAATCCTCTTAGAATTTTGAGAGTGAAAATAATGCTTCACCTAATCAATTGTGTTCTCTGAATGAATTCAGTGACCCTAAACTTACACTAGCTCCACCAATGCTCCACAACTTCCTTGATAGCTATATAAGAAGGGAAGTAGTCATTGATCTAGTTGATGATCATTCTAATTAATGTTGAATAAACTATGAGTTTTACCAAGTCTCTTTTCTTTTACTTCAATTCTAGAGACTCCGCATCTTGAAATATTTAAAGAAGCTTCTAGCCATCTGGAATGGGATACCATCATAAATGAAGAATTTTGTTGATTGATAATGAATGATATTTGAGACTTCTCCTAAAATAAGAACTTTTCAAACACAAGTGGGTTTACATGAATAAATATGATGCAATAGTAGTATTGTTGGTAGATGGAAATCTGATTAGTTTCCAAATATTATTTCACAAGTAGAACACAATGAGTACAAAAAAATATGTAACTTAGTTGTCAAAATAAATTCTATTCACATTGTCTTTTCCCTTGTTTCCTAATATATACATAATTATATCTAATGGATTTCAAATACACCTAAGAAATTTCTATGAAATAAAGATGTAATTTGTTTAGAGTAATATCCCTCCATGGCCTCAAGCAAGCTCCTCAATATTCGTATAAAAAAGTCTAAGAAATTTCTATGGAATAAAGATGTAATTTTTTTAGAGTAATATCCCTCCATGGCCTCAAGCAAGCTCCTCAATATTCGTATAAAAAAATCTAAAAAATTTCTATGGAATAAAGATGTAATTTGTTTAGAATAATATCCCTCAATGGCCTCAAGCAAGCTCCTCAATATTCGAATAAAAAAGTGGATTAATTTCTTCTGGACTCCAAATTTTCTATATATCATTTTAACCCTAACATTACCATATATACACACTTATTGTATGTTAATGATATTATACTCATATTCTATTGCTCACACCAAACATCTAAACCATGTGAAATCCAATATTAGAATACTTTTGACATCATAAACTTAAGTTATTTGCATTATACGAATACCCTCCTACACGGAGTTTTCAATTGCTTTTGATTACATATTCACAAAAGGCCATTACTAATACTCTCTTATACTGAGTTTTCAACTGCTTTTGATTACATATTCGACAACAGTTGGAGTGTTTTTTAATATAACAATTTATTATTAAAGTGTATATTAATAAACCTAATTTAACCTTTTGTAAAGAATTGCGTCGACGGGTTGAACATATATAAATCCCATCCGAACCGTTCGGGACAACGCGGGAGCTTCGAGACGTTTACTCTTTGAATCCTCCGGTACGGAATTTGGCATTAAAAACTTGTGATAAACGAAGATTGTAGGGTCTCTACCTACCTTGCCGCGTACAGGCGGCTACCATTAAGAATGCACAGTAACGATCACTTTTCAGTGTCTTACTCTTTTTAAGACGCGTGACAACGACATGATCCATTGCCCAAACTGACGATCCCTGTCTGCCGATAATCTGGTATTCTGTTCACATTTTCAAAAGAGAAATCGATGGTCTTCCTCTGAATATCGAATGCAATTCTTTGCCACGTCAAATACTGAGTTTTCAACTGCTTTTGATTACATATTCATCCACTGATTTCGACAATAGTTGGAGTGTTTTTTAATATAACAATTTACTGTTAAAGTGTTTATTAATAAACCTAATTTAACCTTTTGTAAAGAATTGAGTCGACGGGTTGAACATATATAAATCCCATCCGAACCGTTCGGGACAACGCAGGAGCTTCGAGACGTTTACTCTTTGAATCCTCCGGTACGGAATTTGGCATGAAAGACTTGTGATAAACGAAGATTGTAGAGTCTCTACTTACCTGTTTATTTTAAATATTTGTTTATAATAATGTAGAGAGATATCCAGGTCCTGAATGTGACATTTCGATCTGTCAAGCGGCAGCATTTCAAATGAGCCACTCGCTTACTGAAGTTTTATTTTAAAAGAGCTTAGTCTATAAAGCCATAAATAAGTCAAGAAAATAATTGAAATGTTGGTAACATTAGGATAAAGAAGTCAAGAAAATAATTGAAATATTGGTATGATTATGATAAAATTTGATAGAGAATTTTAAAAATCTAAATTGTAATTGTCAAATTTCAAGATTTTAAGTGCTATAGAAATTTTGGGTGTTATAAATTTTTTAATAATACTATATTTATTTCTATCTTAAAAAACTATTCTAATAAAAGCCCTGAACAAGTCGTTGAAATCAGCTGAGAATAGGGATTACGGCTGAATCCGATGCCTTTCCACCTACTAGATAGTACAATGTTTTCCTCTACTCCTGGGGCGTGAAGAGCGTTGTGTTGTTGCAGTTGCGGTTGTTGTGTGAAGCAAGTTGTTGCAATAGCAATAAGAAGGGGCAATGCCCGGTTCAATCGATAGCTGGACGTTCCCGTTCAAAGCCATTTGTGAGCCATGTGTTTAAACCCTCTTTGGCAGCCATGTGTTTAAAGACGACAACTTTGGCAACCATGTAACTGAAAATATGTTTTTAATTTCTAAGCATGAAATGTTATTCAAACTAATGTTAGCATTAGTTTAATACCTTCTTTAAACTTCAAAATGCAAAATGTAAAGGAAATGGAATAGACTTTAATATATGGTTTAGCCTCTCTGCCTCACGAAGAGGCTAAATAAGAAGCGAAAAGTTTTCATATATTGTTAGGTTAAATACTTTAGTTACTTGTCGCAGTCACGAGAGTAAACAACTAAAAAAGTAGTTGAAATTAGTGTCAAGCCCTCCATATTGAGAACTATAGTCCATGCCATCTGCCAGATGGCAGAGACTAATAATACCTTAAGGTTGTGTTAAAGTTCAATAAATATACAAATTCTAACTACATTGTTTTCGCATGCTAACCTTTGTTATCAGTATTAACCTTTCAACTATCCTTTAAAACATTTCAAATTTATTGTCTTTTCATCGTAGAAAAGGTTTACCAACACGATATTTCAATTCAAATATAATAATTTTACACATGAACATCCCATATTAACCTTTCAACTACTCTTTAAAACATTTAAATTTCTTGGTCTTTTCAACATATAAAAAGTTGACCAACATTATGATCTTTCTCTAACTATAATGATTTTGCTCCATGAGCATTTAAGATTGTAGCAACATAAAACGAGATGTATGTAAGTAGCTTTTTCATGTTTGGCAATAAAGAACATGTACACATTTATGATGAGAAAATGAAATTCTTACAAAGTGCATTTTTATTGAGAAATTCATTTTTATTGATTATCTAGATGATGCAAAATATTATTCACTCATCGTATCTAATGCATCAACAAAATTCATTGTTATAGGAGATATTCTCTAAGATGAATATCTATCGTAACTTGTGAGATTGATTTAACGTCCATGCCATACTTGAATTCTAAGAAATTTTTTACGTGTGTGCCATCTCCTTTTAATCCTCTTAGAATTTTGAGAGTGAAAATAATGCTTCACCTAATCAATTGTGTTCTTTGAATGAATTCAATGACCCTAAACCTACACTAGCTCCACCAATGCTCCACAACTTCCTTCATGACTATATAAGAAGGGTAGTCATTGATCTAGTTGATAATCATTCTAATCAATGTTGAATAAGCTATGAGTTTCACCAAGTCTCGTTTCTTTTACTTCAATTCTAGAGACTCTGCATCTCGAAATATTTAAAGAAGCTTCTAGCCATCTAGAATGGGATACCAACATAAATGAAGAATTTTGTTGATGGATGATGAATGATATTTGAGACCTCTTCTAAAATCAAGAATTTTTCAAACACAAATGGGTTTACATGAATAAATATGTTGCAATAGTATTGTTGGTAGATGGAAGTCTGATTAGTTTCCAAATGTTATTTCACAAGTAGAACACAATGAGTACAAAAAAATATGTACCTTAGTTGCCAAAATAAATTCCATCCACCTTGTCCTTGCCCTTGTTTCCTAATATATACGAAAATATATCTACTACTCGGTAGTCATGTCAAAACAGTCACGTTTACAAAACCGACGACCGGATTTGCAGCGGCAAGGGTTTCAAATACACCTAAGAAATTTTAATGGAATAAACATGTAGTTTGTTTAGAGTGATACCCCTCAATGGCCTCAAGCAAGCTCCTCAATATCCGTATAAAAAAGTGGGTTGATTTCTCCTTGACTCTAACTTTTCTATATGTCATTTTAACCCTAACATTACCATATATACATGTATTGTATATTAATGATATTATACTCATATTCTATTGCTCACACCAAACTTCTAAACCATGTGAAATCTAATATTAGAATACTTTTGACATCATAAACTTAAAAGTTATTTGCATTATTTTCTTATCCTCCAACTTTTGAAAACTCAAGAAGGTATTTCTCTTTCCCAACCTAGGTATGCATGCTATTTATTAGTTATTTATTTCGCATAGACAATTGTAAACTAACCCTATCTCCCTTCCAAAATGAAGCTATTTTTTCAATGATCTACAATTCACTTGTTTCACTTTCCCAACCTAAGCATGAATGAGACATTCATCATTGATTTCACATGGTTGATTACAGATCAACCACATCTCATTTCAAGTGTGGATTTAAAAATAAAAATCCTCTTAATTCTCACTCACAATGGACATAACCTTATACCTATAGGAAGTTGGTGTCATCTTGTATCTAGCTCTTACTTGACATTTTTGTTATTGTTGGTCCTATTGCCTAGAATGTATAATATTCTCAAAAAAACCATTGTAAAAACCAAAGAGGATATTTTTGTATATCTAGCATATAGTTTAATTTGGTATTTATTATAGTACATGAATATCACATATGTTTTATTGTTGTATAGATTCCAATTGGGCTTAGGCACCTAATGATCAGATGTTTATTGTAAGATATATTTTAAACCTTAGTTTCAAAGTTATCACTTAGATTTTCAATAAACAAAACTCTCTATCTTTATTTATTAAAATTAGAATATCAAGTAACAATCTGTGCAATTTTAGATGTTATTTCACTTATACCAGCCTAGATTCATCTAACTATGGATCTGTCATGCGCCGATAGGGATTAAATCACTCTAGGTTCAAACCTTCTCTTTGGAGTGTAGAATTTGAGGAAATATCTGCACCTTGAGGGATTTGATCCTTCCGAGCGCATGATAGATCTAGAGTTATATGGATCTAGGTTGGTTCCAGTTGAAGGCAACAATGTCACATTTTTAGATTATCATTATTATGTATATGTTTGAGATAATCTTCATACTTTGGAATTTACATTATTTTTTCTTTGCTTAACATGACCATATCATTCTTTTCTTTTTAATTTAGTCTGTGTTGCTTGTCTTGAATGGTTTGTATGTCTATGTTTGGATGCTTTGAGTGGTTTGTGTATTTATGTGTTTGGATTTGGATGGTAATGTTTGAGACTGCTGCATTTGTTATCTTTTATTTCTATATGTGTATGTAATTGTATGTTAGTAATTAGTTGGTGATGAAGAAGGGAGACAATCTTGGGTATTCTCTTGGCATGCTCTAGTGGGGAGATGGATTAGCTCCTCTCAATGCTCTCATTGGAAATGGTAATTAAGCTTACAAGACCCTTGGTTGGATGGTATTGCTGCGAGAGTAAGTCATTTAATTCTGGAAACTTTTGTGTGTGATGTGGTCTTCTTTCAACTAAAACTAGCCCCCACCTCAACAGAAGACAACCTTACGTTCAAACTTGTGAAGGCATTTCCTTCCAGCGGTTAGGATAGTAGTTTGAGGAGGAGTGTGGTGCTTGGGGGGATTCGCTCCCATGGTTTGGTGTGGAAGGCCATGCTGGTAGTGGTTCACAGTGAAAGAAGGACATTCCAAATGTTGTGGCAAAGAGGACGACTTAGACGGGGTGGAGGAAACCAGGGAAGAGAAGAGCATGCAGAGGAAGGAGAATTGGTTCCTCCTATAAGGAATTCACCTAGACAAGTGGTTTTACCTGCCCATTTTGACTCCATCGAAGCTCAAATCCATTTGATTTAATGCTTTGTAGGTTAGTTATCACAATCTCAAAATGAGGACCATGCTAGTTTGGTTAGTTTCTTGGCTGACATCCTCCATAATCAATGTCGTATCCTCATGATATTTAGTAAAATTGTACAATACTTGAAATTGAAATTATGAAAGTGCAATTACCTTAATTATTTAACTACCTTTTTCATTCTCTTTCATTTAGTATTTGTAGAGTATATTCACTATATTTAAGGTGCGATATAAATTAGAAAGCTCACTATATTTATGTTGTACCTGTATTTATTTAAATTAAAATGCATAATTAGAATCAATGCCTTGAAAATCCCATTGGTTACCTATATTGTGTATAGCTTAATCTTTTCTGAATTTCTAAGCATACAAAATAGTAAGTCAAATTGAAATTCCATGGGACATTGATTTGGTAGTTTACTAACATGTTACTTAATTTCTTTCTAGACCCCTTTTATCTCACCCTACTAACATTGAGTTTCAATTTCTTTATGAGAAGAACCCTTGAAATAATACCCCATTCCATATGAAAAAAATTATAAATTCATCCCAAACCAAATTATTTTTAATTTTTGGCCTGTTAATATGACTTTATGAGCTTCATAAAAATGGTTGCATATTTATTCTAATTTTTGGAGATGTGTTAAAATTTACTTTAGCAAATTTTTATTGTATCGTGATTTTTTTTGTTATTTAAAATGTATAAATGAATTTACCATCTTGAATTTTTTTTAGGTAGTTTGGTTATGGAGGTATCACAATTCAAATTTATGCAAGAGAATGGGTTGTTAAATATCCATAGCTAGAGCCTCATCAACACCTTTACGATGTATAGCTCAGTCATATCAATCACTTGCACATGACCATAGACATGTATGTTTGACCTATCAATCCCATCCTACCTCACTGAGGATTTTAACAATTCAAAATATTGTTCTAAGGTTAATTATATTTTATATTATTATATATTTACATTTTTGTTTTTTAGTAGAGCTGCCATTTTTTTATTAAAAAAATATTTAATTTTTTATTTTAAAAAGACATGTGTCAACTCTATGTTGAACACGAACATACTTATACATCACCCTCATACTGGGTTGTAGAATTTGCCTCTCAGTGCAACAAATCCTTTAGAGTTTGAATTTTGTATCAACATCCACTCAATCTCTAATGTGACAATTAGAGTGTTATTTAACTCACAAAAGATCTAGTTGAAGATTAGTACATCAAACATGTTGAATTATACATTCACTTCATTTAGAAGATTATTTAAAAATGCACCCTTTAATTGATTTATTTCCATATGGATGATCAAGTACTTACTAAAATTTTCATGATACCCCTCATGGAGGCCAATTTCTTAAAGCTTTAGGTGATGTGAGGAGTTAATGAAATTTTCATTAAGGGGTATAATTCCTAATGCATCGTTCCTTCTTCTTTGTATGTCATTGTATTCAATCCCATGTTGTTCTTAAGGGGTGATGTTAAGATATTTTGACATGAGGTGTTTCTTAAGGTTCAACTTGGTTTAATCACTTTTTAGTATAAATTGTGCTTTTAATAAGCTTTTATATTTCATTGGTCCAATGGTTATAATTATTCTCTACACATGAGTGATGTGACAACTTAAATATCTCTTATAGTTAAGGACACTTTACATATGGATTAGCAATAGTTAATGACACTTGATATATGGATTAGCAAGTGATTGGCTCATGATATTTGTTTAATGATCATGGAGAGTCATTTCTCAACGATGTAATTGAGAGATGTTCTTGTAAATTACCTTTACACATTAATCAATTGCTTAAATTTCTTGATTTATTTATATCATTGAGAGTTTTAACTACATAAAAAAATCATGTCCTAATTATCAATTGGTGTATACTAAATTTTTGACTTAAAATGTCTACCTTTATATCACAATATACTTTATATTTTGAATAAGGTCATTTTAGGTATGTTAACTTTTTGTCTTAAAATATATGCTTTGGAAATATACTTTACATTTTGAACAAGGTTAATCATCGAAGGAAGACTATATGCACTACTTAACTTTCCCAATTAAACTAGAAGAAATATTGACTAGTAAGTAAAGATAGTTATTAACCTAAATAGGTGGCTGTCACTTTTTCTCTAGTATGGAACTTGTTCTTCTTGCTTAATAAGATATTCCAATACAAATCATATAAATCTTTGTCATACCATTGAATATAAGCAACAAATTCAAATACATATTTAGCATTGGCAAAAAATTCAACTCATGATCTAATTCCAATTCCTCTCAAACCTAATAAATTAAAATTAACCATTTAGTAATTCAATTTTGATTTGAATTTTACATATATATCATCTCACTATCTAAACATTCCAAACATAAAATTTCATATTACATATATATATATATATATATATATATATATATATATATAAACACTATTTAATACATACTTGTCATCTTAACATCTACTAGAATCCAATTTAATGGAGGAGCAAATTGTACGCACGACTGTGTGGGCAAAGGCATCGCCCCTACCTTGAAGGTGTCTTCCAAACACACATAGGCGGGTGCGGCATTGCCAAAAAAATTCGTTTCACCACTACTCAAGTACATAGACTACATCTACTCAACACTTAGTCAAATTCTTCAAGTGTTCATAATGCAGCGGAAATAACATTCATTCATTTATCTTCTTCAATTATATGCAGAAGAATAAATCATCATCATAACACAATCACACACATTTATATAAGAGGGGCAACTCCCTGTTAAGTCTACCCAATAATGTATAAATTTGCAAATACTTTACAAATTACAAGTTTTCCAAAATCGTGCCGCTACTCAAATTTTCCCTGCACACTTTTCCCAAGTCACCTGGCGGTTGTACATCAATCATTCATATTGTGTCTGTTGCACTGCCACTACCATCATATGCACTGCACTGCTCATGTTGTGCCAGAAACCCCACATTACTTACTGCCAAAACCATCCTGCAACACTCTTTCGATTATGCTCGAGTTCACAACCTGCGTGCGACACTTTTGCAATTATGCCCGAATTACAGTCTGTGTGCAAGGGCCCTGTTCTTCTCGTCATGCGGGCACATCGCCCAACAATAGTGCGACGACACCTGACCTACCTATGCCTTTGTTGCGGCATGCACAAAACTCGTCGAACTGTTGTTTGCCGAAGTTAGAACCTCTGCACTCCTTCAGCCGACCTGTGCCTTGCCTCTGCCTTTGCCCTTTGGTTTCCTTCCCTTGCTCTTCTTCACATTGTTCAAGAGTTGAACGAGTTTCTTGGTCGATGGTTGAACTCCATCAACTCTTCGCCAATATATACGACCTATCGCTGAATTCTTTTCTCCAGCAGACACGTCAGTTAGTGCTATACATGGGTCACCCCTCTCCACAAATGTGTGCAACTTACCTACCAAACGACACACCTGTTCATGAAGCGTCGTGCCTATTCACGAGTCAGCCAGCCCACATGACTTGTCAATTGTACATCGGTCGCCCGTCACACATGACTTTCCCATTGTACATTGGTCACCCGTCGCACACGACTCACCCATCACACATCAATCACTTGTCTCGTCAGGCAAGCGCCTACTCATCACGATGTGCTCGCCCATCTGTCG
The DNA here is from genome assembly GCA_031772625.1 of Pinus tabuliformis. Lineage (NCBI taxonomy): Eukaryota > Viridiplantae > Streptophyta > Pinopsida > Pinales > Pinaceae > Pinus > Pinus tabuliformis. The sequence continues at coordinate 435,412,492 of CM062812.1, forward strand.
CACATAATTGACTACTACCCCCGAGTCGCCTTTAACCAACGATGGGTTGCACATAACCAAACATCTCACCTCCAAGTTTCCTTTATCGAACACTCCACCTGAGTCGCCTTTATCTGAATGCGGCCACCCATGGCACATCTAGGCAGGCTCGTACTACAACTTTGGTTTTTCTACTCCCTAAGCCATTTTCAACTTGAAGCCCTAAGAACCCCCTTCGCACAACACAATACTTACATGGCATATTTTTTTAAAAACTTTGATATATATATATATATATATATAGAGAGAGAGAGAGAGAGACTTTTGTATTTTTTAGTATATATATATATATATATATATATATATATATATATATATATATATATATATATATATATATATATATATATATATATATATATATATATATCTATCAAGAGGTGTATTTTACAATGAAATATAAGTGTGATGTGTAATTTCATCTATTCCCAAATGTGAGTTGACATTTGTTTCTCCTTACAAAAGAAAAAAATCTTTTCTAAATAGAAAAATAGCATTGGCTATATGCATGTTTAGTTACTTTTAATTAAAATTATTATAAAAAAACAATAATCTCAATCTCACTATGGTCGCTCGATTTATTGTTGATATTATAACTCAATGTGATGTAAATATCTTACTCATTTTTAGTCATAAATAAATTATCTTGATGTCACATGACTTAATATAATTTCACATCAACTTTAAAAAATGATAAAGTAATTAGAAGTAAAAAAAAATTATGTGAGCAAGAAATTTGAAACTTACATTTTTCAAAAATATTTGAGCACGTGATTTAAATAAACTATTTGAAAAGTTAGATATCTTTTTGGGATTCAACTACGTTAAGTAAGTCATTCATTTATGGCCTTTTCCATGAGAGATAGTCATAACTAACTAATTTCTCATGATTTTTGAATAGTCCACTTAACACTCATTGCATCGGGTGGTGCTCACAGGGGTGAAGAAGTGGGATTGAAACTAATGAAATGAATCACATAGCATCAATCATCACTTCCATGAGAGGTAGTCATAACTGACTAATTTCTCATGATTTTTGAATAGTCCACTTAGCACTCATTGCATTGGGTGATGCTCACAGGGGTGAAGAAGTGGGATTGAAACTAGTGAAATGAATCACATAGTGTCAATCATCTGGGATGGGTGACCTCCCAGGAAGTCCTGGTTTCCAGGTGCAAGCCTCGGAAGTGATGATTGACGCTATTCATTACACTAGTTTCAATCCCACTTCTTCACCCCTATGAGCATCACCCGATGCAATGAGTGCTAAGTGGACTATTCAAAAATCATGAGAAATTAGTCAATTATGAGTACCTCTAATGGAAATGGTCATAGATGAATGACTTATTTAACGCAGTTGAATCCCAAAATGATATCTAATATAATTCACTGCGAGAAACCCCAATACTTATTTGAAAAGTTGTCTGTAATTTATGTGGATATCAAATACCATTTAAACAATGAAAAATTACACATTGTATATTTATAGAGAGAACCACTACAAATTCATTAAGAGATGAGAGGAATGGATTTAAATAAATTATTTAAAAAACAATGTTACTAATTTATGTGAATATCAACTTTATTATCGAAGGCTTCTTATTTCAACTTATGGTGGATGAGGATTTGTTGATTTTTTATTTTATTTTTTTAATTAAGGACTTAGATTGATTATGCTTAGCATATGCTTAGTTTTAATGTTTGTAGTGTATTACAGATTTTGTTAGGTTGCATTGGCTTTTAATAAATTAAAAAATAAACGATTGTAGTGTATTACAAATTTTGCTAGGTTGCATTAGCTTTTAATAAATTTAAAAAATTATATCCATGCCATGTGCTGACTAATTTCCTAAGGATTTGAGATTGTTCCAATTCTAATAAGTTCCTCCATGATAAGTTCGTCATTGTTATTTATAACATTCATTTCTATATAAGAAAATTTTATTTAGCAAAATGGTCCATTACTTTTAATAAATTTAAAAAATTAGATTAGTGGCTCCCGATCCACCAATTTCTTAGAGATTTGAGATTATTCAAATTCTAATAAATTCCTTCATGATAAGTTCTTCATTATTATCTATAACATTTATTTATATAGACAAATTTTATTTAACAAAATGGTCTATTTTACAATAAAATGTGTAATTCCTTTTAATATTCTTAATATGGCTATATATATATATAAAATATAATATGTCATAAAAACATATTTTAATATTGTATATAATTGAAAATTCGATATACTTTATATATAACATTTAAAAATATAATTTAAACTCTAAAACATTGTACATTACCAATATATAATAAAGAGAAAATTATTATAGATTCATTGTGATTTATAAAAGATAAGAGATATATAATAAAGAGAGAATTACTATAATTCATTGTGATCTATAAAACATAGGAGAGATATAACGGTTTTTTTCAAGTTTTAAACTTCAAAAAGATTTGCAAAATATGATCTCTCAGCGCGTACTAAATCCATACTTAAATGGATATACATTTTTTTGTTTTTTCATTGAAATTTAAACTCGTGCTTTATTAGGGTATATGAGAAATGCTTCTAACTTTTTTAAGAAATTCAATCACTTTTTAATTCACATTCACCTTTGTTATTCCTCAAATATTCAGACTCGATAGAGTCATATGAGTGTAGAGACTTCCTCCCCCACTTCGCGCCAATATCGAACCATTCTTCCTCAATTAATTTCTTTAACTTAGCATTCATGTTTTTTTGGTATAAGTGGAATTGTAACACGTTGCTAATACTCTCTTATTAGTCCCTACCGGGGACTATAAGCGATCGATAGATCGCTGACTTTGGGTTGACCGGGGCGAAATTTGGAAATATTTGCGGTTTTTCCTAAGTTGCACTAAGGTTTACGGGGCGGAATGGAATGGGGGTCTTATTACGCGCTTCGCATGGATCGAGGCGAATCGGAGGTGGCGCGCGTGAGGGGCACGTGGTTGCATGCGCTCTGGTCGTCTGATCGCTCGCCAGGTGTCCGTCCTCGAGATTGGGGAATGTTCCGGCTCTGTTTTACTGTCTTCGCGGCATTTGGGTTGGTATTGTTACTTGCTTGTTCGGCTGTGCAGTCTGTGCGATGGTTGGTCTGCGGTAGAGTTGCGCCCGGGTGTTGTTATTTGCAGTGTGTGCGATTTTTCGTCTGCGGTGGAGTTCCTGCCTGCTGGGTGTGCGTTTGGTAAGTTCGGCTAAGTTAATGGCATTCTGGTTGAATACTGAGGGTGTGTGTTCTGGTTAAATACTGAGGGTTTCTCTTACCTGCATGCAAGAGTCCATGGTTATTTGAGCATTATAAGTTAATGGCATTCTGGTTGAATACTGAGGGTTTGTCTTAGCTATGGTCGGCATGCGCTGTGGTGATCTCATCGGCGGCCAGTTGTTCCTCTTCGAGATGCTGGAAAGTTCGGCTTGGGTTTTACTGTCTTCGCGGCCTTTGGGTTTTACTGTCTTCGCGGCCTTTGGGTTGGTATTGTTACTTGCTTGTTTAGCTCTGCAGTCTGTGCAATTTTTCGTCTGCAGTGGAGTTCCTGCCTACTCGGGTGTTGTTACTTGCTTGTTTAGCTCTGCAGTCTGTGCGATTTTTCGGCTGCGGTGGGGTTCCTGTCTGCTCGGTGTGACTTTGGTAAGTGGTTTCTGTTACCTGCATGCAAGAGTCCATTGCTATTTGGGTTTTACCATGTTGGCAGCCTTTGGGTTATTATGATTGCTTGGTTGTTTAGCTGTGCGGTCTGTGCGATTTTTCGTTTCTATTTGTTCTATTGTCTGTGGTGAAAACACAATGTGGTTGCTGCGTGCTGTGTTAGCTGCATGCAAGAGTCCATGGTTATTTGAGCATTATAAGTTAATGGCATTCTGGTTTAATTTTGGGGGTTTGTCTAGCTACATGGGTTTTATGCAAATTTGGGTAAATGTCTACGGGAAGCTATGATTGTTAGCTGTATTGTTTAGAGGTTAAGTGCGGCTACTGCATCATAAATTATGGCATTTGGATTATTATCAATGTGAATTCTGAGGGTTTGTCTTTTGGTTGAATACTGAGGTTTTCTCTTACATGCATGCAAGAGTCCATGGTTATTTGAGCATTATAAGTTAATGGCATTCTGGTTGAATACTGAGGGTTTGTCTTAGCTGTGGTCGGCATGCACTGTGGTGGTCTCATCGGCAGCCAGCTGTTGCTCCTCGAGATGCTGGAAAGTTCGGCTTGGGATTTAGTGTCTTCGCGGCCTTTGGGTTTTACTGTGTTCGCGGCCTTTGGATTGGTATTGTTAGTTGCTTGTTTACCTCTGCAGTCTGTGCAATTTTTCGTCTGCGGTGGAGTTCCTGGCTGCTCGGGTATTGTTCCTTGCTTCTTTAGCTCTGCAGTCTGTGCGATTTTTCGTCTGCGGTGGGGTTCCTGGCTGCTCGGGTATTGTTCCTTGCTTGTTTAGCTGTGCAGTCTGTGCGATTTTTCGTCTGCGGTGGGGTTCCTGCCTGCTCGGTGTGGCTTTGGTAAGTTCGCCTGCACGACATTCTGGTTAAATACTAAGAATTTCTGTTACGTGCATGCAAGAGTTCATGGTTATTTGGGTTTTACCCTGTTCAAGGCCTTTGGGTTGTTATTGTTACTTGGTTCTTTGGCTCTGCGGTTTGTGCGATTCTTCTTTTCTATTTGTTGTATTATCTGCGATGAAAATAGAATGCGGTTCCTGCCTTTTCTGAGGGTTGCTGTTACCTGCATGCAAGAGTACATGGTTATTTGAGCATTACAAGTTAATGGAATTCTAGTTGAATACTGAGGACTTGTCTTAGGTGCATGGGTTTTATTTAAATTTGGGTAAATGTCTGCGTGAAGCTGTGATTCTTAGTTGTATTGTTTACATATTAAGTTGGGCTATTGCATTATAAGTTAATCGCATTTGGATTATTATTGTTACTTGGTTGTTTAGCTCTACGGTCTCTGTGATTTTTCCTTTGTATTTGTTGTATTGTCTGTCGTGAAAACACAATGGGGTTGCTGCGTGCTCGGTTAACTCTGTCGCAAACGTTTGGTTGCGGTTCTGTTGTTCCAGGTGCGACTTGTATCCCGCAACTTTGTGCTGTTGCTTTGATAAGTTCGGCCACTGCATTATAAGTTAATGGCATTCTGGTTAAATACTGAGTGTTTCTGTTACTTGCATGCAAGATTCCATGGTTATTTGAGCATTATAAGTTAATGGCATTCTGGTTGAATACTGAGGGTTTGTCTTAGTTGCATGGGTTTTATAGAAATTTGGGTAAATGTCTGCGTGAAACTGTGATTCTTGGTCGTATTGTTTAGAGGTTAAGTTTGGCTACTGCATTATAAGTTAACGACATTCTGGTTAAATACTGAGGGTTTCTGTTAGCTGCATGCAACAGTCCATGGTTATTTGAGCATTATGAGTTAATGGCATTCTGGTTGAATACTGAGGATTTTGTGTGCAGACTTCGTTAACCAATTTCGTCATTTGCACATTTTCTCATGGTACTGGCATAGGCTGGCTTGTGCATGCATATGGTCTGGACGAGAAGGAATTTGAACGCTCAGCTTCGTTGCAGGTACGGTGTTATTCTACTAATTGCCTTTTGTCAATAAGTTAAACCTTAGATTAAAATGTCATGTTAGCTAGTTATAACCACATTGATTCTGATATGATGTTTAACTGCCTTGTTCTCCTTAGAGAGAAAAAATTGTTTTATTATGAAAACAAAATTACATTTATTATATATGTTTCTGCATTTCACAGATATCCTTAAGCATAGGAAGTGATAAAAGTATTGCTAGCAACATATCTTGTTTCATAAACAATTTCCAAAAATGTCAATATGACAGCCCTATCATAGTCATTCTAACATATATCGGAGCTTTGAAACGAGTTTTATCTCATAAGAAATTAGCTGCTAGATATGTCCATAAACAGTCCCATAAAAAAATATAGATATAGGGATATGGTTAAGCATAGGAAGTGATAAAACTATGGGTGACAAGATATGTTGCTTGATAACCAGTTTTCAAAAATGTCAATATGACAGCCTTTCATGGTCATTCTGACATACATCACAGGTTTGAAACCAGTTTTGTCTCATAAAGAATTAGGTCCTGGATATGTTCATAAACAGTGCCATAAAAAATTATAGATGTAGATATTGACATTTAAAAGACATTCCATCAGCTCTCCTTCCACTCTCTGTTGAATGGGCCAAGCTCATGGTACCAAGTATAATCTTGCTTTTGACAGTCCATCAGTTTCCATGTTGCTGTCTTTGTAAACATGTTCAAACATGATGTGTTAAATACTTTGTTTAAGCAAGTCAAATCTCCTGAAATATAGGTTGAAGTTTATAATTATCCAATCAATTTGTTCCATTCATCCGATTCACCACAGTTTGTGAATCATCAAAGATCTGTAATTTTTGCGCATGTTCTTTCACATGCCACAATTGCCAACAGTCTTGTGACAATTTGCTTAGGCAGATTGTTGCTGTGTTTGCCAAAGCCGTCCTTTGAACATATTACATGTTCATCATTTATATGGATTGTACCTGCAGTGTCCGATAATGATGGATGTTGTTGAGAACCGTTATGGAAGTATGCTTATGCACTACTCGTATCTGGTTCAGTTTCCAAAAATGTCGATATGACAGCGCTATCATAGTCATTCTAGCATATATGGGAGCTTTGAAGCGAGTTTTATCTAATAAGAAATTAGCTGGTAGATATGTCCATAAACAGTCCCATGAAAAAATATAGATATAGGGATATGCTTAAGCATAGGAAGTGATAAAAGTATGGCTGAGAAGATATGTTGCTTCATAACCAGTTTTCAAAAATGTCAATATGGCGGCCCTGTCATGGTCATTCTGATAGGCTGATAACGAATAGCAGGAAACTTTTTGCCTTGGTATATGTTAGAGTTGCAACCTAGCATAAATCACAGACAATACTTTTTATATTTTGACAGTTGAATTGGTGCACCACTTATGTAAAACTCATAAATAGGCTCATGGTCAATTTATTTGACAAATGCAATTGACAATGGTGTTAGCTTTCAGAAATATTCTTAAAGTTCTGTTGCATTTGTTCATTTTGTCTTTCCATTGCTTCCTTTTGTTAACTTCATTTTCTGTTTCGATTGTTCCCTTTTGTTTACTTGCAGAAATATTCTTAGAATTATGCTCCATTTTTTTCATTATGTCTTTGCATTGTTTGCATTTCCAATTTCTTTGTTATTTACAAATATGGCTTGCTGCTAGAAATTTGATATTTGTTTACCAAGACAATGCAATAGCGTATTTTTTTAATATACATACATTTTGTTCAAAACAGTCACATTCAGTTTTTGCTAACTTCATTAATTTTTTTTGCAAAGCTGTACAAGACAATTGCAAAAGCCAGCTCTGGTAAGCAATTGCAAATGATGGAACAAATAATAGATGTTGACAATTACAAATTCAGATTGCAATGCATTTTGCCTGAAAACATTGATATTGTATTAAAAAGAAATGGTCTTTTTAGACTAAATGCATTTTCATATACTGTAGGAGATTGTCTATTTGACTCGTTCGAAATGCTTCTACATTTTCGTTATACTTCAAATGAATTGCGAAATGGGTTAATAGACCAATTTCTTTTTTGCTTAAAGAACAATGACGTTGAAGCAATACAGTCATATCAATATGAACTAGCACCTGAGTTCCTATACGAGTTACATGGTGTTAATGATATTGGTACATATCTTCATAAAATGCGTTATTCTGCATCTACAAATATAAACGAATCTGAACGAGGTTTATGGGGTGATACCTTTTGCATACGTTGGTTAGCTAAATGGCTAGATATATCAATTGCAATTTGGTCATTGACAAGAAAAACGAGATATTTGCTCTTCAATCAACATGAAAATGCAATTCCATATTGCATTCTCTTTCATGATGCAAATCCTGTTAGTGGTCATTATGAACCATTGGTTTACCAAAAGTTTCCAATTTGCATTTGCAATGAGTCTAATATCTACCTATCACCTATTTGCAAAGATGTTGAAAGCAATTGGATGCACATTGCAAATAATATGCTTTTAAATGGACTGACAATTGCAAAGCAAGTGACATATAATTGTGGTGACAGTCTCTTTAATGCAATTTGCTATTTAGTAGCAACAGAATTCAATGCAGAGTCTTTGCGACTTTACATTGTGCAATCTTTTTGCAATGCAGTTATGCATAAGAATCAAGAAGCATTGCATTGTTTACAGCAATACCTGGTAGTTGATGCAATACACTATACAATGAATAGAAATTGGCAACAATATCTGATAAATATGGCAATACCATATGAAAAAGGACAAGTGGAAGGCGGACCATTTTGCCTACAATGGATATCTGTCATATTCAAAGTCAATATCCAAGTATGGTCCTCTGTTACTAATAGCTTTGTCAACTACAGTTGCGCTTATTCAAGATGCAATGATATTGTTAACATCTTGTCATTCATGACAAATACATCGCATATTCACTATCATGCAATGATACAAGAATATGTTCACAATTCTCAACAATTGTCCATGGAAACAAATGATGTTTGTAATCAATTGCATCATGGGCATGTACTAGAAAAAGAGCAATGTATATCTCAAGTACATTTTAGCAATAATATTGCATTTGAGATAGCATGTCATTTAGAGCAAATGCAACCAACTAAGGATTGTAGGCTGAATTATCACAAGCTAAAGCAATTCATACGTGCAAAACGTAAATGCAATGACAAATGCAAAAAGCCATTTTCTAATAAGAAGTCAAAAAAGAAAAATGCGATACAAATTTATATCGAAAAAGTCGAAGACACGCCTAGGAATATATGTGCAGTTTGCAACAAATTGCATTTTGCAAAAAATATTAGGTTCTTCACTACAGATTTGCAAGAAAAGCATATGGATTTGACGTTGAACAATAGGAGCTTTAACAATGAAAACATATGTGTTTCTTGCAAGAAAGCACTCGACAATGGAAAGCTACCACAATTTGCAACACCCGAACAAATAAGACGTAACATTTCATTGCCAACTGTAAATATACTTTCAGAGCTAGAAGAAAGACTTGTGTCATTGAGAATTGATTTTGCACAAATCAGACAATGGGGACATAGACGGTCACAAATTGGCTTAACGGGATCAATTATCAATGTACCAGTTCATATGGACATTGTGCAAAAAGCATTGCCACAATATCTAAATGATACAATGACAATTGCAGTTGCATTGAAAAGAAGATTGCAATACAAAAATGCATACCAAATAGGCAAAGTACGTCCCATTATTGTCATGAAGGCATTGAACGAACTATGTTCTAGAAGTCTTTATAAAGCTAGCAACATTTGTATAAATGAGAATTGGGCCCATGTTTTACAAGAGGATAATGAATACATTGTACAAAATTCAAACAGTGACAATGAAAGTGATACAGATAGTGATGCAAATAATGAAGCACCTACTGAAACGTTGGTGCATGGATTAATAGAATCACAACGCATCTACGATCTGCAAGACAAGATTATTGAAGTCGCCCCTGCTGAAGGACAACGACCATTAGGCATCTTCAAGGACAAATATGCAGAAGAAATGAACTTTCCAACATTATTTTATGGCGATGCACGTGATCATGACATCACAAATAGGTTTACTTACCAAAAAATTGTGCAATGGGAATTGTTACAAGCAAATGGTGACTTCCAATATCATACAACAAATTTGTTTTTCAAGACAATGCGAATAATAATTGATAAAGTGCTTTCTTGCATATGGGTGCGAATAAGAAAGGGACAACTAAAAGGCAGGAAAATATTAGCAAAAGATGTCAAGTATCGAGCAAATTTGGAAAAGTTATTGAAATCTGACATTGGATACATAGATTTCAAAAACATTCGCATATCTTCTGACCATTTGGAACAAATAAGGAAAAACATATTTGCAATGATACGACAACTAGGCCCTCCAACTTTCTTTGTGACATTCACAAGTGCATAACATCGATGGAAACCATTAGTAGATACACTTGTCACATTGTTTAGAAATAAAGCAAAAAGAAGTGCTATTGATATATTAGAAGATGATGACATTGACTACCTTATAAGAAAATATCCAGTCACATGTAGCCAATACTATAGACATAGAATTAATGCTATAAAGCGATTGATATCTCAAGATACTACATTCTTTGGAAAAATATCTGATTACTATTTTGTAACAGAATTCCAAAATAGAGGAACTGAACATGAACATGGACTGTTATGGATAGAGAATGCTCCAATATATGGAAAAGAAAGCAACTCAGAAATTGAGAAGTTTGTTGACAATTACATCACTTGTAATACAAATCATTTGGAGCCAGATGTTGCTAAATTGCATAAACATCACCATACAAAAAGTTGTAAGAAGCAAAAAAATTCAAATTGCAGAAACAACTTCCCCATGCCACCAATGAAATCAACAATGATCATTGAACCAACCAATGCAAAAAATACAAAAGTTGTAGAGAAATCAATATCGTTTTTTGCATTCTTGGGGCAAACAAACTACAATGATTCAACAACACATGACGATTTCCTCCTAGAAATAGGATTGCTACAAAATGAGTACATAGAGCTATTGCAACATACAGTAAAGCAACCAACAATTTTCTTGAAACGAAAACCTTCTCACATTTGGAATAACAGTTTTGCAAACAATATCCCTGGTTTATGGAATGCAAATACAGATGCACAATTTGTGCTGAATGCATATGCTGCAGCATCATATTGCAGTTCATATATGGCCAAAATTGACAAGTCTATGACAAATGCATTTAGAAGAATACGGAAAGAGCATCAAAAAGATGAAATTGATGCTATGCAAATGATTCGTAAACTTGGAAATACATTACTCAATCTACAGCAAATGTCAGCTCAACAAGCAGTGCATATAGCACTTTCATTGCCATTGAATTCTAGTTCAAGGGAATGTATATTTGTCAACACGTCTCCAGTTGATGAACGCACGTTTATGCTTAAACCACCTATTCTTTTGAAACAAGAACCTGATGATTCAGAAGATGTTATGTGCCATTCCATTGTTGACTACTACATTGGACGACCAAGTTCCATTAGCAAAATCTGCCTTGCTGAATTTGTATCAAATTACAAGAAAAATGGCAAACCGATATCTAAAAGGAAAAAACCAAATGTTATACGATTTGTCAAATATAACAAACACAATGATATTGAAAACTTTTGTCGAGAGAAATTATTGTTATATATGCCATTTGAAAATTGTGAAGATACATTGAAACAAGAATTGGCTACATGGCTCTCTGCATATACATTACATGAAAAAACAATTCAAGTTAATGAAGCCAAATTTACATATAACATCAATCCAACACGGGGTGATTTAGAGACTGCAACAAATGAGCAAATTAGTTCTTTGAGTGCTAACGAAATGAATATGCAAAATCAAGAGAACAATTCGCATTATGAGGAATATGATTTGCAATCGGACTTGCAATTTCCAAAACAATTTGAAATGAAGAAAAAAATCAATCTTGGATTTCAAATTACTGCCCATCCATTTTTAATGGAGAACAATGAATATTACAAACTTAGAAGAATCTTGAACAAAGAACAACAAGCAATTGTAAAAGACATTGCAATTAAAAGAAAAAAAACCCCAAGGAACCAATTTACCTTTTTATTACAGGCGGAGCAGGGGTAGGTAAAACGCTCACAGCAAAAGCAATTTTCCAAATGCTTATACGAATTTATGATTCACAAAACACAACTGATCCTATGAAACCAAAAGGTCTAATATTAGCATACACAGGAAAAGCTGCATATAATGCAGGTGGAACAACAATCCATTCTGCATTGCTAATGCCTTTTAACAAGTCTCAACTGTTCTCGCTGAGCAAAGAAGTATTGGACAACTTATCAAAGCTATATCAAGAATTGCAAGTAGCTTTCATAGATGAGATCTCGATGATTGGAAGTCGGTTCTTATATTCTATTGACAATAGACTCAGAAACATAAAACATGTCCAAACAAAATACTTTGGGAACATTGACATCATATTTTGTGGTGATTTCTATCAAGCTCAACCTATCCAAGACTCTCTTATTTTTGAACAACCAACAATCAACAATCAAACAATAACACATGATTTCTGGAAGGATAATGTCAAGTGCTTCCAATTGCATATGACAATGCGACAAACAAATAAGAGATTCATATCAGTGTTAAATAGAATGCGAACAAATTGTCAAACATCTGAAGATATAACATACATGAATACAAGTTGCATGCGCCCTGTACCAAATGATCCAACATTTCCCTACTTATTTTACAAAAACAAAGATGTTGCAATGCATAACAAGAAAATGTTGATGCTAATGCCTGGCAAAGAAATTTTGATTCATGCAATTGACAAAAATCAAGAGATTAACGACAATTTCATAGCTCATCAACATACGGCTATTTTGCCACCACAGCTTTTGATAAAGTTGAACATGTTAGTTGAAATGTATGCTTGCAATTATGATGCAGCAGATGGCCTAGTGAATGGTGCAGATGGAATAGTTAAAGCATATACCCATACAAATAAGGTCGATGTTCTATGGATTAAGTTCCATGACCTTAACATTGGTCATCGACAATCTAGAAAACTAGGTCATTTGTACACTTCAGAGATAGCGCATGATTGGACACCAATATTGCGAATATCAAAACCAATGCCTATGACATCAAAGATGGCACCATTGAAAATACGAAAACAATTTCCAATTCAGCTTGCATGTGCACGCACAATACATAGATCACAAGGCTTAACCTTGGATAGGCTTGCATTCGACCCTACTGGAGTACAAGTGCATGGCCTAGTATACACAGCACTGTCACGTGTCAGAAACATAGAATCATTGTATTTGCTTAATCCTCTTAAACATAGCAACTTCAAGGTCAAGCAAAAAGTAAATTCTGAAATGCAACGTTTGCAAACCACTGCAAAATGGCAACTAGAATATGATTGTTCATCAATACAGTCATTGCGATCCATCTTTATTCTTTCATTGAACACTCGCAACCTTCGTTCGCATCTTACTGACATATGCAATGACTATGACACAATGCAATCTGATATCTTGTGTTTACAAGAAACACATATGTTGCTGTCTATGCAAAATGAATACTTCAAAATTTTCAATTGCATCTCAAGTTGCATTAAGCATGGAGTAATGATATTGATAAAGAAAAATATCATTATCCTTGAACATACCCATTTTGAAGACTGCTTTGTAGAAGCATTGTTTGCAAAAATAAAAGTTCACACATTGCAAATTGCAATACTCAATATATATGCATCGCCACATGCAAACCTAAACAATATCCTCAACGTCATTGGAAAAGCCTTATACCAGTTAGATCTGAACAATATCAAAATTATACTAGGGGAATTCAATATTGATATGGTGCATTGCAATCAAAAAACAAAGCAACTAGAAACCTACATGCAAAACAACAATCTTCATTTCCTAGTTGACAAAACTAATAGCATGCACAAAACTAATAGCATGCACAAATCATTGATTGACCATGTTTGGGCAAATCTAGGCAATATAAAGTATAGAATTTTCGTATTGGATGCATATTGGTCTGACCATGATGTACTATCTCTTGTCCTTGACCTATGATATACACATGAAACAGTTTACAAAATTCCAAATTTTGGCATATTTGCAATACCTCATTGGTTTTACCATATCTATTTTACTAAAGCAAACTACAATATCTTTTTGTGGTAAACGAAGTGATAACAGCATACATACTATGCATTCTATTCTACATTTAGATATATGGCATTTTGTATTGATCAATGCAACTTGTTCCAAAGACAGCCTTTTCAATTAACCAATACAACTATCCTACCATAAATTTGCAGATATGACCTCATCTATTTATGCATGCAGATTCTGCTTGTAAAACCCTTTTCAATTGAATAGAACGACCAAGAAAAAAGAACAACAACATGCAACATAAACAAACAGAGTATATTCTTTTTGCCCTTCCTCTTCTATGGATCTTGTCTTTTTGTTCAAGTTTACTTTTATATGTTCTTTTGACTTGTACTAAATATGTCTTGCTATTCTATAACATAGCATAAATCTTGAAAAAGGAAATGAAACAATTGAAGAAATAGAATGCATAAGCCAATTAGAAAGCGCAAACGAACCACTTGTTTTCCAAAGGTATGTCTATGAGAACCACACAAAAATGGTAATCTGTATTTAGAATATTAATGTCTAGTATATATGCATTCTATTTTTAGTTTTTACATATGTATGGTTCTATGCTTTTAATGTTCTTGTTCAGTTTTTACTTCTGCTTTGCACTAAATATATGTTACTATTCTATAACATAGCCTAAATCTTCAGAGACGAAACGAAACAATTGAAGAAATAGAATGCATAACGCAATTAGAAAGGCCAAGCCAACCACTTGTTTTGCAAAGGTATGTCTATGACAACTATACAAATATGTTGATTTGTATTTAGAATAATAATGTTCAGCAAGGCATGTTTATGACAACTATACAAATATGCCAATTTGTATTTACAATGTTAATGTTTAGTATATATCCATTCTATCTTTACACATGTATGGTTCTATGCTTTTAATGTTGCTTGTTAACTGTTTACTTCTATATGCTCTTTGAAACTGAACTAAATATATGTTCCTATTCTATAACATAGCATAAATGCTGAAAAGGGAAAACAAAAAACTGAAGAAATAGACCACATAAGTCAATTAGGAAAGGCAAACCTACCACTTGCTTTGAAAAGGTATGTATGACAACTATACAAATATGCTATTTTCTATTTAAAATATTAATGTTTACTATATATATCTCCTCTTTTTACATATCTATATTTAAATGTATATATGTCAGATTAGTGTTTGCTATATATATCTTCTCTTTTTACTTATCTATATTTAAATGTATATAACTTAGAAAATCTTGGACGAGTGAAGAAAGCACTAGTAGTAAGTTCCCCCAAACAATGCAGCAAGAAGACATGTACAGGTTACATATCACAATTTCTTTATTGATTGCTTATCACAAAATACATGTGATAATATCCACACCATATTGAACCATGCGTTTGCTTGTGTTAGTCCAACTCAAACAATCGGAGCCAAACTTCATTCAACAAACGTGCAAAATGATACATCAAAAAGGTATGCATATGAAACACAATACTCTAATCTATTTCTAGTTATTCAGTCTTTAGGAGAAACATAGTATTCTACAAATGTTTATAGCAATTTCTAACTAGGCAATTTTAATAGGCAAAAACAGATACTGCCAATTAAAGTATTGATTGAAGATCTCAATAGTCGTAAAACTGGGCAGCTATTTGTTGGAGACATAATGGTTGTCTATAGTGCATTCCTTGATAAAGCAAACAAATCACGTCACGTATTGCGAGCTGATTTGACAGATGATCAAGGAATGATGACTATAACGTTGAGTGTACCTGCACATTTGGTCGAGCGACATGAAGACAAAATTTTGCAAGGCAACAACATCTCAATTACAAACTTCAGGATATTGCCTAAAAGTGTTTATGATCGCGGTGACTGTGACAAAATAATATTGCTTACTGAATCAAGTATCATAGAAACTGTACCTGAAGTTTGCAAAGAATATCATTTCATTCCCAATACAACCATTAGGCAATTTGCAAACAAAAAAGAAATGTACCCAATTGGCACAATCGCTGCTGTCGTTACACTTGCCAAACGAGTTGGATTGCATTACATACTCCATATCAAAGACGGAGATTCTGAAGACGACAATGCAACTGTATGTATTCAGATGTTATTTATTCTTAATTGTCAGTAAATAACATGCATCACTTCATGCATCACTTCAATAGATAGTTGTTCTAATTTGTCCATAGTTTTTGTAATTTGTCTTCTGCAATTGCAATCTTTCAATGCATACGAACAATGTAGTTGCATATTACTTCTTGTATTTTTCAATACATAGCAATTTCTGTTCTGCAGTTGCAACTCTTTGACACATATGAACAATTTTTCGTTTCAATCGAAAAACAATTGCAAAAAGGACACCTTCCGCTCATTCTTTTCAAAAATTTAACAAAAAAGGTAAACACCACAGAAACAATATTCAGAGCATCGAAGTCAACGTTCATGACTGAACTGAACACAGATGCACTCAACAACCTCACAAAACTAACTACATCTACCTATGCTGTAAGTATAGCAATAATAATGTTTTTGCTACATTTGCATTTGGCATGTAATAATCAAAATTAACGTTTGAATGTTTTATAAACAGGTCGAAGGTATTCTGACCACAACAAATCCATATTCAACTCCTTTCGAACCTGTTTGTGGAATTTGTAACTTTCCAGTGAATTCATCCATAGCAATATCCAATGGAACAATTTTCTGTTCACAATGCAATGATAATTGCCCTTTCGTCTACAAGCATTGTATAAATGCTGTAATAGAATCCATTACAAATAACTTTGTCCAATGCATTATCAGGGAGCCCTTATTACATGACTTGCTTCCTGATTTAAAATCAATGTCATATGAGACATATTTGCAACAGAAAGCTACCAGTGTTTACATTTTACGTGACTTCAAAATTCAGAGCAAGTTCACACTGAATGAAGATGATGAACTATTACATGTCAACTAACAAATGGAAGGTATATCAACATATGCCTTAACATGTTTTCTCTCAAATATGTCCTCTCTTCAATTTACAGTGTTATCTTTTTGTTCTAACTAACCATTTGATATACAGATTACAAAATCCAGGAGCATGGCAGCCTTCAGATCCATAACAAATGCAAAAGTAATATGGCCATGTTTCTTCATATTATGCTATCACGATAATACAAGTATTTGACTTGCAATTTTGAGTCATTTACAAAGATAATGTAACGCAACAGTTGATTTTGAATCATTTACAAAGATTTTGTGTTTGTAATGTTTCTGTTTCTGTTCTCTATCTCAAAAAAGGCTACAAAGTCTTTATCCATATGTGTTTGTAATGTTTCTCTTTCTGTTCTCTATCTCAAATGGAACACATTCTGCATCATGCTTCAAGCTTGACAACGAGAGATTGTCTTGTCAGCTTTTGTATCTATATTTTTGTCGCATTTTAAAAACTGCCATGTTTCGTTTAAACTATATCATTGAATATAGCAAATGCAACATCAGTTGAGCAATAATTTTGTATGTACAGCTGCTGACTGCAAACAGCAAAGATTCCATAGATTGATTAAATGACAAATCGTATATTGAATCAGCTAGTCATTTCTGTCTGCTCGTATGTTATGGCTGAATGCTATGTTAGTTTTTGTTTCTTGCATAGTGTAGCTAACGGTTCAGGAAACAGGCGTAGAAAGTCTTTATACATGTCTATTTGTATTGTTTCTGTTATCTTGTATTTGAGATCGAAGGCATTCTACAACATGCTTGAAGCTAGACTTTATAAATAGCATCAAACTATATGCACTTTAAAATGAATATATGTTATTTGAAAATGCAATTATGGCATAATGCATTTGGTATTATTACTCCTTACCTGGGACTATATGAAATCGATCAATTGCTAACTCTTGCTTGATATGCATGATTTTTCATTATAATAGCATTATAACCTTAACCCAAATGAAATTTTTGGGCTCGAAAGGTTTTGTTTTATATTACCTATGTTTCTGTTTACTGTTAGCTCTACAATTTGCTTAAATTTTTTCCATGTTGCTAAACACATCTGATTCAAAGTCAAATGTACAGTTATATTTTCGAAACAAATGCTACAGGATAACTGCTTTGCATAAAATCTGGTAACATTACGAGGAAACAATTTATCCCACAGACCATGTGAATATGCCATATATCTGGAGACTGCTAACATGATTTGCAGTTTACAATCTGAACAATGCTCACATGCTTTCCAATCTACAACGGACAAACGTCACAATGGCTAATGTACATTTCTGGTAGCTTCCACTCAT
The DNA here is from genome assembly GCA_031772625.1 of Pinus tabuliformis. Classification (NCBI taxonomy): domain Eukaryota; kingdom Viridiplantae; phylum Streptophyta; class Pinopsida; order Pinales; family Pinaceae; genus Pinus; species Pinus tabuliformis. The sequence continues at coordinate 435,430,635 of CM062812.1, forward strand.
TCCATTGGTATTCTTCCTCGGACTCAATGCTGAAATTCAAATGAGTAAGTTTATCTGAACCCATTTCATTTTTTACATCATTTGAAATCGAAACCTTATTTCAGAAGTCTATCGCTTTGTAGGTTCATGCTTTTGATCTCTCCTTGTGCAATGCCATGTTTAACTAGTTAGCATGAATATGGAATTTGTATTTGCTGTTGGTGGAGTTCCTGTTCTGCTTGTTTAGCTTGACATTATTTTGAAATCTTGTTGTCTAATTAGCAGCACTGTTGCAATGACTTCTGAAATGAAACACAGAACAACTGCCAATATTAGAATATTACCTCACAAAAGGCAAGTACAATCTGCAACTATTTCATGGTCTTTCTGTTTGCAACTATTTCAGGTTTTTTTTGCAAATACCATATCCAGACATCTTTGTTTCATTTATCAATCAAGATATTATTAAATGCAAAATTGACTTGAGATGTTTTAGGTTACACTTCCATGTTATTTCAGTTTTGCATAATTTGACTACTGTTTTGACTCAACAAGTTTATATGCATCAGCAAGTGCTTTTGATGATATAAAGTGCAATTCGTGACAGAGCATGATGATGATGTCACTCGTGAGAGGTACACAACATTTGCAGAATTTTGTCAATTGCTGCTATCATACTGCTTTTGCTGATCACTATTTCTGTACTAATGTCCTTGGCATTGTATATCACCTTTGGCAGTGTAACAGCAACTGGTCAGCTTATCACAACAACTGCAGTTGAAGTTGTAACATCTGAATGCACAGTTGCAGCCGTTCTAGGAAAGTCTGGAAATGATCTTGTTAAAATTCAGCACTTAAGCTACTACAAAGAAGCATAAATTTCTGCAAATTCCTTGGCATCCCCTTCAACTGAAATTTTTGAAACATGCAAAGTTGGAATGAAGTGCTGTCATTGCTGACAAAATCAGATTGTATTGACACAATGACAAAATGTTACAACACAAATCCTATGTTCTTAAATGATCGTCTTGTATCTAAACATTCATCTAGTCAAATGTTGTATTAATTATTAGTCAATAAAAATTGGCATTGGCAATTTTTATTTTGTCTCTATGACTGTTGACTCATTATGCTAATGTTTAATGCATTAATTATTAGCCAACAAAAATTGGCATTGGCAGTTTTTATTTTGTCTCTATGGCCCTTGATTCAGTATGCTAATGTTTAATAAATTGGCATCTTTATCTGTTATAGATTTGATTTTATGCAGAAAACCAATGTTATAATTCAATTTGAACAAGTTCCATAAATATAAATTACTATCTGCTATATTTAGTTACTTGAAATCATTTATCTAATATTTGGGTTTGTTTCTTTCTAATATTTGATAGCCATGTTGCTCATGCTTTATCATCATTTACTATTTTCTATCTACTATATTTAGTTACTTGAACTCATTTCTTTAATAATTGGGTTTGTTTATTTTTTATATTTGTTAACTACATTGGCCCATGCCTTAGCATCACAACGATGTTAATTATGATAAACACTTTTTACTATTATTAATCATGATACACATGTCAATTATAATTAAATTTCAATATCTCTCATCCAATATAAAAATATTCTTATTATTTATTTTTATTTAATTATAATATCACACTCTATCTTTAATGTTTAAACAAATAATGCATTTTATAATTTAAATTAGCCATATAATATTAAATACTGCTTATCCATTCATATTTAATTATAACTATTAAACTATTTATAGTTTTAACTAACTATAAATTTCCTATAATATTTTTATTATTCAGTATTCATAATGCAAAGATTACACTTCCAATCACAAAGAAATAAAATTCCTTGAATAAAAAGATTCCCACATTGAAATGAACTCTTATCTATTTTTTAAAACACTATTAACTGAATATGACTTTCATAATTTATAACATGTAATATCATTTCTCCTAGTTGTGTTAACCTGCAATAATTAGCTTATACCAAGGCAAGCCTTTCTTGTCACCACGTATAAAGTTTAATAACATAATAACTTTTATAAAATCAAGCTGCGAAAACATTATTTCTAACTAAAAAATACAGTAATTTGAAGTGCTATAGTCAATCTCCATTTTTTTATTATTTTCAATTATCTCAATTTTCGTCATTCTATATGTCATCATACTTCCTATGCCTATGCTATGCCAAATAAATGAATTATATTAAACTATAGCCCCTTATTAACATAATCACAAAATAGAAAAACAACTATGTTTAATGGCATCTGTTTATCTGTGATGTAAGTCCTTTCACAACACCAAAAGATAATGAATATTTTCTTGCAGATCATGATTTGTTTATTTTAGTTTTTAATTTATAAAATAAACTTATCAAAATTGCTTTGCTATTGTACTTAGATCCAATATTTACTAACCCAAAGATATAAAAAAGACCAAAAGTCATGTCCTTTTGCATCACAACAAATTATTAATTATATGCAACAAATTACTAATTAGAAATTAGATACAAGGTCTATTCTCTTTGCTGATTTGTAATTGGAGAAATTTAAAATTCACACTAAAGTTATGATAAACAATATTTTAAAATAAATATATCTTTTGTTCTCTTGACCATGAAATAATTCGCCAATCATTGACATTAACCTGAATGGTATCGCTTATGTCCAAACATGTTACTAGATATCTAATCTTTCAATCATGGGTCCAAGACTCCATAATTTTTAAATGCTTAAGTTCTTCTTTGACTTCCGACAATCGTTTATCTAAATATTGAACACTCTCCACCACGGATTTAATTATCAAATTTATACTCATAATAATGTTTATTTGCTGATTATCATTTTATGAATATTTCCATAATATTCAAATCTAAAAAAATAACAAAATTCTATCTTTTATGCACCATTAAAATACATAACTTACTTTAACACTCTTTAATTCTTGCCCACGGGGCTTTGGATTGACGGTGAATGGGTGCACTGTTAAGGCACTCCTTGCGATAGGTCACTGGTTCAATTCCCCGTGGGTACTTAGTTTAGTCTTAACCTAGAAAAAAAAAAAACACTCTTTAATTCTTCATACGCATTATTATTACCTTTTATAGTTTTTTCCCGTCAAAGTTTCCATGATTCAATCTTAAATTTTATCACATTTTAATTATTAATCTACACATTTTCTAAATCATGACACATTGAAATATTACATCTAAAACTAATTTTACATTTATCACAATTTTTATTTAACCAACTCAAAGTTCATTATATTTTACTGTTTGCATAAAGTCAAAAAGTCCATACAACAATTCGCTATTCAATTCACTAAACCTTAATAGAAGTAAACATGCCTAAAACATACTAGTACTGCAAACACGCTCTGATGATAATGCAAACTAAACACAAGTTAAATCTCAACCGGCAGGGACTAGCGCCACCACAGTGGCTCCTTGTTTTATTACATATTCATTTACTGATTTTTAATATAACAATTCAATTTATTATTGAAGTGTATATTAATAAACCTAATTTAACATTTTGTAAATAATTGCGTCGGCGGGTTGAAGATATGTAAATCGCATCCGTTCGGGAAAACGCAGGAGCTTCGAGAATCGAGACGTTTACGCTTTGAATCCTCCGGTACGGTATTTGGCATTAAAAGCTTGTGATAAACGAAATTGCCATTAAAAACTTGTCTCTACATTCTTACATTGCCGCGTGCAGGCGGCTAACAATAAGAATGCACAGTAACAATCCTTGTCAGTGTGTCACTCTTTCTTGAGACGCGTGACAACGACGTGATCAATATATGACATCATCCATTGTCCAAAGCTGACGATCTCTGTCTGCTGATAATCTTCTCTGAAACACGATATTCTGTTCACATTTTCAAAAGAGAAATCGATGGTCTTCCTTTGAATATCGAATTCAATCCTTTGTCACGTCAAATCTTCTGTTGAGTAGAGAGATACACGCGGTTACTACATTTCACTTCTGGCCTTCGCTGCTATATATATAGTCACTTTCACATCTCAATTCCATTTATTTGTATTTGAACTTACTAACTCTGGGCGAGGTCCAGCTGGTCTCTGGCTACCGCAGAGCTTCTTTTGTTTCGCCAAATATGGAAAGACACTCACCACACAAGAGCATGACTAAGGCCATGTTATAGAATGACAAAAATTGAGGAGAACAAAATGTGGAGCAAAAGATTTCTTTTATAAGTATTACAAATCACTTAAATAAGATTATATTGGAAACATCCGTAATAAATCACTTGAGTCAAACTTGACTTAACTGACACAACTAATAGTGGTTGGGATTAGATTCTCCAACATAGAAAAGAAAAGATCGTGGACAAAATTTGCAGCAATTTAAGGGAGTCTGATTGCGAAAATGGGGGAGCTGGGTATCAGAAATTCGAATGCCCAAATCTCGATAAAAGTTATGGCTTGGCTCATACCCCACTGCGTTGCCCGCGCTTACGATGCCACATTGTATTGTGTGAGAGCCCCCAACGCGAAATTCAATTTCCCCAATTCTGTGCCCGACATTCCCTCTGCGTCTTCTCTTTCTCGGCAGGAGGTTCAGGTTTCCGCCACCAAATATGCAATGCATCAACTCCCTTTGAATCCACCCTCTCACGCCCCAATTTTTTTTTTGTTAAATGGCCTATGTGCGGCACCGGCTAAGTACTTAACATGTTCATTTGTTAATTTACCTTCTAAACTATGCCTAACATTTATCATCTTTAACCATTAATATTAATGTGTGGAATCCATTAATATAACATTGAACATAACCGCAAAGAGACAACAACCATATGTAATAAGAATCTTTTATTATGATTTTCAAGTTTACAAGATCACCGAGAGTAAAACTCAACCGACGGTTATAATCAATCGAACGACCGTGTCGTTTACTCACCCGGGCGCACCAACCTCGTGTCAACCGTCGCACGTTTGGTCGCACCTCACACGGCAATCCACACTTCGTTCACCGTCTCGTCGTGCACGACACGCCCTACCGAGGTCGCCTGTCGGCGCATCCACCCAACTATTCACCCGACTACTCAACTTGTCGGCAGGCACACCGGTCATGCAGCCCTTGCCCAACTCGCCAAACCGTACCCGAATGCCTGCCTTCGTTTCCGTGTCGACCTGCCCATCGTGCGGGCTTCATGACATGCGCCCACCGCAGTCACCTTCTTACCTTCGCACTTCGGTTCCGACTCGTCGCCGAAACTTCGTTGTCCGTTTGAACTTCCACCGCACCGCATATATACCGGTGATGGCTAGTTGTGCCACCTGGCCGACTCATGTTATGTTTGCTCGGCTGACACATCGCAATATTTGCAACTCGTATGGGAGTCGGGTCGGCTCGCCCCAACTCGTGGATGACCGCCCCTCCACATACCCCCTCGCATATCTCGGTTCAAGTCGGCCAACGGGCTCAAGCCCAGCTCGCCCACTATAAGACCACGAGCAACCTCGCCCACACATCGTTTCATCATGTGTCTCGCCCGTTGAGGCCGTTGCTCACATGTTTTGTCATTTCATTTGTTCGGTGGGCGTGCCCAAGCATCATTCAAGCCGCAGGGCGTTACATTCTCCCCCACCCAAAAGCATTGTCGTCCCTGGCAATCCAGCTATCCTTTGTAGCTTCCTATCATACTTCACAATCTTCTGCTTCCATCTCCAAAGTGAGTCCTCCGTTTCCCAGCTATCCTCCTCCGGTGCATTCTTCCATCTGATAAGAAATTCCCGTCATATGTGACTACTAATCCCTATTGTCCAAGACTTCATAATCTTGTCCATCTCAAGGTTTGGCTTGTCCACAATCATGGCTGGTCCCCTTGGTGGTTCCACCCTTTCTGGATGATCGGCATCAAGTCTGCATCTCTTCAACTGACTGTTATGAAAAACTGGATGTTTCATATTCATATGGCATGGAAGCTCTAGCTTGTAAGCAACTTCCCCCATTCTCTTCTTCACTCGGAATGGCCCCTCATATTTCCTTGTCAACGATCTTGCAGTCCCCTTAGGAGGCTGAAACTGATCTCCAGTAATCCCGAGGAACAACATATCTCCCACACTGAAGTGTGCATCTCGTCTCTCCTTAGCTACCCATTTCTTCATTCTCCTTGCAGCTTTGTGCAAGCGCAACCGTGCCAACTCCAAGGTCTCATCCCAAGCCTTCATGAACTTCTTCACATGAGGACTCCTCAACAAACCTCCTATCACTACGGTATGCGGTTTGATTGGCATTTTCCCATTCACCAACTCAAATGGACTATACCCCGTCGCACAACTCTTTTGTATGTTGTAGCTAAACTGAGCCACAACCAAGATTTCGAGGCAATTCTTCTAATTAGCTGTCACATAATGTCTCAAGTAATCCTCCAACAATGCATTGATCCTCTCGGTCTACCCATCTGTCTGCGGATGATAACTCGAACTCATCAACAAATCTGTCCCGACTAACTTGAACAATGTTGTCCAAAATCTTCTTGTAAATCGTGGATCTCGGTCTGAAACAATGCTCAATGGCATCCCCCAATACTTCACTATGTTCTTAAATAAAAACTCCACAGTCTGCTTGGCTCCACAAGGCATCTTTGTTGGAACAAAGACAACATACTTGGAAAAACGATCAACCACGACCATTATCCCGTTATACAATTGTACCTGTGGAAACTGAGTGATGAAGTCCATCGAGACACTCATCCATGGTCTCTCAGGAATCAGTAAAGGCTACAACAGATCTCCTTGCCTCTATGTATCTGATTTGTCTTGCTGACAAATGATGCATGTATGTACATATTCCTCTACATCCTCATCCATCTTCTCCCAAAAGAATCCTCTCTCCAATAATGCCAAAGAACGACGCTTCCCTGGGTGGCCAGCCCACAGAGAGTTGTGGCATTTCTTCAAAAGGTGCCTCCTAAGCCCAGACAACTTTGGAACATAGTTTCAGTTTCCAAAGAACAAGAATCCATCTCAGAGAAAGAACTTTCGTGTCTTCCCCTCCTTTATCTGCTTCACTATATTCTGCGCTTGAGTATCGGTCTCAACACTTTCCTTGAGCTTATTCTGCATCTCTTCTGACATCTGAACTCAACTCCTACTCCTTGCTACCCAGTCTTCCCCTTCCAATGTGGCAAGTTGTCCCTTCCTACCAAGGGCATCTACTACCGCATTGAGTCCCCCCAGTCTATACTCAATAATCATGTCGAATTCTGCCAAAAAGTCTTGCCAACGACCCTGCTTTGCAGACAACTTTGGTTGTGATGCAAAATAGCTTGCTGCAACATTGTCCATCTTGACAACAAAAGTCTTCCCAATCAAGTAATGCCTCCACACATGAAGACAGTGAATGATTACAGTCATCTCCTTCTTATGGACCGGATACCTCCGTTCTCTATCCTGCAAATTCCGACTCTCATACGCCACCGGATGCCCATCCTACATAAGAACCCCTCTTATGGAAAAATCTAAAGCATCTGTGTACCTCAAGCGGTCGCTCGAAGTCCAACAACTTCGGTATCAGTGTTGTAACCATCCTCTTCTTCAAATCACTAAATTCCATCTGACATTTGTCTGTCCAACTCCATCTTTTGTCTTTCTTCAATAGGTCTGTCAGTGATGATGTTACCTTGGAGTACCCTTCTACAAACTTCCGTTGGTAGTTGGTCATGCCCGAAAACACCCTCATATCATGGACATTCTTCGTTTCAACCCAGTCTTCGATCTCCTTCACCTTGCTCGGCTCCATCCATATGTACCCTTGACCCACTCTGTGTCCAAGGAATGGAATCTTGGTCTGAGCGAACATGCACTTAGACTTCTTCAAGTACAACTGATTTGCCTTTTGTGCCTCAAACACCATTGCCAAGTGCTTCTTATGATCCTCCATGTTATCACTCTACACCACTATATCATCCAAGCACACTACTACAAACGAATCCAAGTATGAACGTAGAACATTATTCATCAAAGTGCAAAACATAGCAAGAGCATTGCGCAATCCGAATGGCATAACAAGGAATTCAAAGCTACCATACCTTGTTACTATTGCCGTCTTCTTCTCGTCTCCTTCAGCTATCCACACTTGATAATAACCATGCCTCAAGTCCAACTTGGAAAGCACTCGGGCCTTCACAAGCTTGTTGAAGCAATCTGCAGCCAATGGCAAAGGATACCTGTTATTTATTGTCTGCTTGTTAAGAGCACGATAATCACAACACATCCATAGCTCATTCATATCCTTCTTTCGCTAGAACAATACCAGAGCTCCATAGGGAGACCTTGAAGGTCTGATGAAACCTGCATCAGCTAACTCCTTCAATTGTCGTTTCAACCTCCAACTCAGGTCCTGACAACCGATAAGGTGCTTTAGCTGGAGGTTGCTTTCTTAGGTCAAGCTCAATGCTATGGTCCACTGTAGGCCTTGGTGGAAGCTTCTTTGGTAGCTCATCGGGCATCAAATATGCATATTTAGCCATCACCTCAAAATTCTCAGTTGGAACAGGCATCCCAACTCCATCATCGCCTTTGACTCCTTTGAATACAGCCGCACATGTCTCCACGTCTGACTCCCTCATAGCCTTCTCCAAACTTAGTGTAGAAATATGCTGCACCTTGACTTCCCTTCTTTTCCTTTGAGTGGGAAAAGTCCAAGTCTGTGACTGTCCAACTAGCACCACCTCATCGCAGAAGGGGACAACAATTGCCTTGTTTCCCTTCAATAAATCTTGCTCCAATATCACATCAAAATCGTTCATCTCCATCACTGTGAAGTCCAACTGACATTTCCAGTCTTTTATCTGCACAGGCACTTCATGTGCCAAACCCGCCACTTTAGCTCTAGAGTTCACCGCCTTGACTTCCACATTCGATGGGAAGATCAACAGTCTAACCTCTCTTGTTTACCGTGTCATCATGAAGTTATGAGTGGCCCCCGTGTCCACCAGAGCTTGGATGGTCTTGCCATGAACCACCAAGTCCACGAAACCTAGACTGTTAATCCATGATTTCTCCATAACTTTCCCCTACATACATGTCTGTTCTTTGCAGTTAGCTCCGATACCATCTGTCATGCCGCCAATTATTTTTTTGTTAATTGGCCTACTTGCGGCACCGGCTAAGTACTTAACATGCTCATTTGTTAATTTACCTTATGAACTACGCCTAACATTCATCATCTTTAACCATTAATATTAATGTGGGGAGTCCATTAATATAACATTCAACATAACAGCAGAGAAACAACAACCATATGTAATAGGAATCTTTTATTATGATTTTCAAGTTTACAAGATCACCGAAAGTAAAACTCAACCGGTGGTTATAATCAACCGAATGACCATATCGTTTACCCACCCGGGCGCACCAACCTCGTGCCAATCGTTGCACGTTTGGTCGCACCTCACATGGCAATCCACACTTCGCTCATCGTCTCGTCATGCACGGCGCGCCCTACCCGGGTCGCCCGTCCACACATCCACCCAACCGTTCCCCCGGCTACTCAACTCGTCGGCGGGCGCACCCGTCGTGCAGCCTCCGCCCAACTCGCCAAACTGTGCTCGAACGCCTGCCTTCATTTCCGTGTCAACCTACCCGTTGTGTGGGCTTCATGACCTGCACCCACCGCAGTCACCTTTGAACCTTCACACTTTGGTTCCAACTCGTCCCCAGAACTTTGCTGTTCGTTTGAACTTCCACCGCACCGCATATATACGGGTGATGGCGAGTCGTGCCACCCAACCGACTCATGTTATGTCTGCCCGGCTGACCCGTCACAATGTTTGCAACTTGTATGGGAGTCAAGTCGGCTCGCCCCAACTCGTGGATGACTGCCCCTGCGCATACCCCCTCGCATATCTCAGTTCAAGTCGGCCAGCGGGCTCGAGCCCACCTTGCCCACGATAAGACCGCGACCAACCTCGCCCACACATCGTTTCATCGTGTGTCTCACCCATTGAGGCCACAACTCGCCTGTTTTGTCATTTCGTTTGTTCGGTGGGCGCGCCTGTGTGTCGTTCAAGCCACAGGGCGTTACACACCCACTCCGAAAAACGTCGATAATATGGCAATGGAGTATATCGCATCGATGTCATTGTCGTTTGTGACTTCAGAAACGGAGGTGTCTAGTGACAGTCATCAAGTATTGTGTTGGAAATAATAATCCCAACCACAACTGACAAACACAATGGTTGCTCAGTCAACCACTGCACGATTGTGATTTTGTTTGCAGGCAGAGGGACTGAAGTCAGAATAGAAGGATTGAAGTCCGAACAGAAGTAAAACAGGGACCATTTTACAACACAGCAAAGGATTTCAGGAATTTAATGATTTTTGGTAAATAGATATGGGCAAACATTTACTTCGCGAGTGTTGTGCACACTCCACAACACCTGCAAGTTCCGAAAATCATTTACTATGTAAAATCGGCCATGTTGCGTATTAAATATTTTCTTTGTCATGTAATTAATGTCAAATTGGTATGTTAAGATAAATATGGATGCAAAAGTCATTTGTAATATTGGGCATGTTGGGCAAGTTAGAGAGCGAGAGTCTGTGAGGTAGTGAGGAGAAAATCGTGGAGGAAATTTTGGTGGGCGCCTGAAAACCAGTTTTACAGAAATTTACTCCACAACCCAATGATGTGTAAATCGCAGTAAGTCTTTTGTTTTTACTTGGAACAGCAGCCTCCAATTTATTGCGCCAATATATTTTCCTATGTTTTATATTATAATCAAAAGTATGCTATGTTGCGTTGTGGTATTAAGCCTTCACAAGTAGATTTACAACAACCTCCTTTTGTTTTACTCTGTTTTGTCGTGAGCTATTTCCTACATTTAATTAAGTCCCTCTAAGGATGCGATTTCCTCGCGGCAACCTGTAAAATTTATGTTTTAACTATGTTCCTGTGTGGTTGCAATATCCACTCGGCAACCGATTTCTGAGCCAGTTGACATTGATGCAACCGAATTTCTGAGCTCCTTTGCCCTCGTAAAAATTTTCAAACATGGTATTGGAGTGGGTTAAATATTGTTAGTGTAAAAACAAGTGTTTTTACTAGCAATTGAAATTGCTTTGAGGGTAGATTGTTTTTTAGCATATTTACCAGAAGGTAGAAAGTTTTTTTTCACATTCAGAAATGGCAACATAGCTTGACTAATCCTCAGATACCTCAGTTTAATGGAAAGAATTATGATTATTGGGCTATTACAATGAAGGCCTTGTTTTTGTTTCAAAACATTCGATATTTGGTGGAGAATGGTTTCCAAGAACCATCAGATACAACAACATACAATGCCTTGTCTTAAGTAGAAAGAGATCTGTTGAGGGACAACAGGAAGAGGGATTCAAAAGCCTTGTTCTATATTTTTCAAGCAGTTCATGAAAGTATTTTCCCAAGCATTGCAACAACAACTATTCCAAGCAAGCATGGGAAACCCTCTAGACAGCCTACCAAGGCATGGCAAAGGTCAAGACAACAAAGCCAAAAATGCTAAGGAGAGATTTTGAAACACTTTGTATGAAAGAGTCTGAGAATGTAGACTCTTCTTTTACACATGTAATTGGGTTTTTACTCAAATAATGTCTCATGGTGAGACACTTGAAGAAAGGAGAATAGTTGAGAAAGTTTTGAGAATTTTTCCAGCAAGGTTTGATGCCATTGTTGTGGCTATAAAAGAGACAAAGGATCTCTCATAGTTCTCAGTGGATGAGCTTCATGTATCAATGATTTCTCATGAACATAGACTGAATAGAGCAACAAGTTCCTCATTGGAGCATGCCTTCAAGACACAAGTTTCCTTTGGTCAAAGTCGAGGCAGAGGAAGATCATATGCTAGAGGAAGAGGAAGAAGCCCATACAAAGCTGGAAGAAGCAGCCTTTCAAGTTCAAGTGGAAGGGGCAGCAATCAAAATCCAAGTCAAGGCCCAAGCCAAAATCAAGCACAAGGTCAGAAGTATTATAAATCTCAAGTTCAATGTCATTACTATAAGAAGTATGGTCATTATGCAAATGAATATAGAAAGAAGCATTATGACTGTTAGCTCTGCCATGTTCTTCAACTTTTGATGGATAATGGGAAATGCTGATTTTGGTTGCAAAGGAGCTCACAGGAGTTCATTATATTCTTTCTCCTTCATTTGCATTATTCCCTTATAACCTCGCTACCTCCATTTCCTTCTCTCCTTTCATTCTCCTTATTCTCCTAACTCCATTATTTCTGTTGTCTTATATAAACCCTATAAACCCCGTTTAACCCCTTTTCCCTTAGGTCCCGGGTGCAAGGTTAACACATCAAACCATGGTCTTATAACCCCGGCGCTAACGTCTTAACCCTTCATAACCCCGCGCATACAAAAAATCAATGCCTCCAAGCCTTCCCCTGTCATTTCATTTAGCAAATGTGTGCGTTAGAGCCCAACCTTCCGATCACCTACCATAAGATTTGACGGCGTTCGCAGCTCCCGCCCGCGAACCTACGCAAGCGATAGCCCGCAGGGAAAGTGGTTTCCCCGCCGTCCCATCAGCCACGTGCCTCATTCCTATTCGATCGCTCCTCCGCATATGAAAACCACCCAACTCCTGTGAGCGGTGTGAGGAAACCGCTTACCGCCCTCTCTCGTGCGGCCCCCGCTCGTTAGCCTACGGTCACCTCCACCGCTAGATAGCCATCGGATCTGCCCAACTGTGATCCGACGACCCTCGTTCGTTCGATCCCGTTGACCTCCGATAGCCCACATACTCCAATCTCTGACATCCAATTTGTCAGATCCAACAGCTTATATTCAATCGCGCTCCCTTTTCCTCCTGACGCTGCCCGCCAAAAGATCTCGGCCGTCTGTCTGAGCCATCCAATGGCTAGCGTTCGTTCTCAGCTCCTCGTTCGTTTTCAACACAATTTTTGTGTTTTTGGCAGTCCTGTGCACCCGAAGGAGGAAGGAGCCCATGATTCAATAATCTGCACATTAAATCCTCAGCTACCACATTCAAAGAGTAGCACGGCCAAGGACGAGAAGGACAACCTTGAGCAGATAAACACGGCATTTCACCTATTTGTAAAGTACATCAGAGCAACAAAAAGGTCATTTTGTCCATTAAAACAATGAAATTGTATCAGAGACCCATATCTACGTGTAAATGTGATTGGTGTACAGTTATGACCCCTCCACGCATAGGTTAGCAAAGATTTTTGTATTCAACCTCCATATATACCCACAAAATAAGATGTGATGAGGTTGATGGATATTGTGTTGATGTAAGGTTCAACTTCTGGAGACTGTAACTACTGTGATACCTGCAGCATCTGGTCTTCTTTTTCAGCTAATACGAGTTTCTTTTGCTGTCAATTGCTCACTTTCCACTTCTTCTCTGTTCCAGGCTGTGTCTGTTATGCATTTTTCATGTGCTCTTGATATTCAGCATTAGAGGGGTTGTCATCCCACCTCTGTGTTAGAATCTAGTATGTATCATTAAATTTGTATGGTGATTTCTGTTTGTTTAATGCCAGAGAGCTGTCATCCTGTCTGTGTATTAAGAAATAGATTTGCAGACCTCTTTACTGGTTGCAGTCGGCCATCACAGGGTCTTGTGCATCTGTTGGTGTGGTCAGTATTCTCCATGTCCACTTAATCCTCAAACTGTGAGTAATTGGTGGTCTAAAGCCTTGTAGTCTGGAGGTGTTCACCCATGTCTGGGGTTAATCATAGTAGAAGTGGTTATCTGGCTTGAATATGCATCAATCCTTCCATTCATCCATTTCCAACATTGTGTTGAGTTTGTAATGTTCCCGAGCATCTCCGAGATACAACCTAGGAGAGTTTCTTGGGTTGATAACATTAATTGGCATCGTTTTCGGGGAGAGGAGACTGAAGCTCAACTTCCCTGGGAGACGACACAGTTCCAGATTTCGATGATAGACAAAGTCTGGGCACATTTCTGGTTGTAATCATCTATCTGGCAACTCCACTAGAGCAGTTGCAGGTTTTGCAAAGAAACAGAGATGCAAACAAAGATCAAAGGGTGAAGACCCTTTGTCAGAATATAGTCATGGAAGAAGAGCACCTTGATGAAGATGAGGAGGTCCATGGTTTGGAAGGTGCTCCTTTCCTAACCAGGGCTGCTTATGAAAAATCATTATCCATAGGCACTGCTCATGAGTTTGTTGTACCTACAGAACAACAAGCTGATCAACAGAAGCAGTCAACAGCAGGTCTTACCCTCCTCCAAGAATTTAAGCCTGAAGCCAGCTCAGCTTCCAATGATTATGCAGACTTGCAAGTTCACCAGCTTGCTATTATCCCCAGCACAGTGATCAAAAAGGGGGAGGAAAGCTCCCCATCATCTATTTTCCCTCTGCCTGCTCAAAAGACAGTCCCTCAAAGTTACCCCTTGAACTCTGAGGCAGGCCATGATTCAAAGCCCAAGGCTGATATTGATCATCTCAACCTTGATATTCTAATGACTGCTCAGGTGGCCTCCACACAGATTGAAAGAGCAACTTGTCATATGACAGAGGAAGAGGGTGCACAGTCTTGGAACTCCTCCTTGGATGTAGACTGTTCTGAGAAAAATGGAGGAGCAGATGATGTCTCTGTATCCCCTACACAAGATTACATTGTTTCATCATTCATATTAGTTGTGCAGACCTCAAATGACACAGAGAAGTACATAGCAACCATGGCTATCCAGCAGGTGTACAAAGGCTCCCATAATGAACATACAAGGAGGAGAGTATACAGAAAGGGAATGAAGTACAGATCATCTCTACCTATTAAGCTCAAATGTCCTAAACTGTTTGAGGTGGATGATCAAATAAATCCTGTTTTGCAGCTCTATGATGAAGGGGCCAAAAGCAGGAGAAACAATTTTGATGGCACATCAGTTGGCCAATTTTTGAATAATTATGTTGGTTAAGGTCCTCTGGCCTTAATGATTGTAAGCAGTTTATTTTTAAGTTTTAGTGTAGGCTTGATTAGACTCCATGCCCAATGGATACTAGGCAATATTTTTAAGCTGGTTTTGTATGAAGGCATTAGTCTGCAGTTCTTGAGACCTTACAAGGAGTATCTCATCCCCAGAAGGAGCCAATGTTAGCTCTGCCATGTTCTTCAACATTTGATGGATAAAACAGGTTGGGAAATGCTTATTTTGGTTGCAAAAGAGCTCGCAGCAGTTCATTGTATTCTTTCTCCTTCATTTGCATTATTCCCTTATAACCCCGCTACCTCCATTTCCTTCTCTCCTTTCATTCTCCTTATTCTCCTAACTCCATTATTTATGTTGTCTTCTATAAACCCTATAAACCCCGTTTAACCCCTTTTCCCTTCAGTCCCGGGTGCAAGGTTAACACATCAAACCGTGGTCTTATAACCTCGGCGCTAAGGTCTTAACCCTTCATAACCCCGCGCATACAAAAAATCAATGTCGCCGAGCCTTCCCCTGTCACATCATTTAACAAATGTGTGCATTAGAGCCCAGCCGTCCGATCACCTGCCACAAGATCTGACAGTGTTCGCAGCTCCCGCCCCGCGAACCTGCGCACACGATAGCCCGCAAGGAAAGTGGTTTCCCCGCCATCCCATCAGCCACGTGCCTCATTCCTACTCGATCGCTCCTCCGCATACGAAAACCACCCAACTCTTGTGAGCGGTGTGGGGAAACCGCTTACCGTTTTCTCTCGTACGGCCTCCGCTCGTTAACCTGCACTCACCTCTGCCGCCCGATAGCCATCGGATCTGCCCGACTGTGATCCGATGGCCCTTGTTCGTCTGATCCCGTTGAGCTCCAATAGCCTGCATACTCCGATCTCCACCGTCCAATTTGTCAGATCCAACGACTTATATTCAATCGCGCTTCCATTTCCTCCCGACGCTGCCCGCCAAAAGATTTGGCCATCCATCTGAGCCATCCAACGACTAGCATTCGTTCTCAACTTCTCGTTCTTTTTCAACGCAATTTTCGTGTTTTTGGCATTCCTGTGCACCCGAACGAGGAAGGAGCCCATGATTCAATAATCTGCACATTAAATCCTCAGCTACCACATTCAAAGAGCAGCACGACCAAGGACGATAAGGACAACCTTGAGCAGATAAACATGGCATTTCACCTATTTGTAAAGTACATCAGAATAACAAAAAGGTCATTTTGTCCATTAAAACAATGAAATTGTATCAGAGACCCGTATCTGCGTGTAAATGTGGTTGGTGGACAGTTATGACCCCTCCACGCATAGGTTAGCAGAGATTTTTGTATTCAACCTCTATATATACCCACAAAAGAAGATGTAATGAGGTTGATGGATATTGTATTGATGTAAGGTTCAACGTCTGGAGATTGTAACTATTGTGATACCTACAGTGTCTGGTCTTCATTTTCAACTAATACAAGCTTCTTTTGATGTTAATTTCTCACTTTCCACTTCTTCTCTATTCCAGACTGTGCCTGTTATGCATTTTTCATGTGCTCTTGATATTTAGCATTAGAGGGGCTGTCATCCCACCTCTGTGTTCGAATCTAGTATGTATCATTGAATTTGTATGCAAGTTTCTGTTTGTTTAATGCCAGAGAGCTGTCATCCTATCTGTGTATTAAGAAACAGATTTGCAGACCTCTTTACTGGTTGCAGTCGGCCATCACAGGGTCTTGTGCATCTGCTGGTGTGGTCAGTATTCTCCATGTCCACTTAATCCTCAAACTGTGAGTAATTGGTGATCTAAAGCCTTGTAGTCTAGGGGTGTTCACCCATATCTAGGGTTAAGCATAGTAGAAGTGGTTATCTGGCTTGAATATGCATCAATCCTTCCATTCATCCATTTCCAACATTGTGTTGAGTTTGTAATGTTCCCGAGCATCTCCGAGATACAACCTAGGAGAGTTTCTTGGGGTGATAACAATGACATTAGTAACAAACCAAGTGTAAATTTCACAAAAGAAAATCAGAACCATGATATCATGTTTTTATCTTGTAATGTAGCACAAGAAAAACAAAGTGATATATGGTATTTAGATTCAGGGTGTAGCAACCACATGTTAGGGAACATAGATGTGTTTTCTAATCTAGATGAAAGTGTGAAATCTAAAGTGACATTATGGATTGACAACAAAGTCTTTATCATGGGAAAATGAAGAGTTAATATCCGAACAAAGAAGGGAGAGAAGAAGTACATCTCAGATGTTTACTTTGTCCCTAGCTTAAAGCATAACCTCATAAGCATTGGATAGCTCATGCAAAAGGGATACAATGCCTTCTTCAAAAATGATGTGTGCACAATTTTGGATAGGCCTCCAAGCAGACAGCGGATTGCAAAGGTGCAGATGACAAACAATAGAATTATTCTCCTAAAGATAAGATCAAATTTGAAAGAAGAAGGTGCACAAGCACAACTATCAATGAACTCACAAGAGGATGGAAGAAAAGAGATAGCTGTCACACAAGTGAACTATCAAGCAGAGGTCAAAGATGAAAATTGGTTATGGCATTTGAGATTTGGACATCTCAACTTTGGAAGTTTGAATTTGTTGCATAGGGAAGGCATGGTGAAGGGATTACCACTCATAGAAAAATGGGATGGTCTATGTGAAAGATGCTTCTTAGGCAAACAACATAGAGAGACATTTCCAGCAGTGAAGTCAGTAAGGGCAAAGGCACCTTTGAAGATCGTCCACTCAAATTTATGCGGACCAATGCAGACGCCATCAATTGGTGGAAGCCACTATGTATTGACATTCATAGATGACTACATAAGGAAGACATGGGTCTATCTCCTAAAACAGAAAAGTGAAGTGTTTGAGCGCTTTTGCCAATACAAGGATCTTGTTGAGAAAAAAGTGGACACTACATCAAAGTCCTCAGGACTGACAAAGGTGGCGAATATACCTCAAATGGTTTCCTTTGATTTTGCAGGGAGCATGGAATTCACAAGTAATTTACAACAAGATATACACCTCAACGAAGTGGTGTAACGGAAAGGAAGAATAGGACCATTATGGAAATGACAAGGAGTATGTTGAAGGCAAGGCATTTGCCAAATGATTATTGGGTTGAAGTTGGCGCATGTGCAGCGTATATCTTGAATAGATGTCCAACCAAAGGCGTCCAGAACATAGTTCCTGAAGAGGAATGGAGTGGAAGAAAGCATAATTTTACTCACATGAGATTTTTTGGTTGTGTGGCATATGCACATGTCCTAGACGAGTTGAGGAAGAAGTTGGACAACAAGGGGGATAAATGTATATTTGTTGGACACAGTGATGAATCCAAGGCATACAAACTCTGCAATCCATCAACCAAGAAGGTCATAATTAGCAGAGATGTGCAGTTCATAGAAGAAGAAGCATGGGATGTGAAAGCATGTATGCCACATGAGGACAAAGAGGAATTAACAACAACAAATAATTCCTCAACAGTGACTTCCTATACTCCTTTTCAAGTGCAACAAAGCAGGCAACAAGGAACACCATCAACAAATATTAGAACAAAGTTGTGCAGTCGAGCAACTGCTTCTCCAAGCATGCCACAAAGCGCAACACCAAGTGACATGTCAAGCCCATCTTCAACAAGCATAAGAAGACCAAAACTCAGAAATCTAAATGAAATTTATGAGTAAGATGAAGTTGATAGCAACGCTGGTCTGAATTCCTTATTTGCATTATTTTGTCATGTAGATGACCCAATCCATTTTGAAGATGCAGTCAAAGAATAAAAATGGATTACAACAATGGAGGAAGAAATAGAAGCAATAGAAAGGAACAACACATGGGAGTTAGTGGACTTACCGCAAGGAAAAAAAGTCATTTGAGTGAAGTGGGTCTATAAGACCAAGAGCAATGTCGATGGTAAGATTGAAAGACACAAAGCAAGGCTAGTTGTCAAAGGATACAAGAAGCAACATGGAAGAGATTATGCGAAGAAGTTCGCGCCAATCGCGAGGATGGAAACAGTGCGTAAAGTTGTGGTGATTGTCGCACAACATAAATGGAAAGTGTATCAAATGGACATAAAATCAACGTTCTTGAATGGAGTGCTGAAAGAGGAAGTATATGTTGCGCAACTGCCTGGTTATGAGGTAGAAGGCCAAGAAGACAAAGTGTATCGGTTGAGGAAATCTCTTTATGGGTTGAAGCAAGCACCGCGTGCATGGTACAATAGGATAGATGCCTACTTGTTGGACAATGGTTTCGACAAATGTGATGGAGAGCCTACCCTCTACATTAAAGAGAGTGATGGTAAGATTCTCATTGTTGTCTTATATGTAGATGATTTGATTTTTACGGGTAGTGATGATTTCCTCATCGTTGATTTCAAACAAGTCATGAAGAATGAATTTGAAATGACTGACTTGGGGTTGTTAAGATATTTTTTGGGCATAGAAGTGAAGCAAACAGAAAATGACATTTTTATCTCTCAAGCAAAGTATGTGGCAGACATTTTGGAGAGGTTTAAGATGTAGAACAGCAAGCCCGCACCAACTCCAACTGTCATGGGGTTGAAGTTAAGCACAAAATATCGCAGCAGCAATGTCAATTCGACATTATACAAAAGCATGATAGGCAGCTTGAGGTATTTGACTGCCACTAGGTTGGATATAATGTATGCAATTAGTTTGGTGTCGAGGTTCATGGAGACACCCAAGGAGATGCATTGGCAAGCAACGAAAATGATTCTAAGGTATGTCAATGGGACAAAACAATATGGCTATTTGTACAATGCAACAGATGATTTCAGGCTAGTTGGTTACACTGACAGTGATTGGGCAGGAAGTGTCAATGACAGAAAGAGCATGTCAGGATATGTTTTTCATTTGGGTTCCATAGCCATTTCATGGGCATCCAAGAAGCAACCAATAGTTTCATTATCAATAGCAGAAGTTGAATATGTTGCCGCAACAGCAGCAATGTGTCAAGCAGTTTGGATGAGACAGATGTTGAGGGATATTTGTCACAACGAAGAGGGAATGACAACTATTTTCTGCGACAACACATCCACAATTGCATTGTCAAAGAATTCGATTTTTCACAAGAGGACCAAGCATATTGATGCTAAATATCATTTTATCGGAGAGTTGATTAACAATGATGAAATTGTGTTGCAGCACTGCAAGTCACAAGAACATTTGTTGATATTTTCACAAAGCCATTGACATGTGAAAGTTTTGTTTATCTCAAAGACAGTTTGGGAATTGTCAATGGTGGCATTTGTGATTAAGGGGGAGTGTTGGAAATAATAATCCCAACCACTGCCTTAAACAAATTGACAAACACCATGCTTGCTCAGTGAACCACTGCACGGTTGCGATTTTGTTTGCAGGCAGAGAGGCACTGAAGTCACAACAGAGGGATTGAAGTAGTACAACTTGGACCATTCCGCAACACAGCAGAGGCGTTTAGGGATTTAATAAATTTTTGGTAAATAGATATGGGCAAACAAGATAAATATGTATGCAAAAGTCATTTGTAATATTGGGCATGTTGGGCAAGTTAGAGAGCGAGAGTCTATGAGGTAGTGAGGAAAGTCATTTGTAATATGTCAGAGATTTTTGTATTCAACCTCCATATATACCCACAAAAGAAGATGTAATGAGGTTGATGGATATTGTATTGATGTAAGGTTCAACTTCTGGAGACTGTAACTACTATGATACCTGCAGCGTCTGGTCTTCATTTTCATCTAATACAAGCTTCTTTTGCTGTTAATTGCTCACTTTCCACCTCTTCTCTATTCCAGGTTGTGTCTGTTATGCATTTTTCATGTGCTCTTGATATTTAGCATTAGAGGGGTTGTCATCCCACCTCTGTGTTAGAATCTAGTATGTATCATTGAATTTGTATGCAGGTTTCTGTTTATTTAATGCCAGAGAGTTCTCATCTTGTCTGTGTATTAAGAAATAGATTTGCAGACCTCTTTACTGGTTGCAACCGGCCATCACAGGGTCCTGTACATCTGCTAGTGTGGTCAGTATTCTCCATGTCCACTTAATCCTCAAACTGTGAGTAATTGGTGGCCTAAAGCCTTGTAGTCTGGGGGTGTTCACCCATGTCTGGGGTTAAACATAGTAGAAGTGGTTATCTGGCTTGAATATGCATCAATCCTTCCATTCATCCATTTCCAACATCGTGTTGAGTTTGTAATGTTCCCGAGCATCTCCGAGATACAACCTAGGAGAGTTTCTTGGGGTGATAACATTAATTAGCGTCGTTGCTGGGGAGAGGAGATTGAAGCTCAGCTTCCCTGGGAGATGACACAGTTCTAGATTTTGATGATAGACAAAGTCTGGGCACATTTCTGGTTGTAATCATCTATCTGGTGACTCCACTGGAGCAAGACCAACCTTTGGCGACTCCACGTTGCAGTTCTGGCTCTGTTTGTAAGACATACTCGAAGAAATCCTCAGAATTCACCAGCTGAACCAGTGGCTGACCCTGAGAGGATGTCAAATTGAAGAAAATATCGCAGTAAGGAGCATCAGGACCAGGTAAGCCTTAGACATTCCATGTATCTCTGTTAGTGAAAGTCACCTTTAGAGATTCATTTAGCTCCTTAGTCATTCATTTCCCTTTCGGATCTCAGTCCAAAAAAGAATCTTATGTTGTCCATCGTATTCCTCTGTCTCTGTCATCCTTTTCATTGACCCATACCACTCAGTCTACCAGTATCCTTTCATATACCCCAGTCATGGCAGGTCAACAAGCTCTTACAAAGATAGAAAGAAGCATTGCTGCTAGATATGGACCCTTGGTCTTGCCTGTTCCTTTAAATTCCATGCCTGTAGGAGATTATCAAGAATATATGCCTAAGTTTACTGGTACAGAAGGAGTAACAGTTGAAGAGAATCTAGAGTCCTTTTATAGCTATGCTGATAACCTAGATATCAATTAAGAGGATGTCTGGATGAGGGTTTTTGTCCAAAGCCTAGATGGGGAAGCTAGAAAATGGTTTAGAGAATTAACCCCTAGGTATATTGCAGGATTGAGGCCGTAGATGATGTGTTCCTAAAGCACTGGGGAAACAATAAAGATCTGCTCTACTATCATATGAAATTTGGGAACTTGCAGAGAGAAGAGGGTGAGATGCTATCTGATTTCAACATAAGATTCAATCATTTGTACAGCAGAATGCCAGCTGAAGTAAGACCCACCCCTACTTCTGCTATGATTACTTATGCCAATGCCTTTGATTCTCAGTTCTATCTGCTGTTAAGAGAAAGGATATGTGCTTCTTTGGATGATATACAAAATGAAGCTTTTGAGGTAGAAGCAAACATCATTGCTGCAGAGAGACTTGAAGGTGATGTCGAGAGGAGAAGTCAGGGAGGTGAATCCTCATCATCCTCAGAGCTTGAGATCGATGAATTAGCCAGGATGATAGAGTTTTTGGCCTCAGAAGTTTCCAAACTAAACGCTGAGCAGTATTCCGAAGAAGCAGGAGCTCCTTGTGACTTTTCTCTTCCAACTCCAAATCCATATAGAGGAGCACAAGAACAGTTGCAGGTTTTGCAGAGAAACAGAGATGCAAACGAAGATTAAAGGGTGAAGACCCTTTGTCAGAATATAGTCATGGAAGAAGAGCACCTTGATGAAGAGGAGGAGGTCCATGGTTTGGAAGGTGCTCCTTTCCTAACCAGCGCTGCGTATGAAAAAGCATTATCCATAGGCACTACTCATGAGTTTGTTGTCCCTGCAGAACAACAAGTTGATCAGCAGAAGCAGTCAACAGCAGGTCTTACCCTCCTCCAAGAATCTGAGCCTGAAGCCAGCTCAGCTTCCAATGATTATGCAGACCTGCAAGTTCACCAGCCTGCTATTATCCCCAGCATAGTGATCAAAAAGGGGGAGGAAAGCTCCCCATCATCTATTGTCCCTCTGCCTGCTCAAAAGACAGTCCCTCAAAGTTGCCCCTTGAACTCTGAGGTAGGCCATGATTCAAAGCCCAAGGCTGATATTGATCATATCAGCCTTGATATTCTAATGACTGCTCAGGTGGCCTCCACACAGATTGAAAGAGCAGCTTGTTAGATGACAGAGGAAGAGGGTGCACAGTCTTGGAACTCCTCCTTGGATGTAGACTGTTCTGAGAAAAATGGAGGAGCAGATGATGTCTCTGTCTCCCCTGCACAAGAATACATTGTTTCATCATTCATATTAGTTGTGCAAACCTCAAATGACATAGAGAAGTACATAGCAACCATGGCTATCCAACAGGTGTACAAAGGCTCAAATAATGAACATCCAAAGAGGAGAGTATACAGAAAGGGAATGAAGTACAGATCATCTCTACCTATTTAGCTCAAATGTCCTAAACTGTTTGAGGTTGACGATCAAATAAATCTTGTTTTGCAGCTCTATGATGAAGGGGCCAAAAGCAGGAGAAACAATTTTGATGGCACATCAGTTGGCCAATTTTTGAATAATTATGTTGTTTAAGGTCCTCTGGCCTTAATGATTGTAAACAGTTTCTTTTTAAGTTTTAGTGTAGGCTTGATTAGACTCCATACCCAATGGATACTAGGCAATATTTTTAAGATGGTTTTGTATGAAGGCATTGGTCTGCAGTTCTTGAGACCTCACAGGGAGTATCTCATCCCCAGAAGGAGCCAATGTTATCTCTGCCATGTTCTTCAACTTTTCATGGATAAAATAGGTTGGGAAATGCTGATTTTGGTTGCAAAAGAGCTCGCAACAGTTCATTGTATTCTTTCTCCTTCATTTGCATTATTCCCTTATAACCCCGCTACCTCCATTTCCTTCTCTCCTTTCATTCTCCTTATTCTCATAACTCCATTATTTCTATTGTCTTCTATAAACCCTATAAACCTTGTTTAACCCCTTTTCCCTTCGGTCCCGGGTGCAAGGTTAACACATCAAACCGTGGTCTTATAACCCCAACGCTAAGGTCTTAACCCTTCATAACCCCGCGCATACAAAAAATCAATGCCGCCGAGCCTTCCCCTGTCACATCATTTAACAAATGTGTGCGTTAGAGCCCAGCCGTCCGATCATCCGCCACAAGATCTGACGGCGTTCGCAGCTCCCGCCCCACGAACCTGCGCACGCGATAGCCCGCGGGGAAAGTGGTTTCCCCGCCGTCCCATCAGCCACGTGTCTCATTCCTACTCGATCACTCCTCCGCATACGAAAACCACCCAACTCCTGTGAGCGGTGCGGGGAAACTGCTTACCGCCCTCTCTCGTACGGCCCCCGCTCGTTAACTTGCGCTCACCTCCGCCGCCCGATAGGCATCGGATTTGCCCGACTGCGATTTGACGACCCTCGTTCGTCTGATCCCGTTGACCTCCGATAGCCCGCATACTCCGATCTCCGCCATCCAATTTGTCAGATCCAACGGCTTATATTCAATTGCGCTTCCATTTCCTCCCGACGTTGCCCGCCAAAAGATCTGGCCGTCCGTCTGAGCCATCCAACGGCTAGCATTTATTCTCAGCTCCTCATTTGTTTTCAACGCAATTTTCGTGTTTTTGGCAATCCTATGCACCCAGAGGAGGAAGGAGCCCATGATTCAATAATCTGCACATTAAATCCTCAGCTACCACATTCAAAGAGCAGCACAGCCAAGAACGAGAAGGAAAACCTTGAGCAGATAAACACGACATTTCACCTGTTTGTAAAGTACATCAGAACAGCAAAAAGGTCATTTTGTCCATTAAAATAATGAAATTGTATCAGAGACCCATATCCGCGTGTGAATGTGGTTGGTGGACAGTTATGACCCCTCCACGCATAGGTCAGCAGAGATTTTTGTATTCAACCTCCATATATACCGACAAAAGAAGATGTAATGAGGTTGATGGATATTGTATTGATGTAAGGCTCAACTTCTGGAGACTGTAACTATTGTGATACCTGCAGCGTCTGCTCTTCATTTTCAGCTAATACAAGCTTATTTTGATGTTAATTGCTCACTTTCCACTTCTTCTCTATTCCAGGTTGTGCCTGTTATGCATTTTTCATGTGCTCTTGATATTTAGCATTAGAGGGGCTGTCATCCCACCTCTTTGTTAGAATCTAGTATGTATCATTGAATTTGTATGCATGTTTCTGTTTGTTTAATGCCAGAGAGCTGTCATCCTATCTGTGTATTAAGAAATAGATTTGCAGACCTCTTTACTAGTTACAGCCGGCCATCACAGGGTCCTGTGCATCTGCTGGTGTGGTCAGTATTCTCCATGTCCACTTAATCCTCCAACTGTGAGTAATTGGTGGTTTAAAGCCTTGTAGTCTAGGGGTGTTCACCCATGTCTGGGGTTAAGCATAGTAGAAGTGGTTATCTGGCTTGAATATGCATCAATCCTTCCATTCATCCATTTCCAACATTGTGTTGAGTTTGTAATGTTCTCGAGCATCTCCGAGATACAACCTAGGAGAGTTTCTTGGGGTGATAACAATGACATTAGTAACAAACCAATTGTAAATTTCACAAGAGAAAATCAAAACCACGATATCATGTTTTTATCTTGTAATGTAGCACAAGAAAAACAAAGTGATATATGGTATCTAGATTCAAGGTGTAGCAACCGCATGTCAGGGAACATAGATATGTTTTCTAATCTAGATGAAAGTGTGAAATCTAAAGTGACATTATGGACTGATAACAAAGTCTTTATCATGTGAAAATGAAGAGTTAATATCCGAACAAAGAAGGGAGAGATAAAGTACATCTTGGATGTTTACGTTGTCCCTAGCTTAAAGCATAACCTCATAAGCATTGGATAGCTCATGCAAAAGGGATACAATGCCTTGTTCAAAAATCATGTGTGCACAATTTTGGATAGGCCTCCATGCAGACATCGGATTGCAAAGGTGCAGATGAAAAACAATAGAATTATTCCCCTAAAGATAAGATCAAATTTGAAAGAAGAAGGTGCACAAGCACAACTATGAATGAACTCACAAGAGGATGGAAGAAAAGAGATAGCTGTCACACAAGTGAACTATCAAGTAGAGGTCAAAGATGAAAACTGGTTATGGCATTTGAGATTTGGACATCTCAACTTTGGAAGTTTGAATTTGTTGCATAGGGAAGGCATGGTGAAGGGATTACCACTCATAGAAAAATGGGAAAGCCTATGTGAAAGATGCATCTTGGGCAAACAACATAGAGAGACATTTCCAGCAGTGAAGTCAGTAAGGGCAAAGGCAACTTTGAAGATCGTCCACTCAAATTTATGCGGACCAATGCAGACGCCATCAATTGGTGGAAGCCACTATGTATTGACATTCATAGATGACTACACAAGGAAGACATGGGTCTATCTCCTAAAACAGAAAAGTGAAGTGTTTGAGCGCTTTTGCCAATACAAGGCTCTTGTTGAGAAAAAAAGTGGACACTACATTAAAGTCCTCAGTACTGACAGAGGTGGCGAATACATCTCAAATGGTTTCCTTTGATTTTGCAGGGAGCATGGAATTCACAAGTAATTTACAACAAGATATACACCTCAGCGAAGTGGTGTAACGGAAAGGAAGAATAGGACCATTATGGAAATGACAAGGAGTATGTTGAAGGCAAAGCATTTGCCAAATGATTATTGGGTTGAAGTTGTCGCATATGCAGCATATATCTTGAATAGATGTCCAACCAAAGGCGTCCAGAACATAGTTCCTGAAGAGGCATGGAGTGGAAGAAAGCATAATGTCACTCACATGAGAGTTTTTGGTTGTGTGGGATATGCACATGTCCTAAATGAGTTGAGGAAGAAGTTGGAGAACAATGGGGAGAAATGTATATTTGTTGGATACAGTGATGAATCCAAGGCATACAAACTCTACAATCCATTAACCAAGAAGGTCATAATTAGCAGAGATGTGCAGTTCATAGAAGAAGAAGCATGGGATGGAAGTTTAGAGAAGACAGTCAATGTGAAAGCATGTATACCACATGAGGACAAAGATGAATTAACAACAAGTAATTCCTCAACAGTGACTTCCTCTACTCCTATTCAAGTGCAACAAAGCGGGCAACAAGGAACACCATCAACAAATATTATGACAACGTTGTGCAGTCGAGAAACTGCTTCTCCAAGCATGCCACAAAGTGCAACACCAAGTGACATGTCAAGCCCATCTTCAACAAGCATAAGAAGACCAAAATTCAGAAATCTAAATGAAATTTATGAGCAAGATGAAGTTGATAGCAGCGCTGGTCTAAATTCCTTATTTGCATTATTTTGTCATGTAGATGACCCAATCCATTTTGAAGATGCAGTCAAAGAATAAAAATGGATTACGACAATGGAGGAAGAAATAGAAGCAATAGAAAGGAACAACACATGGGAGTTAGTGGACTTGCCGCAAGGAAAATAAGTCATTGGAGTGAAGTGGGTCTATAAGACCAAGAGCAATGTTGATGGTAAGATTGAAAGGCACAAAGCAAGGCTAGTTGTCAAAGGATACAAGCAGCAACATGGAAGAGATTATGCGAAGACGTTCGCGCCAGTCGCGAGGATGGAGACAATGCGTACAGTTGTGGTGATTGTCGCACAACATAAATGGAAAGTGTATCAAATGGACATAAAATCAACGTTCTTGAATGGAGTGCTGAAAGAGGAAGTATATGTTGCGCAACCGCCTGGTTATGAGGTAGAAGGCCAAGAAGACAAAGTGTATCGGTTGAGGAAATCTCTTTATGGGCTGAAGCAAGCACCGTGTGCATGGTACAACATGATAGATACCTACTTGTTGGACAATGGTTTTGACAAATGTGACGGAGAGCCTACCCTCTACATCAAAGAGAGTGATGGTAAGATTCTCATTGGTAGATGATTTAATTTTTACGGGTAGTGATGATTTCCTCATCGCTGATTTCAAACAAGTTATGAAGAATGAATTTGAAATGACTAACATGGGGTTGTTAAGATATTTTTTGGGCATAGAAGTGAAGCAAACATAAAATGAAATTTTTATGTCTCAAGCAAAGTATGTGGCAGACATTTTGGAGAGGTTTAAGATGTAGAACATCAAGCCCGCACCAACTCCAACTGTCACGGGGTTGAAGTTAAGCAAAGAAGATTACAACAACAATGTCAATTCGACATTATACAAAAGCATGATAGGTAGCTTGATGTATTTGACCGCCACTAGGTTGGAAATAAAGTATGCAATGAGTTTGGTGTTGAGGTTCATGGAGACACCCAAGGAGATGCATTGGCAAGCAGCGAAAATGATTCTAAGGTATGTCAATGGGACAAAACAATATCGCTATTTGTATAATGCAACAGATGATTTCAGGCTAGTTGGCTACACTTACAGTGATTGGGCAGGAAGTGTCAATGACAGAAAGAGGATGTCAGGATATGTTTTTCATTTGAGTTCCAGAGCCATTTCATGGGCATCCAAGAAGCAACCAATAGTTTCATTGTCAACAGCAGAAGTTGAATATGTTGTCGCAATAGCAGCAACGTGTTAGACAGTTTGGATGAGACAGATGTTGAGGGATATTTGTCACGACGAAGAGGGAACGACAACTATTTTCTGCGACAACACATCCACAATTGCATTGTCAAAGAATTCGATTTTTCACAAGAGGACCAAGCATATTGATGCTAAATATCATTTTATCATAGAGTTGATTAACAATGATGAAATTTGCAAGTCAAAAGAACATTTGCTGATATTTTCACAAAGCCATTGACATGTGAAAGTTTTGTTTATCTCAAAGACAGTTTGGGAATTGTCAATGGTGGCAGTTGTGATTAATGGGGAGTGTTGGAAATAATAATCCCAACTACTGCCTTAAATAAATTGACAAACACCATGCTTGCTCAGTGAACCACTGCACGTTTGCGATTTTGTTTGCAGGCAGAGAGGGACTGAAGTCACAACAGAGGGATTGAAGTAGTACAGCGTGGACCATTCCGCAACACAGCAGAGGAGTTCAGGGATTTAATAAATTTTTGGTAAGTAGATATGGGCAAACAAGATAAATATGTATGCAAAAGTCATTTGTAATATTGGGCATGTTGGGCAAGTTAGAGAGCGAGAGTCTATGAGGTAGTGAGGAAAGTCATTTGTAATATTGGGCATGTTGGGCAAGTTAGAGAGCGAGATTCTATGAGGAAGTGAGGAGAAAATCGTGGAGGAAATATTGGTGGGCACGTGAAAACCAATTTTATTGAGTTTTACATAAGCTTACTCTGAAACCAGTGATGGGTAAATCGCAGTAAGTCTTTTGTGTTTTACTTGGAGCAACAGACTCTAATTTATCACACGAATGTATTTTCCTATGTTTTATATTATAATCAAAAGTATGTTATGTTGTGATGTGGTCTTAAGCCTTCACAAATAGATTTACGGCAACTTCCTTCTGTTTTACTTTATTTTACGTCAGCTATTTCCTGCATTTAATTAAGCCCCTGTGTGGTGTCGATTTCCTGGCCGCCACCTATAAAATTTATGTTTTAATTAAGTTGCTGTGTGATTACGAGATCCACACCACAACCGATTTCTGAGTCAGTTGACCTTGCCGCAACCGAATTTCTGAGCTCCTTTGCCCTCGTAAAAATTTTCAAACATATTGGAGGAACATAAGTTCGATTTCTGGTAATGTTTGTTTGAAGAGTCCGATAGCATCGATGGCGGCCTCGGCCTGAATTTGGAGAGAATTCCATCAATTGACGATATATGGGCTTTGGACCTTAAACTACTTGGGAGGAGTGGCGGCAGCAGGAGGAGGGGCAATAGATGGATAACATAATCGACACCTCTGATTTGTGGCACTTTTGAATGTGGTGGGATATCCACGTCCTAAAATCTCGACAACTGGATCCTGTCCCGCAGCAGCATTTTGAACTAGCGACCTGTTCACTGGGGGCCATTTTAAAAGTTCTGTCCAAGATGTCGAAATCGGTTGGGAAACGGGATTACAGGACTGGATGGTCTTAAGAATGAAGATTCTTAGGCCTTTCAAGGTATTAGATAGTACACCATAATTTTGTCTTGATTTCAATTTTTGAGATTTAGAACATACTTAACACAGTTGAATTGTAGTACACCTACATGGTGTTGGTTTGGGTTGGGTCTAGGGAAAATAAAATAAAATAATTATATTTAAGGAAAATGTAGATATATAAAAAAAATTACAATATAATTTAAGGAAAATGTAGATATATAAAAAAAATTACAATGTAATTTTTTGTTTGGTTAAGAATTTGTTTTTTAAATTAAAAAAAAGTCCAAGACTCAAAAATCTCAAAAATATATAGAATGAGTGATACCATGTCTTTTTAAGCATTATTCCTGATCATTCCCAGTGGTGTGGTTTTGCGTTTCCCATTACGCATTATCCCTAATCGTTCCACTTGGCGTGGTTTATTAATACTCTTTAAATCAATATAATAATTGAAAATAAATTAATATTGCAAATTCATCCATTCTGGTTCAAAATGAACTTTGTAATTAAGTGATCTTGATGACAACAATATGAACAAATAAAGCATTTCTTCGCCTAAATTGAACATTTCTGTCCCCGAATAGTTAATTACAACTTTATTTCAAAAAAAAATTAATGTTCATACTATTTTAAAAAATTTGTTAAACTTTAATAAATATATCAGTTGTCTTACGTTGTTTAACAAAAATCAATATGAACTTTTCAACCACCCTTCAAAACATCTCAATTTTACTAACATGATATTTCAATTGAAATATAATGATTTTGAATCTCGGCAACTGGATCTTGTTGCGCCATCGTGCGTCAATGGCAAATTCCGAAAATATTTGGAACTAACAACATCGTTATATCCATTGCAAATTCCGAGAAGATCCGGGATAGCGACCTGCTGACTGAGGGCCCAATTTAAAAGTTGTGTCGAAGGCGTCGAAACCGGTTGGGAATCGGGATTACGGCTGAATCACGGGAATTGGATGGTCTTAAGAATTAAGAATAGTACATCATAATTTTGTCTGATTTCAATTTTGTGAGATTTAGGACATTCCTAACACATTTGAATGGTAATATTAACCTTTTTACAAAATCATGAACATCCAATATTAACCTTTCAACTAC
The DNA here is from genome assembly GCA_031772625.1 of Pinus tabuliformis. NCBI lineage: Eukaryota > Viridiplantae > Streptophyta > Pinopsida > Pinales > Pinaceae > Pinus > Pinus tabuliformis. Next base: position 435,461,663 of record CM062812.1, read on the forward strand.
CCTTTAAAACATTTAAACTTTCTTGTCTTTTCAATGTATAAAAAGTTGACCAAAGTTGACCAGCAACGTGATCTTTCTCTAGATATAATGATTTTGATCAATGAGCATTTAAGAGTGAAGCAACATAAAACTAGATATAAGTTGTTTTTTTATCAATGAGCATTTAAGAGTGAAGCAACATAAAAGTATATATAAGTTGCTTTTTCATGTTTATCAATGAAGCACAATGAGAAAACTAAATTTTTACAACCTAAAAGTGAGAAGTGCAATTTTATTCATTATTTAAATGATGTAAAATATTAGAGACTCATTTTATCTAATGTATCAACAAAATTCATTATTAGAGGAGATATTTTCTATTGATGATGCTCTATCTTAACTTGGTCGCTTGATTTGATGTCCATGCCATGTTTGAAATCTAATAAATGTTTGACACATTTGCCATCTCTATTTAATCCTCTTATAATTTTGAGAATGAAAATAATGCTTCACCTAGTTAGCTTTGTCTTATGAATGAGTCCATTGACTCTAAATCTACATTATCTCCACAAATGCTCCACAACTTCCTTGATGGTTATATGAGAAGGGAAGTAGTCTTTGATCTAGTTGATGATTATTCTAATCAATACTAAACAAACTATGAATTTCACCAAGTCTCTTCTCTTTTATCTCAATATCTAGAAACTTCACATTTAGAAATATTTAAAGTAGCTTTCAGCCATCTTGAATGCGATACCATCATAAATGAAGAATTTTCTTGGTTCACGATGAATGATATTTGAGATCCACTATTTCTTATAAAATGAAGAACTTTTCAAATGCAAATGGGTTTACAAGACTAAATATGTTGCAAATAGTATTGTAGGTAGATAGAAGCCTGATTATTTTCCAAATGTTTCTTTACAAGTAGAACACATTGAGTACAACAAAATATGTACCACAATTGCCAAAATAAATTTCACCCACCCTGTCCTTGTCGTTCTTTCCCAATATATATCGAAATCTATCTAATGGATTTCAAATACACTTAATAAATTTCTATGGAATAAACCTTGGGTTTGTTTAGAGTGATCTCCCTCAATGTTCTCAATCAAGCTCCTCAATCTCCGTAAAAAAAATTGGGTTGATTCCTTCTCAACTCTAACTTTTCTATATGTCATTTTAATCCTAACATTACCATTATTTTATTCATGTATTGTATGTTAATGATATTATACTCATATTTCTATTTGTGACACCAAACTTCTAAACCATGTGAAATCCAAAATTAGAAGACTTTTGACTACATAGAATTAAGTCATTTGCAATACTTTCTTATCCTCTAACTTTTGAAAACTCAAGAAGGTATTTCTCTTTCCAAACCTAAGTATGCATGCTATTTATTAATCATTTGTTTCATATAGACAATTGTAAACTAACCCTATATCCCTTCAAATATAGAGCTATATTTTAAACCACCTACAACTCACCCATTTCCCTTAATTCCCAACCCAATCATGAATGTGACATTCATCATTATTTACACATGGATGATTGTAGATCAACCCCATCTCCTTTCAATTGTGCATTTAAAAAAAAAATCCTCTTAATCCTCACCCACAATGGACATCACTTTATACTCATAGGAAGTTGGTACAATTTTGTATCTAAATCTTACTTCACATTTATGTTATTGTTGGTCCCATTGCCTAGTACGTATAATATTCTCGGAAAAAACAAAGAGGATTCTTTGGTATATCTAGGTATAGTATAATTTGGTATATATTAGAGTACATGAAGATCTCATATGTTAGATTTTTGTATAGATTCTAATTAGGTTCATGCACTTAATGGTCAGATGTCTATTATAAAGTATATTTTAAACTTTGGTTCTAAAGTTATCACTTATATTTTAAATAAACAAAGTTCTCTATATTTATTTATTAAAATTAGTATATCAAGAAACGATATATGCAATTTTAGATGTTATTTCACTTATACCAGCTTAGATCCATCTAACCATGGATCTATGATGCATTGAGAGGGATCAAATCTTTCTAGGTGCAAACCTTCCTTTTGGAGTGTAGAATTTGAGGAAAGGTTTGCACTTGAGGAAAGGTTTGCACCTTGAGGTATTTGATCCCTCTCGGTGCACGATAGATCTAGAGTTATATGGATCTAGGTTGGTTCTAGTTGAGGGAAACAATGTCACATTTTTAGATTATCATTATTATGTATATGTTTGAGATAAACTTTATACTTTGGAATTTACATTATGTTTTCTTTGCTTGACATGACCATATCATTCTCTTTTTTAATTTAGTCCATGTTTCTTTCCTTGAATGGTTTGTATGTCTATGTTTGGATGCTTTGAGTGGTTTGTGTGATTATGTGTTTGGATTTGGATGGTAATGTTTTTGAATCCTACAATTTTTGTGTTTTATTCCTATATTTTTATGTAATTTGTCTATAAGAAATTAGTTGGTGATAAAGAAGGGAGAAAATCTTATCAAGGATTGACACTGCAAATCTATTTCATTTAATTTTAGATATCACAACTTTTGACAACTAATTAATTCTCAGTGTCCCTCCAGGTATTACTAAATATATCTTGAATATTTACTGTGTGAAGATTACTTGAAATAATTTGTTTTTTTGTTAATGTTTGAAATAATTTATTTTGTTCAAAAAAAATTGATGATGCTTTTTGATCTATACTCTCGTTTGCAAAGTCAAGATATTAAATCTTTTTGAATTTTTTTATTGAGTGGCCAAATTTACAAAATCTTTACATTATTTGTTTCTCCAAACAATTATCACATCTCCAATTTCTATATATGTTAAAAATGGGTCTTGAATAGCATTTTGATGAATTTTTTTGAGAAGCTATTTATTTTGAATGTTTATAAATATATACTTTTTTCTAATAAATATTTTAAATACATTGTTGTATGTAATTATCTATTAGTAATTTTTAATATATGTAATAGGTGAACCAATACTAAAGCCTAGGTGAACAGTAGTTGGGGGAGCTCAGTGCCCACATACCGGGCTCAAACAGGAATGCACAGGGCGGTGAAATCACGACTAAAAACGAGTCCATAGAAACCCTAGACACAATGTTAAAGCCCGAATTTAATGCTCTCACCAAACTATACAGGTCGCATGACGAGTTGGGCAGGTGTTATATGGGAGACAAGTATAACACGTTGTTTTCCATCATGGCGAGGATGGTGCACAATAATTGGAGTCCCTCCCCTAACATATTTGAATTGTAATATCGATCCATGTTTTGGGTTGGGTCCCATCATGTAAAGAATATATTTTATGTAAAACTTGGATATAATGTTATATAAAAACATATTTTTTTTTGTTTTATATATGATGGTTTTAGAGTATAATTTTAAGTTGATATTTTTTGGCTAAAAATTTGACTTTTTCAAATGTAAAGAAATATGTTAATCACCCAATACCTAATGGGCACATGACATGACTAATAACATGACCTGGTTTTTCTTTAATAATATATAACATAAATGATAATCTACTTCTTTATAGTTCATCCCAAATTATTTCACATAACATCATACATCTCACAATACACAGTAATTATTGTCCCTAATGTTAATTTCAATAAAATTATAATATATATTTTTTTTACTTTTAAATATAACATATAAAATTTATAATGAATTTATTTATTTAAAAGGAAAGAAACATATAACAATATATCAATAATTAAATCAACATAATAATTGGAAATAAATTAGCATTGCGAATTCATCCATTCACGTTCCAAAAGAGGTTTGTAATTAAGTGATAACAACATTCACGTTCCAAACGAGGTTTGTAATTAAGTTATAACGATATTATGAATGATGAAAGAAATCCTCAACATAAATTGATTACATAATAAACAAATGTAAGAAAATTTCTATCACCAAATGATTAGTTACAACTTTACTTAGTTACAATTTTACTAAAAAGTGATGTTGTTAATAATTCTTTAAAGTTGAGTTAAAGGTCAATAAATATACAAAAATTAACAAAATTCAGTGTTAAAGGAAATATTATTTATAATGAAGCTCTATCTTAACTTGCTAGCTTGATTTGATGTCCATGGCAAATTTGAACTCTAATATATGTTTGAAACATGTTCCATATCCTTTTAATCCTCTTATAATTGTGAGAATGAAAATAATACTTCACCTAGTTAACTTTGTCATGTGAATGACTCCATTGACCCTAAACCTACATGACATCTACAAATACTCCAGGACTTCTTTGAGGGCTATATAAGAAGGGAAGTATTTATTGATCTAGTTGATGATCATTCTAATCAATGCTAAACAAATTATGAGTTTCACCAAGTCTCTACTCTTTCACCTCAATATTTAGAGATTCCATATCTAGAAATATTTAAAGAAGATTCTATCCATCAAGAATGGGATACCATCATAAATGAAGAATTTTGTTGATTGATGATGAATGATATTTGAGATCTAATACTCCTTATAAAATGAAGAAATTTTCAAACGCAAATGGGTTTACAAGACTAAATATGTTGCAAATAATATTGTTGGTAGATAGAAGCCTGATTAGTTTCCAAATGTTTTTTCACAAGTAGAACATAGTGAGTACAACAAAATGTGTACCCTAGTTATCCACCATGTCCTTTCCCTTGTTTCCCAATACATATGGAAATCCATCTAATGGATTTCAAATACACCTAAGAAATTTCTATAGAATAAACCTTGGTTTTATTTAGAGTAATATCACTCAATGGCCTCAACCAAGCTCCTCAATTTCTGTATCAAAAAGTGGGTTGATTGCTTCTTGACTCTAACTTTTCTATATGTCATTTTAACCCTAACATTATGATCTGATGGTCACCCTATGAGTGACCTCAGTTAAATATTTATTACATGAAGGTATTACAGACTCATGTGCTGGTGTGTGTCTATGTTATTTAGGCAACGAATCGATCAGATTGCAAATACACAGACACTTGAAATAGAAAACAGTAGAGAAATACAATAAGAAAATACAAGAACACAAGAAATTAATAAGGAGTTCACCCTATCCTCCAGGGTTACATCTCTGGTCCAGCTCTCAGTGGTGGCCTTATTTTATTGCGTCTTAAGCAAAGAATTACAATGCAGGAGCTCAATGTGAGTCTCCTGAAACAGAATTTGCTTAGCAGGGTGGTTCTTGGATGCCCTAAGCCACTAGAGTACACATACTCTTTTCCTTACCAGCACTGTGACCTTCTGGTTTATAATGGAGAGAGCCCAGTGTGGTGCTTAGTCTGGATAGATCCTCTTAGGGATGGCTTGAATCTCTCAAGCTCTCTGGTGCTCAATGCTGCCTTTGGTCAGCTCGGCCCTCTGTCTTCCGTTCTGCTTTTACTTCACTGTCTTTCTTTTCTCTGTTCTTCCTTTCTATGTTCCGTCCTCCTCTCGGGGTTCTGGTGTTCGATCTCCTCTGCTTTTCTCTGTGCATGGTTTTGAAACCATTCGAGCTCATGGCTGTTTGATTCCTCTTCCACTTCCCATCGGATCACCTATTACAGCTTCGCTTGGAGTTCCCTGTTCAGCGTCATCATCAGGCTCACAGGGAATGACCACATCTCCTCTTGCAACGGTGCCAATTCGCTTCGTCGGTTCGGTTTTTCCATTACGTAGTGGAATGAGTCTTTTGCCACCTTGGCAGTCAATTCGGACATCAAATATTTACAAACTGCGGCTTAATCCCCCATCGATTCTGCTTTCCCATCGGGCGCGATCTCAGTCGTTAGATCTGGATCCCCTAGATCCAACGCCATTCGCTCATTTCGCGCAGTTGACTTGCTCGACTGTTAACGCGATGAGCAGCAGTTTTCTCTCTCCTCCACTTGCCACGCGTCGACCGCTGAGTGGAATCGCTTTGTTTCTGCCAATTCCACTTACCGCTTGAGGGTGCCCCAGATCAATACCGCTGGTTTTCGGAGCATGGGTCTCGCCTTGTCCTTTAGCTTTTTCCCCACGGTTCTCCCGGCTCTCAAAGCGACCAAGCACTCGGGGCTTCTCCATTTCGAGGGTTTTCACCCAATCGCACATCAAAAACTCTCTTCGTTTCCCAATCTGGGCCTCCTAGGGGCTAATTTCGCCTCCCGCGCAGTCTCCATGGGCCTCGGTCAGCGCGCTTTGAGCTGGTTTCATAACACAAAATCCAAAGGAGACCTTGGTGTGAAACCAAAACAGGTCTCAAAAGGAGATCTTTGGGTAGAAGAATGTTTTGCTCTGTTGTAAGCATGCTGCACATAACACTAATGTTCATCCCAAAGATTAGGATGTTTGCTGCAATATCCTCTCAGTAACTAGATCACTGTCCTGTTAAATACTTCTATCTGGCCATCAGTTTGTGGATGAAAAGTTGTGCTTTTCTTCAATTTGGTGTCCATTAGTTCCCACAGACTTGACCAAAACTTCCCCACAAATCGGGTGTCTCGATTAGATACAATGGAAGTGGGTAATCCAAAATGAACCCATACATGTTCAAAGAACAATTTTGCAGTCTGTTCATCTGTAATCTATTTATTACAAGGTATCAAAATACACATTTTGTTGAACCTATCCACAACAACATATAGATAATCATGACCTTCGCTAGATTTAGGCAGTCCTCCAACAAAATCCATGGAAACACTCTCCCAAGGGTGAGAAGGTACTGGTAAAGGAGTGTACAAGCCTAGTTTTCTGTTGCTGGGCTTGCTTTTAGCACACATAGTACATCCTCTTACATATCTAGAAATTGTCTCATTCATTTTTGGCCAATAACAAAATCTTTGCAGCTATGCAACTGTTTTACTTACCCCAAAGTGACCTGATATCAGAGAAGTGTGTGCTTCCCTAATTATCTTTACTCTTTCAGTTTGTGGAATGCAGAGTTTCCCACAATGGTATAAGAGTTGGTCCTTTACATGATAATCTAGTTCTTCTACTCTTTTGCCTTGACTCAAAGTTGCATATACATCTTTAAAGTCTATATCTTGAGCATATTGTTCAATGTATCTCTCATGTAGTACAGAATTATGCTTAAGTATAGTAGATGCATTTATAATGGGTCTAGATAACATGTCTGCAACTTTGTTATGTATGCCCTTTTTATATCTGATGACTAAATGAAACTGTTGTAGAAAACCCATCCATCTGTAATGTCTTGATTGCTACAACTTAGTTTGGGAGTGAAGATATTGAAGTGGTTGATGATCAGTATGTATTACTGTCTCTTTGCCCATTAAGTAATGTTTCCACTTTTTCACACTCTGAGCTAATGCATACAATTCTTTATCATATGTAGGCTAGTTAACTACTGCAGGATTAAAAGTCTCAGAATGATAACATATGGGTTTACCGTGTTGTTTCAACACTTCTCCCATGGCATAGTCATAGGCATCTATTTGGATCTCAAAAGGTCTTTGCAGATCAGGCAGTGCTAGTACAGGTGTTGTACTAATCTTTTCTTTCAAGGTGTCGAAGGCTTTCTGATGTTTGCCTCCCCACTGAAACACCTTGTTCAATCCTATTAAAGCATGTAAGGGAGATGCAATTGAGGAAAAGTTAGAAATGAACTTCCTCCAATATTGTGCTGCTCCTAAGAAGCTTCTTACTTCTGTAGCAGACTTGGGTTTAGGCCAGTTTACAATGACTGCCACTTTAGAGGGATCTATTTTCAATTCACCACCCCCTACTATATGACCCAAATAATTCAGAGATGTCTTGCCAAATTCACATTTTGAGAGTTTAACATAATTTTTTTCTCTTTTCAAAACATCTAGTGTCTGCTTAACATGCTTTAAATGTTCTTCCCACGTTTTACTAAAAATCAGAATGTCATCTAGATACACAATAACAAAATCATCAAGAAAAGGTCTGAGTACATCATTCATTAATCTCATGAAAGTAACAGGAGCATTAGTTAAGCCAAAAGGCATAACCAGCCACTCATACAATCCCTGCTTTGTTTTGAAAGCAGTCTTCCATGCATCTTGTTCTGCAACCCTGACCTGATGGTATCCACTGTGCAAGTCTAGCTTGGTGAAATAAACAACTTCCTTCAATTGATCTAAAAGATCATCTATGCGAGGAAGGGGATAACGATTTTTTATTGTTATCTTATTTAGTGCTCAATAATCAATGCACATTCTCCACGAGCCATCTTTCTTTCTCACCAAAACGATTGGTGACCCACATGGTGATGTGCTAGGCCTGATGAATCCCTTCTCGAGCAACTCCTGCACCTGCTTCTTGATTTCAGCATTCTCTAAGGTAGACAACCTGTACATTCCAATGTTAGGCAAGGGAACATCTTGCTGCAAAATAATATCATGTACTATTTCCTTTTTGGGTGGCAAACCTTTAGGTTCCTCAAATAAGACATCATACTCTGAAACAACCTTTTCTATATCAGCTTGCTGTTCAGCGTTACAGCCCTCAAATACATTGGTTTTATTAGGTTTCTTTTCCTTTACAACCATCAGTAAGAATTGTTTGCATGAATTTATCATTCTTTTCATCTGCCCTGAGTTTATGAGAGTATAATTATTCTTGAGCTTATGAGCTCTTACAAAGTATTCGATTCCATCTTTAACAAGTAGATACTTGTTCTCAGCTCTATAGAAAATAGCCTTTCTATCATACAAGTAAGGACTTCCTAAAACAATTCCACATATATCCAAAGGAATTATGTCTAACTCCACCTCATCTACAAATGCTGACCCAAAAGAAAACTTGAGTTTGCACTGTCTAGTCACTGGTAGTTGTGCTTTATCATTCAACCATCCTAATGGGTATGGTTTCTTGTGAGGTGTGGTTGCTAATCCCAATTTCTTTACAATTGCTTCAGAAATTAAGTTTACTTGTGAGCCACTATCAAACAAAGTATCAATCTTTTGATATTTGGAAACAACTCAAATATGGAAAAGCTCATGTCTTTTTCTCTCATTTTCTTCATCAATAACAGATTGAGCAGAATTACTAGTAGATGCTTCAGAATTCTTACCTTTTATACCTGTGGCTACAATAGTTGTTTCATCTCCCAAGTATGACTCCAAATCTTTCTGAATAGTTGCAGCAATCTTCTTCTTCTTGCCCTCAAACTTCTTAGGTCTCAGCTCTGGATGCAGAATCCAACGATGCTCATCATCATGGCCATCCTTTTTACAGTGAGTGCATGCAGCTTTGCTTTTCTGTGCAGTGTTAGCTTTCCTTGCTTTCCACTTCTGCTTTCTTTTCTCCTTGCTTTTGCTTGTAGTGGGTTGGGATGGTCCCCCAACTTCTGGATTTCCATTCTTTCCTCTAGCTTCTAGATGAGTAGCTTGTAAAGATACCTCATCTATATTAGTGGGATTGAACATGAGGATCGTATGCCTCATGTAGCTGTGTAGACCACCAATGTACTTCAAACTAGTTTCTGGTGAGTCTAGTGAGATTCCTAGAATTAATGCTCTCTTTCTAAATTCTTGAGTGTACCCTTGCACACTTTTCCCTTTCAACTGTCGAAGAGTTTGCCAAGTCATCAAGGCTTGTTGCATGTAGGCCAATGGATATAACTGCTTTTTTATTGCAGAAACAAATTCATTCCAGACAGAGATGGCCTTACCATGTCTTTTCATGTCAGCTTGAGCTCTGCCTTCCCACCAAACCAAGGCAGTGCCTCCTAGGCGTAGGCTTGCCAGCTGAATCTTGCTCTTGTCTAAGTATATATTCTGTACCCTGCAATAAACATCCATTTGTCTAACCCAATTGTCCAACTTTTCAGCATTTAACTCTCCATAATATATAGGCAAATCAAATTTAACATCTAGTTTGATCAAAGATGCTTTCTTATTATGCACGGGGCTATTAGGAGGTGTGAGAAAGCTTTCCTCTTTCCATTTTCCCTTGGAGTGGTCATGGAGGTGAGACTCATCTTCTTCTTTATCTTGTTTAGAACCTGATGAATCCTCATCCTTATGCTTTCTAAAGTCCCTATACATTTCTTCTACCATGGACTTTATAGCTAGGAAGCTTTCTATGAATTGAGGGTCTAGCCCTATATAACCTTCTTCTGACATTGTCTTCTGAGGATAGACTCTCCCAATTTCAGGATTAGTTTTGACCAACTCTCCTTCTCCTAATTTTAGCTTTGATATAGTGAGAATTCAACAGCTAACCAACACAAGCTTGTATAACCTTTACAGCCTAAAGCTCTGATACCACTTGATTTGATGGTCACCCTATGAGTGACCTCAGTTAAAGATTTATTACATGAAGGTATTACAGACTCATGTGTTGGTGTGTGTCTATGTTATTTAGGCAACGGATCGATTAGATTGCAAATACACAGACACTTGAAATAGAAAACAACAGAGAAATACATTAAGAAAATACAAGAACACAAGAAATTAATAAGGAGTTCACCCTATCCTCCAGGGCTACATCTCCGGTCCAACTCTTAGTGGTGGCCTTATTTTATTGCGTCTTAACCAGAGAATTACAATGCAAGAGCTCAATGTGAGTCTCCTGAAATGGAATTTGCTTGGCAGGGTGGTTCTTGGATGCCCCAAGCCACTAGAGTACACAAACTCTTTCCCTTACCAGATCTGTGACCTTTTGGTCTATAATCGAGAGAGCCCAGTGTGGTGCTCAGTCCGAACAGATCCTCTTAGGGATGGCTTGAATCTCTCAAGCTCTTTGGTGCTCGATGCTACCTTTGGTCAGCTCGACCCTCTGTCTTTCGTTCTGCTTTTGCTTCACTGTCTTTCTTTTCTCTGTTCTTCCTTTCTGTGTTCCATCCTCCTCTCGGGGTTCTCGTGTTAGGTCTCCTCTACTTTTCTTTGTGCATGGTTTTAAAACCATTTGAGCTCATGGTTGTTCGATTCCTCTTCCACTTCCCGTCGGATCGCCTGCTACAACTTCGCTTGGAGTTCCCTGTTCGGCGTCATCAACAGGCTCACAGGGAGTGGCCACATGTCCTCTTGCAGCGGCGCCAATTCGCTTCATCGGTTCGGTTTTTCCCTTACGTCGTGGAATGAGTCTTCTGCCACCTTGGCATTCAAATCGGACGTCAAATCTTTACAAATTGCGGCTTAATGCCCCGTCGATTCCGCTTTCCCATTGGGCGTAATCTCAGTCGTTAGATCTGGATCCACCAAATCCAACGCCATTCGCTCATTTTGCGCGGTTGACTTGCTCGACCATTAGCACGCGATGAGTGGCAATTTTCTCTCTCCTCCGCTTGCCACGCATCGACCGCTGAGTGGAATCACTCCATTTCCGCCAATTCCGCTTACCGCTTGAGGGTGCCCCCGATCAATATGGCTGGTTTTCGGAGCGCGGGTCTCGCCTTGTCCTTTATCTTTTTCCCCACGGTTCTCCTGGCTCTCCAAGTGACCAAGTGCTCGGGGCTTCTCCATTTCGAGGGTTTTCGCCCAGCGATGCGCGATTAGCGCACTGAGCGCTAAGTGCTAATCGCGCATCAAAAACTCCCTCCGTTTCCCGATCTGGGCCTCCCAGGGGCTAATTTCGCCTCCCGCACAGTCTCCATGGGCCTTGGTCAGCGCGCTTTGACCGAGGTCCTCGTCGTTCCACGCTGGCTGCCAACTGCCACTAGTTTAGAGGTGTTTTTGATCGCTGTTCTGAATTCTTTGATGTTTGTCCCGACCTGATACAGTCATGGTCCTTTTGATTATTCTTCATGGATCCAATTCGGATCACATTACCATATTTTTATACATGTATTGTATGTTAATGATATTATACTCACATTCTATTGGTCACACTAGACTTCGAAACCATGTGAAATACAAAATTAGAAGACTTTTGACATCACAGAATTAAGTCATTTGAATTATTTTCTTATCCTCCAATTTTTGAAATCTCAATAAGGTATTTTTCTTTCCCAACCTAAGTATTCATGATATTTATTAGTCATTTCTTTAATAAAGACAATTGTAAACTAACCTTGCCTCCCTTCAAATATGGAGCTAAATGTTTAACCACCTACACCTCACCCATTTCCATTAATTCCCAACCTAAGCATGAATGTGACATTCATCATTGGCTTCAAATGGATGATTGCAAATCATCCTCATCTCATTTCAATTGTGGATTAAAATTTCAGTTGTGGATTAAATTTTTCTTCCTCTTGATCCTCACCCATAATGGACATCACTTTATACCTATATGGAGTTGGTGTCATTTTGAATCTAGCTCTTACTTGGCATTTTTGTTATTATTGGTCCCATTGCCTAGTACGTATAAGATTCTCAGAAAAACCATCGAGAAAAAACAAAGAAAATACTTTGATATATCTAGGTATAGTTTAATTTAACTTATTAAATTTTAATTTTAATAATTAATTAATTTTAGTTTTATTATTTTATTTCAATTATTTATTATTATAAAAAAATTAAAAGATATTCGGTTATTTTAAAATAAAATTTATTGATATTAAACTTATTTATATTAATTATCCATTTAACTTATATAAATACACTAGTATTAATGAAAAATCACTCATCACATTTATGATTTGTTTTTACATTTTATACATTAAACTCCTCAAAGGTTAAGTGAGCAGAAAACATAACCTATTAAAAGTTAATTCCCCTTCTAAGATAGGTGTGAATTATTTTAATCAAACTATGAAATTGTCATCTGCGAATCTTTGCTAACATCCACTATGTAATTCACCATCTCATTCCATTGTATCATAAAAGGACTACATCGCGATTAGCCTGTTAAATTTTTTATAGGCCGAATCCATGAATATGTTTCCTTTTGAAGTAGTCACTTAAGTGAATGCCACTTTTCTATTAAAGTCATTCTCTTAAATGTCATAGATGCCTTCAGATTTATCTTCAAGCATTACATGCATCCCTTTCATTTTTACATTTGGCATATATATGAATGGAAGGGAAGAACATCACATAGGGAGATCATGTGTATCCTTAATGCCTATTAGGTGTACCACCATATTCCCACCATCTTCCCATCCTCACACATTTCCTCTTATACATCATCTTTTTTGTGACTTTTCCCTTAACACCAAACAAAAATTGAATATGGGTTTTTCATATTTATCATATTCATGGGGAAACAATTTTAGTTATTCTATAAATTATGTTCCAACTGAATGAGTTGTTAAAATATTTACAGAATTAGGAGGTAGTTAAGATCAACTTGGTTTAATGTCTCTTTAGTTAAAGTGTTTAGTGTGCATTTGTAATTACTTAATTCGATGACCCTGATTGTGGTATAAATATAAAATGATCTCACAGACCATCTTCTCCTCAATACTGATGGATATTGATCCACCGCTTAACACTCAATTGGTCCATGATGTTTATAATTTAAAGAACATGGAGGGTCATTTGTTAATGATTGATCATGATAAACACACATGTATATTTTCCCTTTCCATTTTAATATATTTCCTCAAGTAGTTGCAATAGTTTTAGCATGGACCATTTCTCCCTTTGCGGGTTTTAACCACATAATACACTATTGTACTGATGTTTGATTTACTCATATGAGTGACTACCCTAACGTGTTTTATCTATATGGATATACCTTGTTTATTAAACATAACATCAAATCTCTTATGAAGAACAACTATCATTATTTATCCATATCATGAACTTGTGTCATTACATCCATCCACACAACTAACTCACCATAGTTTTCCATTGTATCACAAAATGGGTGCATCATCATTGGCTAGTTAATGTATTCATAGGCCTAATTCACGAATGTGTTTCATATTGAAGTAGCCACTACGGAAAATTTTAGGGGGTAATATTCGTAGGTGGGTTAATTTTCTATGTTTTTTCCAAAACACTATTCACCAATTTCCATGTTTTCTAAAATTGATTCGCCAAAATTTTAGAGTATAAAATTATCTTACCTAAAAAATCGCCAAATTTTTATAGAAACTATATAAAATTATTAGAAATTCGAAAATTTATTGAAGTATCGCCAAACATTTTAGAGTTTGCATATTAGGGACTAGCAAAACTCACCAAGGTTTCTACCATTTTAAATGAGTTTCCATCATTAAAATTTTCCTTGGTATCCACCTTGATATTAAACTAATTCTTCTAAATCTTGAATTTCTTTATGATTCCTAGTATCTCGGGTTTTCATTCAAGCATTAAATGTATCTCTTGAATTTTTTGGTTCGAAGTCTATATAAATTAAATGTGAGAAAATCCTAAAGTGAGTATGTTTATCCTTAACTCTAGTTAGGACCTCCTCAAATGTTTTTACCTCCATTTCATTCCTTCATCACATTTCCTCTTACACATCATCCTTTTGAGAGATTTTCCCTTAACATGGAACAAAAATTAATTAATTTGACTTATGGTTCCTTCTTATCTATAGGGAAATAGTGTCAGTTTTTCCATAAATCAATATGCCAATCCAACTCAGTTTTATAATATTTAAAAATTTAGAATCTAGTTGATATGAACTTGGTATAAAATGTTTTTAGATTAATTATTTAGGTTAAGAAATTAACTCTCGAATCTTTATCTTCTATTAAGGTGAACATCATTAAATACAAGTAGAATGGTCACCTTTAGGATTCCAATTCCAAGGTCTTTTCCTATTCTCTCTAATTGAATTTTTCTATTGACATATTTACATAATTACGCCTAATCCTTGAGGAATAGGTGTCTAACATTCCCCAACTAAGTCAAATTCAACAAAAGTCAACGATGTTCAAATCTTGTCAAATATGGTCAAATCATAGAATTTCAGACCTAAAGTTTTGGACCTATAATTTCGTAGAGTTTCCCCGAAACCTTCACACGTGTGAACATAAACAAGCCAAAACACCCTAATTTCTCTCTCCTTTGACTTCACTATTTTTCTTCTTGTATTTTGTAGAGAAATCGATGTGTTGGACGAGTGAATGAATGAGGTTGAAGTGTCTTGTATTTGTAGCTTTCCTAGAGGTCGAATAGCTACCTCTTTAGGTCAACTTGTCTAGGGAGGGCTGACTTGGTATTGCGGGTGATAAATTGACTTTTTGACGTAAACAAAATAGTTTTTCTTTTTCTTTCAAGAAGTCCAAATGGAACTTTGAGTCAAATATATTTCTTTGAATCATAAATATTTTATTTTGACTCAGTTGACCCTATAAGAATGAAGAACATGCTTTTACTAGAAATAAAATAATAATAATGAATGAATATGATAAGTACATCAATGATACATTTGTATTACATTATGAATACCAACACTAGTACATTTTCGACATTCCCTCTTAATTAGGGAGGTATTCATAATGACAAAACAAGATACTCTAAAATTGAAATATTCTCATAAAAAGGGATCCAGATTAATAAGCATTGTCATAACTAGCATTGTAAAAAATGGCAAGGCATTAACTAACAAGATCTATCTCTCCACTAGTTCATAGCACAATGTTGAGAGGAATAAATTTGGACTCCACTGCCTCTCTAGGTACATACCCCATCCAAATGTTCACCAGGTATGTGCTCATAGGACTATTCTTTTCTTGGATTCCCATCCTCAAATAATATCGATCCTTAGGACTATTCTTATCTAGAATACAAATCCTTAAAGAATATTTGTCCCAGATGCTTATCCAATCCACCATTCTCCCTAACAGTACCTTCACTAGGCTTACCGTTGTTAGTCTTGGCCATAATGCATGAAACATGGAGAATACGGTGTCCATCCTCAATCGTTCTCAACCAGGTAGGAGATATCCACAATCCCAAGCTTGTCTCTAAAATACTCAAGCTTCCTCTTAGGAAGGGACTTTGCCAATATATCAACTACATATTCATCAATGGAGATGTACTGTAGCTTCATGACCCCATCCTACACCAAGCTTAAAATTTTGTGATACTTGATATTGATACGCCTCATTCTAGAATGGAAAACTGGGTCCTATGTCAACCTTATGTAGCTCTGGTCATCACAACATATGATGGTAGAGTCCAAAGGTCTTTCAAACAAATCTTCAAGCAACTTCTGGAGCCAAACTGATTCTTGACCAACTTCACTGCCTTATATATAATTGACTTCAACACTACTCAATGCAAAGAAGTTTTGTTTCATGCTCATCCATGAGACCATAGAGGACCCCAAACAAAAACAACCACCTGTATTACTTTTTCCACTTGCGTCACTACTTTCCCAATCTGAATTTGTGTAGTCAAATAATTGAATTTTATTTCCTGCAACATATATTAAACAATGATGTGTAGTCCCACGAAGGTATCTCAAAATGTGTTTGGTTATGATCATGCCTTGTCTCCATCTAAAATTGGCTAAGAGTGTTTATTGCAAAACATATATATGGCCAGGTGTTCACAAGGTACATCAAGGAGCCAATCAACTATCGGCAGGATGAAGGATCAACAAAATTTGTGTCTGAATTCCTTAAATTCTTAAAATTGGTTATCATAGGAGCTGTAATAGATTTACTATCTATCATAGCAAATTTATGCAAAAGCTTGATCACATATTTTCCTTGACCAAGATAAATCTCTCTAGGTTTCTATCATACTTCCAGTCCCAAGTAATAGTGCATTAGTCCAAGATATTTCATATCAAATTCAAGCTGGTTCCTTCTCGTATTCACAAATATGATGATCCACACCTGTTATTAGTAAGTCATCCACATAGAGTAATATGATCATGGGTTTGTTCTTTAACACGTTGATGTAGAGATTTAGATCTAAAAAACTTTTGACAAAACCAAGTCTTTGTAGATAAGCATTCATTCTAGATACCATGCTATAGGGGCTTGTTTCAAGCCATATAGAGCCTTCTTTGGCCTGCAAACACGTGTTTCCTTGCCATGCACTTTGAATCCATGGGGTTGCTTAATGTAGATTTTTTCATTAATTATCCCATTCAGAAAGGTTTTCTTTACGTCCTTTCGATGAACGTCTCATCCCATAGTAGCTACAATAGAAATGGGGGATCTAATGGTTGTGTATCTGGCTATTGGAGAAAATTTTTATTCATAATCAATTCCTTCTTGTTGAGAGAATCCTCTTGCCATAAATATTTCCCTATATTCAAGGAAAATTTTAGGGATGGAAAATTATCTTGAAGTTTAAAAACATTAGTAAATCTCACTAGTCCCTAATATACAAACTACAAGATGTTTATTGATGTATTTATAAAATTATTCAAATTTAAAATGATTTTATATATACTAGTATATAATTTTGGCAATTTTAAAGGTAAAATAATGTTATACTGTAAAATTTGGGCGAATCATTTTTATAAAAAAAGGAAGTTGGCGAATATTTTTTTTCTTATACTTAGTCCTTCTTAAGGAGGAAATTGGTGAATCTTTTTTTGGCGAAGTCAATACTTGGTCCTTGAAAAAGATACACCAATTGGAATTTCACTTGGTCCTTCTTGTTCTTCATGATGATCATTTGTAGGTTTTGGAGGATTGTCTTGCCTTGAATTGTTTTCATTGGGAAAGATAGGTTCTTCTTCTTCATTAGAGTCAACGGGGATATATTTGAACTTCTTGTATGAAATGATTTAATTGAAGGTATCATCTTTGCTTACTTTACTACGATGTTTTTCCTTGATGTAGACTCAATATGCTTTGGATGAGGTGTTATATCCAACAAACATACCTTTCATACCTACACGAACAACTTATTCCTTTTGTCCTTGGAAATGTGGATGTAAACAGGACATTCAAAAATTCAGAGTTGATCAACATTCAACTTCTTTAATGTAAATTCTTCTTTCAAGGTCATGTCATCAAGAATTTTGTGAGGAATTCTATTTTTTATGTAGATTTTTGTCACAAAAGATTCTCCCCGTAAGAATTTGGGAAGGTCTTACTCATTTAACATGGCTCTTACACATTCTTCAATGGATCAGTTCTTCCTTTCGACCACACCATTCTATTGAAGATAGGGAACTATTAGCTCCCTCTTAATTTTGGTTTCTTTACAAAAGGTCACAAGTTATTTAGAAGTATATTATCCACCATTATCTAATCTTATGGTTTTGATCTTATTTTCTATCATATTTTCCACTTATCCCTTGAACTCTTGGAACTTCTCAAATACTTCATCTTTAGACTTTAAGAGGTATATCCAAGTATTTCTGGAATGGTCATTAATAAATGTTACATATTATTGATGAACACCAAGTGACTTCTCTCAGATGGGTCCTTAAACATCAAAGTGTATTAGGTCAAATATTTCCTTGGATCTTTTGTCACTACTAGTGAAGAGTTTCTTCACATTCCTACCAAGGGTGCCCTTACAGAATCCTTCTTGCTCTTCTTTAAATTGGGGTATACCAATAACCATTTGATTCAATGATGGGAATATCTTGTAATGGATATGACCATATATTATGTGCCATAATTCACAAGTATTGATGTCTAAATATAATAGAGCTTGGGGAGGAGGAGTTAGAAGTTTATACAACCTCCCCTCACGAATCCTAGTAGTCCTTACATTTTCTAAACTTGACACCTTTGCCCAAATAATAAATTTTCCATTAACAAAAGCTACCCTGTCTCCTTTATCTTCTAAGAAAGAAATAGAAATCAAGCTCTTTTTCAAACCTGGAAGATAGAGGATATTGTTGAGATGAATGTTCCCACCAGATTCTAGGTGTAACGAGGTAGATCCAATCCCTTTGACCGAGTATCCATTCTTATCCAAGTTAAGTTGTGTGTAAATAGTTTCCTTTTGATAAAGTGTTGAGTTTACCATGTTCCCCTGTCATGTGCCGTGAAGCTCCACTATCGATTACCCATGTATTATCATCTTCAAATGAACTTGTAAGAGTGGAATAGAAACTTCCATCCTTAACTTTAGGGGTGATTTTAGGGGCGAATGTTCGCCCTTTGGCGAAATTAAGGGGTTTTAAATTTTTAGTGGGCGAATATTTTGTATCATAGTACATTTTTACAAATCACCTCAAATAGCCCACCTTCTTTTAAGGGAGAGGGTAAAAAAGGTAAATTTAGCCCTTGAAATTAGGAGTTACAACTTTCCATTCACCCAATTTCAAGAATAGATTTTATTTAAGTGAATCCATTCGCCCATTTTCAAGAATAGGTTTTATTTAAGTGAATCCTATGGGCCAAATTCCCAAATACCATATTTATAAAAGAGGTATGGTAAATTAATAAAAATATAAATAAATGAGAAGTATGGTAAATAAATAAATAAATAATTATATTTACTCCATAAGTCACTTTATATACATGAAAGGGTGTAAACAAATAAAAATATAAGTAAAGTGGAGGTATGGTAAATAAATAAAACGTTTTTTTATACTTACTCAAAAAGTATGGTAAATAAATAAAAATATAGATAAACTAGACGCATGGTAAATAAATAAAGCCTCTTTTTATAATTAGTCCATAACCCTTGTTCTATTTATGAAGGCTCAAGAAAGAGGTTTTATTTAAGTGAATCCTATGGGCCAAATACCATATTTGTAAAATAGGTATGGTAAATTAATAAAAATATAAATAAACTAGAGGTATGGTAAACAAATAAAACATTTTTTTTATATTTACTCCATAAGTCACCTTATATTTACGAACACTCAAAAAAATGCATTATATTTAGGTGAAACCTATGGGCAAAATACTATGGGACAAATACCATGGACTAGATTGTTATCAAGACCATGCAAAAAAACATTATTAACCCTAATATTAGTATTAATAAAAATAAAAATGGCACATGGTATTGACCCATGGTATTCACCAAAATGGCACATGGTATTGACCCATGGTATTCACCTGGAATGTAGCCTATTTAAATGGCGGAATTAAACCAGCATAGATCCATCTTTACTCTGGATGAGAGGTATCAAATATTGTGATATGAAAACTAGCATAGAGTGAAAAATTATTTGATCCGATCAAGAGTAAAAATGGATGTTGTAATTTAATGTATGTTAAACATTTTAGCTTGGTTAAAATAAAAAATAAAATAAAAATCAACTATTAATTTTATTAATTTTTATAAATTACTAATAGTAATTTTTAAGCTCCAGGTTTATGATAACCCATGGTATTGACCCATGGTAATACCATGGTATTCATGTGAGCATAGACTATTTAAAGGGGAAATTCTATCATCTTAGATCCATCTTAATTCTGGGTCTACCAAGTGCTCAGAGGGATAAATAGATTTCATCCCCCTAACAGTGGTAGATGTGGAGTTAAGATGGATATAGGTTGGTTTTTATGATAATGAAGATATTAAATAGACTTAGGAAATTATATTGTAAAAACATCTTAAGGTGAATGGTTAAAGCATAGACATTGGACAAATATATTTGTATACTTCTCTTTTAAACTGAAACAAATCCAGAGCTAAAAGGAATGGATTGATTACACTAGTCATCCTTCTATAACATTCCAACGTATGCTGGAGTAAACAGATTGTAATTTGGGTAATTTTTCTAATTGCAAACAGGAACATACTTGTGTATTGGCAGGGTGGTTACGAGTTCCCTAGAAGTGATGAATTTGAATTTTTCTTGGTTTTATATATAGTATTAGGTTTTTTCTCATGTTTTCTGTGAATGGCATGAGTGAATTTTATCCTACACCTACTAGGTTATCAATATGTAATTTCGGTAATTTTGATTTCAAAAGATATTTTAAAGAAATGCAATGATTTCATTTGTGTATTCAATAAACACAAGATTTTATAATTGAGTAAAATATTCGCCATGCCTGGTGAGAGATTCGACAAAAACTTATATATACATATCATATTATTGATAAAATCGCCTTCCATTTGTCCTATATACCATGGAGATTCACCCATTTATTATACATGTAAATTTAGGGGGGGGTTCTTAAAATTTTCCCTGCTTAACTTCTTTAGATAACTTGGATATGAACTTAATGATGCATCCTTTAATGAATTCAAAGAGACTCCTAAGAGTCTTGAGACCTTGCTTCATTTATCTCGCCATTTGAGAGAGAGAGAGAAGATAGTCGCGATAAGAATGTCTTTAAACAAGAGTGCTAAAAATATATGATCTTTAAGCTTCTTTCCTTCACCTTAGCTCTGATACAAAGTTGAGAACACAAGATACTTATAGATAATGACGATTTCTCTTAACTTGATAAATTACTTGTTAATGTTTAAGCTATCGATTACCCATGTATTATCATATTCAAATGAATCTGTAAGAGTGGAATAGAAACTTCCATCCTTGACTTCTTGAGATAGCTTGGAGATGAACATGATGAAGCATCCTTTAATGAATTCAAAGAGAATCCTAAGAGTATTTATACCTTCCTTTATGTAACTTTCCATTGGAGAGGGAGAGAGAAGATAGCTGTGACAAGAATGTCTTCAAACAAGAGTGCCAAAAAGATGTGATCTTTAAGCTTCCTTCATTCACCTTAGCTCTAATACCATGTTGAGAAACCATGATGCTTATAGGTAATGATGATTTCTCTTAACTTGATAATTACTTGTGAATTCTAGCTTCTTATTAATATTATGTTATCTTCATCAAGCAATTACCTAAACCATGAAGATCACAAAGAGACAAAGAACATAAGAACACCAGAAATTAGGATCCAAGCCAGGGTGAAACCCCACAAGGGGGAAAACCCAAAAATACTCTTCTTATAGAATCAAATCAAAGTGGGATATCCAAGACACAATACTAAGACCAAGACTACCACAAATACCAAATTCATCCCTCCTTCAAATATTCGTTAACCAAGTCAATGTCAACAAAAGTAAAAACTCATCAAACCTTGTCAAGTATTGTCAATCACAAAATTTAAGATATGCAGTTAGGACATGAAGTTGAATTGTAATTTTGTAGAGTTTCCCCAGAAACTTCACACGTGTGAACAAAAACAAGTCAAACCATCCTGATTTCTCTCTCCTTTGACTTCGTCATTTTTCTTCTTGTATTTTGGATAGAAATTGATGTGTTGGATGAGTGAATGAAGGAGGTTGAAGTGTATTGTATTTATAGTTTTCCAAGAGGTAAAATTGTTGCCTATTTAGGCTAACTTGTCCAAGGAGGGCTGACACAGTCTTGTGGTTAAAAAATTGACTGTTTGAGTCTGGATGGTTTCCCATTATTATATGGGGGAAAATGTCTCTTCATAATCAATCCCTTATTTTTGTGCAAGTCCTTTTGCCATGAGTATTTCTTTGTGCATGTCAAGTGAGCCATGTTATTTATAGGTTTTCTTGAAGACACACTTACAACCAATTGGTTTGGTTCCAAATGGAGGGTTCACCAACTTCCATGTTCCATTCTTTGTGAGAACATCATACTCTTTCTTCATTGGTTCTTTCCATTCATCATGAGAAGCATATTCTTTAAAGGAAGTTGGTTCACAATTAATAGATAAATTTGATTCAAAATAATAATAAACATCCATATCATCAACTGAATCATAATCATCTTCATCACCTCTATTTTTTCTAGTGGAAATTCTAGTTCCTATATTTCCAACCTCATCACAATGATCATTTCAAGTATTTTAGTGAGCCATTTTGAAGGAGATTTTTGAGATGGTCTAGGATACACTATTGACTGAGATGGGGCTTCATTAAGATTCAACCTTCCAATCCTCTCAATTAGATCACATAACATTTTTAGATTATTATTATTATGTATATGTTTGAGATAAACTTCATACTTTGGAATTTACATTATGTTTTCTTTTCTTGACATGACCATATCATTCTATTTTTTAATTTAGTCTATGTTTCTTTCCTTGAATGGTTTGTATGTCTATGTTTTGATGTTTTGAGTGGTTTGTGTGTTTATGTGTTTGGATTTGGATGGTAATGTTTGTGAATGCTACATTTTTTGTGTTTTATTTTTATATGTGTATGTAATTTTATGTTAGTAATTTACTCGTGATGAAGAATGGAGACAATTTTGTCAATAGTTTGCAAGAGGATTGATACTGCAATCTATTTCATTTAATTTTAGGTATCACATCTTTTGAAAAGTAATTAATTCTTAGTGTCCCTCTAGGTATTACTAAATATATATTGAAGATTTATTGTATGAAGATTACTTGAAATAATTTATTTCTTTGTTAATGTTTGAAATAATTTATTTCCTTCAAAAATATTTGATGATATCTTTTGATCTATATTATGTTTTGCAAACTCAAGAAATAATGTATTTTTTAAATTTTTTAATGAGTGGTAAGATTTACAAAAACTTTATATTATCTGTTTCTCCAAACAATTATCACATCTCCACTTTATATATATCTTAAAAATGGATCTTGAATAGTTTTTTGAAGAATTTTTTTGAGAGATTCACTAGTACAAAATGAGAGATTAGTGACTACGTGACTAAAAACATTAGTCGCCGCAATTATTTCAAGTGAATTACTACTAAATTTGAGCAATTTTGAGCGACTGAACTAAAAACGACTAACTTAAATGACTAATTTAGTATAGGGATAAAATATATGACTAGATATTAAGTGACTCAACTAAAAGTGACTAACTTAAATGACTAATTTATTCTAGGACTAAACTATATGACTAGATAATAAGTGACAAAATTATAAATGATTAACATAAATTAAAAATGATTAACGCTTTACTTGTAAGGACACAATATCATATTTTTACTTGTACATGTTGGATTTGACAGATCTAGGTAACATATCTATGGCATAGTAAACACTCTTAAGCTTCACATGAGTACATGAATGCATGAAACACCTTGATATTTAATCTCTTTATAAATAATTATGAAAAGGGTTTACAAATTTGCATCACGGTCAGATTTTGTTCTTGATACATCTATTTCTTACATTTTTTGAACACATTTGGCATTTTAACCACACCCTTACACAAATCAATGCATGGGAATGTGAAATGACTTGGTCCATAAGGCTAACAATTTACTATTTTTAAGATTGTCTTGATGATTTACTTGCCTACCTTTTTGTAGATAGTTTGAAATGCCACATCCTAACACACATAACGAGATAGTGATCGAAGCCCAATAGTGCCACTATTGGTGCACTCTATACACAATTTAGACAATGCACAAAATTCTTAAATATTTGATGTTGACATATGGAATTTCTTATTGTTTAGGGGTGCTTTAAAACTTACATTGATCTCTAGTCTTAATGGTAATTTGTTCTAAATACATAGCGGTTATTATGCTCACACGTTGATGGTATTTCTCATGGTCCATTAGTTGTAATTACACACTTTTGAATGTTACAAATACATCGTTTGGGTCACAATACTATGGTTACAAACTACCCAACTATAAATGGTGATAACTTGATGATAAATGGATGACATTTGAATGTTACAAATGTATAAGTAGTTCACATTACTTTGTTGTCTTCATTGTCCTTAGTAAAAATGACAAGTTTGAATATTTCCTTTATTTATCATCACAAACACATAACTCTTTGTTGTCCCAAACATAGTTAATACTATTGGTGTATGATCTCTTAATTATGGAATGATCTCTGATGAAGATAACAAACTCCCAAACTCCAATGCTCATGAATGCGTTGAATGAATGATCTAATGTCTTACTTGTATGGACAAATTATGATTCATTTTCTATTTTTATTGTGCCATTGTATATATGTTTCACTAGCATCTCATGTTATATGGTTAAGTGAGCAAGCTTTATCTTTCATTTTTCAAGTATAATTTCGTTGCATGAATAATAATAGTTGTCTAATTAAAATCATTCAAAATTTGTTAGTAATTCATGTTTTGTTTGATTATTTGCAGCTTTATCCCTGGCTTTTTACTTTGAGAGTGAGAAGTGTCAAATCACTAGTCTTTGTTAAGGAACTTCCCTTCATTACTCAATGACCTAGCTTAGCTCAATCTTTAAGGATTCCCCCCTGGACAAGGATATCCTTCTTCTAGTCTAAAGAGTGAGAGAAGGCCACCAAGGTGACATTAGGTGTCTCGCTTGAGAGTTGTCTTTTAGGCATTCTGGGTGGGATTAAGACATTTTTTTTTTTTGTGAGTGTGTTTGAGTGGAGATACAATTTAGAAAATGCTTACAAGAAAATTAGTTTCCTTTATTGCCATCACCTAAACTACTTCCAATAAAATCATGTTCTTTTAATAACATCTAATTTTGATAAATAATTAATTCAATAAAATTAAAAAATTAACATTATTATTATTATTTTGTATATGGGAGAATCGACAACTATAGAGACCTTGTACTTACAGATTGATTCTATTCACTACCACAATCACCTCCAAGTGTACCCACATTGCCTCAAACATGACACATTGAGCTAATCAAAGTTTAAACCAATAACATCATAAGAAATGCCTTAACAACCCATTCTATCATCAAATAATCTACACCATGGGGCAAATTAAAACTAACTTTTAATATTAAAAAATATAGGCAATTTATTTGATTTGAAAATCAATTTTAATATCTAATTTAAGGAAACTACGTAAAATAAAATTTAATGTGAAAAATGTTAAGAAAAATAAAGTTTAGTAAATTTAAACTGTAGAGGCAGTAAATTTGGGGTTTTGGGTGATATCGTGGTAAACCTTAGGGGTTATAGATCTATTCTTCCTTGATAATCGGCAATGTAAAGGCATTGTTTTACAACCTTGCATTGTTTCTATGAGGGTACCAATGATCCAAATATTAGCGTACTTCGAATATAATTTTCGTACTTCGTCTCCGCAACTATTAACATACTCCGAATATAATTTTCGTACTTCCTCTCCCAAACTATTAGCATTCGAATATAATTTTCGTATTGTTTCTCCGATTGGGAGAATTTAACATGACCTTGCATTATTTATTTGACGGCATCGTAACTGCATTGCAAAAATCAGTGGGCTGGTGATCACGAGTGAAGAAGTTGCATTTAGTGGTGCAGGTATCTTTCTATTTATTTGTTTTCACGTGTAGCAACTTCTAGTTTACTGAAATGGTTCTATTCGTGTTGATAGTTAGAAGAAGAGATCTGTGTGTCTATGTGAAATACAACTAAATAGAGAATACAACAAAAATATGGATACACAAGAAGAGAAAATAGTGAATACAACAAAATATGTACACTAGTTGCCAACATAAATTACATCCACTTTTTTGTTTCCCTTGCTGCCTAGTATAGATGGGAATTCCATCAAATGGATGTCAAATCCACCTAATAATTTTCTATTGAATAAACCTTGGGTTTGTTTAGAGTAATATCCCTCAATGAATTGAAGCAAGTTCCTCAAGCTTTGTATAAAAATTGGACCAATTCATTATTTACCCTAGCTTTCCTACATGCCATTTTGACCCTAGCATTTATATTAAGAAAGTAGATGACCCTCTTTTTATACATATATTTTATGTTAATGATGTTATGCTCATACTCTATTAATGACACCAAACTTCTAAACCATGTTAAATCCAATATTAGAATATTTTGACATTAGAGAATTAGGTCATTTGAATTATTTTCTTAGCCTCCAAGATTTGAAAACTCAAGAAGGTATTTCTCTTTCCCAACCTAAGTATGCATGTTATTCATTAGTAATTTCTTTCACGTGACAATAGTAAAATAACCCCATCTCCCTTCCAATATGGAGTTATTTTTTACCACCTACACTTCACCCTTTTCTCTTTCCCAACCTAAGCATGCATGTGTCATTCATAGTTTATTTATCATGTAAATGAACTGCATCTCATTTCAATTGTGGATTTAAATTTTTTCTTTCTTGATCCTCACCCATAGTGGACATTGCTTTATACCTATAGTTAGTTTGTATAATTTTTTTCTAGTTCTTACTTTCCTTGACATTGTCATTATTGTTGGTCTCATTTCTTAATACATGTAAGATCCTCACAAAATCCATTGGAAAGCAATAAAGAGGATACCTTGGTATATCTAGGGTATAGTTAAATTTGGTACTATATTATAGTGTATGAGGATCTCCTATGTTGGATTGTTGTATAGATTCCAATTGGGTTGATGACCCTAATGATCACATATCTATTGTAAGATATGTTTTAAAGTTTGGTTTTAAAGCTATCATTTATGTTTTTCAATAAACAAAATTCCCTATCATTTTTTATCAAAATTATAATGTTAAACAACAATTTGTGCAATTTTAGACATTAATTCACTTACACAAATCCTTAAGAGTTTGAATTATAGAAGCAACATTTGCCCAATCTCTAGCATGATAGTTAGAGTGTTATTTAGCTCACCAAGGATATAATGAAACATTAAAGTATCAAACATATGGAGTTACGCATGCACTTCATTTAGAATATTCTTAAAAATGCATCCTTGAAGTGCTCTGTTCACATATAGATGATCAAGTACTTTGTTGGGTCCCTATAATACTAGTGATTACCCCATTACTATTGTAGTTATACCCCTTATTTATATTGTTGTGCCCCCATTACCCCCATATTGTTATTAATGTGCCCATAGAATCCCTCTATTGTTATTTTTGTGGCTTTATATTATTATTGTTAGGTCGGCTGGATTATATTGTGACTCCATAGACTCCTATATATAGAAAGGAGGTTTTGTCATTTGAATCATCCAAGAATTGTTCATTTATGTAATGTAAAGGAGGTTTCCCCCTCGAAGAGGCTGAATTCTAAGGCGTGGATCTCTCTCTTCTATCTTTTTGTGAGCTGGTTTCATAACATTTGGTATCAGAGCTTTGGATTCTAGGGTTTCTCTGCTCCAAACAGGTCATTGTGGAATTTTCGCTATAACGTTTTTTCTGTGATGTTTCAGAAGTCGCAAAAAAAACCCATTTGAGAAGAAATCGCGCTGAACCTTGGGTCCAAATTTCAGAGCTTTTTGCGTGATATTTGCGGAGATATGATCTCAGGAAGTTGGTCTTTTTGCAGACTCCTGAATTACACTCAAAACAGGTGACCTGGGGAAAATCGTCATAACTTTCTTTATGAGCATCGGATTGAAATTTCGTAAGAAGGTACAGAAAGAGGATGGACTGTATTTTTCTTTTATATATTTTTCAGAGTCAAAGGTTGAAACAGTGACACGTGGCACTTCATACAAGTTCACTCTACTGAACTAGTCTACAATCAGGTCACTGCGGGAGATTGTGCATAACTCTTTCTTGGAGAATCCAATTTGGTTCAGACTAGTGGCATTGGAAAGAGGACACGGAAGGCTACTACAGGTCACAATTTCAGAACTGGATGATTCGAAATTACAGAGATACATCAGATTCAATATCAGGCTTCTACAAAGAAAAAAAAGGTGTGTAGTTTTTATTTTTTATTTTTGCTTGGTTTGAAGGAATTCAAAGGGCCTAGTAAAGCATTATTATCGGTAACTGATGCCCCGAGGAAAGAAAATGCAAACACCTAGTAAAGAACCTGAAAGCTCTAGCATGACTCATGAAGAAGAGGAAGAAATGCTACATGATATATCAAAATTACAAGAACAAGTGCAACAAATGTCACGCTCACAAAAGCTAACAGGTGCTAAGATAAATGGCGTGGAATCTAAGATAAAGAGCATGGAAGCTAAGATGGACGATTTGAAGATAGATTTGAAGACAGATTTGAAGAAAGACATGGAAAATTTGAAGACAGACATGGCAGATTTGAAGACAGATTTGACAAATTTTCTACAAGAGATACTTACTAATGGTGAAAAGGTTGTAAAGGAAACTCATGATGTGAACAAAAGTAATGTTAATCATGATTCCATAGATTCTAATGTTGGATCGAAGACCCACCATATTCCAAAAATCGATATGAGGAAGTTTGATGGCAAGGATCCCGCCACATGGATATTACAGATGGAGCAGTTCTTCGATCTCAATAATGTGCAAAACACACAAAAGGTACGTATGGCAACTTTATATTTGGAACCAAATCAATTTGTATGGTATCAATGGCTTTGCTCTCGTAAACAATTTATCACTTGGGCAATTTTTACGGAAGAATTGATAGCACATTATGAGGATACAAAAAGCAACATTTTTTTTAGCCAATTGATAAGTCTCAAACAAAAGGGTTCAATAATGGAGCACATTGAGGAGTTCCAAAAATTGAACATAAGGGTAAAAGATATTCCAGAGGAGCATAGGATTGATGTGTTCATAGGGTCTTTAAAGGATAATATCCAACATGATGTTCGCCTTTGGGAACCTGATTCATTAGAGAAGGCATTCAGGTTAGCAAGAAAAATGGAAAGCAAAATTATGGCAACCAGGAAGCATACCACTCACAACTATAAAGACGGAAGTGTTGTTGCCCCTAGTCTTCCACAACCTATAAGGTTGACACCACAACAATTGGAAGAAAAAAGAGCAAAAGGGCTTTGTTATAGTTGTGATAGCAAATACACTAAAGGTCATAAGTGTGCTGAGAAGAAATTATTCTACATAGATTGTGAAGAGGAAGAAGAAAAGGAGCAAGAAAGGTCAAAAGAAGAATATATACTCCAGGAACAAAGCCTAGATGAAGAACAAATAAATCCGACCATATCTTGTAATGCATTGGCGGGAATTACCACTCCTCAAACCATCAAGATAGAAGGACAAATCAAGAAGAAAAAGGTAATAGTGTTGATTGATTCAGGAAGCACCCACAATTTTATTCATTGTAGGGTAGCAAAAGAATTGAATTGCTTCCTATATCCAGCACCAGAGTGTCAAGTGATGATTGCAAATGGAGGAACAATAAATTGCTCTGGAAAGTGCCATAATATCAAGCTATCCATGGGAGAATATGTATTGACTAGCCCAATGCTTTCCATTCCAATGGGAGGTGCTGATGTTGTACTAGGAGTCCAATGGCTACAATCCTTGGGTACAATAGCTTTTAATTTTCAAGAACTTTTCATCAAATTTTCTATGGAAGGAAAGGAAGTTGAATTAAGGGGTATTGCAGGGAAACCAGGAAAGATAATCAGCTCTAATGGTATGACAAAGCTTCTAAAAAAGGAGCAAAGAGGTGTAATTGCACAATTATGTTCGCTAGATGTTTCCACATTGGAATCATCTATTTCTCCAGATCTCCAAAAAGTCCTGGACAATCATTCCAAGGTATTTGAGACTCCCAAAGGTCTCCCACCTATGCGTGATCATGATCATGCTATTCATCTGATTCCAGGAAGTGTTCCTCCAAACATCAGGCCGTACAGATATCCCTATGTCCAAAAAAGTGAAATTGAACGTATGGTTGCAGAAATGCTAGAGGCTGGTATAATTCAACCGAGTCAAAGTTCTTTCTCTGCTCCAGTAGTATTGGTGCACAAGAAGGATGGATCATGGCGCATGTGTCCGGATTATAGGGAGCTCAACAAGCTCACTATTAAAGATAAGTTCCCCATTCCTGTCATTGATGAATTACTGGATGAATTGCATGGATCAATTTACTTCACCAAGTTGGATCTTCGTTCAGGATATCATCAAATCAGAATGAAGATTGAAGACATTCCGAAAACGGCATTTAGAACTCATGAGGGTCATTATGAATTTTTGGTCATGCCTTTTGGCCTTACCAATGCACCTTCAACATTTCAAGGTTTGATGAATTCAATTTTCAAACCATTCCTTAGAAAATTTGTGTTAGTATTTTTTGATGATATACTAATCTACAGCAAGTCTTGGAAGGATCATGTTGAACATGTTGACAGGGTGCTACAACTATTGGAGGAGAAACAATTATATGCAAAAGATCCAAATGTTTCTTTGGAGTCCAGGAGGTGGAATATTTGGGTCATATTGTATCTCATGAAGGAGTTAAGGTAGACCCTAGCAAAATTAAAGCCATTAAGGAATGGAAAATCCCCACATCCATAAAGCATCTGCGAGGATTTCTTGGGTTGACAGGGTATTATCGCAAGTTTGTTAAGAATTATGGGAGAATAGCAGCACCTCTAACAACATTATTGAAGAAAGATGCATTTTCATGGACTCTGGAAGCAACAAAGGCCTTTGAACATCTTAAAGAGGCAATGTGCCAAGCACCGGTCTTAGCTACACCGGACTTCACAAAAACCTTTATTGTGGAATGTGATGCTTCAGGAAATGGAATTGGTGCTGTTCTAATGCAAGATGAAAGACCCATTGCTTTTGAAAGTCGTCCAATCAAGGGAAAGTTTTTAAGAAAAGCTATTTATGAGAAGGAAATGTTGGCAATACTCCATGCACTTAAGAAATGGCGACCCTACCTAATGGGAAGACACTTCAAGGTAAAAACAGATCATGATAGCCTTAAATACTTTTTAGAACAAAGATTATCCTCTGAAGAGCAACAAAAGTGGGTCACAAAGATGTTGGGTTATGACTTTGAAATCATCTACAAAAAAGGGAAGCAAAATGTGGTGGCAGATGCACTCTCAAGAAAGGATGAGGATGTGGAAGCATTGTTGTGCGCCATTTCTATTATCCAACCAGATTGGATAAATGAAGCAAGGGAGGAATGGAAGAATGACGAAGAAGTGTGGGCACTTATTCGAAAGCTACAACAAGATTCCAGTACGTCTGATACATTTAGCTGGAAAAATGATTCGTTATGGTACAAAGATCGCTTATACCTCTGTAAGAATTCCCAGCTAAAACAAAAGATTCTTATGGAATTGCACACTTATCCCTTAGGAGGGCTCAGGATTTTTAAAAACTTACCACAGGGTTAAAAAGGAATTTTTTTGGGATGGCCTTAAATCAGATATTCAAAAGTTTGTGGTAGAATGTTTGGTTTGCCAACAAAATAAAGTTGAAACAATTAAGACACCGGGTCTATTACAACCTTTATCCATTCCAAGCCAACGTTGGGAGGAGGTTTCAATGGATTTTATCACAGTTTTACCCAAGTCTGAGGGAAAGAGTGTCATCATGGTGGTAGTTGACAGACTTACCAAGTATGCACACTTTTGTGCATTATCACATCCATTTAAAGCCAGTACAGTTTCTACTGCATTTATGGAAACAATTCAAAAGCTACATGGAAACCCAAAGATTATTGTAAGTGACAGAGATCCCATTTTCACTGGAAATTTTTGGACACAATTATTTTCTTGTCTTGGTACTCAGTTAGCTCATAGCTCATCTTATCATCCTCAATCTGATGGGCAAACTGAGATAGTAAACAAATGTTTGGAAGGATATCTTCGTTGCTTTGTATCTGATAAACAGACACAATGGGTCAAATGGTTGCCTCTGGCTGAATGGTGGTATAACACTTCCTTTCATACAGCAACAAAAATGACCCCATTTATGGCACTTTATGGGTATCAACCACCATCCATCACATCATATTTAAGAGAAAATTCTAAGGTTCAGGCAGTGGAACATCACATCGAACATCAACAACAAGTCCTCCAACTCTTAAAGGATAACCTCGTGTTGGCACAGAATAGAATGAAACAACAGGCAGATCAACATCGCAGTGAAAGAAGTTTTGATGTAGGTGATTGGGTATTCCTACGACTACAACCATATAAGCAAATGTCCCTCAAGCAAGCTAAGAAGGATAATAAATTATCACCAAAGTATTATGGTCTGTACAAGGTGTTGCAAAAGATTGGTACTATGGCATACAAATTGGAGCTTCCTGCAGCTTCTCGATTGCACCCAGTTTTCCATGTTTCATGTTTAAAGAAGGTTATAGGCGACAAGCTCCCAGTTCAAAAAATATTGCCAGAACTTGACGAGGAAGGAAAAAATATTTTGGAACCGGAAGCAGTTATACAAACAAGAACTCGACAGCTACGAAATCGATCAATTTTAGAGTACCTTATCAAGTGGAAGAACTTATCCGCTAAAGATT
The DNA here is from genome assembly GCA_031772625.1 of Pinus tabuliformis. Lineage (NCBI taxonomy): Eukaryota > Viridiplantae > Streptophyta > Pinopsida > Pinales > Pinaceae > Pinus > Pinus tabuliformis. The sequence goes on from CM062812.1 coordinate 435,494,452, forward strand.
CCACATGGGAGGATGAGAATTTTATGCAGAAGTATCCTGAACTACTCAAGCGTTGAGGACAACACTTTTTTGAAGGAGAGGGGCATGTTGGGTCCCTATAATACTAGTGATTACCCCATTACTATTGTAGTTATACCCCTTATTTATATTGTTGTGCCCCCATTACCCCCATATTGCTATTAATGTGCCTATAGAATCCCTCTATTGTTATTTTTGTGGCTTTATATTATTATTGTTAGGTCGGCTGGATTATATTGTGACTCCATAGACTCCTATATATAGAAAGGAGGTTTTGTCATTTGAATCATCCAAGAATTATTCATTTATGTAATGTAAAGGAGGTTGCCCCCTCGAAGACGCTGAATTCTAAGGCGTGGATCTCTCTCTTCTATCTTTTTGTGAGCTGGTTTCATAACATACTTATTGACATTTTCATGATGTCCCTCATCGAGGTAGATTTCTTAAAGCTTCAAACTATATTACAGATTAAGGAAGTTTTCATTAAAGGGGAATAAGGTCTAACATATCTTTCCTTCTTTTTTCTCTTTGTAAATATTTGAACTCAATCTGAGGTTGTTCTTAAGGGTCGATTTTAAGATATTTTGACATGAGGAGCTTGTTTAGGTTCAATTTGATTTAATGTATCTTTAGGATAAAGTGTGTTATTTATAATATATACTCCATTAATCCAATAGTCGCAATCATGTCCTATTTATGAGTGTTGATAAAATTTAATCATCTCTTACAATTACCCACACTTATATGTGGCTTAGCAATTGATTGGTCCATGGTATCTATTTAATCAAAATTGAGAGTCATTTCTCAATTATATAATTGAGAGTGTTCTTGTAAATTACTTTTATGCATTAATCAATTATTTTTTTGCCTTGTAGTATTTCTATTTTTGAGGTTTTTACTAGATAAACAATCATGTCCTAATTATCAATGTGTGTATACTATGTTATTTTTCTTAAAATATCTACTATATGTTACGATATACTTTATATTTTGAATAAGGATAACCATCAATTTGTGCATGTTAATTTTTTGTCTTAGGATATATGCCTTATGTCAAGATATACTTTATATTTTTTAACAAGGATAACCAATTGAGGAGGAGGAGATGCACCAACTTAGTTTTATGAAATAAATGTGAAAGTAATATTGATTACAATGTGCCATGGAAAAAAGATAATAATTAGCCTAGATAAGTGGTTGTCACTTTCTCTACACTATAGAACTTGTTATCCAAGTTATCTAAATCTTTGTTATATCATTAAAGATGAGTAAATAATTCAAGTACATCGCTAGCATTAACAAATCCATGAATCTATGTAAATTCAACTCACCATTTAATATCAAATTCTCTAAAACCTAAAAAGTTAACATGATAAATTTAGGTGATTCAAATTGTCTAAATTTTAAATTTTACATGTTTACCATTTCACCATCTAAACATATCAAACATAAATCCTATTTAATGATTAAAATGTATACCTTAAATATATATTGATATATATATATATATATATATATATATATATATATATATATATATATAATGAATATAAAAGATAGGTTAGAACTCAATTACATAAATCCATCAAACTAATATTTGAAAACTAATTAATACATACTTGTAATCATAACCTTGGCTAGAATCCAATTTGAAGGAGCACAATGTCTCCTATGATTGTTGCATTGAGATTTGATCTTGTGCTCTATTATGGCATGTGAGAAATGCTTGTAGAACTCTTTAGAAATTCAGTTGTGCCTTTTGTTTACTATGCGTCATTGTTGTTACTTGAAAATTCATAGAGTCATCTGATTTTATATCCTTTTTCCTCTTTTTCCTCCACTTCTTTCTAATATCGACTCATTCTTAACTTCCTGTTTTTCTCAATGAATATAATACAAATAATGGAATTGCGACACATTTATTTTAATTGATATACCTAATTAGGCCAATAGGCCTTCCTATGCATCAACTTTTTCGTCAACACTTTCATTCTCCTATTGACATTTGGATCTTCTGTTGTTTGACATCTAGCACAAATTTTCCTCTTTCCACTTGACATCTGTTTCCCACATGCATCATTGTTTCCCACATGCATAATTATTCTGGGTTTCTCATCAGCTTGGGTTAGTTATGGCTGTAACCACCTTACCCCTAACCACATTTTCGCCTCATTTTCCAGCTTGGGTTAGTTATGGCCGTAACCACCTTACCCCTAACCACATTTTCGCCTCATTTGCCTTCTCCAAGCCCGGAGGAGCTCTGCTCACGACTGACGACATTGATGATTTGTGGCAACAATTGCCTGTAAGTATTTGAATCATTCTAACATTAACCTGTTGCTCTGTTTTAGTTTTTTGCTGCCTGAAAGAGAAAAACTCGTTGCTTTTTTTTCTTTATTTGTTGTTAGACAGTTTGTGAGCGAATATATTGTAGATTTGGAGGGCGCGGTATTAGTTAGGGTTATAACCAGGGATGACAACCCTAGACGTGTGCTATATATATCCTTTCGTGCTTACACTCCTGTGTCGTGCTTTGTATGTTGTTTCGTTGTGGGGTTGGTTGGCAGTACTGGCGGCAATTATTTTGGCTGTGGCATCACATGGGCTATGTTGTGGTTACTCTCTGATGCCCTGTCATAGGGATGAAGACCACATTGTTTTAGATGCTTGTTAAAGGGCCGTGTCTTCCCCTATTTCTGCCGCTTCTGGAAGGAATGTGTGTTGTTGTAATCTGGATCGTTTTCTGGAATCTACAACTCCAACAGTTCCTCTTCAGTATCTGCCCAAGTTACTTGCTTTGAAACCCTATTGTGATGAGCCTCCAGTCTATTTCCGATAATTTTCCAGTATTCATGGTGTATTTATTTTATCCCTAGTAATGTTAGGCTTGTAGCTAGATGTACATTTTAGGATTTTGATATCTTGTGTTATGAACCCTATATTTTTAACAACATGTTTTCTAGCTATTCTGTCATTAGCTCTTCATTGATAATAGGAATAATTCTTGGTTTCACAGACATTCATGAAAGGATGGAGGGATTCTGAAGCCAAATCCATGCCCTTCTTCAGTCTTGGTGATCTGGGGGAGTCGTTCAACGAGTGGAGTGCATATGGTGCTAGAGTACCGATAGTGTTGAATGGAAGCGACACTGTTATGTAGTATTATGTACTGTCTCTTTCTGCCATTCAGCTTTACACGCACCCTTCTCGACCTAATATTGGCACCAGGTAGATTATCCAATTCACCAGTTATTTTCATAGCAAGTCATGTCAAAGGGAGGTTCCTTAATATTTTGTAAATCTGACCACAGCTGAATGCTTTTGTATAATAATAATATGGTAAATAAGGCATAATATACACCGTAGCTCCTGTTGTTCTAACTTTAACAATTTAGCTCCTGTTGTTTAACAATTTTTTTTGGAGAAATCTATCTTTGCAAACGATTATGCTCTAATGCTGCTCCAGACCATGAAACTATTGCATGCTTCGGCGGCTTTCTATATCAGTTGTGTCATATCTGAGACAAGATTTTGCCTGTCACAATTCAATGTTAATGCACATGTCTTTCATTGGAGCAATATCATTTAAAACTTGATAACGTTTGGACACGTGATTCACGCTGGCTCATTTGAGTCCTGAACATGCTCTGTTTTTTTTTGCAGGCACCCTGGTGAGGAGAGTGATGCAAGTGATGATTATAGAGATACAGGTAGTGAAGGTAGTAGTAGTAGTGATGAAGCAGAGCGAGACTCAAAATATGGCGGGGCAATAGAAGTCACTCTAAAGCTGCACAAGAAGGCTTTTCTAGTGATGATGGTGAAGGAAGCAGTTGTCCTTCATTTCAATACTTTGAGCAAGCAACTCCATATAGTCGTGAACCTCTGCCTGACAAGGTAAGATCTGGTTATGCATTTATTTTGAGGAATGTTTTATTTCATGGTGTAGTTTCAATTGCGAGGTTAAAATTAATATCTGTTAACTGGATGTTGCAGATTGGAGATCTTGCCAAGGACTTTCCACAGCTGAAAACCTTAAGAAGCATTGATCTGTTGCCTACCAGTTGGCTATCGGTTGCGTGGTATGCCATCAATTATACTTGTGCAATCCTTGATTAAGTTGGTGTGGAGGCCAGTTAGTTATTAAGCATTCCTGTTCTATTGGATATTGTTCAATGCGATCAGTAATGTCTAGATGAATGTTCATTATTTACCGCTATCTAATCAAAACAAGAATTCCTTACAGGTACCCAATATACAATATACCAACAGGTCCAACCTTGCGAGACTTGGCTGCCTACTTCCTAAATTTTCATTCCCTTTCATCTCCGCTAAAAGGTTTGATTCATCTGTTTTCTATTTTTGTTCCTCCATCTTGTTGCTAGTTTGTTCACATAGTTTTCATATCAGTAAAGCATGTTGATGCTTTTTGAATTCTCATTTTCTCACTCCGCATTTGATCTCTAACTGATGTTTTGGTAGATGGTGGCAGTATTCATGTAAGTACTGGAGGGAAAATTGTTCCTGTCACTCCACTAAGCAATTCTAGGAGTTCTCCAAAGATAGCTTTACCAGTATTTGGTCTCGCTTCTTACAAGTTGAAGGGGACAGTGTGGAGTACTAATGGCAACTGTGAACGACAACAGGCTAACTTTTTGTTTCAGTCAGTTGATCAATGGTTGAGATTACATCAGGTGAAACATCCAGATTATGATTTTTTCCTTTCACATGGTTCTTCATATGGAGGATGAACTAGACACATCCATAACAATGGGTTTTTTGTTGAAACGAAAGAATCAGTTGGGTTATGAATGGCTTTTTTTTATTACAGCCATTAGTAAGACCAAATACCAGGAGTCAGTGGAGTGTGTGAACAAGCAAGTTGAGGGTTGTTCACAAATCTTTGTCTATGATCTCCTCAATATAGTCAAAAGATAAAAATATAAACATTCTCAAAAAGTTCTGCAATAGAAAATGAAAAAATGCAAGTCAAAACTCGTACCAAAAGGGTATATTTAAGAGAGAATGGGTTTTTGGGTAAACCTTTGGCTTGTCTGTTGTAAGAGAAAATTGATGGAAAAAAAAGTGAAAAGAAAAAAAGAATTGCCATTTATGAAATAGGAGGAAGAGGAAATGCTGAAGGAGATGAAATGTCCTGCATTCCAAACTCTATGTCAGTACAAGAATGTCATAAACCATTACAGGTTGAATTTTAAGTCGTGCAGTTTTTTTATTTCAATTTAGGTACGCTTGTTCTCTGGGACGAAAGTTCTTGGATGTGGTTGCAGACAACTATCATCCAATTTAGACTGCCTGAGTAGATATTTAATTTAAAGCCAAACTTTTGACATGAAAACACTGATTTGTGATGATGGGCTGACAATGGATATTGTCTAGAGTGGTTTTTGAAAAGCTGCATGCCCAGTGGTGGCAATTGCTATTATTGTGAGAGCAGTCGTTGGTTTTTGAGTAATTGTTGAGAGCATTTGAGTATTTTCTTCAAGGGATTTTCGCTACATTAAAACAAATTGTGGCTAGTGTAGGATCAACTTTTGTCCTATCAGGTTCTCTTTGGAGTTGATGGATTAAGAAAATAAGAAAAAAATGAAAAGTAAACCTTTGATTCTGAGTCAATATTAAGATATTTTGTGTCAATTTGCTTCCAATGGTTGATGAATGATTTGATTTTCTTCAACGTGATTAGAAAGTAGTTATCAATATTTTCCCAGTAGCGATCAAAGCCTGACGTGAGTTATCTAATTATTTTTTCAAAATTTCCATTAGTTAATTATTGGGGATGACTAAGTTGCGGAGAGAGCTTTATGTCGATCATATGATTGTTATTGTCACACCCCCAATTCTTTTTTCGTTAATTGGCAACCGTGCGGCACCGCCTAAGTAGTTAACATGTTCCATTGTTAAGTTACTTTGCGAACTATGCCTAACATTCATCTTCATTCATTAACAATATTAATGTGCGGAATCCATTAACATTATAACATCTTCATAAACATCATAAAACAGCAGAAGGAACACCATTCATATGCAAATAAGAATCTTTTATTATATATGTGAAAATATACAAGTGACCGGGAGCAAAGCTCCACCAGCGTTATACCCGTGTCGGGTGCCCACCTCGTGCACACCTTGCACAGTGGTCTCACCCACACTACCGTTCAACACACACAAGTTTCCTTGCCTGAGTTGGGCGGGCACGCCCTTGCATGACCCTCCACCCAAACTACAACCGAACTCGTTCCAAAGTTTTCCTTCGAACGGCGGGCGGGCGCCTTCGTGTGCCCTCCACCCGCACTACGACCCATCACCAAGACCCGTGCCTATCTCCGTGTAGAGCTGCCCAGCGAGTGGGCACATAGACCTGCGCACTTGCTGCGGCTCTCTTCCACCTTCGCACCTCTTCTTTGATGTGTGATCGATGTCTGAATGTGTGTCATTTGCCATGACTCGCCTCCATACTTATACGGTGGCTCGCGGAGGTCGTGCCACCCGGCCGACCCTCCATTCAACCTCCCAACTGATGCGTCCGTTTGCAAACTCCGCCCGAAGTGTAGGTCGGCCCGCCCATGGCACGGGACCACCCCACCTCGTCTCACCCATTTGCTAACTTTTCCCGGTCGGCCCACGGTGCAAGTTGCCAGCTCGCCTGTGTATATATAACAAGGCAACCAACTCATCCACAATCATTTGTCTCGCCCTCGGTCACCTTAGCTCGCGTGTTTCATCACTTCGTTTGGTGGGTGGGCGCACCCGGGCGACTCGCAAGCCGTAGGGCGTTACATTCTCCCCCACCCGAAATCATTGTCGCCCTCGACAATCCTCATCTCCTTAGCAGCTTCCTATCATACTTCTCAATCTTCTTCTTCCATCTCCAAAGTGAGTCCTTCGTTTCCCAGCTTTCCTCCTCTGGTGCATTCTTCCATCTGACAAGAAATTCTCGTTTCATGTGGCAACCAATCCTATAGTTTTGAAGCTCAAAATCTTCTCGAACTCTAAATTTAGCTTGTCCACAATCTCGACTGGTCCTCTCGGTGGTTCAGCTCTCTCTAGATGATTAGCATCAAGCCTGCATCTCTTCAGCTGACTCATGTGAAAACCTGGATGCTTCATGTGCATATGGTGTGGAAGCTCCAGCTCATAAGCAACTTCCCCCACTTCCTTCTTCACTCGGAATGGTCCCTCATACTTCTGTGTTAGTTTACTCGCAGTCCCTTTAGGTGGCTGAAACTGCTTCCCGGTAATCCTGAGAAACACCATATCTCCCACACTGAAGTGTACATCCCGTCTTCCCTTATCTGCCCATTTCTTCATTCTCCTTACAGCTTCATGCAAGCGCAACCATGCCAGCTCCAAGGTCTCATCCCAAGCCTTTATGAATTTCTTCGCATGAGGACTTCTCAGAAACCCTCCTGTCACTCAGTATGCGGTGTGACTGTCATCTATCCATTCACCAAATCAAATGGACTGTACCCCATCGCAGAACTCTTTTGAATGTTGTAGCTAAACTGAGCAACATCCAAGAGTTCAGGCCAATTCTTCTGATCAGCCATCACATAATGCCTCAAGTAATCCTCCAGCAATGCGTTGATCCTCTCGGTCTATCCATCTGTCTGCGGATGGTAACTCGAACTCATCAACAACTCTGTTCCGACTAACTTGAACAATGTAGTCCAAAATCTGCCTGTAAAACGCGGATCTTGGTCTGACACGATGCTTAACGGCATCCCCCAATACTTCACTATGTTCTTGAAGAACAACTCCGCAATCCGCTCGGCTCCACAAGGCATCTTTGTTGGAACAAAGACAGCATACTTGGAAAAACAATCAACCACGACCATTATCCCATTATACCCCTGAACCTGTGGCAACTGAGTGATGAAGTCCATCGAGACACTCATCCATGGTCTCTCAGGAATCGGTAAAGGCTGCAACAGACCTCCTTGCCTCTAATTATTCGATTTTTCCTGCTGACAAATGTTGCACGTATGTACATACTCGTCTACATCCTCCTGCATCTTCTCCCAAAAGAATCCTCTCTCCAATAATGCTAAAGAACGACGTTGCCCTGGGTGGCCAGCCCATGGTGAGTCATGGCACTCCTTCAAAAGGTGCCTTCTGAGCCTAGATGACTTTGGAACATAGAGTCGGTTTCCAAAGAACAAGAATCCATCCCGTAGAAAGAACTTTCGTGTCTTCCCCTCCTTTATCTGCTTCACTATATTCTGCGCCTGAGTATCGGTCTCAACACTTTCCTTGAGCTTATTCTGCATCTCTTCTAACATCTGAACTTGACTCCTACTCCTAGTTGCCCGGTCTTCCCCTTCCAATGCTGCAAGTTGTCCCTTTCTGCTAAGGGCATCTGCTACCGCATTGTGTCTTCCCGATCTATACTCAATAGTCATGTCGAACTCTGCCAAGAAGTCCTGCCAACGAGCTTGCTTTGCAGAAAGCTTCGGTTGTGATGCAAAATAACTTGCTGCAACGTTGTCTGTCTTGACAACAAACGGCTTCCCAATCAGGTAATGCCTCCATACATGTAAACAGTGAATGATTGCAGTCATCTCCTTCTCATGGACCGGATACCTCCGTTCTCTATCCTGCAACTTCCAACTCTCATACACCACTAGATGCCCATCCTGCATAAGAACCCCTCCTATGGAAAAATCTAAAGCATCTGTGTGTACCTCAAACGGTCGCTCGAATTCCGGCAACTTCAGTATCGGTGTTGTAACCATCCTCTTCTTCAAATCATCAAATGCCACCTGACATTTATCCATCCAACTCCATCTCTTGTCTTTCTTCAACAAGTCGGTCAGTGATGATGTTACCTTGGAGTACCCCTCTACAAACTTCCGTTGGTAGTTGGTCATGCCCAAGAACACCCTCATCTCATGGAAATTCTTCGGTTCAACCCAGTCCTCGATCGCCTTCATCCTCCTCGACTCCATCCGTATGTACCCTTGGCCTACTATATGTCTAAGGAATGGAATCTTAGTCTGAGCGAACACACACTTAGACTTCTTCAAGTACAACTGATTTACCTTCAGTGCCTCGAACACCATCGCCAAGTGCTTCTTATGATCCTCCATGTTGTCACTATACACCACTATATCGTCCAAGTATACTACTACGAACGAATCCAAGTATGGTTGTAGAACATCATTCATCAAAGTGCAAAACGTAGCAGGAGCATTGCACAACCTGAATGGCATAACAAGGAATTCAAAACTACCATACCTCGTTACTATCGCGGTCTTCTTCTCGTCTCCTTCAGCTATCCGCACCTGATAATACCCATGCCTCAAGTCCAGCTTGGAAAACACTCGGGCTTTCGCAAGCTTGTCAAAGCAATTAGTAGCCAATGGCAAAGGATACTTGTTCCTTACCATCTGCTTGTTCAATGCACAGTAATCACAGCACATCCGTAGCTCATTCGAATCCTTCTTCTGCTGGAACAATACCGGAGCACCATAGGGGGACCTTGAAGGTCTGATGAAACCTGCATCAGTTAACTCCTTTAACTGTCATTTCAACTCCTCCAACTCGGGTCCTGACAACCGATAAGGTGCTTTAGCCGAAGGTTGCTTCCCTGGATCAAGCTCAATGCTATGGTCCACTGCACGCCTTGGTGGAAGCTTCTTTGGTAGCTCATCCAACATCAAATCTGCATATTTGGCCAGTACCTCGGAAATCTCGGCTGGAACAGGCGTCCCCACTCCATCACCTTCGACTTCCTTGAACATCATTGCATATGTCTCCATATCTGACTCCTTCATAGCCTTCTCCAAACTCAGTGCAAAAACATGCTGCACCTTGACTTCCCGCCTTTGCCTATGAGTGGGCAAAGTCAAATTTTGTGACTATCCAACCAGCATCGCCTCATCACAGAAGGGGACAACAATTTCCTTGTTGCCCTTCAAGAAAACTTGCCCCAATATCATATCAAAGTCGTTCATCTCCATCACAGTGAAGTCCAACTGACCCTTCCAGTCTTTTATCTGCACAGGCACTTCGTGTGCCAAACCCACCACTTTAGCTCTAGAGTTCACTGCCTTGACTTCCACATTCGATGGGAAGATCAACAGTCCAACCTCTTTTGCCAACTGTGTCGTCAGGAAGTTATGAGTGGCCCCGTTATCCACCAGAGCTTGAATGGTCTTGCCATGAACCATCAAGTCCACGAAACCCAGACTGTTAATCCACGATTTCTCCATAACTTTTCCCTGCATACATGTCTATTCTCTGCAAGTAGCTCTGATACCATCTGTCACGCCCCCAATTCTTTTTTCATTAATTAGCAACCGTGCGGCACCGCCTAAGTAGTTAACATGTTCCATTGTTAAGTTACTTTGCGAACTATGCCTAACATTCATCTTCATTCATCAACAATATTAATGTGCGGAATCCATTAACATTATAACATCTTCATAAACATCATAAAACAGCAGAAGGAACACCATTCATATGCAAATAAGAATCTTTTATTATATATGTGAAAATATACAAGTGATCGGGAGAAAAGCTCCACTGGCGTTATACCCGTGTCGAGTGCCTACCTCATGCACGCCTTGCACGGTGGTCTCACCCGCACTACCGTTTCAACACACACGAGTTTCCTTGCCTGAGTTGGGCGGGCGCGCCCGTGCACGACCCTCCACCCAAACTACAACCGAACTCGTTCCAAAGTTTGCCTTCGAACGGCAGGCGGGCGCCTTCGTGCGCCCTCCACCCACACTACGACCCGTCACCAAGACCCGTGCCTATCTCCGTGTAGAGCTGCCCGGTGAGCGGGCGCATAGACCTGCGCACTTGCTGTGGCTCTCTTCCACCTTCGCACCTCTTCTTCGATGTATGATCGATGTCTGAATGTGTGTCATTTTCCATGACTCGCCTCCATACTTATACGGTGGCTCACGGAGGTCGTGCCACCGGACCGACCCTCCATTCAACCTCCCAACCGATGCGTTCATTTGGAAACTCCACCCGAAGTGTAGGTCGCCCCACCCATGGCACGGGACCACCCCACCTCGTCTCGCCCATTTGTTAACTTTGCCCGGTCGACCCACGGTGCAAGTTGCCATCTCGCCCGTGTATATATAACAAGGCAACCAACTTGTCCACAATCATTTGTCTCGCCCTCGATCGCCTTAGCTTGCACGTTTCATCACTTCGTTTGGCAGGTGGGCGCCCGGGCGACTTGCAAGCCGCAGGGCATTACAGTTATTGTGTTATATGTCAAGGTGGGAGAAAAAGAAAAGTAAAAGATCAAAATTATGAGTATTTAGCATGAACATTATTTTCATTTTTTTGAGTTGTATGATCAACTATTGTCATGTGAGTGTTCTCATAGTTGACTGTAAAGATGGTTGAAGTAGTGGGCTTAGTGGCTTGCTATGTTTGTATTGCTTTGATATATATTTGAAATTATTCAATGTTGTTCATTTGTCATACTTTGGACATACCTTGGGCGGATATATCTTTTCATTCAAGGAAATGTTTAGGGAAAGTATTATGTTGCTGGAGTTGTGAATTGAGATTTTAAGAAGTTGCTTGGGGCTATTGTGGATATAATAAATTATACTGATAGTTTGGAATGTGCAGGAATTTTGCTTTAGAAAAATAGAATAGATGTGGTATCTCCAACCCAGAGTGATGCCCATGGATTCTCGATCTATAACCAATTTCATGCTTTCTCATCTCATGAATACCGTAGGCCTAGAGTAGGTGGAACTTTCTAATTGGCTCTGTAATTACATTGTAATTAAACCGTGGTCACCTCTCTTGGCATGATTTGGTTCTTCTTTCACTGGATGATCACATTTTCACTATCAAAGTGGCACTGTTAAATCAAGACTTTCTGTTCTAAAGATCTCCTTTGTTGTCCATGGTTGGCATCTTCGTTGTCCATGGCTAGATGCCATGTGCATGATGGTGTCGCCTAGTGTAAAGACCCCTACAATCCTCTGGACTACGCTTTAAACAAACTTGTGACCAATCTTACAAGGTAATGATTATGAAACTTGCATTTGTCCTATTCTGGGGAGTTTTTAACAAAAAGTAAAAGATCAAAATTATGAGAATTTAGCATGAACATTATTTTCATTTTTTTGAGTTGTATGATCAACTATTGTTAAGTGAGTGTTCTCATAGTTGACTATAAAGATGGCTGAAGTAGTGGGCCTAGTGGCTTGCTATGTTTGTATTGCTTTGATATATATTTGAAATTACTCAGTGTTGTTCATTTGTCATACTTTGGACATACCTTGGGAGGATGTATCTTTTCATTCAAGGAAATGTTTAGGAAAAGTATTATGTTGTTGGAGTTGTGAATTGAGATTTTAAGAAGTTGCTTGGGGCTATTGTGAATATAATAAATTATACTGATAGTGTGGAATGTGCAGGGATTTTGCTTTAGAAACATAGAATAGAGGTAGCGGTATCTCCATCCCATAGTGATTATGAGAATATATTGCTGATTGATTTCTTGCTGTCAAATTATGGCGGTATCTCCAACCCAGAGTTATTATGAGAATATATTCATGTTTCAATACTTTACTTTGTGTATCTTTATATATGTGCTAGAGCTGTAATGGAATGGTAGAAACGAAGAATAATAATTTGTATAATTTTGATTAAGGATTTATTTTATTTTGGGCAATTTATTGACTAGGTTTAGTTTGAATGATTGAATTATTATAATATTTATTATTTTGAATCAAAATACAATTCTTTCAATTTAACATTTTTATCGGCCTCTCTTTGCACCTTTTGGGACAATTGCTAATTTCACCTTTTTGTAAGAAATTGCATCGACCAGTTAATATTGATAAAATCCCATCCCAACCGTCGGGGGAAACGTAGGAGCTTTCAATCCTCCAGTACAGAATTTGACATTAAAATCTTGTGATAAACAAATATTTTATTCGTAGATTTAAGACGTGTGTCACTCTTACCTTGAGTGTCAGTGTGTCACTCTTTTTTAAGACGCGTGACAATGACATGATCAATATATGACATCATCCTTTGCCTAAAGCTGACGATCGCTGTTGCTGCTGATAATCCACCCTGAACCACGACATTTTGTTCACATTTTCAAAAGAACATACCAAATTGAATCTTTTGTCACATCAACTCTGATAGAATCTTGCGACAAAATCTAATAGAAATTTTTGAAAATTTATAATACAATTGTCAAATTTCGAAATTTTAGATTTTAACTTTAAGATTTTAACTTGAGTACCATAAAAAAAACTTCAAAATATTTTGAGTATTGTAGAAATTTTTAATAATAATATAAAAAAATATTCAAATATTTCAACACCTTGATTTTTTATTTTATATCTCCAAATTTCAACATCAAATAGGTGCAAGCGAATGTGCGGCAACAGTAGACAAAGACAGCACCTTTTAAAAATCCTACACAAGTCGTCGAAATCGGCTGGGGGGGATTAGGGATTACGGCTGAATCACGTGACTTTGATGGTCTTAAGAATTAAGATTCCGAGGCCTTTCCACCTATTAGATAGTACAAAGTCATTTTCTCTGATTTCCATTTTGTGAGATTTGGAACATATTTATACATTTGAATTGTAATATCGATCCATGATTTCAATTTTTGTGAGATTTAGAGCATACTTAACACATTTGACCTATAATATCGATCCATGGTTGGGTCCTATTATGTAAAAGAATTATATTTTATGTATAATGTAGATATAATGTTATTTAAAAAATAGTTTATATATATATATATATATGTATATATATGAAAGTTTTGGAGTATAATTTTAAGTTGAATTTTTTGGTTAAGAATTTTTTTTAACGTAGAGAAATATGTTAATGGTATAATATTTAATGGGCATATGGTATAATTAATAATAATATATTATATGAGCGATAGTGTAGTTCTTCGTATAATTTAGTGAGTCTCATAATACACAGTAATTATTGTCTTTATTGTTAATTTGATAACAAAATTATAATATATATTTTTAGTTTTAAAATATACCACATGAAATTTAAAAATAATTAATTTAATATTTTTATATTTTTTTGTGATTAGTGGAATTGGTTGGCTCCCGTATTCACATGAGATGGGTCTATTCTCGAAGGTTGCCACTATAACCTCTAGGTGCAACTGCATCACCCCCAAGCACAACACATGGGTAAGACGAGGTTTTAACCCTTGACGTGCATAATAACACACACATAATAATGTATCAATAATCCTTAAATCAATATAATAATTGAAAATAAATTAACATTGCAAATTCATCCATTCAAGTTCTAAAACAAGATTTGTAACTAAGTGATCATGACAATATGAATGATAAAAGCATTCTTCAACGCAAATTAATTAGATAATAAACAAATGTAAGAATATTTCTATCCCTAAACAATTAGTTACAACTTTACGATTAGTTACAAATTTACTAAAAAGAATGCTAATAATACCTTAAGGTTGTGTTAAAGGTCAATAAATATACAAATTCTAGCTACATTGTTTTCGCATGTTAGTCTTTGTTATCAGTACTAACCTTTCAACTATCCTTTAAAACATTCAACTTTCGTGTATTTTCATCGAAGAAAGGGTTAACCAACATGATTTTTCAATTCAAATATAATAATTATGCACATGAACATCGCATATTAAGCTTTCAACTACTCTTTAAAACATTTAAAACATTAAAAGTTGACCAACATTATGATCTTTCTCTAAATATAATGATTTTTCTCAATGACCATTTAAGAGTGTAGCAACATAAAACTAGATGTCTGTAAGTAGCTTTTTCATGTTTGGCAATGAAGAACATGTGCACATTCATGATGAGACAACAAAATTCTTACAAAGTGTATTTTTATTGATTATCTAGATGATGCAAAATATTATTCACTCATTGTATCTAATGTGTCAACAAAATTCATTGTTATAGGAGATATTCTCTATGATGAATATCTATCGTAACTTTTCATACTTGAATTCTACGAAATGTTTTACGTGTGTGCCATCTCCTTTTAACCCTCTTAGAATTTTGAGAGTGAAAATAATGCTTCACCTAATCAATTGTGTTCTCTGAATGAATTCAATGACCCTAAACCTACACTAGCTCCACCAATGCTCCACAACTTCCTTGATGGCTATATAAGAAGGGAAGTATTCATTGATCTAGTTGATGATTATTCTAATCAATGCTGAATAAACTATGAGTTTCACCAAGTCTCTTTTCTTTTACTTCAATTCTAGAGACTCCGCATCTAAAAATATTTAAAGAAGCTTCTAGCCATCCGGAATGGGATACCATCATAAATGAAGAATTTTGTTGATTGATGATGAATGATATTTGAGACTTATTCTAAAATGAAGAACTTTTCAAACACAAGTGAGTTTACTGAATAAATATGTCGCAATAGTATTGTTGGTAGATGGAAGCCTGATTAGTTTCGAAATGTTATTTCACAAGTAGAACACAATGAGTACAAAAAAATATGTACCTTAGTTGCCAAAATAAATTCCATCCACCTTGTCCTTACACTTATTTCCTAATATATACATAAATATATCTAATGGATTTAAAATACACCTAAGAAATTTCTATGCAATAAACATGTATTTTGTTTAGAGTGATATCCCTCAATGGCCTCAAGCAAGCTCCTCAATATCGTATAAAAAAGTGGGTTGATTTCTTCTTGACTCTAACTTTTCTATATGTCATTTTAACCCTAACATTACCATATATACACGTATTGTATGTTAATGATATTATACTCATATTCTATTGCTCACACCAAACTTCTAAACCATGTGAAATCCAATATTAGAATACTTTTGACATCATAAACTTAAGTTATTTGCATTATTTTCTTATCCTCCAACTTTTGAAAACTCAAGAAGGTATTTCTCTTTCCCAACCTAAGTATGCATGCTATTTATTAGTCATTTCTTTCATATAGACAATTGTAAACTAACCCTATATTACTTCCAATATGAAGTTGTTTTTTCAATGACCTACAACTCACTTGTTTCACTTTCCCAACCTAAGCATGAATGTGACATTCATCATTGATTTCACATGGTTGATTACAGATCAACCACATCTCATTTCAAGTGTGGATTTAAAAAAAATTCCTCTTAATCCTCACTCATAATGGACATCACTTTAGACCTATAGGAAGACGGTGTCATCTGATATCTACCTCTTACTTGACATTTTTGTTATTGTTGGTCCTATTACCTAGAACGTATAATATTCTTAGAAAAACCATTGTAAAAACCAAAGCGGATATTTTGGTATATCTAGCATATAGTTTAATTTGGTATTTGTTATAGTACATGAAGATCACATATGTTTGATTGTTGTATAGATTCCAATTGGGCTTAGGCACCTAATGATTAGATGTTTATTGTAAGATATATTTTAAACATTGGTTTTAAAGCTATCACTTAGATTTTCAATAAACAAAATTGTCTATCTTTATTTATTAAAATTAGGATATCAAGCAACAATTTGTGCAATTTTAGATGTTATTTCACTTATACTAGCCTAGATTCATCTAACTATGGATCTATCATGCGCCGATATGGATTAAATCTCTCTAGGTTCAAACCTTCTCTTTGGAGTGTAGAATTTGAGGAAATGTTTGCACCTTGAGGGAATTGATCCTTCCGGGCGCACGATATCTCT
The DNA here is from genome assembly GCA_031772625.1 of Pinus tabuliformis. Lineage (NCBI taxonomy): Eukaryota > Viridiplantae > Streptophyta > Pinopsida > Pinales > Pinaceae > Pinus > Pinus tabuliformis. The sequence goes on from CM062812.1 coordinate 435,511,167, forward strand.
AGAGTTATATGGATCTAGGTTGGTTCGAGTTGAGGGCAACAACGTCACATTTTTATATTATCATTATTATGTATATGTTTGAGATAAACTTCATACTTTGGAATTTGCATTATTTTTTCTTTTCTTGACATGAACATATCATTCTTTTTTTTTAATTTAGTGTGTGTTGCTTGTCTTGAATGGTTTGTATGTCTATGCTTGGATGATTTGAGATGTTTGTGTATTTATGTGTTTGGATTTGGATGGTAATGTTTGAGACTACTACATTTGTTATCTTTTATTTCTATATGTGTATGTAATTGTATGTTATTAATTAGTTGGTGATGAAGAAGGGAGACAATCTTGGGTTTTCTCTTGGCATGCTCTGGCGGGGAGATGGATTAGCTCCTCTCAATGCTCTCAGTGGCAATGGTAATTAAGCTTCCCAGACCCCTAGTTGGATGGTACTGCTGACAGAGTACAACCTTTAATTCTGGAAACTTTTGTGTGTGATGTGGTCTTCTTTCAACTAAAATTTTCCCTCACCTCAACAGAAGACAACCCTATGTTCAACCTTGTGAAGGTATTTCCTTCCAGCGGTTAGGATAGTAGTTTGAGGAGGAGTGTGGTGCTTGGGGGGAGTTAGTACCATGGTTTGGTGTGGAAGGCCACACCAGTAGTGGTTCATGGTGAAAGAAGGACATTCCAAATGTTGTGACAAAGAGGACGACCTAGGCGAGGTGGAGGAAACTAAGGAAGAGAAGAGCACGAGGAGGAAGGAGAATTGGTTCCTCCTATCAGGAATTCACCTAGACGAGTGGTTTTACATGCCCCTTTTGACTCCATCGAAGCTCAAATCCACTTGTTTTAATGCTTCTTTGGTTAGCTATCACAATATCAGAATCTGGACCATGCTAATTTGGTTAGTTTCTTTGCTAACATCCTCCAAAATCAATGTCGTATCTTGGATCGACAGGCCACTCTCAGAAGGAATTAGAGGTGTCTCCAGGACTACATGGATAGTTTTGAGACTCACATGGCTCACGTGGAATCTCACATCCACGAAGCCTTTCACCGCCCTGAAAATGTTTCGCAAGCTACAGAGGTCAATCCTGCTCCTTCTCAGATGCACGAATGATTACTCGTTGTATATTATTTTTGGGTAAATTTTGTTCATGGTGGGCTATGGATCTGATGAGGCCATGTTTTGTCAAGTTTCTTTCTATTTTGTTCTCTTTGTACCTAAAGGCCAACAAATTTGGTTGGACTGAGGCCATTTTTGCATTCTCTCAAAACTCCTCACAATGTAATTTTCTCATGATATAATAAGAAAATGTTGACTTACAAAAAAAATAAAAATTTAATCAAGATTCATTCATTCTTATAGCATTTGACCTTGTGAATTTGCTATATTATATTTGCAAACGATTAATTTATTTCCTAGATTGTAAGGTAGGTCATGTATAAAAATGTAAAATTTTCAAATTTATGCCAAAGATCAACATGATATTTACTAAAATTGTACAATATTTGAAATTGAAATTATGGGTGTGTAATTACTTTAATTATTTAACTACCTCTTTGTTTCAATCTTTATAGAGTATATTCATTATATTTTAGTTCAGATAGAAATTGAAATTTTCACTATGATTTTGTTGTAATTGTCTTTTTTTTTAAATTAAAATGCATAATTGGAATCAATTATTTTTATTTTTTTAAAGTTCGTCTAGTGCTACATGTCAAGGGGGATTGAATTTCTGATCACTTGGATTCACAAGGGCTTGCCAACATGCTTTTTGCCAATTGTGCTACCACCTATAGACATAATTGGAATCAATTATGTCATGGATAATACCGTAAAATTTTCAAATTTATGTCAAATATCCTCATGATATTTACTAAAATTGCACAGTACTTGAAATTGAAATTATGAAAGTGCAATTACCTTAATTATTTAACTACCTTTTTCATTCTCTTTCATTCATTCTTTGTAGAGTATATTCACTATATTTAAGGTGGGATATAAATTAAAAATCTCGCTATATTTATGTTGTACCTGTCTTTATTTAAATTAAAATGCATAATTAGAATCAATGCCTTGAAAATCCCATTGGGTACCTATATTGTGTATAGCTTAATATTTTTTGAACTGCTAAGCATACAAAATAGTAACTCAAATTGAAATTCCACAGGACATTGATTTGGTAGTTTAATAACATGTTACTTAATTTCTTTCCATCCCCCTTTTATCTCACACTACTAACATTGAGTTTCAATTTATTTACGATAAGAACCCTTAAAATAATACCCCACTCCATATGAAAAAATATATAAATTCATTCCAAACCAAATTATTTTTAATTTTTGGCCTATTAATATGACTTTATGAGCTTCATAAAAACGGTTGCATATTTATTCTAATTTTTGGATATGTGTTAAAATTTACTTAAACAAATTTTTATTGTATCATGATCTTCTTATTATTATTAAATGTATAAATGAATTTAGCATCTTGAATTATTTTTTTCAGTAGTCCCATTATGGAGATATCACAATTCAAATTTAAAATCAGAATTTAAATTTATGCGAGAGAACGGGTTGTTAAATCTCCATAGCTAGAGTCTCATCAACCCCTTTACGATGTATATCTTGGTCATATCAATTGTTGGCCCTCAGTTTTGGTCTATTTTTGCTTAAGGAAACTTACTTAATGTTTATATTTTCCATCACATCCATCTCATTTTGATGTATTTTATGCATATTCAGGTGTTTAATTTTAATTTTGCAATTTCTAGAAGTTTTTATGAAAATTGAGTTTCAAGTGCAATTTTGGACTGAATCAGAAATTCCCGTACTAGCTATGTGGATGACATATTTGCAGGACACTTGGGCTCGAGCTGGATGCATGAATGGAAAGCTTGGGAACTAGGACTGAGCTAACTCCACTTGGTTCGGTCAGAACAAGCTTTATTAGGCCTGGTCAAGGCTGGTCAAACATGACTAGTCACCAGAAAATCCCTAGGAAATAGGGCAGTTTTGAAATTTTATGGGATTGACCATATTTCTTGGGATGAATTGGATGAGTTCGACCAAGATAAGTCGATATGAGTAGATATGAGTGTTAGAGATAATATATATTAGTTTGTTTCACAAAACCTCCATTTAAAGCCCAGACTTTGATGGCTTAAGAATGTAATTTATATGTAGCTTTTGTATAATTTTATGTTGAGACAGTTTGGAGTTGGAAGCTAATTTGAAGAACCTGTTTCATTTCAATTTGTTGTTCATGCTTGGTTGATTTACTGAAGTTGTTGTAGCTGAGATTTCTTCAAGTGTGCAAGGCAAGGGTGGAGGGCCCCCACACCAAGCTAAGTGCACTTCCTGGTTCAATTTTCATAGTTTTCATAGATTAGTTCTTGTTTCAAATGTATTTAGATGTGTGATGATTGCTGAATGAATATTGGTTTAATTCTAATCTACATACGAAGGGACACAGAGGAATTTAAGTTAAATTCCCCTTCTATTTGATCTTGAACTAAAACTGAATTTCATTCTCCATTTCTTATTTGAAGTTATTTCTGCATTTCTGGTTTGAAGCAATGGTGATTGTGATATAGTAGGATTGTGAAAAAGAACAATCTGGACCTCCTTAGTTAGGAGCCTCTTCTTTTACATCTTCTGCATCATAAACCATTGTTAATTAGTTCTCTTAGATTTATCTTCATGAAAGTAGTATTGTAGGGAAGGACAACCTGGTTCTCCTAAGTTAGGAGCCTCTTCCCTCATATATTACATAAATGAATTAGGAATTGTTAAAATATGTTTATATTTGTAATATGTACTTCTTTAAATATTCAAATTTTATCTTCTAAACTTGATTATATTTGATGTCCATATACTGTGGATTTGCCTCCAAGTTTTACAAACCCGAATTGATAATTAAATACTTGTGTTAATTTAGTCAATAAATTAGCCCAACATTTTGGCGGCGTTGCCGGGGAGGCAATTATCAGCATAGTCAAATAGAAGCTAGACAAAAACACTAAAAAATTTAGTTAGTATACATTTCTGTTAGTTATGTTTCTTTATGCCTAGAAATAGGGATCCTAAAATTAGGTTTCCAAAACAAACCCCCCCAACAAAAACATAAAATCAAAAAAAAAACTACAAAATCCATTTTCAACGACAAGATCTAAAAAATGATGTTAAAGAATAGGCTACAACACTACTTCATTCTTCAACATTCTTTCTCATCAAATCTTTATGATCAAATAAGTTGTCATGTCCAAACATTCATTAACGTATATTTTCCAAATTTGGATGTGAGTTTACTCATGATCTTGTTACGAAAATGGATGCACTGGAAATTCTCTTATACTTGAGAGAATGAATTATTTTTCTAAAATAGAATAGGATAGAATAGAATAAATAAACAAGTAGAATGAATTCACAATAAGACTTCCATAATAAATTTGTTTCAAACTATTTCTTCAAATCATTGTTCAATATTCATTTGAAAGGACTACATGGCAAAATGCAGTAAGAACAAGCCTATTTTGGGTAACCATATATGATCATTCTGAAATCATGGTTTTTTTTTACATATCTCTTGAAATCTAGTTTTGGAATCCATTTTGAAGTTTTCAATTTATATCACAAATAAAAATGTGATCAAAATCAAAACTAGGTCTCAAGTGAAATATTAAGGACAGAGTTAGTACAGCCTATATTTGAAGTGTCTAATGGAAACATTTTTATCTGAAATTCATAGGGAAGATAGCCCTTGGAATCTAGTTTCCAAATCAATTTGAATCACTTCAATCAGGTATCATATGAAAAAGTTATTCTTGAAATACTAACTACTTGTCGAAAAATCTGCATGGTGACAATTCTAGGTCTTGACTGTTCATTGGCATATTTGACATACCAAATCATCTTCTTTTGCAAACCTATTTATATGGGAGATATATATTCAAGTATAGAATCATCCCATTTGCAGGTGAAATGAAAAATTTATGCCACATTTAGTGACTGCATGTCTTCAAAACAACATAGTAAAACTCTGCCTCCTAGGTCTGTTCATCACCAATTTTGTGATATCAAGCCTAAGAATTTTTAAAACATGTTTCTACTGGAAATACAAAAATGAATCTAATTTAATCTCCAAGTGGAATCACATTGATCCAATCTTTATCAAAGAAGTTACACTTCAAATAGTGACTGTTGGTCTAGTTAAAAATTAACAAGCAGCTCTATCAAACATGGCACTCCTTATAATTTTTACCATATCATTTTAAACCATTTTGAAAACATGTTTATACTGGAGGTAGCCATATGAATTCACTTCAACTTGGCTTTGGAATCACTCTAATTGGATATAAAACGAATATTTTGTAAACAAAATACCACTAGGAGGTCTAGGCTGGCCACCATTCCTCAAGGGGTAAATAAATGCATTATGTTTGTCTATCATATTTGGACTTGTTTTCTAAGCAATGCTTGTAATGATTTACATGTTTATTGGAAGAAGAGAGACTGTACACCTCTCTTCCTCCATCATCTAATGTTGTATTGCAGGCAAGTGCTATGTTTTTGCAGGTCATAGGAAGAATGAAGGAGTGAACTCCATGGATGAAGTAATTTTCAAAGTCCAATTCATATTCCAGAATATGAATACAAATGTTCAAGTCAAAGAAAAGTGAAAATTCACCTGATGTTGAGTTCATTCAATGAAACTCAAACTCTTGAAGCTTGCTCTTAGATGCTGACCACCAACACCACCAAACCCTACAACATGATTGAGATCAAGGCAAAAAGACATGAAGCTAATCATTAGAAGAAGCAGTCAAGTTCTGTGTCACATCAATATCCAAAGAAGCCTTTCATAAGATCATAAGAAGCCTTTCATATTGAATTCATATTGTTCATGATTTGATTCATCATCCATACTGTATGTTAAGCTCCACGACCATGCATGTTGAAGTCCAGACTTACTACTATATCATGACTTCAATATAACCTATTTTCATAAGCTTTTCATACTTCCCTACTCCATTACACCCCACCTCCATCCAGAAAAGAAAAAATAAAAAATAAAAAAAGGTAAAAAATAATAAAGGAGTTTGGTTGTGAAAATCCATGAAAGTGGCACAATACAAACTCGAATTCATATCGGAAAACCAACTTGTTTGGCCAATATGAATTCTCTATTTTATTTTACCATTTCTTCAGTAAGAGTTTTCAGGAATCATCCTCCAGAATAAGCAAGACTTGGGGACAAGTCTCATAATAAGCAAGGAGGAAGGTCACAAAAAGAAACTTAGTTGTGCAGCTGAATTGACGACGGAACTTGTATTGTTGGCAGTTGGGACCTGAAATATATTTGAAATCAATTGCAGAGGGACCTGAAATGTTAGCAAACACACATGTATATATTGCATAAAAATGTACATGACAGAAGGGACCTGAGTTATTATGAATCAATTGCAAAGGGACCTGAACGACATGAACAATCAATGGACCAGAATCAATGAAGGATGCTAGAACAAAAGCCAAAAATAAATTCTATGTTTCTATCTATCTACAATATTCGAACAAGACAACTTCATCCAATATTGTTAAAGAACAGCAGAATTCATCCAATACTATCAGGGAAGTACAAGAATAGTAAGTGCACAATTTTGCTCTTGTGAATTTAAATTTTTGTAGAAATTTGTAGACTTTGTTAAAATTGAGTTAATACCTGAATGCATATTTTATATTCATTACATTTTCCTCATCCTATACCCATTATCATAGACTGAATCCTATATTCATTTCATATTCATTCCATTTCATAACCCTAAATATCATTCTACATTTACTTATATTTATTTTCTATATTCCATATTCATCTCATAACCCTAACCCTAAGTAGTTTTTCTCTAAGCAAAAAGGATTAAAAAGGATGCAAAAAGTTGAACCTGCACAAACAAAGCAAGCATTAGTCCTATGGAAACAATTTTAAACATGACCTAAAAATGGTCATTTTTAAAATTAAGAAAATACATTGCAATACATATGGAATAAGTGAAAATCAAAATGATTAACCTTATCATAAGCGCATAAGAAGAAATGCTATTATTCATATATGTATGGTGTAAAGTTATATGATGGCAAGTATATGATAATATGACAAAGGGTAAGGTTATTATCATTTCAATAAATAGAAAACATGAGCATTATGGAAGCCATTAAATCGAAATGATTTATGGGTGTATGGTTTATATAATGGAAATGAAAAGTGAAGACTGATGAATATAAGCAGCCGTGGGTAGTGGCGAATGTGCAAAACAAAACCATGGTTCATGCAGCCACGATGGAAGCAATCGACGTAGCAACAAAGCAATATATATGACAGTCAAAGGATAAGCCACGATGGTATTGTGGGTTGGTTGCAGGACACCCACAATGGATTGGAGGACAGCCATGAACCATATGGACAGCTCCATTCAGCAGTTCAATGGTTATGCATGGCATACCAGTCAAAAGTAAATGGTCAAAACGTTTAAAAAAAATAGAGAAATTAGCCACATTCCATTCTGGTCAGAGGACAACAAACAAAATGGTTAAAACATTTTTGAAATAACAAAAATAAATGCTATGCATTCAACAGAGAAAAGATCTGCTATTGTTGAAACTCAAAATAGTATATTTCTTTGCCATCACAGCCCTTGAAAGCTCAGGAGAATAGCAGCCAGAGGATTAAGAGTGTTAAAAACGTTTTGACAGAGGAGGTAAGGAAAAATAGCTGAGTCCGTGGGTAAATAGCGCCAGTTAGTTGCCCGGAATCTCGGGAAAGTTCAGGTAAAAACGGGATTCGATTTGCTTACAAAGATGAGTCGGGATTTCAATCACCAAAACTGCCTGTCATTTAACTATTAGCATCCATGTTCTTGCCACCAGTCAGCACGAAACGAAGATACAGGGATATGGAGCGCCATTAAACAGTCCACAAGTCTCACCATTAGCCAGGTAAACGCCGAAACTACTCCATGATTCCAGAAATAATAAATGTAAGGGTTAGATAAACAACAGTGAATTAATGAAGCAAACGACTATGCGATAAAGAACAGATCTGTTCACAGGTGTAATTGCATAAATCAAGGATTTGAGTGAAGCACGTAAATCATGCAAAAAGACCAGTAGAATACACCTGTGCAAACAATGCGGCACTTCAACCACATTTTGCATGCAAAATGCGTCATTAAAAAGTTTTTGGGACCATATGCGTGTTTTGTATTGCAGAAACAGAGTTTTTTTGGGCTGTATTACGTGTTGTGTAGAGCAAGGGATGAATTTTTTTTAAAGTGTTGTTTCATAAACAGGGGTTGTATTGCAGAAGAGTTTTTTTTTTTGCTGTTACACAAGATTATATTGCGTGTTGTTGTCAAATAGGGTTTATAATGTGAAAAGAAATTCGTTGATTATAAGTAGTGAAGTGTTGTATATTGGTTACTGCATGTTGATTGTATAAACAATAAGGTACGAGTGCACATACAATGGCTTCAATTCAACAATCAGGAAATGAAGAAGCGACTCTAGTTTGATGTCATAGGAATATGTTAAGAAAAACGAAAATCGAAAGGAGGAATTATGATATGATTTCGTTTTTTTGTATATTTCTTTTCCAAAATAGAGTTCAATTTATTTCTTACAGAAGTGTGTATAAAGATGGATATTTTGTTTGCATGAAGAGAGAAGAGATGCTGCAAAGACAGAGACAAAGGAGTTTTTTAAAAATTTTGATGAAACAGGGGATAGAATATAAGAAATAGATTAATAAAAACATGTTTATTATGTTTTTATAATCTTTTTATATCAAAACTTTGTGTTTGCGGAAGCAGTAACTTCATATTTTTGAGGATTGGTCTCATCTCTTTGTCAAGGGCATTAGAAAAGAGGTAAGCAGGATACTGGAGAAACATTTGAAGAAAAATTGATTTCAAATTGAATGACCATTCAATCTTAGAAATGCATTTCAATTTTGAGAAGCTACTATTTTTCATTGCTTTTTCTGGGAAAGTGAAACTAAAATTTGAAAAACAAAAACATGGGTTTTCTTCAAAATGAGCCTAATTAGGCTCCATGCAGGCAGTTTTCTCAAATTCATTTCTATTTGGGATATCTTTATGGTTCTTTTGACCCATATTTTGCAGATTGCATGGGTAAACCAGTGGCTAAATTGAATGTGAATGCCTAGACATAAAAAAATTTGCTTCTTTTAGTGAGATGTAAGAGCAACTGGATATTGGATCATTTGAGTAAAATTGTTGATATTGCTAATTTGAGAGGGACATGAATCCTATGTCAGAATGTATTGCAAAATTCAAGTTTTATTTGTTGTCTTCTCTAAAGCTGCTCATCCAGAATGATATATTGGCATTTTATCATCAGAGGAGGAATAGTGTAAATCTTTTGAATTTGTATGTTGATGGTGAAACCTCATCACACATCGGAGACATTCTTGTTCCCATCACTCCGGAATACGTAGCCCAAGTCATAATTTTTCCACTGATAGGTAAAGAATGTCATCTACAAGAAAAGAGAAGAAGTACATGAAAGCATAGATATCCTTTTACGGGTAGCTCAAGAGAAAGCTTCATCTTCAAGGACAGAGCCACAGGTACATCAGTAGATCAGTCAACATATAAAAGTAAAAGGTCAAAAGGAAGAAACAAGCATGAGGACATGCTTTAAGATCAGCAAGGGGGAGATGTTGGCCCTCAGTTTTGGTCTATTTTTGCTTAAGGAAACTTACTTAATATTTATATTTTCTATCCATTTTCCATCACATCCATCTCATTTTGATGTATTTTATGCATATTCAGGTGTTTAATTTTAATTTTGCAATTTCTAGAAGTTTTTATGAAAATTGAGTTTCAAGTGCAATTTTGGACTGAATCAGAAATTCTCGTAATAGCTATGTGGATGATATATTTGCAGGACACTTGGGCTCGAGCTGGATCCATGAATGGAAAGCTTGGAACTAGGACTGAGCTAACTCCACTTGGTTCGTTCAGAGCAAGGTTTATTAGGCCCGGTCAAGGCTGGTCAAACATGACTAGTCACCAGAAAATCCCTAGGAAATAAGGCAGTTTTGAGATTTTATGGGATTGACCATATTTCTTGGGATGAATTGGATGAGTTCGACCTAGATAGGTGGATATGAGTAGATATGAGTGTTAGAGATAATATAGATTAGTTTGTTTCACAAAACCTCTATTTAAATCCCAGACTTTGATGGCTTAAGAATGTAATTTATATGTAACTTTTGTATAATTTTATTCTGAGACAGTTTGGAGTTGGAAGCTAATTTGAAGAACCTGTTTCATTTCAATTTGTTGTTCATCCTTGGTTGATTTACTGAAGTTGTTGTAGCTGAGATTTCTTCAAGTGTGCAAGGCAAGGGTGGAGGGCCCCCACACCAAGCTAAGTGCACTTCTTGGTTCAATTTTCATAGTTTTCATAGATTAGTTCTTGTTTCAAATATATTTAGATGTGTGATGATTGCTGAATGAATATTGGTTTAATTCTAATCTACATACGAAGGGACACAGAGGAATTTAAGTTAAATTCCCCCTCTATTTGATCTTGAACTAAAACTGAATTTCATTCTCCATTTCTTATTTGAAGTTATTTTTGCATTTCTGGTTTGAAGCAATGGTGATTGTGATATAGTAGGATTGTGAAGAAGGACAATCTGGACCTCCTTAGTTAGGAGCCTCTTCTTTTACATCGTCTGCATCATAAACAATTGTTAATTAGTGCTCTTAGATTTATCTTCATGAAAGTAGTATTGTAGGGAAGAACAACCTGGTTCTCCTAAGTTAGGAGCCTCTTCCCTCATATATTACATAAATGAATTAGGGATTGCTAGAATAGGTTTATATTTGTAATATGTACTTCTTTAAATATTCAAATTTTATCTTCTAAACTTGATTATATCTTATGTCCATATACTGTGGATTTGCCTCCAAGTTTTACAAACCCGGATTGATAATTAAATACTTGTGTTAATTTAGTCAATAAATTAGCCCAACATCAATCACTTGCACATGACCACAAACATGTTTGTTTGGCCTATCAATCCCATTATACCTCACTGAGGATTTTAACAATTCAAAATATTGTTTTACGGTTAATTATATTTTATATTATTATATATTTACAATTTTGTTTTTTAGTAGAGCTCACATTTTTTTATTAATTAAATGTTTAAATTTTTTAATTTTTCATTTTAAAAGGACACGTGTCAACTCTATGTTGAACATGAACATACTTACACATGGCCCTCATACTGGGTTGTAGAATGTGCCTCTCAGTGCAACAAATCCTTTAGAGTTTGAATTTTGTATCAACATCCACCCAATCTCTATGTGACAATTAGAGTGTTATTTAACTCACAAAGGATCTAGTTGAACATTAGTACATCAAACATGTTGAATTACACATTCAATTCATTTAGAAGATTATTTAAAAATGCACCCTTTAATTGATTTATTTCCATATGGATGATCAAGTACTTACTAAAATTTTCATGATACCCCTCATGGAGGCCAATTTCTTAAAGGTTTAGGTAATGTGAGGAGTTAATGAAATTTTCATTAAGGGGGTATAATTCCTAATGCATCATTCCTTCTCCTTTGTATTTCCTTGAATTCAATCACAAGTTGTTCTTAAGTGGTGATGTTAAGATATTTTGACATGAGGTGTTTCTTAAGGTTCAACTTGGTTTAATCACTTTTTAGGATAAATTGTGCTTTTAGTAAGCTTTTATATTTCATTAGTCCAATGGTTATAATTATGCTCTACACATGAGTGATGTGACAACTTAAATATCGCTTATAGTTAATGACACTTGACATATGGATTAATAATAGTTAATGACACTTGATATATGGATTAGCAAGTGATTGGTTCATGATATTTGTTTAATGATCATGGAGAGTCATTTCTCAATGATGTAATTGAGATATGTTCTCGTAAATTACCTTTACACATTAATCAATTGCTTAAATTTCTTGCTTTATTTATATTATAAAGAGTTTTAACTACATAAAAAAATCATGTCCTAATTATCAATTGGTGTATACTAAGTTTTTGTCTTAAAATGTCTACCTTATATCACAATGTACTTTATATTTTAAATAAGGTCATTTTAGGTATGTTAATTTTTTGTCTTAAAATATATGCTTTGAAAATATACTTTATAGTTTGAACAAAGATAACCATTGGAGGAAGAGTATATGCACTACTTAGCTTTCCCAATTAAGCTAGAAGAAATATTGACTAGTAAGTAAAGATAGTTATTGACTTAAATCTATGGTTGTCACTTTTTCTCTAGTATAGAACTTGTTGTTCTTGCTTAATAAGATCTTCCAATACAAATCATCTCAATCTTTGTCATACCATTAAATATGAGAAACTAATTCAAATACATATTTAGCATTGGCAAAAAAATTCAACTTATCATCCAATTTCAATTCCTCTCAAACCTAATAAATTAACATTAACCATTTAGTAATTCATTTTTTATTTGAATTTTACATATATATCATCTCACTATCTAAACATTCCAAACATAAAATTTCTTATTCAAATATATATATATATATATATATATATATATATATATATATATATATATAGATACTAATTAATACATACTTGTCATCTTAATGTCTGTTAGAACCCAATTTTATGGAGGAGAAAATTATTCGCATTGCCCCGTGGGCAAAGACATCGCCCCTGTCACGCCCCTACCTTAATGGTGTCTTCCAACCACATATAGGCGGGTGCGGCATTGCCAAAAATTTTCGTTTGACCACTACTCAAGTACATAGACTACGCCTACTCAACACTTAGTCAAATTTCTTCAATTGTTCATAATGCGGTAGAAATAACATTCATTCATTTATCTTCAATTATATGCAGCATAATAAAACCATCATCCTAACACAATTACACGCATTTATATGGGAGGGGAAACTCCCTGTTAAGTAGTGTGCCCAATAATGTATAAAGTTGCAAATATTTTACAAATTACAAGTTTTCCAAAATCTTGTTGCTACCCAAAGTTTCCGTGCACACTTTTTCCAAGTCACCCAGGGGTCGTGCATCGGCCGAACAACATGTTCCCGTTGCACTGCCACTACCATCGTCTGCATTGCACTGCTTGTGCTCTGCTAGAAACCCCAAATTACATGCTGTGAAAATCGTCCTACGACACTTTATCGATTATACCTGAGTTCACACCCTGCGTGTGACACTTCTATTGATTCTGCCTGAATTACAGTTTGTGTACAAGGCCCCTGTTCTTCCCATCGTGTGGGCACATCGCCCAACCATAGTGCGACGACAACTGGCCTACCTACGCCCTTGTCGCGGCATGCACAAAACTCGTCGAACTGTTGTCTGCCGGACCTAGAACCTCTGCAGTCCTTTACCCGACCTATGCCTCGCCTCTGCGTTTTCCATTTGGTTTCCTTCCCTTGCTATTCTTCACACTGTTCAAGTGTTGAAAGAGTTGCTTGGTCGATGGTTGAACTCCATCAACTCTTCGGCAATATATACGACCTTTCACTAAACGCTTTTCTCTAGTGGACACGTTAGTTGGTGCTATCCATGGGTCGGCCCATCCAAAAATGCATGCAACCGATTTGCCAAACGACACACCTGTTCATGAAGCGTTGTACCTATTCACGGGTCAGCCAACCTACATGAATTGCCCATTACACATCGGTCGCCTGTCGCACATGACTTTCCCATCGAGTTTCCCATCGCACATCAGTCACTTGTCTCGTCGGGCAAGCACCCGCTCATCATGATGTGCTCGGCCATTTGTCGCACATAACCGACCGCTACCCTCGAGTCACCTATAACAAACGATGGGTCACACATAACCGAGCATATGACCTCCATGTTGCCTTTAACCGAACACTCCACCCAAGTCGCCTTTCTCTGAACGTGGACGCTCGTGGCACTTCTAGGCGGACCCGTACTGCAACTTCGGCTTTTCGACTCCCTGGAACATTTTCAACTCGAAGTCATGACAACCCCCTTCCCACATCACAATACTTACATGGAAAATTCTTTAAAAAACTTTTCTATATACGGGAGCGAAACTCAAGGCGTTAAGCTAGGGTTTTAGATAAGTTTCAGAGGTTGATCTTCATGGAGAGCCGCAGAGGAGGGAGCCCCACTCCCTCCTACAAGGAGGCAGTAGCAAGCAGAGGCAAGAAACCTCTTGAGAATGCCAGAGGTACTGCTGTGGAAGGGAAAAGGAATGTGGAAGAAGAGACAGCAGGAACCAAAAATAAGGAAAATATCAGCACTAAAGACAAGGAGGAAGAAGACAAAAAACAGGGATCTCAAGATAAAAAACAAAAGGGACCCTGCAAACCCAAAGCTGAGTTCACACCCAGAGTAGTCTTAAATGATCCAGCTCTGCAGGCACACAGAGATCACATGCGGACTTATGCTATCATCTGTAAGTTCATGGGAGTATGGCCCACTGAAAAAGCTTTACAGACATGGATCAAATACCACTGGAAACCTAAAGGGAGCATAGACCTACATCTTGGGTCAAAGGGTTTCTTCACAGTGGTGTTTACAAATATTGAAGACAAAGACAGAGTGTTTGAAGGAGGGCCCTACTTTTACGCAACAGCAGGCCTCTATATGCGGCCTTGGATGATGAATTTTGTCCCAGAACGGGAGACTTTCACTTCAGTACCGGTATGGGTAAGGCTCTACTCTCTACCTCTTGATTATTGGCAAATTGAATCGCTAGCTTCCATAGGCAATAAATTAGGGAGTTTTGTCAAAGCTTCTGAAGCTACCAGAAGGGGAAAATATATGTCCTTTGCTAGGATTTGTGTGGAAATGGACCTATCAAGAGCTCTTTTGGATGAGGTGATCCTGGGAGTTTTCGATGATGAATGGATACAAACAATAGACTATGAGCATATTCTATTCAGATGCGGCAGATGTCATGAACATGGGCATCTAATCAGAGACTGCCCTCTTAGTAAAGCAGTAAACAAAAGCAAAGCTAGCACAATGAAGGATACAGACAGCTTTCACAAAGTGATTAATAGAGGAAAAAGCGGCAAGAGAGGGACAAAGTTACATCAAAATGAAGGGCAACAGGTCAGTCAGAACAAATTCCACGTTCTGGAAGAAGAAGAAGATACCACAAAAGAAGATTAAGTAATGGGAGGAAGTCATGAGGAAAAGGAGGCAGAAGAAAAGGGCGAACAAATGGAATATATTGATTTTCAAAAAGCGACCGTGATTAGTGATATAGAACTGTCCAAGATAGATCAGGAAATGACCCAGAGTGAAATGGAGCAGGAGGATCATGAACTTCAGGAGATTCTTGATAAATAACATCTAGATCTATAAGGGTTCTTGATTCAGGGAACCACGGGAGGGGTAGACTCATTGCCTCAAGAAGAGCTCAACAGAATACAACAACTGTTCTTATGGAAAACTCAGGCCAAAGGTGTGGAGAAGGGGAAAAACATTGACAAGTAGGACAACAGAGGTGTGAAAACAATGAAAACAACTCCTGGTCTAGCTACTAGAAACCCAGGAAAGAAAAGAGGTAGAAAAAAGCAGAATGAACTCTTGATGGAGTGTGGAAAGCTAATGATAGACTCAGGTAAGATGAAAGACCTAGCCAGCTATTCCTTCACAAATATTTAATTATGAAGTTCACATCTTGGAATATCAGGGGTCTAGGAAGTAAAAGAAAGCAAATATTGCTCAGTCATAGAATGAAACAAGCAATGTCAGATATTATCTTCATCCAAGAAACGAAGTGTTCCATTCAGAAATTAAGACAAATTCATAGCAAATGGCTCAGCAGATTTGAGTTTTTAGAAGTCAAAGCAGAGCACACAGCGGGGGGCATTCTCACCCTTTGGAATCCCCTGAAAATTGACATAATAGATGTGGAGGCATCAAGGAATTATTTATCAGTAGTTATTCAACCTGTAGGAGAGAGGAATACCTATCTAGTCACGAATGTGTATGGCCCTCAAAGAATGGATGATAAACTCAGGTTCCTAGATTCTCTTGTGGACCTCAGGGAGAGACACACAGGAATTCCCTGGATCATGGGAGGGGACTTCAACATGATCAAGTCACTTTCGGAGAAAAAAGGGGGAACCAGAACTCTTAGCAAAGACTCTTTAGAGTTTCGAACCTTTATAGACAATATGAAACTAGTAGATACAGATATGAATAAGGGCCTCTTTACCTGGAACAACAAAAGAGGAGGAGAAGCCCACGTAGCATCCAAGTTAGACAGATTTATTATCTTAGAGGATCTTATGCTAACAGATCAGGAAGTTATAGCGAGAGTTCTTCCATTTGGAGGCTCAGATCACTGGCCGGTTCAATTGGAGATCAAGGGCATTGGTATTCCCAGGAACAGACCTTTTAGATTTGAAAACATCTGGCTGACCCACCCAGATTTCATAAGCAATATTGAAAAATGGTGGTCAGAAGATTTGCAGATCCAGGGGACAAGCATGTTCCTACTTCATAAAAGACTTAAGCACATCAAGCTCCGGCTCAAAGAGTGGAACAAGAAGGATTTTGGTAATATTTTTGAGGAAAAAAATCCGTTGAAAACAAAATGTAGGTTCTCAACCAAGCTCTAATCACGGAAGGCTTTGATAAAGTCAAAAGTGAGCAAGTTGATAAGCATCATCAAGATTGGGAAAATCTATGTAAACAAGAGGAAATTTTTTGGAGACAAAAGTCCAGAGTTCAATGGCTAAAAGAAGGAGAACGTAATACAAATTTTTTTCACAAATCCACCATTGCCAATAGAGCTTACAACAGAATCTCTTCGATAAAGAATGAGGAGGGGGAGCTTCAGAAATCCCATGAGGCCATAGAAGCGGTGTTAGTCCAGCACTTCCAAGGTATAACTCAGGAAAACAATTCAGACAGAGAGCATTTCATGAGGGAGGTAACCTGTCATATACCGAAGTTGGTATCTAGAGAGGATAATTTCAACCTTAACAGGCCAGTAATGGAAGAGGAGATTGGTGAAGTCCTCAAAGATATGCAGAATGGCAAAGCACCAGGCCCATATGGTTTCAATGTGGATTTTTTTAAAGCTTGCTGGAATATAGTTAAACAAGATATTTTGCAGGCTGTGGAGGATTCCAAGGTGAACAGAACCATCCTAAGAGCGCTCAATACCTCCTTCATCGCCTTGAAACCTAAACAGGATAACGCTCAAACACCGGAGAAGTATAGACCCATAGCTTTATGCAATGTGGTTTATAAGATAATATCCAAGGTAGTGGCCAACAGACTCAAACCTCTACTCCCTGTTCTGGTTTCAGGGGAACAATCTGGTTATGTCGAAGGCAGACAAATTCTTGACAACATCATTCAAGCTCAAGAGGTGGTTCACTCTTTATGAAGCAAGAAGCAGGCGGGCATGATTATGCAATTGAATATAGCCAAAGCTTATGATAAAGTGAACTAGCTATATATCAAAATAATTCTTATTGCTTTTGGATTTGATCATAACTAGGTCAGATGGGTAATGGCTCTGGTGACTTCTCCCAGCCTTTCAATTTTAGTAAATGGCTCTCCCTTTAATATTTTTAATCCTTCAAGAGGACTTAGACAGGGAGACCCGCTCTCTCCCTTTCTCTTCATCCTCATGATGGAAGGACTAGGATGGTCTATCAAGCATGCCAAAGGTACAGGAAAGATCAAGGGCCTGCAACTAAATGATAATGGTCAGGCCCTGACTCACCAACAATTTGTAGATGACACCATGTTACAGGGAATTCCTATAGTCAAAGAAGCTTCAGCCTACAAAAAAATCCTGAATCTCTTTGCCTTGGCTTCAGGTATGGAAGTTAATCTCTCCAAATCAAAAATCTTTTTCTTCAATACCAATATTGCAATTTAGAAAAATATCTCCAGAATTCTAGGTTTTCAAAGGGATTTTTTGCCATCTAAATATTTGGGGGTCCCTCTCACTGCTAAACCAATGCTCAAGAGCATTTGGGAACCATTGATCAATAAGTTGCAGGATAAGGTCAGTAAATGGACCAGCAGATCTTTAAATCTTGCTGGCAGGTTGGTGCTTACAAAAGCAGTTCTACAAGTAATCCCTATATTTATGCTATCAGCGCTCCCAACTCCAAAAGGAGTCTTACAACAATTCAGAAATATTCAAAGAAACTTTCTTTGGGGAAAGGAGGAGAATAGGAAAAAATGGGCCTTAGTGTCTTGGGATAAAATTTGTAAACACAAAAACCACAGAGGGCTAGGCTTGGATGATCAGGAAATTCTCAGCAACGTTTTAGGGGCCAAAATTTGGTGGCGTTGGGTTCAGAATCCAAAGGCCCAATGGGCAAATATATGGAAAGAAAAATATGCTAGCTCCTAGAAAAATAGTGATCTCATAAGAATGTCAAGAATCATAAAGGGCTCACACATCTGGAACAAAGCCTGGGAGAATAGAAGTCTAGTTCAAGAAAATAGTTTCTGGGAAATCAGAGAAGGAGATCAAGCTCTTTTCTGGGAAGACAAGTGGCAACAAGAACCAATTCTGTTAAAAGAGGGCTTCCTTGACCTTAAGTAGGACACAGACACCCAAGAATTAATTAAGGTAAAGGAGTACTGGGATCATACTCATCATACAGAAAAATGGAGAATCTGGAGACAGATTGATTGCAGAAATAACAATCTCTTGAAAACAAAAGCAGAGGAACTCATGAAAATGGTGGAACAACGGAAGATCTTAGTATCAGGGGGGCAAGACCAACTGAGATGGGGCAATAATAAAGAGGGAACCTTCAATCTTAAGGAAGCTAAAGGTATTCTCCAAGCGAGGGACCCCCAAGTTCAGGAGAAAAAATGGCAGAATCTATGGAGGCACCAAGGGTGGATGAAAATCAATCTCTTCACGTGGTTGGTGCATCACAAGAAAATCTTAACTTGGGACAATATCAGGAAAAGGGTGGTTCTGGGGCCTTCAAGATGCCAGCTCTGTGAAGCTCAAGAGGAAACAATAGAGCATATACTCAATAGCTGCATGTTTACCTCCTGGGTATGGGACATATTTGCCACTATCTTTCAATAAACCGATAGGGGCAGAGGGAGTATCAGTAATACCCTCAATAATTGGAGGAGAATCTTTTCGAATAATGATTTTCTCAATTCAGCTTGGGCCCTAACACCAAGCTTCATCATATGGAATGTTTGGAAAGAAAGGAACAAAATGATTTTTAAGGATGAAAAGAATCCTCCACATCGATTGCTGGAGCTGATCCTGAAACAGCTGAAGGAGACAGTGAGTTCCTCTGTTCGCAACTACCCTAAAAATCCTCCCTCAGATACTGATATAAAAATTCTCAGGTAGTTGGGTATGCAGGGACTCACTCTTCAAGGCTTAGACAGAAAGGTTATCTCAAAGGACACGAAGAAGGATTTCTGGCATCCTCCCCCGGAAGGATATTTGAAATACAACATTGATGGGGCTTCAAAAGGAAACCCGGGAACTGCTGGGTATGGAGGAGTCTTAAGGGATGAAGAGGGAAGTATCATCTGCATCTTCCACTGTCACTTAGGTACAGCCACCAATAATATGGCTGAGCTAATGGCTTTGGAGCATTGCTTAGAATTGTTGAGTCAAAACAACTGCTCGAATGTAATAATAGAAGCGGACTCTGAATTTACCATCAACTCGGTGAAAAGAATTAGTAGTGGAACAGCTCCGGAGAAAGTCTCCAAACACTGGAAACTCATCCGAGTTTTCCAAAGAATTCAGGGTCATCTCCAAGGTCTTCGCACTGTCAGTTTCTACCATGTTCGAAGACAGGCCAATAAGCTAGCGGATCTTCTTGCCAACCAAGGTGTCAGCTGCACTGAAGACAGGGTTTCGACGGAGTGGTAGGAGCTGAGACAGAGCAGATTGAGAGAACTTTGTTTCGAGCAAGCGGATGAAGACAGGGTCGTGTTTAAAAACAAAGCCACGGAGGCGAGCTTGAAGCGTTTATCCTCTGTATGCGTCTAAGGTTTCAGGCAAGCAGTTTTTGGGTGGGGGACAAACCACTGTTGGTCGCGGAAAATCCAGGGATTAGTGGAACGGGCTTCACTGGTTTTCAGATGGTTATCGGATGGTCAATCAGGGGGGTTCCAGGTTTAGGCGAAGGCAAAATGAATGTGGAACATTACTCCAAATTTTCCAATAGCAGGTTAACACAGAACTTTGGGTTCCGGGAAGTAAAACTGCTTCCTGGGTGGGTTTTGGTTGATCGCCCCGCCTTCAAATGAAAACTGGTTTCTGCGATTTCGGAGCGATCCCATACGACGTTCAACACGTGGCAAGGAGGTGGTTTCGTATACCGCCCTCCATCGCACACTATCGTTCGGTCATCTTGGTTGATGCGAAATCAATATCATCCGTTGGATCTCGCAGCGGGGATCAACGGTCATGATCGTTCGTTCTGTTTTGTGGGGCGGGAACGTTATACACTGGTCAACTTTGCTGGACAATCTACTCTTTGGTCGTCGGCTTGGGTGTGGAGATGGACGGCTCAGATTCTTGGGGACTTTTGTGGGGCCGGGGTGCGAAAGATTCCAAGGGTTTTCTTTTCCCTCCAAACTCAGGATACTAAAAGGGTTCGTTGTCTTGGAGTTATGAGATTTCCTTGTAAGGCCAGATATTTAACCTTAGGGAGCTAGCTGTTTTTTATTTTTTTCCTGTTTCATCGGCGTCGGAAGGACGTGTGTAATTATTGTAAACTAATTTTGGCTTAATGAAATAGAAGGACCGACACTTGCTTAAGCAAAAAAAAACTTTTCTATATATATATGCTCTATTTATTATATAACTTTTGTATATTTTTTTATTTTATATATATATATATATATATATTAATTACACTAAATTAGCCTAGTGCAATTACACTAAATTAGACTAGTGCCATTACGAATATATGCCAAAAAAAACGAAAAAAAAAATGATAATGATAATGAAGATGAAGGAGATTAGACTAGTTTCATTGCGAATACTCTCTTACACTGAGTTTTCAATTGCTTTTGATTACATATTCACAAAATCCCATTACTAATATTCTCTTATACTGAGTTTTCAACTGCTTTTGATTACATATTCATCCACTGATTTCGACAATAGTTGGAGTGTCTTTTAATATAACAATCTATTATTAAAGTGTATATTAATAAACCTAATTTAACCTTTTATAAAGAATTGAGTCGACGGGTTGAACATATATAAATCCCATCCGAACCGTTCGGGACAACGCAGGAGCTTCGAGACGTTTACTCTTTGAATCCTCCGTTACGGAATTTGGCATTAAAAACTTGTGATAAACGAAGATTGTAGAGTCTCTACTTGCCGCGTGCAGACGGCTACCATTAAGAATGCACAGTAACGATCACTTCTCAGTGTGTTACTCTTTTTAAGACGCGTGACAACGACATGATCCATTGCCCAAACTGACGATCTTCGTCAATTCGCTTTCTTCAACTTAGCATTCATGCTTTTCTCAGTGTAAGTAGAATTGTAACACATTACTAATACTCTCTTATACTGAGTTTTCAACTGCTTTTGATTACATATTCACTCACTGATTTCGACAATAGTTAGTGTGTTTTTTAATATAACAATTTATTATTAAAGTGTATATTAATAAACCTAATTTAACCTTTTGTAAATAATTGCGTCGACGGGTTGAAGAGACGTTTACGCTTTGAATCCTCCGGTACGGAATTTGGCATTAAAAACTTGTGATAAACGAAGATTGTAGAGTCTCTACCTACCTTGCCGCGTGCAGGCGGCTACCATTAAGAATGCAGAGTAACGATCACTTCTCAGTGTGGCACTCTTTTTAAGACGCGTGACAACGACATGATCCATTGCCCAAACTGACGATCGCTGTCGGCTGATAATTTGATAATTTTCAAAAGAGAAATCGATGGTCTTCCTTTGAATATCGAATGCAATCCTTTGTCACGTCAAATATTCTGTTGACTAGAGAGATACACGCGGTTACTGCATTTCACTCGCTGTTGGCTGATAATTTGATAATTTTCAAAAGAGAAATCGATGGTCTTCCTTTGAATATCGAATGCAATCCTTTGTCACGTCAAATATTCTGTTGACTAGAGAGATACACGCGGTTACTGCATTTCACTTGCTGGCCTTCACTGCTATATATAGAGTCACTTCCATATCTCAATTCCATTTATTTGTATTTGAACTCACTAACTCCTGGCGAGGTCCAGCCCGTCTCCAGCTACCGCAGAGCTTCTTCTGGTTCGCGAAATATGGAAAATCTCTCCCCGCAGGAGCATGACCAAGCCCATGTTATAGAAGAAAAAGATCGCCGGAAAAATTTGCAGCAATTTAAGGGAGTCCGATTGCGAAAATGGGGGAGCTGGGTATCAGAAACTCGAATGCCAAAATCTCGAGAGAAGTTATGGCTCGGTTCATACCCCACTGCCGAGCAGGCCGCCCGCGCCTACGACGCCGCAGTGTATTGTCTGAGAGGCCCCAACGCCAAATCCAATTTCCCCAATTCTGTGCCCGACATTCCCTCTGCGTCTTCCCTTTCCCGGCAGCAGATTCAGGCTGCCGCCGCCAAATATGCAATGCATCAACTCCCTCTGAGTCCAGCCCCTCCGAATAATATCGATAATACGGCGATGGTCGAGACCGTATCGACGTCAATGTCGGCTGCAGCTTTAGAAACGGAGGTGTCCGATGGCATCGATGGCGGCCTCGGCCTGAATTTGGAGAGAATGCCATCAATTGACGATGCATGGGCTTTGAATCTTAATCCCACTACTTGGCGGGAGCACCGATTTCTGGAACTTTTGAATATTTGTTTATAATAATGTGGAGAGATATCCAGGTCCTGAATGTGACAATTCGATCCTGTCAAGCGGCAGCATTTCAAATGAGCCACTTGGTTACTGAAGTTTTATTTTAAAAGAGCGTAGTTTATAAAGCCATAAATAAGTCAAGAAAATAATTGAAATGTTGGTAAGATTATGATAAAATTTGATAGAAAATTTTAAAAATTTAAGTGGTAATTTTCAAATTTCAAGTGTTATAGAAATTTTGGGTACTATAAATTTTTTTAATAATACTATATCTATTTCTATTTGAAAAAAACTATTCAAATATTTCAACATTTTAATTTTAATTTTATTTTTTTCCAAATTTCAACCCCAAATAGCTGCAAGCGAATGTGCGGCATCAGTTGACAAAGACAATGCCTTTTAAAAGTCCTGAACAAGTTGTCGAAATCGGCTGGGAATAGGGATTACGGCTGAATCCGAGGCCTTTCCACCTATTAGATAGTACAACGTGCTTTTGTCTGATTTCAATTTTATGAGATTTAGAACATATTTACACATTTGAATTGTAATATCGATCCATGATTTCAATTTTTGTGAGATTTAGAGCATACTTAACACATTTGACTTGCAATATCGATAATAAACTAATGTAAGAATATTTCTATCCTAAATGATTAGTTACAACTTTACTAAAAAGTAAAGGTCAAATAATGAAGACTGATAAGCACTCTACAAGCCGCAACAATTTAGCTCCAAAAGTTCCTATTCATTCGCTACGATTCTAACTGCTACTTGTTCTCCATGCCCAGCCTCTGCAGCCAATTCCCATTGAAGATCTGCATAGGTCTCAAAATGTTGCAGGTTCTTCATTGTTCCTGCGTTTGTAGACCACAACTCAAAATGTTGCAGGTTCTTCAGTGTTCCTGTGTCTTTAGACCACAACTTTAAGTTGCTGCCGACTATAGACATGGAAAATCTTAGTTGCTTCTATTTGCCGACTCCTCTTTCGTTGCTATAAAAAGATTGGGTTGCCCAGTTCTCTTGGCCTCTCGTCGTGCATAGACTCCAAAGAAGTGATGGTAGACTCGAAGCGTTTCAAGGGAATGTTCAACTGCTTGTTCCTCTGCATGGCGTGTCTGGAAGTGTTGGAGAGAAAATTAGAGGGCTCTCATCGAAAGCCCGGAGCCAGTTGCGCAAGGCAGGGGGGAGAAATATCGAAGAGTGAAGTCCGTGTTCGTAAAGCCTCAAAACGGCCATGTTCTGTTGTTGTTGTTGTTCCGGTGCTCCGTGCCATCCAGCCTTGGGTTCGCCCAGCTTCGGGTTCTAGCATTGACGTGTTGGCTTGACTCAAAACCTTCCCTCTTTTAATTACGTAATTACGTATATAATTCATGATAACCAACAAAAATTACGTATATAATTCATGATAACCAACAAACAGATAGATACAGCGCCAGGCGAGGGTTAGAATGCGAAGTCTCTTGTTTAGTTCAAACACGTCGCCCAAAGCTTGTTCGACGAACACCGAATCTAATGACTGTCCAATATATATACTGAGAAAAGAGAAGTCAGAATAGATCGGATCGAACCCATCCTGGCTATAAGAAAGATATATATCATCCGTGGTATGCGAACAGCGTGCCAAAACAAAGGCATTTTAAGTTAAAAACTCCACAAATGTTTCTATTCAACATAAAAACATATTTTAAGAAAAAACATATTTTAAGCCCAAAAGAGCTACACATCCACGGAGGGTCGTCAGCGTACAAGTGGGTTCATGGTGGGACGGTCGATCCATGGAGGTTGCTCATAACAAAAATGCGTTAAAGGTGGGCTCGGCGGTCTAAGGAAGCGTCAAACGGTTTATAATTGAACAAAATGGGTGGAGGATCCCGTTCGCTGCGGAAAATGCTATTTCCATCACTATAGGATCATTAATGCGCTCTTACATGCGCGGGAGATAGACGTTTATAACTAGATAATAAAAATAAAAACTCGCATTACCCCTGCACGTGTTATAAAAGTCTATCTCCCGCGCATGTAAGAGCGCATTAATGATCCTATAGTGGTGGAATGTGGCGCGGGGTGGAAATTAAACGCACTTTATGACAGGGAGTACAATTACAGCTGATAAGTAATCTAAAATATTCCATGTACAGATTGTAAAAGTTGACACATTATCTTAAAATTTCGAGAATATTGTACTTATTGACACAGATTTCCATCGAGAAAAGGAAGTTACATTGTATGGTAACACTTGTTACACAGCGTGGTGGCCACTTGTTTTCGTTGGAGATTACAACCTTCTGATGAGTACTGTAACCACAAACCACAAAGTATAGAGCTGCTTCTATTTTAATCTGCTCAGCGCAGGTTGTAGTGATATTATATCTTTTTAGATTTAGTGGAAAACAATGTACAATGTCGAAGAACTTGAAATTTAATTTTGTGCAGTTAATCTAAAGTTTTCAGATCCTTCATAGGCAATGAGTCGTAGAAGAACCGGAAGTGGCGATAGCATGCATTAGAATGACATTGAGCGCACACACATTTGGGCTAGTTGGAGAAGGGTGAATGGCATCCAGAAACTGACCTTGGTGCCAGACCCTAAACCTTGCCTCAGGTTTCGAAATGGAAGAGGAGACGGTTTACCGAACTACATGATGTTCAGGGCGGTAGGCAATGAGTCGCAAAAGAACTGGAAGGTACAAAGTCTGCTCTGGTCAGGGTTCAGCGATTGAATTTTAAATTTTCAAAGAATCAAATTAACTATAAGACTGATTGAATTTTCATTTTTCAAATAATCAAATTAACTATAACTACGTTAATGTATGGTGTTACCTACAGGAGGAGTTTTATCAAGACATTCTGACAACAGTGCATAGAAGTAAACCTGATTGCCCACCTCCACAGGTTGATTAGTTCTATTGTTTAGATTTAATTTTGGATTTCACTTTTCTATTGTACAATTATTTTAGCAAACAGTTTAAATTCGACTTCTGATGCAAGAATCTGTCACAGTTGGAGTGGATGCATCCATGCTTGAGCATATTGCTAAGATGATGTCTTATTTTCGCTTTATTTTCGCTTGGGCTCCTCTGGAAAGGTATTGCTCTACTTTGTTGTTTTCTTCTTTTGATCTGAAATTCGTGATGAGCTAATAAAATTTATCAACATACAGAATGTTAGAAATTGAGTCGATGCCATTTTTCTGGAGGTTTGTAAGAAGAAAAAGAAAGAAAAATCAGACATAGAAGTATTTAGCACACATAGATTTATACGTGTGTTGATTTAAAGATTTGCACAGCCACAGCCAGGGCTAGTTGAATGAAGCCTCTGAGTGTATTTAGCACACATAGATTTATATGTGTGTTGATTTCAAGATTTGCACAGCCACAGCTAAGGCTGGTTGAATGAAACCTATGAGTATTTACATAGCATACATTTATATGGAACTGAACTAAGTTTTTGTTTGTATGAGAAGTATTAGAAGTAAGCCTACCTTGACGTCTTATGATCTCTTACTTTGAGAGGAACAAAAAGCTAAGAGCCCCAGTGGTGTCAAGTTGGATTCTGCTTCTTCCAGATGCAAAACCCTCATTTTCCTCTGCTCCTGGGGAGTGAAGAGGGCTGTGTTGTTGCAGTTGCGGTTGTTGTGTGAAGCAAGTTGTTGCAATAGCAATAAGAAGGGGCAATGCCCGGTTCAATCGATAGCTGGATGTTCCCGTTCAGAGCCATCTGTGAGCCATGTGTTTAAGCCCTACAACTTTGGTAGCCATGTGTTTAAAGACTACAACTTTGGCAACCATGTAACCGAAGATATGTTTTTAATTCCTAAGCATGAAATGTTATTCAAACTAATGTTAGCATTAGTTTAACACCTTCTTTAAACTTCAAAATGCAAAGGAAATGGCATGGACTATAATATATGGTTTAGCCTCTCCCCCTTGGGAAGAGGCTAAATAAGAAGGTGAAAAGATTTCATATATTGTTAGGTTAAATACTTTGGTTACTTGCCGCAGTCACGAGAGTAAACAGCTAAAAAAACAGCTAACTACATTGTTTTCGCATGCTAGCTTTTGTTATCAGTGTTAACTTTTCAACTGTCCTTTAAAACATTTCAACTTTCTTGTCTTTTCATCGTAGAAAAGTTTTACCAACACGATCTTTCAATTCAAATATAATAATTTTGCACATGAACATCCCATATTAACCTTTCAACTACTCTTTAAAACATTTAAATTTCTTGGTCTTTTCAACGTATAAAAAGTTGACCAACATTATGATCTTTCTCTAAATATAATGATTTTGCTCCATGAGCATTTAAGATTGTAGCAACATAAAACCAGATGTATGTAAGTAGCTTTTTCATGTTTGGCAATGAAGAACATGCGCACATTTATGATGAGAAAATGAAATTCTTACAAAGTGCATTTTTATTGAGAAGTTCAATTTTATTGATTATCTCGATGATGCAAAATATTATTCACTCATCGTATCTAATGCATCAACAAAATTCATTGTTATAGGAGATATTCTCTAATATGAATATCTATCGTAACTTGTGATATTGATTTAATGTCCATGCCATACTTGAATTCTAAGAAATGTTTTACGTGTGTTCCATCTCCTTTTAATCCTCTTAGAATTTTGAGAGTGAAAATAATGCTTCACCTAATCAGTTGTGTTATTTGAATGAATTCAATGACTTTAAATTTACACTAGCTCCACCAATGCTCCACAACTTCCTTCATGCCTATATAATAAGGGAAGTAGTCATTGATCTAGTTGATGATCATTCTAATCACTGTTGAATAAGCTATGAGCTTCACCGAGTCTCTTTTCTTCTACTTCAATTCTAGAGACTCCGCATATAGAAATATTTAAAGAAGCTTCTAGCCATCTGGAATGGGATACCATCATAAATGAAAAATTTTGTTGATGGATGATGAATGATATTTGAGACCTCTTCTAAAATGAATAACTTTTCAAACACAAATGGGTTTACATGAATAAATATGTTGCAATAGTATTGTTGGTAGATGGAAGTCTGATTAGTTTCCAAATGTTATTTCACAAAGTAGAACACAATGAGTACAAAAAAATATGTACCTTAGTTGCCAAAATAAATTCCATCCACCTTGTCCTTGCCCTTGTTTCCTAATATATACGGAAATATATCTAATGGATTTCAAATGCACCTAAGAAATTTCTATGGAATAAACATGTAGTTTGTTTAGAGTGATATCCCTCAATGGCCTCAAGCAAGCTCCTCAATATTCGTATAAAAAAGTGGGTTGATTTCTTCTTGACTCTAACTTTTCTATATGTCATTTTAACCCTAACATTACCATGTATACATGTATTGTATGTTAATGATATTATACTCATATTCTGTTGCTCACACCAAACTTCCAAACCATGTGAAATCCAATATTAGAATACTTTTGACATCATAGACTTGTTATTTGCATTATTTTCTTATCCTCCAACTTTTGAAAACTCAAGAAGGTATTTCTCTTTCCCAACCTAAGTATGAAGCTATTTTTTCAATGACGTACAACTCACTTGTTTCACTTTCCCAACCTAAGCATGAATGTGACATTCATCATTGATTTCACATGGTTGATTACAGATCAACCACATCTCATTTCAAGTGTTGATCTAAAAAAATTTCTTCTTAATCCTCACCCACAATGGACATCACTTTATACCTATAGGAAGTTGGTGTCATCTTGTATCTAGCTCTTACTTGACATTTTTTTTATTGTTGGTCCTATTGCCTAGTACGTATAATATTCTCTCAAAAACCATTGGAAAAACCAAAGAGGATATTTTGGTATAACTAGGGTATAATTTAATTTGGTATTTATTATAGTACATGAAGATCTCATATGTTTGATTGTTGTATAGATTCCAATTGGGCTTATGCACCTAATGATCAGATGTTTATTGTAAGGTATATTTTAAACCTTGGTTTTAAAGATATCACTTAGATTTTCAATAAACAAAATTCTTTATCTTTATTTATTAAAATTAGGATATCAAGCAACAATTTGTGCAATTTTAGATGTTATTTCGCTTATACCAGCCTAGATTCATCTAACTATGGATCTATCATGTGCCGATAGGGATTAAATCCCTCTAGGTTCAAACCTTTTCTTTGTAGTGTAGAATTTGAGGAAATGTTCACACCTTGAGGGATTTGATCCTTCCGGGCGCATGATAGATCTAGATTTATATGGATCTAAGTTGATTCCAGTTAGGGGCAGCAATGTCACATTTTTAGATTATCATTATTATGTATATGTTTGAGATAAAATTCATACTTCGGAATTTAAATTATGTTTTCTTTGCTTGACATGACCATATCATTCTTTTTTTTAATTTAGTCTGTGTTTCTTGTCTTGAATGGTTTATATGTCTATGTTTGGATGCTTTTGGTGGTTTGTGTATTCATGTTTTTGGATTTGGATGGTAATGTTTGAGACTGCTACATTTGTTATGTTTTATTTCTATATGTGTATGTAATTGTATGTTAGTAATTATTTGGTGATGAATAAGGGAGAAAATCTTGGGTATTCTCTTGGCATGCTCTAGTGGGGAGATGGATTAGCTCCTTTCAATGCTCTCAGTGGCAATAGTAATTAAGCTTACCAGCCCCCTGGTTGGATGGTAGTGCTGCCAGAGTAGAGCCTTTAATTCTGGAAACTTTTGTCCGTGAAGTGGTCTTCTTTCAACTAAAATTGGCACCCACCTCAACAAAATACAACCCTACGTTCAACCTTGTCAAGGCATTGCCTTATGGAGGTAAGGATAGTAGTTTGAGGAGGAGTGTGGTGCTTGGGGGGAGCCGTACCAGTGTCTTGGTGTGGAAGGCCACGCCAGTAGTGGTTCACAGTGAAAGAAGGTCATTCCAAATCTTGTGGCAAAGAGGACGACCTAGGAGGGGTGGAGGAAACCAGGGAAGAGAAGAGCATGAGGAGGAAGGAGAATTGGTTCCTCCTATCAGGCATTCACCTGGACGAGTGGATTTACCTGCCCCTTTTGACTCCATTGAAGCTCAAATCCACCTTTTTTAATGCTTCGTAGGTTAGCTGTCACAATGTCATAATGAGGACAATGCTATTTTGGTTAGTTTATTGGCTGACATCCTCCAAAATCAATGTCATATCGTAGATCAATAAGCCACTCTCAAAAGGAATCAGAGGCATGTCTAGGATTGCATGGATAGTTTCGAGACTCACATGGCTCACGTGGAATCTCACATCCAAGAAGCCTTTCACCACCCTAAAAATGTTTCACAAGCTACAGAGGTCAATATTGCTCCTTCTCTCATGCACAAATGATTACTGGTTGCATATTCTTTTTGGGTAAAAATTTTTCATGGTGGGCTATGGATTTGATGAGGCCATGTTTTGTCAACTTTCTTTCCATTTTGTTCTCTTTGTACCTAAAGGCCAACAAATTTGTTTGGATTGAGGCCTTTTTTGCATTCTCTTAGAACTCCTCACGATGTAATTTTCTCATGATATAATAAGAAAATGTTGACTTACAAAAAAAATAAAAAATTAATCAAAATTCATTCATTCTTATAGGATTTCACCTTGTGAATTTACTATATTATATTTGCAAAAGATTAATTTATTTCCTAGATTGTAAGGTAGGTCATGTATAAAAATGTAAGATTTTCAAATTTATGCCAAAGATCAACATGAAATTTACTAAAATTGTACAATATTCGAAATTGAAATAATGGGTGTGCAATTACTTTAATTATTTAACTACCTCTTTGTTTCAATCTTTGTAGAGTGTATTCACTATATTTCAGTTCGAATAGAAATTGAAATTTTCACTATGTTTTTGTTGTAACTGTATTTTTTTAAAATTAGAATGCATAATTGGAATCAATTATTTTTATTTTTTTTAAAGTTTGTCTAGTTAGACATGTCGAGGGGGATTGAACTTCTGATCACTTGGATTCACAAGGGCTTGACAACATGCTTTTTGCCAATTGTGCTAACGCTCATAGACATAATTGGAATCAATTATGTCATGAATAACACTGTAAAATTTTCAAATTTATGTCAAATATCCTCATGATATTTACTAAAATTGTGCAATACTTGAAATTGAAATTATGAAAGTGAAATTGCCTTAGTTATTTAACTACCTTTTTCATTTTCTTTCATTCAGTCTTTGTAGAGTATATTCACTATATTTAAGCTGGGATATAAATTAAAAATCTCACTAAATTTATGTTGTACCTGTCTTTATTTAAATTAAAATGCATAATTAGAATCAATGTCTTGAAAATCCCATTAGGTACCTATATTGTGTATAGCTTAATCTTTTCTGAACTGCTAAGTATACAAAATAATAAGTCAAATTGAAATTCCATGGAACATTGATTCTGTAGTTTACTAACACATTACTTAATTTCTTTCCAACCCCCTTTTATCTCACACTACTAACATGGAGTTTCAATTTCTTTATGAGAAGAACCCTTAAAATAATACCCCACTCCATATGAAAAAAAATATAAATTCATTCCAAACCAAATTATTTTTAATTTTTGGCTTGTTAATATGACTTTATGAGCTTCAGAAAAATGGTTGCATATTTATTCCAATTTTGGAGATGTGTTAAAATTTACCTAAACAAATGTTTAGTGTATCATGAGTTTTTTGTTATTTAAAATTTAATTTTTCAATGTATAAATGAATTTAGCATCTTGAAAAAAAAACATTAGATAGTTTCATTATTGAGATATCACAATTCAAATTTAAAATCACAATTTAAATTTATGCAAGAGAAGGGGTTGTTAAATCTCCATAGCTAGAGCCTCATCAACACCTTTATGATGTATAGCTCGGTCATATCAATCACTTGCACATGGCCACATACATGTTTGTTTGGCCTATCAATCCCATTCTACCTCAGTGAGGATTTTAACAATTCAAAATATTGTTCTATTGTTAATTATATTTTGTATTCTTATATATCTACATTTTTGTTTTTTATTAGAGCTCACAATTTTTTATTAATTAATTTAAAAAAAAAGACACGTGTCAAATCTATGTTGAACATGAACATACATACACATCGCCCTCATACTAGGTTGTAGAATGTGCCTCTCAGTGCAACAAATCCTTTAGAGTTTGAATTCTGTATCAACATCCATCAAGTCTCTAATGTGACAATTAGAGTGTTATTTAGCTCACAAAGGATCTAGTTGAACATTAGTACATCAAACATGTTGAATTACATATTCACTTCATTTAGAATATTATTTAAAAATGCACCCTTTAATTGATTTATTAACATATGGATGATCAAGTACTTACTAAAATTTTCATGATACCCCTCATGGAGGCCAATTTCTTAAAGCTTTAGGTGATGTGAGGAGTTAATAAAATGTTCATTAATGGGCATAATTCCTAATGCATCTTCCCTTCTCTTTTGTATGTCCTTGAATTAAATCCCAATTTTTTCTTAAGGGGTGATGTTAAGATATTTTGACATGTGGTGTTTCTTAAGGTTCAACTTGGTTTAATCTCTTTTTAGGATAAAGTGTGCTTTTAATAAGCTTTTATATTTCATTAGTCCAATGGTTATAATTATTCTCTAAACATGAGTGATGTGACAATTTAAACATCTCTTATAGTTAATGACACTTGACATATGGATTAGCAATCATTAATGACACTTGATATATGGATTAACAAGTGATTGGTTCATGATATTTGTTTAATGATTATGGAGAGTCATTTCTCAATGATGTAATTGAGAGATATTCTTGTAAATTACCTTTGCACATTAATCAATTGCTTAAATTTATTGCTTTTTTTATATCATTGAGAGTTTTAACTACATAAAAAATCATGTCCTAATTATCAATTGGTGTATACTAAGTTTTTGTCTTAAAATATCTACCTTATATCACAGTATACTTTATATTTTGAATAAGGTCATTTTAGGTATGTTAATTTTTTGTCTTAAAATATATGCTTTGAAAATATACTTTATTTTGATAAAGGATAACCGTTGGAGGAAGAGTATCTGCACTACTCAGCATTCCCAATTAAACTAGATTGACTAGTAAGTAAAGATAGTTATGAACCTAAATAGGTCGTTGTAACTTTTTCTCTAGTATGGAACTTGTTCTTCTTGCTTAATAATATATTCCAATACAAATCATCGAAATCTTTGTTATACCATTGAATATAAGCAACTAATTCAAATACATATTTAGCATTGGCAAAAATTCAACTCATGATCTAATTCCAATTCCTCTCAAACCTAATAAATTAAAATTAACCATTTGGTAATTCAATTTTGATTTGAATTTTACATATATATCATCTCACTATCTAAATAGTGCAAACATTATATATATATATATATATATATAGAAACTCTAATTAATACATACTTGTCATCTTAACGTTTGCTAGAATCCAATTTGATGGAGGAGAAAATTGTTCACACGGCCCTGTGGGAAAAGGCATCACCCCTGTCACGCCCCTACCTTGATGGTGTCTTCCAACCACACATAGGCAGGTGCGGCATTTCCAAAATTTTCGTTTCACCAATACTCAAGTACATAGACTACACCTACTCAACACTTAGTCAAATTTCTTCAAGTGTTCATAATGCAACGGAAATAACATTCATTCATTTATCTTCTTCAATTATATGCAGCGGAATAAAATCATCATCATAACAAAATTACACACATTTATATAGGAGGGGAAATCTGTGTTAAGTCTGCACAATAATGTATAAATTTTCAAATACTTTACAAATTATAAGTTTTCCAAAATCGTGTTGCTATCCAAAGTTTCCCTGCACACTTTTCCCAAGTCACCCAGCAGTCGTGCATCGGTCGTTCAGATTGTGCCCGTTGCACTGCCACTACCTTCGTTCGCACTGCACTGCTCGTGCTCTGCCAGAAACCCCAAATTACGTGTTGCCAAAATCGTCCTACAACACTCTATCGATTATGCCCGAGTTCACAACCTGCATGTGGCACTTCTTTCAATTCTGCCCAAATTACAGTCTGTGTGCAAGGCCCCTGTTCTTCCCATCGTGCGGGCACATCACCTAACCATAGTGCGACGACACCTAGCCTACCCTCACCCTCATTGCGACATGCACAAAACTCGTCGAACTGTTGTCTGCCAAAGCTAGAACCTTTGCACTCCTTTAGTCGACCTGCGCCTCGCCTCTGCCTTCACCCTTTGGTTTCCTTCCCTTGCTCTTCTTCACATTATTCAAGTGTTGAACGAGTTTCTTGGTCGATGGTTGAACTCCATCAACTCTTCGCCAATATATACGACCTTTCGCTGAATGCTTTTCTCCAGCGGACATGCCAATTAGTGTTATACATGGGTTGGCCCATCCACAAATGCATGCAATTGACCTGCCAAACGACACACCTGTTCATGAAGTGTCGCGCCTATTCACGAGTCAGCCAGCCCACATGACTTGCCCATTGCACATCGGTCGCCCGTCGCACACGACTTTCCCATCGTACATCGGTCACCCGTCGCACATGACATGCCCATCGCACATCGATCACTTGTCTTGTTGGGCAAGCGCTCGCTCATCATGATGTGCTCGCCCATCTGTCGCACATAACTGACCGTTACCCCCGAGTCGCCTTTTACCAACGATGGGTCACACATAACCGGACGTCTCGCCTCTAAGTTGCCTTTAAATGAACACTCCACCCAAGTCGCCTTTATCTGAACGGGGGCGCCCGTGGCATATCTAGGTGGGCTCGTACTACAACTTCGGATTTTCGACTCCTTGGGCCGTTTTCAACTCGAAGTTGTGAGAACCCCCTTCCCACAGCACAATACTTACATGGCATATTTTTTTAAAAACTTTTCCATATATATATATATATATATATATATATTTATAATTATATTTATTTTTATATTATATTTCAATCATTTATATATATATATATATATATATATATATATATCTCGAGAGGTATATTTTACAATGCAATATAAATGTGATGTGTAATTCTATTTGGCGAGATGATGTGTAATTTCATCTATTGCCAAATGTGAGTTGACATGTGTTTCTCCTTACAGAAAAATAAAATATTTTCTAAATAGAAAAATAGCATGGCTAGAATAAAAAACAAAATAAATATGTATGTTTAGTTACTTTTAATTAAAAGTATTATAAAACAACAACAATCTCAATCTCACAATGGTCGCTCGATTTATTGTTGATATTACAACTCAATGTGATAAAAATATCTCACTCATTTTTAGTCATAAATAAAATATTTTGATGTGACATGACTTAATATAATTTCATATCAACTTTAGAAAATGATAAGGTAATTAAAAGTAAAAAAAAAAATCTGAGTAAGAAATTTAAAACTTATATTTTTCAAAAATATTTCAACACGTGATTTAAATATACTATTTGAAAAACTATATACAAATTTTTGTAGATATCAATTTAATATAAAAAAGAAATGTAAAAATAAATATTTTAATATTTATATGTGAAATATTCAATGTTCAAAGAAAAAAATAAAAATTCAATGTATACAATTTAAATATTTAAAAATTACACATTGTATATATATGGAGAGAAAAAACCACTCTAGATTCATTGGTATGTATAAGGGATGAGAGGAATGGATTTAAATAAACTATTTGAAAAGTTGTCAGTAATTTATGTGATATCAAATACCATTTAAACAATGAAAAATTACACATTGTATATTTATAGAGAGAACCACTACAAATTCATTAAGAGATGAGAGGAATGGATTTAAATAAACTATTTAAAAAGCAATGTTACTAATTTATGTGAATATCAACTTTATTGTCGAAGGCTTCTTATTTCAACTTAAGGTGGATGGAGATTTGTTGATTTTTTATTTTATTTTTTTAATTAAGGGCTTAGATTGATTCTCAGGGGAATATGCCTAGCATATGCTTAGTTTTAATGTTTATCAACGGTTGCAGTGTATTACAGATTTTGTTAGGTTGCATTGGCTTTTAATAAATTAAAAAATCAACGGTTGTAGTGTATTACAGATTTTGTTAGGTTGCATTGGCTTTTAATAAATTAAAAAATTATATTCGCGCCATGTGCAAACTAATTTCTTAAGAATTTGAGATTATTCTAATTCTAATAAGTTCCTCCATGATAAGTTCGTCATTATTATTATAACATTCATTTCTTTATAAGAAAAATTTATTTAGCAAAATGGTCCATTACTTTTAATAAATTTAAAAAATTAAATTAGTGGCTCCCCATCCACCAATTTCATAGAAATTTGAGATTATTCAAATTTAATAATTCCTCCATAATAAATTCTTCATTATTATCTATAACATTTATTTATATATAGACGGATTTTGTTTAGCAAAATAATCTATTTTACAATAAAATGTGTAATTCTTTTTAATATTTTTAATGTAGTGTACTAATTAATATATATATATATGTGTGTGTGTGTGTGTGTGTGTGTAATAAGAACATATTTAATACCCCCCGGTCGTCAAGTCTGCCATAGTCCGCATTCTGGGGTTCCCCATAGCCACCCTTCCCTCTAAGTATCTCGGAGCTCCCCTCACTGACTCTGCCATCAAACATTCCTCTTGGCGCAATCTTATTGAAAAGCTTGAATCCCGTCTCAACCAATGGACACACAGAGCTTTGAATTTAGTCAGCCGCGCCGTGCTCATAAAAGCCGTTCTTCAAGCAATGTCGTTGTACCTTTTCTCCATCCTGGCGGCGCCAAAGTGGGTCCTAAAAAGACTAAGGAATATTCAGAGAGGTTTCCTTTGGGGAAGCAATGCAACTAACCGCAAATGGGCTCTGGTAAAATGGAGCACAGTATGCAAACCGAAGGAAAAAGGAGGAATTGGTCTAAGAGATCCGGAGCACAGCAACGCCATCATGGGAGCCAAAATATGGTGGCAATGGCTTACCAATCCAGGTAAGCCATGGGTCACATTATGGACGGCAAAGTATGCCAATCATCGACCCCAGGAAGAGCTTATTAGATTAAAGCCCAGCGATAAAGGATCGCTAATTTGGAATGCAGCCAAAGAACACTATCAAATGATCCAGCAGCATAGTTTCTGGGAGGTAAGAAACGACTATACTACTAGATTTTGGACAGACGCATGGAATCAAATGCCTACTCTCAGCAATGTTCTGAACCTGCCCCCGAACATCATTGAGGAGGAGACACAGCAAGTTAAAATCAGGCAATACTGGACCCAGG
Organism: Pinus tabuliformis; assembly: GCA_031772625.1. Taxonomy (NCBI): domain Eukaryota; kingdom Viridiplantae; phylum Streptophyta; class Pinopsida; order Pinales; family Pinaceae; genus Pinus; species Pinus tabuliformis. The sequence goes on from CM062812.1 coordinate 435,548,341, forward strand.
AAACTGAGAAGGGCTTCAGGATCTGGAAACCGGATAACCAAATCCTCACAAATGAAAATCACCAAATTTCCATAGCGTTGGAAATGGAACTCAGCAAAAGGAAAATCAGGTATGACGAAAGTGGAGATATCCTAAGGTGGGGATATCAACCAAAAGGAGATTTCACCACGTCCGAGGCATACAAAATCATCTGCAATGACTCTGCTCCCCAGGATCCAATCTGGAGCAAAATATGGAACTCTGGCTCCTGGCCCAAAATCTGTCACTTTCTCTGGTTGGTAGGGCATCAGAGAATCCTAACTTGGGACAAGCTCAGAAGAAGAAACTTTCATGGCCCATCCATCTGTTTCAACTGCAACGCCCATGAGGAAACTCTCCAACATCTGCTGGACTCTTGCCCCCTAGCCAATCAGCTATGGGAAAAGGCAAGCTTTCGATGTCAAAGAAGATGCAGACTTGAAAATGAAATCACGAATTCCATGCGTCAGTGGCAACAGGACCCGTACAAGAGCAAAATCCTCAATCATCTATGGAGATTGATTCCCGGGCTAGTTCTATGGAGCATATGGAAGGAGCGAAATAAGCGCATTTTTAAAAATCAGCGCTCTTCGCTGGACAATATTTGGAACATGCTGTGCAGAAATCTTCAAGAGACTCTGATGCTAAGACCCTGGAAGGAGGAGGACTGGCCTACACTAGCCAACGAGAAAACTATCATGGATAACTGGCAAATACGCTGCACCGAAAGCTCACACCAGCAGGACCACTCTGAAACCAGCACTGAAAATCAGGTCGCATGGAAGCCCCCGCCAAAGCACACATTCAAACTCAACTTTGATGGTGCCTCAAAAGGGAATCCCGGTCTAGCAGGCTTTGGCGGAATAATAAGGAATCATGAAGGTGCTCCCCTGATACTATATTTCGGAAACATCGGATGGGACACCAACAACTCAGCTGAATTAGAAGGTTTATGGCAGGGACTACAACTTGCTGGGGAACTCAACTTCCACCCTCTGGAAGTGGAAGGAGATTCTCAAATCCTCATCAACATGGCCAAAAAAATCCTAAATGGATCTCAGGCTAGGAAAATAGCCACCAGCTGGAGGCTTGAAGCAAGACTGGAAGCCATAGAACGTGAGCTTCACAGCAATAGAGCCATCACCTTCACTCACACAAGACGGGAGGGCAACAGGGTTGCGGACTTCATGGCCAATGTGGGGGTGGTGAATAATCACTCTCTAATCACAGGGCAGCTGAACACTATATTAACTCATGTTGAAGCTCAAGAATGTTCTCGACTGGTCCAAAAAGATGCAACTCCCCCGGATGCGGGTGATATATGAGATGGGACAGGCGTGGGTGGCTGGACACATGCCGACCTTCGGCCATCACGTGGCACCCGCGGTAAACACCAGGAAAGGACGCAGACGGTTTAAGGTAAAGAGGCATGGGACAGTAAATGCCTGGAGAGGTAATTCGGCCCAAATGATGGCAACAGTTATGGCGGATGTGATCCCGAGCAGGGTAGGTGAGGACGATAGGGATAAAACAGGGTATGAACAGGGAATGTTGGTGGTTATGCAGACGACTGGCCTCTCTGTCTTCGTAGGGATATCTTCTCTGTCTGACGGGCTCATCACTCGTTCGACTCTGGTAGCAGAGAGTCTGGTTTATCCCGCGGTTTGTTGGAATTCTTTTCCCTCAATGGTGAGACCTCGACAGCGTATGCTTAGCCGTCGAGGCACTTCCAGAGGGGGAGTCTCTCGCAGGCATGACGGGGACAATGTTGGCCATTGCTGCCACTGCAATATTGCTCGCTCTACTGGAGCTAACCCCCTCCATTCCAGTCAATTCTTGGATGCAGGGGCTTCGAGCTCGGCTACCTTGCCAGCCTTCGGCTCCGCCATCTTCAATTTCACCAGCTCCACAAATAATCCACGGATCAGCGCGCATGTCTCTATCCTGTTCATCGAAAATGCCCAAGACGATGATGACTCCCTGGATGAACAAAGGCAGCGGACGAATGTCAACCCGGGGCAAGCAGCGCAGGCTCCTGAAGCTGATAAGGAGCAGGAGGTAAAGGGACCGGCTTCAGACCCGGAAAATGCTAAGCAAACTCAGAACGTTCAAAGGACGGAAACTGGGGAAGAGGTAGCGACATTTCCCACCGATGCTGAAAGAGAAGCCTATGGCTGGTGCCGGATTGAGGAAGAGCAAATGGACGAATGAAGATGCCCGCACACAAGGTTCTTTTGGCTTTTCGCCTGGTCTACTGGTCTTATTTGCTGTTTGTCTTTGGTTCAGTTTTAACCTCAAAGCTTATGGTCTCTTTCGCTTTCTGTTTTGTCATCTCTGTATTGGAATTTTTGTTAATGGATCGGGTAAGGACAGTCTCCCCTGCGAGGGATGAAATGGCTGGTGCCCCTGCGTGGGCTTGCTCTGGTGGTCAATCTCCTTTTTGTCTGATGCCCCTGCGTGGGCTTGCTCCTTTGGTCAGTCTCGGTTTTTAGTCTGGTGCCCATGCGTGGGCTTGCTCCTGTGGTCAGTTTCGGTTTTAGTCTGGTGCCCCTGCGTGGGCGTGCTCTTGCTTTTGTGTTTGGTGCATCATCGGCTCTCGGGTGTCATACCCAGAGCCTGTTTCTCACTGGTTTCACCATGATGTATTTTCGACCTCTGTACATAATTTAATAGTTTAGTTTTTTACCGAGAAAAAAAATAAAAACATATTTTAATATTATATATAATTGAAAATTAGATATACCTTATATATAACATTCAAAAATATAATTTAAACTATAAAACATTATATATTACAAATATATAATAAAAAGAAAATTACTATAGATTCATTGTAATTTATAAAAAATTAAAAAATAAAAGATACATAATAAAGAGAGAATTACTATGATTCATTGTGATTTATAAAAAGTAAGAGAAATATAATGTTTTTTTCAAATTTTAAACTTTAAGAAGATTTGCAAAATATGATGTCTCAGCACGTATTAAATCCATACTTAAAATGGATATACATTTTTTTTTTTTCATTGAAATTTAAACTCGTGCTTTATTATGGTATATGAAAAATGCTTCTAAATTTTTTAGAAATTCAATCACTTTTTAATTCACATTCACCATTGTTATTCCTCGAATATTCAGACTCGATAGAGTGATACGAGTGTAGCAATATCGAACCATTCAACTTAGCATTCAACTTAGCATTCAATGTTTTTCTCAGTATAAGTAGAATCAACACATTACTAATACTCTCTTATACTGAGTTTTCAACTGCTTTTGATTACATATTCATTCAACTGCTTTTAATATAACAATTTATTATTAAAGTGTATAATAATAAACTTAATTTTACGCTTTGAATCCCCCGGTACGGAATTTGGCATTAAAAACGTGTGATAGGGTCTCTACTTACCTAGGCCGCTACCATTAAGAATGCACAGTGACGATCTCTTCTCAGGGCGACTCTTATTTCAGACCCTATAGCATTTTAAATGCTGTCTGACATGGCCGCTCGATACCCAAAGCATATTGATCTCCGTTTTTTTTTCAATGGTAGTGGTATGGCGGCATGTTATATCGGGGTATTGAGCGGCCATGTCAGGCACATTTAAAATGCTATAGGGTCTGAAATAAGAGTCGCCCCTTCTCAGTGTGTCACTCTTTAAGACGCATGACAACGATATGATCAATATTTGACATCATCCATTGCCCAAAAGAGAAATCGATGGTCTTCTTTTGAATATCGAATAGAGTTGTTTTTAGTGTGATTTTTTATTAGTTTTTCTTGTGGGTTTTTCTGGTTTATTTTTTCTAAAATCTGGCAGGAATTTATTGACATCCAAGTGATCTAGGGTCTTTGAGGGTGCTGAATCCATATATAATCAAAAAACCAATTTAAATAACACAAAATTTCATTTCAACTTTAAAAAAAAAATTCCAAAAAATCACACTAAAAACAACTCCACATAACAACTCCATATAGAATGCAATCCTTTGTCGCGTCAAGTCAAATCTTCTGTTGAGCAGAGAGATACACGCGGTTACGGCATTTCACTCGCTGGTCTTCGCTGCTATATATATATATATATATAGTCACTTCTATATCTCAATTCCATTTATTTGTATTTGAACTCACTAACTCCCGACGAGGTCCAGCCCGTCTCCAGCTACCGCAGAGCTTCTTCTGGTTCGCGAAATATGGAAAAACTCTCCCCGCAGGAGCATGACGAAGCCCATGTTATAGAAGAAAAAAATCGCCGGAAAAATTTGCCGCAATTTAAGGGAGTCCGATTGCGAAAATGGGGGAGCTGGGTATCAGAAACTCGAATGCCTAAATCTAGAGAGAAGTTATGGCTCGGCTCATACCCCACTGCCGAGCAGGCCACCCGCGCATACGACGCCGCAGTATATTGTCTGAGAGGCCCCAACGCCAGATCCAATTTCCCCAATTCTGTGCCCGACATTCCCTCTGCCTCTTCCCTTTCCCGGCAGCAGATTCAAGCTGCCGCCGCCAAATATGCAATGCATCAACTCCCTTCGAATCCAACCCCTCCGAATAATGTCGATAATACGGCGATAGAGGAGAACTCATCGACGTCAATGTCGGCTGCGGCTTCAGAAACGGAGGTGTCGAGTGACAGTCATCAAGTATTGGAGCAACATAAGTTCGATTTCTGGGAACGTTTGTTCGAGGAATCCGATGGCATCGATGGCGGCCTCGGCCTGAATTTGGAGAGAATACCATCAATTGACGATGCATGGGCTTTGGATCTTAATCCCACTATTTGGCAGGAGGGGCAGCAGCAGATGGATAACATCATGTACACCACTGATTTGTGCAACTTTTGAATGTGGTGGGATATCCAGGTCCTGAAATTTCGACAACTGGATCCTGTCCGGCCGCAGCGTTTCGAACTGGGGGGCCAGTTTGAAAGTTTTGTCTAAGTCGTCGAAATCGCTAGGGAATCGGTATTACGGCTGCTGAATCACGGGACTTGGATGGCCTTAAGAATGAAGAATAGTCTTTCAATTGAAATATAGTGATTTTGCACATGAAACTCCAATAACTTCCCTGTCTTTTCAACGTATAAAAAGTTGACCAACAACATGATCTTTCTCTAAATATAATGATTTTGATCAATGAGCATTTAAGAGTGAAGCAACATAAAACTAGATATAAGTTGTTTTTTCATGTTTAGCACTGAAGCACATGTACACATTCACGATGAGAAAACTAAATTCTTACAACTTAAAAGTGAGAAGTGCAATTTTATTCATTATTTAAATGATGCAAAATACTATTGACTCATCGTATCTAATGTATCAACAAAATTCATTGTTAGAAGGGATATTATCTACGATGATGCTTTATCTTAACTTGCGCTTGATTTCATGTCCATGCTATATTTGAAATCTAATAAATGTCTGACACATGTGCCATTTCTTTTTAATCTTTTTATAATTTTGAGAATGAAAATAATGCTTCACCTAGTTAGCTTTGTCCTATGAATGAGTTCATTGACCCTAAACCTACATTATCTCCACAAATGCTCCACAATTTCCTGGATGGCTATATAAGAAGGGAAGTAGTTATTGATCTAGTTGATGATCATTCTAATCAATGCTAAACAAACTATGAGTTTCACCAAGTCTCTTCTCTTTTACCTCAACTTCTAGAGACTCCACATCTAGAAATATTTAAAGTAGTTTTTAGCCATCTTGAATGAGATAACATCATAAATGAAGAATTTTCTTGATTGAAGATGAATGATTTGAGATCCAATATTTCTTATAAAATGAAGAACTTTTCAAACGCAAATGGGTTTACAAGAATAAATATGTTGCAAATAGTATGTTGGTAGATAGAAGTCTGATTAGTTTCCAAATGTTTTTTCACAAGTAGAACACATTGAGTACAACAAAATATGTACCACAATTGCCAAAATAAATTCCACCCACCCTGTCCTTGCTGTTGTTTCCCAATATATATGGAAATCCATCTAATGGATTTCAAATACACTTAAAAAATTTCTATGGAATAAACCTTGGGATTGTTTAGAGTGATCTCCCTTGATGTCCTCTAGCAAGCTCCTCAATATCTGTAAAAAAAAATTGGGTTGATTCCTTCTCTCTGTTTCATCAAAAATGATAAATCCAAAATAAGAACGAGGGACCATCTTCCAAGTTCTCATGTTGATCCTCAAAAATATTGCCAGAAAAAACCGCCAAATCTGGATGCTGAAGAAACTGCAATATGAAGAGAACATGAATCAGCTGCATGCCTGATTCATCTCTGAATTACGCTTGACAATTCTATCATGTGCCAAGCCGCAAAAGGATCTAACTGTCCTTTGCTTGAAAAACAGCATCCGGTGTCCACTGACACAATTTGATGAATGCCCACTGGCATATTTGATGATGATGATCGCCCACTGGCTGAATATGTCGAAAAACAACTCAATGTTGATTTTGCTATGATGAACACTGCTCACTGCTGCTTTGGCTGTCGATCGCCCACTAGCGAATTTGTTGATGCTCACTGCTGATGAAAAAAGCCCACTGGCTGATGAAGATGCCCACTGGCTACTTCGCTGATGTTGTCGAGACTTTCAGTTTGACAACCACTTGTCAATTTCATTGACATTTTCCCCCCTTTGTCAGCTGAAAGGAGAGACGATCTTCTCCAAAATGTATAAAGTTGATTCTTACTTCTCATTCCAAAAAACTAACTTATCTCTCCAAAATATTACAAAATATAATCCTTTTTAAAGTTCCATAAAAACACTTCAAGGCTCTCAAAATTCAACTTATCACTCCAAAAAACAACAAATTATTTATAAAAAAGCATACTACCTCTTCACTAAAAAATGCACCTTCTCATATTACTTTTAACTCCCTAGCAATAGCTCTCACGCTGTTCTACAAATCTGGCAACATTTGTTGCAACAATGCCCTCCTTATTTTAGCCATTCTTTGGAGAATCGTTTAAAATGTAACTTGATGGCAAGGTCCGCAGAAACTGTAAACACGCACATGAATGAGAACCAAATATATTATTGCCCAGCGCCGATTAATAGGAAAGGGAATTGATGGATGGATGAATTAGCGTGTCCCCGCTTAAACAACAGGTTTCAGGTCTCAACAAGCGGGTGTGACACCGAGCAATCTCAATCTCACCCTCCCTCAAATTCTAGTCAGCCAACACAGGGCGATGGCGGTGAATGCGACGAGGAAGACAATTCTTTCCGTGTGGATGAAGAATTCAGCTGCCCATACTATTCCTCGACATCCCTTCCATGCATTCAATGCCTCTGCATACATGTGCATCAAAATACTTTGCCACGCCAACATGCTTCAAGAGGCGGTGGACACCTTCAAGCATCTGCTTTCAGTTGAATCTAAATCCATCCCCTTTCTCATGACCTGCAACCTTTTGTTAAGTACCCTGGAATTCATTTTGTTGACATGTGGGCATTCTGTTGGAAAATTCCAGGAACTGAGATAGAGTTTCTCAGCGTGGCCTCCAAATTGTGTTGAAAATTGTAGCTACACAACCGCCTTCAACCAATTGACGTTCCTGAACCAATAAAATGGAAACGCATGGTCCATCTATTCCTCGGCCTCTGTCAAATCCTCCGAGCCTCTGTCGGCGATGGAAATCAACAAAACTTCACAGGAAACCTGCGTTGCTCACATCTTCTTCAGTTTGAGCTCTGGTGCATTGAAATGCTGACTACGCTCTGCAAGAAGACGATCAGTACCCGTCCCACGCAGCTATGCCAGATCCACCAATTGATACTTGCATCGATCCTCGAATGTGAGACCAACTAACAATGGTTTCACTGTCCTCGCTAACAAAATTAGACTGTGCTTGTGGAAGATTAGATTCAATGGGCATCATAAACTACAGGTCATTGTATGAACCAGAATTTTGCAGACAGGGCTTTGTGTCGGTACAACAGTTTGAAAGTTTTTGAGAATGACGGACGATGGCAGCAGCGTAGTCCCCACAGATATCATTGAATCCCTTGAAGCTATTAACACGAATTGTGAGGAAGTCGAATCCAATCTCAGAGAAGTGTTGGCAGCCTACGATCCCGATGTCTTGGTGGAATTATCCCCTCTAGATCGTGCTTACACGTTTCTCACTTTGGCAAAGGCAGTAGCGACACTATTCACTTTGCAGTTAAGGTGCAGCGGGGATTCTCCAGACCAGCATGATGTGAAGACCGAGCTGGAGAGGTTGGATCTACAACATTCTTCTCAAAGCTCTCTACAAGAACAACAGGATAGATGCTGCCCTCAAGCTTCTTCAACAAATGTCGAAGCGAGGATGCCGACTAGATGCAGTCTCGTACACAACGTTGATTTCCCACCAAACCAATTCATTTCATGCATTGATGGTCCCTGATCTAATCTCGTATAATGTTATCATCAATGCTCTCTCGCTCCCAAAGAGCAAACCATTAGCTCTGATAACACATATTGAAAATGAAATTAACTCAGACAAATAGATAAAGCACACATAAAAACCAGACACATAATATTGGCGGAAAAACGCTGAAGCCTCATGGATTCTGTCTCACATTTTCATTCATCAAAATAATTGAATATAGTGTTACAAATAAATAGATGAGAGATAGTGTTATCAAGATAGTGCGTGCTATCTTAGACACTTTTGGTTGAGATAATTTCTCCTTTGGTTGAGATAATTTATCACCAGACACACACCAATATAGGAGTTACCTAAACTAACTCCTATCTTAAAGGAACAACCCAAGAGTTAGGCACAAATTCCTAACTTGGAATATTTAATTTATTTATTTATTTTTGGATTTATTATTGTTTTATGAGAGAGGCTAACATTTCTATATGTCATTTTAATCCTAACATTACCATTATTTTATTCATGTATTGTATGTTAATGATATTATACTCATATTATGTTCGTGACACCACTTCTAAACCATGTGAAATCCAAAATTAGAAGACCTTTGACATCATAGAATTAAGTCATTTGCATTATTTTCTTATCCTCCAACTTTTGAAAACTCAAGAAGGTATTTCCCTTTCCAAACTTAAGTATCCATGCTATTTATTAGTCATTTGTTTCATATAGACAATTGTAAACTAACCCTATCTCCCTTCGAATATGGAGCTATATTTTTAACCACCTACACCTCACCCATTTCCCTTAATTTCCAACCTAAGCATGAATGTGACATTCATCATTGTTTTCACATGGATGATTGCAGATCAACCCCATCTCATTTCAATTGTGCATTTAAAATTTTTTCCTCTTGATCCTCACCCACAATGGACATCACTTAATACCTATATGCAGTTGGTATCATTTTGTAACTAGCTCTTAGTTGACATTTTTTTTATTATTGATCCCATTGCCTAGTACATATAATATTATCATAAAACAAATCAGAAAAAACAAAGAGGATTCTTTGGTATATCTAGGTATAGTTTAATTTGGTATTTATTATAGTACATGAAGTTCTCATATGTTGGATTGTTGTATATATTCTAATTGGGCTTATGCACCTAATGGTCATATGTCTATTGTAAAGTATATTTTAAACTTTGGTTCTAAAGCTATCACTTATATTTTAAATAAACAAAATTCTCTAACTTTATTTATTAAAATTAGTATATCAAGAAACAATTTATGCAATTTTAGATGTTATTTCACTTATACCACCCTAGATCCATCTAACTATGGATCTATGATGCTTTGAGAGGGATCAAATATTTCTAGGTGCAAACCTTCCTTTTGGATTGTAGAATTTGAGGAAAGGTTTGCGCCTTGAGGTATTTGATCCCTCTCGATGCATGACATATCTAGATTTATATGGATCTAGGTTGGTTCTAGTTGAGGGAAATAATGTCACATTTTTAGATTATCATTATTATGTATATGGACGAACTTCGTTATCAAGTCTTTGTGTCTTCCTTCATGCTTTTTATGCATTTCTTCTTCTTTCCTTGTGTGCAAATTATAATTCTGTGTTAAGCTGCAATTTTTACATGTGATTCTTTCCATACATCTATAAGAGAAAGTATCCTGAAACATCTATTCATCCTTTCATCGTTCTCATTCAAGAGACAATGGATGACTCTAGGAAAGCTATTTCATATTTCCATCCAATCTAACTGAATTGGAATATGGTCATTGTTGATTTTTATATGATGTTAGGCAGCCTCCCTGCCTTATAGGACCCAAATTGGGAAAAACTGAAAGCCCATAATTTTTTTGTTGTTATTTTGCTTACATGTCATTTTCATGGTATGGTTGAATGGATTCACATCTAGAACTTGTATGCTCCATACAATGGTAGGTATTCCTTCTAGGACCATGTAGAAAATTCATACATAATGAATATCAGGTCACTTATTATAACTGGAGAATGTAATTCCATTTTATCTTGGGAGGAGTGTTGGGGTTTTTGGTGCAGAGGTGACCCTCTTGCTGACCGATTACTATCCCTCTTTGAATAAAACCATTTAGTAGACATTTTTCCTGCTCCTATCATGCCTACATGGCACATTGGAAGATGAGGAGTGGAGTACATTGGTAAGAGGTTCAAATTTATGGTTCAGGAGAATTTGATTGAAATATTTGGAAATTTGAGGTCTTGGGTGAAAAGGTCCTTCATCTCAGACCACTACCTGATTTTGTTACAATGGCGAATGGAATCGGTTCGAAAATGTATAACTTTTAAATTTAATAAAATATGGCTCAAGGGTGAAGAATTTAAAAATCTAGTTTTGACTGCTTGGAATTCATATGGTTTACCATCGGGTCATCAGCTATGGATAATATCTCTCTTAAATCAAATTCTTTAAATATCCAAGTCCGAATATGGGAGCGACAAAAAATAACAAAATGTATAGGGAATTGAAGGTATTAATTGAGGAAATTGGGAGAATTGGGGACAATTTGGTACATACAACACCCACATAGAAAATTATGGAATAACATAAAGAATTGGAAGAGAGGAAAAGACACATACTTCAGATACAAGAATCTACATGGAGATTAAAAAGTAGGGATTTGTGGATCAGAGAGGGGTCATAAATACAAAATTCTTTAATCGATTTGCATGCCCCAGGAAGAATATAAACACTATTTGGCATATCAAGGGGGTTTCCAAGAACTATGTTTATTCCACTAAAGAGATCTGGAGAAAAGTTCTACAGTTCTTTCAGAACTACTTCAAAGCTAGGGGAGAAGTAAACATTGAAGATCAACTTTGGGGTGCAGAGGAATATCCTTTGATGTTCAATGCTGAAACAAATGAAGCACTATATCGACTGACATCTATTGATGAAATACAATTGATGTTGAAGTATTTTGCTAAAGATAAATTACCAGACCCATATGGTTGTACGGTGGAAATTATTTTACATTTCTTCGACCTTATGGGACAGGAGCTACTTGAGATGGTAGAGGAATCATGGATTAGGGGAACATTTCAAGTTCCATTAATTCAACATTTATTGCACTTATCCCAAAGGTATCAAATCCATCCTCCTTTACAAAATTCAGATCAATATATCTATGCAATATTACTTATAGGCTTATCTTAAATATCATTGCAGAATGCATCAAGGGGATTTTATCAGTAGTTTAGTTTTCTCCACAACAGGTCAATACATGATGCCATTTCCATATCTCAAGAGTGCATACACTCCCTACATACCAACAAATTGGAAGCAATACTTATGAAGGTTAATCTGCAAAAGGCATATGACTGCATGGACTGGTCTTTCGTAAGGATAATCCTCCTGAAGATCTTGTTAGATATACACAATGTGGAGTGCATTATGGCATGCGTGACAAAATCATGGTTTATTGTTCTTATAAATTGATATGCCAAATTTTTTTATTTTTTCAATCCTGTAAGGGAATGACACTAGGGTGCTCTCCCTCGCCCCTACTATTCATTCCTATTATGGATGCCATTAGTCATAAGATAAACACGACAAACAAATTGGGAACTTTATGTGGATTGAGAATGAAACATGGGGTTAGTATTTCCCACTTATTTTTCGTTGATGGCACTCTTACTTTTAGGATGATATCTAGAGTACAGTGGATGATATTATACAACATTTTCCACAGCTGTGGTGAGGCCTCATGATCCAGAATGGATCCTGTAAGTTAAATATGAAGTTTAATTTACGTCTAAAGAGCAAGATGATCCTAGGTAGAAAAAATATTCTCGGCTTATGCAGGAGTTCACCATCCCAGATGCTCACAAAAACAAAGTTAGGTCAAAGAGCTCGACACGTAGATTCTGGTGGTATCTCCAGATTCGCATTTGGCCTCTAGGTGATGGATAAATCATTTGCCAAAGTTTGAGGTGAATAGATGAAAAGGGGCATTGCTGGCCATGTGATGTTCCCATTGCTCGACACGTGGAAATAGTCAAGTCCATGCAGCCAAAAAAGTTCAGCTCCTCTCCGGTGCATATTTCCAGGTGTATTGTGAGATTTGGGTATGATTGATTCATATCATGGACACAGTTATTCCTAAGGTTCTAATTCCTAAGGTATATCTATATGGGCCAATGTGAGCGCGAATGCAATAACCTATGGTCTAACGTTTGGATTGGAACATATGTTTTAACCATATGTTATAATGGCACAAATATTGTTCCGATATATATATATATATATATATATATATATATATAGGTCTACAACCTAAGGTGTTAACAAAAACCATATGACATATAAACCTATCGTGGGCGCATTATTAAATTGGCGGAGTGATATTGCATATGAAAATTTTAAACCATGTATTAAAACTATAGTGGAGATAAACAGGTTAGCGCCACGTGAGTTGCCATCGAATCGTCGAAGAACAGTTATGCAGGTCTAGTAAGAAAACACCCTCACTGCCAAGTCACCAGACAGTTGCAGCACAACTCAGAGGTGGTAGAGTAGATCGAAACCACTAGGAGGTTGGTGTTATCCATTCGAAGTAGAGTTTTGTGCTCTATTCCACGGGGGGTGCCAACAAAGAACACCACATCGCTTAAATTCCAGGTTGTTGCACTTATTGTTGGTTTCATGGCATCACCGTCGGGACATGGATTCCACATATACCTTCTGTCAATGATGTCGAGTGTGCCTAACCGCTGAGGACCATGTCATCTCACATACCATGGGGTTTGTAATGTATGCCCAGTCAACACGTCGAAGGCATAGGTGTGGAGGTCGTAGTCCTGCAGTGCGGAAAGGTAGGTGGCAGTCCTGTGGTGCGGAAAGGTAGGTGGAAGCCGTGTGGTGTAGCAAGGTAGTTGGCAGTCTTACGGTGTGGCAAGGTAGGTGGAAGTCTAGTGATGCGGTGGTATAGGCATATGCCAAGAGTTTTGGTATGTCATCACCATATGAGTTCTTGCCTCTGGTCCAACCAGTTTGCACCACCAATATACATTGAGAATTAAAATCTAAATATGAACCATACCATAGGTTATATGGTTTTTAAACATAGAAATGCGTCAAGACCTCATACATTTGGTAATTGCACTATAAACTAAGTTTTGGCCAATGAAAACTATAGGAAATAGTTTATGAGCCAATATGCTATGTTTTGGATAAGCACTAAAGTCAAATGAGCTATGAATAAAATTTGTTATATATTTTTTACACCTAAACTCTAAAGTTAGAGTTTTTAAATTAGGCTTATAACAAATTACTCCTAAACTTAGCCTTGTACAACCTTATAAATGCACCAAGTGAAGGAGTATTCAAGGAGGAGGTGGTGGTAATCCAGCCTTGTAAAGGAGAAAGAAGGAGGCATTCCAAAGCCTATCAAAGCCTTCTCAAATTCAAAGGTGAAACCTTTCAGGAAGGAGGCAAGCAAATTGAAGGTGGATTTGCACTCCAATATTCGAGCGACAGGAGTTGAATGGAGCTTCAGAGACAAAGTTCTAGTATATGCCTAAAAATGATATTTTGAGCGTTTCTTGGCCATCCTTGGGCCTTTTTGGGAATGGAGATAGGCGTTGGAAAGCTAAGACAGAAGGATTTCTTTCCACAGTAACCATCAGTCCCTATGAAGACAAGTCAGTTGGTAAAATCTCATGTAAAGAAACTCTTTGAAGCATTCCTAATAAAATGGACACCCATTCAAAGAGGACCTGGAGACGTAGTCTAGGAGGGACAAACTTCGTCATCAATATTTACTGAGTTTTTTCATTTTATTACTGTTGTTTATTCTTCATTTCAGTTCTCTTAGTTTGATGTTTAAATCATAATCACAGCTTAATTTCCCTCTTGCATTCACACATATGCAACCTTGGTTAATATCTTAGCTAAACTAAGTCATTTGATTAAAAGACCCATTTTAATCTTGCCAAGTGTTAGGTATCGATATAATTCCGTAATTTCAGATCATATTTTTGGTATCACAGCAAGACCTTACCAAGTGCCAGAATGGGTAAAAAATCAAGGTAGCTCTAGTTGAAAGAACTTGAAGAGTTCAATCAACAGTTTTGAACAGGAGAACATTGCATTGCGGCGAATGGTGCAAGCTTTGCAAGAGGATAGGAAAATATTACAGGTGAATATTGAAGCTTTGTAGAAGATTCGAAGGAGAACCAGTATGTTAGTTCAAAGTTAACCTATTGAAGGGAAAAATGAAGTCTCGCTCTTCATCAGAAAGATGAAGACAATTCATCTCTATCAACGACTGCAAAAGCACATTCGGTAAAAGAATCTATTAGAACCTTTTCATCATCTTCTGAAGAATCCCCTTATTCAGCCACCTCGCCAAGCAATGATTCAGATATTGGAGCATCGACCACGAGATTGGGGCATTTGAGAGGCATATGAGAGCAATGGGTATGCCGTAGATGAATAAGATGGGATATCAGCAGGGAAAAGGCCTCAACAAACATGGACAAGGCAGGCTCCAACCAATCTTCGTGTAAGAAAGTCTGAAACATGAAGGATTGGGCTATGACCAATCGATATGTGACTACTGCGGGAAGAGAGGTTACATTGTAGATCGATGTTGGTCCCTACACCCCGACTTGATGAAAAAGAAGTTGCAAGACCGCAACGGTAAGAAGACGAATCATTCTAACAGTGATCTAGAAGGTGAGTCCTTAAATCAAAAATTTATGTTAAAAGTTATTAAAAGGATTTATCCATGTACCTTTTGTCGGAGTAATTCACATTGTGTAGAAGAATGCTGGAAGTAGAATATTTTCAGCAAAAAAATAGGTGCTACAAAGAGTCAGCCACAAAAAGATGGTGCAACACTACAAGTGAAGAAACATCTTGAGAATAATTTACTTCAGTCAGATAAGGACTCCATATCATCAAGATAGAGTTCGGGAAAATCCAGCAAAAAGACAGCTTGTACAAACTCTGGAGAAAGAGTTTTTCCTAAATGTAAGATGAGAAGACATTCGAAGAGTACATGTTTGATGATGCCTCGTGAGAAAACACTAGCACCAGCAAAGAAAGAGACTGGAAAAGAAGGTGGAGCAGAGGAACGTAAGTCTCCATAACTGTCTCCTACTTGGAATTGGGCAGAGTTTATGCCATATGTATAAAAATGTGTCTATAAATTGTTGTCGCATCAATAGGCCTAGTCGACTCTATAAATAGGGTCTAGATGGTCTTTTATAAATGATGCATGGTTGTAATAAAAAAATAAACTCATTTTGGCAATAAACATTTTGGAGATCCAAAAGTTCTTTTTATTGGGAGGTGTGATCCAAAATGGATCCTCTAAGTTAAAGACAAAGTTTTCTTTATGTCTGAAGACCAAGATGATCCTAGGTAGCAAAATAATTCTCATCTTGTGTAGG
Source organism: Pinus tabuliformis (assembly GCA_031772625.1). Lineage (NCBI taxonomy): Eukaryota > Viridiplantae > Streptophyta > Pinopsida > Pinales > Pinaceae > Pinus > Pinus tabuliformis. Next base: position 435,564,195 of record CM062812.1, read on the forward strand.
ATTTCACCATCCCAGTTGCTTCTAAAAACAACGTTAGGTCAAATAGCTCGACACGCTGATTGTGGTGGTATCTCTAGATTCACGTTTGGCCTCCTAGTGATGGAGAAATCGTCTGTCAAATTTTGAGGTGAACATATGAAAATGGGCCTTGTTGGCCATGTGACGTTCCCACTACTCAACAAGTGGCAATTGTTGGTGCACTAAGACGACTATTAAAATCAATCTTAATACCTACATTAATCATCAACCTAGGGTAAGTATGTTTATTTGAAGAGTGTTCATCATTGTCTATGCAAGTGAATTCAGAGGCTAATTCATAATGAAATTATTTAGAATCATAACAATGATTAATATATAATTCCCTAAGTTCAATCCAAAACAATCTTGAAAGAAATCTTTAAAGCATTTTCAAATCTAATTTAATCTATTATGTAGGGAACTAAATCAGAATGCAAGTAAAAGGAATCACTCTTAGCAATCTAACTGGTATTGACACTAATTCGTTTAGCATGAAGGAAAGCTACAACAAGTAACTATTCAAACATCTCACGGAAATAAACCAACTATAAGTTGGAGATCTCTGGTAACACTACTTTAGAATGAACATCAATCGAATACTTAAATGAACCTGATCAATTCAGTAAAGATTAACACGTAGATGTAAAACACGGCAAGATCTAGAATCTAGTTTGAACAACAAAAGAAAATCATAATCATCAATACTCACAACAATCAGAATAATGCTAATTTCACAAACTAACAATAATAAACAATTATCAGAATAAGAAGAAATAAATATGACACAATTAAAGCAGTAAATCTCCTATCGATCGGGCCCAAAATCTCCAGAAGTCAATGCGGAAAGATACTCAGAATGCAATTAGGTAAAACACAGTCTTCTTCATTAAACTTGATAATCTACTTACAACTTCATAGTAACTAAAGTGCTATGTGTCCAAAATTAATAATTGAAATCTTAAAATTCCTAACTAGTTGTTCAATACACCTGATGGCTTTATATAACTTTGGAAAGGTAAATGGATAAAATCAAATCCTCAGGATCAGGAGATCCTGAGGATTTCTCAACTGGCGATCTGATTTCATCTCATAATAGAATTGATCCTCCTGGCCTTTTGTTGTCCTTCATAATCAAGACGTTGTCCTTTTCCTTTCTTGGTCGTTGTTGTTCTATCGTTTGAACAACAATCGTTCAATTCGTGTCCTTGCATATAAAGATAGCGAAAGTTAGCTTTTCATGCCCATATTTACCCAATTCATTAATGATCAATTTCATCCAACTTCTACGATTGTTCCTTCTAAATTTATTTCTAAAACGAAGGTAAATACATAAATACAAATGATTAATTAAGCCAATATGAGGATAAAACATACCTTTTCCACGACCCAACAACAATAGTCAAGTCCATGCAGTAAAAAAAGTTTAACTCCTCTCCTCCAAGTGTATGGTGAGATTTGGGTTTGATTGATTCATATCATGGACACATTGATTCCTAAAGTTCTAATTACTAAGGTATATCTATATGGGCCATGGTGAGCATAAATGTATTAAACTATGGTTTAAATTTTGGAGTGGAACATATGTTTTAACCATATGTTACAATGGTGCAAATATGGTTCTAATATATATATATAGGTATACAACTTAAGGTGTTAACAAAAACCATATTGCATATAAACCTTTGGTGGGTGCATTATTAAATTGGTGGAGTCGTATTAGATATGCGAAGTTTAAACCATGTATTAAAACTATAGTAGAGATAAACAATGGTTAGCGAAGTGTTTGATTCCACATATTAGCGCCACGTGAGTTGCCATCGAACCTTCAAAGAATGGTTATGTAGTTCTAGTCAGCAAACACCACCACCGCCAAGTCAAAAGACATTTGTAGCATAGCTCAGAGGTGATAAAGATTAGAACTACTGGGAGGTTGGTGCTATCCGTTTGGCACAAAGTTTTGCTCCCAATTCCATCGGGGTGCCAACAAAGCATGCCACATCACCGAAATTCCAAGCTATTGCACTTATCATCGGTTTCATGGCATCATCGCAGGGATATGGATTCCACATACACCCTATGTCAATATGTGGATTGCGCCTAACTTCCAGGGAGCAGGTCAGCTCACATACCACATGGTTTGTAATGTATGCCCAGTCAACACATCAAAGCCATAGGTGTGGAGGTGGCAGTCCTGCGGTGTGGCAAGGTAGGTGGCAGTCCTATGGTGCAACAAGAGTTCTTGCCACCGGTCTAAACAATTTGCACCACCAATATACATTGAGAACTAAAACCTAAATATGTGCCATATCATATGTTATATGGTTTTTAAACATAGAAATGCGTCGAGACCTCATACATTTTGTAATTGTGTTATAAACTAAGTTTTGGCCAATGAAAACTATAGGAAATAGTTTATGAGCCAATAAGCTATGCTTTGGATAAGCGCTAAAGTCAAATGCGCTATGAATAAAATTTGTGATATAGTCTTTACACCTAAACTCTGAAGTTAGAGCTTTTAAATTAGGCTTATAACAAAGTACTCCTAAACTTATCCTCATACAACCTTATAAATGAATCATGTGAAGGAGCATTTAAGGAGGAGGTGGTGGTAATCCAGCCTTGTAAAGGAGGAAGAAGGAGGCATTCCAAAGCATATTAAATCCTTCTCAAAGTCAGAGGCAAAACCTTTCAGGAAGGAGGCAAGAAAATTCAGGGTGGAGTTGCACAACAGTATTCGAGCGACATGAGTTGAATGGAGCTTCAGAGACAGAGTTTTTCTATATGCGTGCAGATGCTCTTTTGATCGTTTCTTGGCCATCCAGACAAGTGTTGGAAAGCTGAGACAGAAGGATTTATTTCCATAGTAAGCAGAAGTGCCTGCAACATAATTCAGCTGGTGAAATCTCATGTAAAAAAAACTCTTTGAATCATTCCTAATAAAATGGACGGCCATTCAAAGCAAACCCGAAGACGTAATCTAGGAGAACGAACTCCGTCATCAATGTTTACTGAGTTTGTGCCTTTTATTATTGTTGTTTATTCTTCATTTCAGTTCTCTTAGTTTGATGTTTAAATCATAATGACAACTTAATTTACCTCTTTCATTCACACATATGCAGCCTTGGTTAATAGCTCAGTTAAATTAAGTCATTCAATTAAAAGACCCATTTTAATCTTGCCAAGTGTTAGGTATTGATCTAATTACTTAATTTCAAATCATATTTTTGGTATCAAAGTAGGACCTTACCAAGTGCAAGAATGGGTAAAACTTCAAGGCATCTTCGATTGAAAGAAATTGAGAAGTTCAATCAACAGTTTCAATAGGAGAACGTTGCATTACGTAAAATGGCCCAAGATTTGTAGGAGGACAAGAAAATATTACATGTGAATATTGAAGCTTTTTATAAGATTCGAAGGAGAAGTAGTCTGTCAGTTCAAAGTTCATCTACTGAAGGGAAAATGAAGTCGTGCCTCTTCATAAAAAAGATGAAGACAATTCATGTCTGTTGACGACTCTAAAAGCACAGTCGGTAAAAGAAACTATCGAGACCTTTTCATCATCTTCTGAAGAATTCCCTTATTCCCCCACCTTGCCGAGCAATGATTCAGAGAAGGAAGAGGCTTCCATCAACCACGAGATTGGAGCATTTGAGAGGCATACGAGAGGAATGGGTATGTCGCTGATGAACAAGATGGGATATCAGCAGGGATAAGACCTCGACAAACATGGCTAAGGCACACTCCAACCAATCTTCTTGCAGCAAAGGACGAAACATGAAGGCTTGGGCTATGACTAATTGATATGTGACTATTGCGAGAAGAGAGGTCACATTTCAAATCGATATTGGTCCCTACACCCTGACTTGACGCCAAATAAGCTACAAGACCACAAAAGTAAACAGATGAATCACTCTATTAGTGATTCAGAATGTGAGTCCTCAAATGAAAATCTTATGTTAAAAGTTATTAAAAGGATTTATCCATGTACCTTTTGTGGGAGTAATTTGCATTGTGTAGAAGAATGTTGGAAGTAGAAGATTTTCAGCAAAAAAATAGGTGCTACATAGAGTCAGCGATGGAAAGATGATGCAACACTAGAAGTGAAGAAAAATCATGGGAAAAATTTATTTCAGTCAGATTAGGACTCCACATCGTCAAGACACAGTTCGCGAAAATGCAGCAAAAAGATAGCTAGTACAAACTCCAGAGAAAGATTTTGTCCTAAATGTAAGCTGAGAGGACATTCATAGAGTACATCTCCAATGTTGCCCCATGAGACAACTCCAGCACTAGCAAAGCAAGAGACAACAAAAGAAGCTGGAGAAGAGGAATGTAAGTCTCTAGAAAAGTCTCCTACTTGGAATTGGGCAGATTTTATGCCATATGTATAAAAATGTGTCTGTAAATTGTTTTCGCATCAATAGGTCTAGTCGAGTCTGTAACTAGGGTCTAGATTGTATTTTATAACTGATGCATGGTTGTAATAAAAAAAATAAACTCATGTTGGTAATAAAACTTTTGGCGATCCAAAATTTCTTTTTGTTGGGAGGTGTGATCCAGAATGGATCCTGCAAGTTAAAGATGAAGTTTTCTTTATGTCTGAAGACCAAGATAGTCCTAGGTAGAAAACCAATTCACAGCTTGTGCAGGAGTTCGCCATCCTAGTTGCTCGCAAAAACAACGTTAGGTCGAAGAGCTTGACACACTGATTCTGGTGGCATCTGCAGATTCGCATTTGGCCTCCTGGTGATGGAGAAATCGTTTGTCAAAGTTTGAGGTGAAAAGATGAAAATGGGCCTTCCTAGCCAGGTGATGTTCCCACTGCTCGTAACGTGCAAATACTCAAGACCATGCAGTCAAAAAATTTCAGCTCCTCTCTGGTGCATATTTCCAGGTGTATGGTGAGATTTTGGTTTCATTGATTCATATCATGGACACATTTATTCCTAATTTCTAATTCATAAGGCATATCTATATGGGCCAAGGTGAGCGAAAATGTATTAACTTATGGTCTAAAGTTTGGAGCAGAACATATGTTTTAACCATATGTTATAATGGCACAAATATGGTTCATATATATATATATAGGTCTACAACATAAGGTGTTAACAAAAATCATATGGCATATAAACCTATGGCTGGTGCATTATTAAATTGGCGAAATCATATTACATTTGCAAAGTTTAAACAATGTATTAAAACTATAGAGAAGATAAACAATGCTTAGCAGGGTTTTTTAATGCCACATGTTAGTGCCAAGTAAGTTGCCATCAAATTGTCAGAGAACGGTTATGCAGGTCCAGTCATCAACCACCGCCACCAAGTCAGCACACAGTTGTAGCACAACTCGAAGGTGGTAGATAAGATCGAAATCGTTGGGAGGTTGGTGCTATCCGTTCGGCACAGAGTTTTGTTCACTATGCCACAAGGGTTCCAAAACAGCACGCCACATTGCCAGAATTCCAAATTGTTGCATTTACCGTCAGTTTCATGGCATCACCGCCAGAACATGGATTCCACATATACCCTATGTCAATATGTGGAGTGTGCCTAACCACCAGGGAGCAGGTTAGCTCACATACCACGGGTTTTGTAATGTATGCCTAGTCAACACGTCGGAGCTACAGGTGAAGAGGCGGCATTCTTGTGGTGCGGAAAGGATGGTGGCAATCCTGTGATGCGACGAGGTAGGTGGTCATCCAACAATGCAGTGGTATAGGAATATGCCACAAGTTTTGGTATGTCATCACATTTGGACTTCTTGCCGCCGATCCAATCAATTTTCACCACTAATATACATGGATAACTAAAACCTAAATAGGCACCATACCATATGCTATATGTTTTTTAAACATAGAAATGCGTCGAGACCTCATACATTTGGTAATTGCGCTATAAACTAAGTTTTGGCCAGTGAAAACTATAGGAAATAGTTTATGAGCCAATATGCTATGTTTTGGATAAGCACTAAAGTCAAATGCGCTATGAATAATTTTTTTTATATAGTTTTCACACCTAAACTCTAAAGTTAGAGTTTTTAAATTAGGCTTATAACAAATTACTCCTAAAATTAGCCTCATACAACCTTATAAATGAACCAAGTGGAGGAGCATTCAAGGAGCAGGTGGCGGTAATCCAGCCTTGTAAAGGAGAAAGAAGGAGGTATTCCAAAGCCTATCAACGCCTTCTCAAAGTCAGAGGCGAAACCTTTCAGGAAGGAGGCCACCAAATTTAAGTTGGAGTTGCACTCTAGTATTCGAAAGATGGGAGTTGAATGGAGCTTCAGAAAACAATTTTGGTATATGCCTGCAGAAGCTCTTTTGAGCGTTTCTTAGCCATGCTTGGGACTTTTTGGGAACAGAGACAGGTGTTGGAAAGCTAAGAGAGAAGGATTTCTTTCGACAGTAACCAATAGTTCCTGCGAGCACAATTCAGTTGGCGAAATCTCATGTAAAGAATTTATTTGAAGCATTCCTAATAAAATGGACGCCCATTCAAAGCAGATCCAGAGATGTAGTCCAGGAGGGACTAGCTCCATCATCAATGTTTACCAAGTTTGTGCATTTTATTACTACTTTTTATTCTTCATTTCATTTCTCTTAGTTTGATGTTTAAATCATAATGACAGCTTAATTTCCCTCTTGAATTCACACATATGAAACTGTGGTTAATATCTCAGTTAAACTAAGTCATTCGATTAAAAGACCCATTTTAATCTTTCCAAGTGTTATGTATCGATCTAATTCCATAATTTCATATCATATTTTGGTATCAAAGCAGGACCTTACCAAGTGCAAGAATGGGTAAAAATTCAAGGCAACTCCGGTTGAAAGAACTTGAAGATTTCAATCAACAGTTTCTACAGGAGAACGTTGTGTTGCAGTGAATGGTATAAGATTTGCAGAACAGTCGAAGGAGAAGCAATCCGTCAGTTCGAAGTTCATCTACTGAAGGGAAAAATGAAGTCTCACCTCTTCATCAGAAATATGAAGATAGTTCATCTCTCTCAATGACTCCAAAAGCATAGTCAGTAGAAGAAGATATCAAAAAATTTTCTTCATCTTTTGAAGAATCCCCTTATTCACCCACCTCACCTAGCAATGATTCAAAGAAGGACAAGGCTTCCAACAACCACGAGATTGGAGCATTTATGAGGCATACCAAAGGAATGGGTATGTCGTTGTTGAACAAGATGGGATATCAGCTAAAACAAGGCCTCCACAAGCATGGCCAAGGCAGGCTCCAACCAATCTCTGTGCAGGAAAGGCTGAAAGATGAAGGTGTGGGCTATGACCAATCTATATGTGATTACTACAGGAAGAGAGGTCACATTTTAGATCGATGTTGGTCCCTACACTCTGATTTGATGCCAAAGAAGCTACAAGACCACAAAGGTAAACAGAAGAATCACTATAGCAATGATTCAGAGGTGCGTCCTTAAATAAAAAATTGATGTTAAAAGTTATTAAAAGGATCTATCCATGTACCTTTTGTGGGAGTAATTAGCATCATGTAGAAGAATGCTGGAAGTAGAAAATTTTCAGAGAAAAAAATAAAAATAATAATAAATAAATTAGGTGTTACAAAGAGTGATCCACTGAAAGATGATGCAACATTGCAAGTGAAGAAACGTACTATGAAGACTTTACTTCAATAAGATAAGGACTCCACATTAAAAAAAAAAAAAGGTGTTACAGAGAGTGAGCCACGAAAAGATGATGCAACACTACAAGTGAAGAAACGTAATAGGAAGACTTTACTTCAGTCAGATAAGGACTCCACATGATCAAGACAGAGTTCGGGAAAATCAAGCAAAAAGATAGCTAGTATAAACTCCGCAGAAAGAGTTTTTCCTAAATGTAAGCTGAGAGGACATTTGAAGAGTACATGTCTGATGTTGCCCCATGAGACAACACCAACACCAACAAAGCAAGAGATAGAAAAATAACTTGGAGCAGAGGAACGTAAGTCTCAAGAGAAGTCTCCTACATGGAATTAGGCATATTTTACGCCATATGTATAAAAATGTGTCTGTAAATTGTTTTCACATCAATAGGTATAGTCGAGTCTGTCACTAGTGTCTAGATGGTCTTTTATAACTGATGCATGGTTGTAATAAGAAAAATAAACTCATGTTGGTAATAAAAATTTTGGAGTCCAAAAGTTCTTTTTGTTGGGAGGTGTAATCCAAAATGGATCCTGTAAGTTAAATACGAAGTTTGCTTTACGTCTGAAGACCAAGATGGTCCTAGGTAGAAAAAAAATTATCAACTTGTGCAAGAGTTCACCATCCCAGTTTCTCGCAAAAACAACATTAGGTCAAAGAGCTCAACATGCTAATTCCAGTGGTATCTTCAAATTTTCATTTGGCCTCCTCGTGATGGAGATATCTTCCATCAAAGTTTGAGGTGAAAAGATGAAAAGGGGCCTTGTTGGCCATGTGACATTCCCACTACTCGACAAGTGGCAATAGTCAAGTCCATGCAGTCAAAAAAATTTAGCTCCTCTCAAGTGCATATTTCCAGGTGTATGGTAAGATTTCAGTTTGATTGATTAATATCATGGCCACATTGATTCCTAAGGTTTATCTATATGGGCCAAGGTGAGTACAAATGTATTGACCTCTGGTCTAAATTTTGGAGGGGAACATATGTTTTAACAATATGTTATAATGGCACAAATATGGTTCCGATATATATATATATATACGTCTACAACCTAAGGTATTAACAAAAACCATATGACATATAAACCTATGGTGGGCGCATTATTAAATTGGCGGAGTCATATTATATATGCAAAGTTTAAACCATGTATTAAAACTATAACAGAGATAAAAATGGTTAGTGGAGTGTTTGATTCCACATTTTAGTACCAGGTGAGTTGCCATCGAACTGTCAGAGAACAATTATGCATGTCCATTCAGTAAACACCGCCACCACCAAGTCAACAGATAGTTTTAGTATAGCTCGAAGGTGGTAGAGCAGATCGAAACTGCTAGGAAGTTGGTGCTATCCGTTCAACGCAGAGTTTTGTGCCCTATGCCAAGGGGGTGCCAACATAGCACGCCACATCGCCGAAATTCCAAGTTGTTGAACTTATCGTTGATTTCATGGCATCATCGTCGGGACATGGATTCCACATATACCCTGTGTCAATATGTGGAGTGTGCCTAACCGTCGAGGAGTAGCTTAACTCACATACCACAGGGTTTGTAATGTATAACCAACCAACACGTCAGAGCCACAGGTGCGGAGGTGGTAGTCCCGCAGTGCAACAAGGTAGGTGGCAGTCCTGCGGTGGGGCAAGGTAGGTGACATTCCTGCAATGTGGCAAGGTAGGTGGCAGTCTAGTGATGCGGTGGTATAGGAATATGCCACAAGTTTTGGTACGTCATCACCGTTTGAGTTCTTGCTGTTGGTCCAACCAATTTGTACCACCAATATACATTGAGAATTAAAACCTAAATATGCACCATACCATACTTTATATGGTTTTTAAACACAGAAATGCGTCGAGACATCATACATTTGGTAATTGCACGATAAACTAAGTTTTGGCCAATGAAAACTATAGGAAATAGTTTATGAGCCAATATGTTATGTTTTGGATAAGTGCTAAAGTCAAATGCGCTATGAATTAAATTTTTTATATAGTTTTTACACCTAAAATCTAAAGTTAGAGTTTTAAAATTAGGCTTATAAAAAATTACTCCTAAACTTAGCCTCGTACAACCTTATAAATGCACCAAGTGAAGGAGAATTCAAGGCAGAGGTGGTGGTAAAAACCTTCTCAAAGTTAGAGGTGAAATGTTATGAAACCAGCTCACAAAAAGATAGAAAAGAAAGATCAACGCCTTAGAAATGAGCCTCTTCGAGGGGTCAACCTCATTTACATTACACAAATGAACAATTCTTGGATGATACAAATACCAAGATCTGTTTTCTATATATAGGAGTCTAAGGGGTAATAATATAATCAAAGCCGACATAACAATAATAATGTAAGGGCACAACAATAACAATAGTGGGCTTCTATGGGGCACAATAATAACAATATGGGGACTACATGGGCACAACCATATAATAAGGGGGTTGCACTAATAACAATAAGGGGCTACACTAGTAGTATAGGGACCTAACATGCCCCTCTCCTTCAAAAAGTGTTGTCCTCAATGCTTGAGTAGTTTTGGATGCTTCTGTATAAAATCCTCGCCCTCCCATGTGGAATATTCAGTAGGTGAGTTCTTCCACTTGATGAGATACTATAAAATTGATCAATTTCGTAGCTGTCGGGTTCTTTTTTCCATGACTGCTTCAAGTTCCAATATGATTTTTCCTTCCTCGTCAATTTTCGACAATATTATTTGAACTAGGAGCTTGTCATCTTAATTTTCTTTAAGCATGAAACATGGAAAATTGGGGGCACTTGGGAAGATGCAGGAAGCACCAATTTGTATGCCATAGTACCAATCTTTTGTAGCACCTTGTAAGGACCATAGTACTTTGGTGATAATTTATTATCCTTCTTAGCTTACTTGAGGGACATTTTTTTGTATGGTTGTATTCGTAAAAATACCCAGTTGCCTATATCAAAAATTCTTTCGTTGCGATGTTGATTTTCCTATTGTTTCATTCGATTCTGCACCAAAGTGGGGTTATCCTTTAAAAGTTGGAGAACTTGTTGTTGCTGCTCGATGTGATCTTTCACTGCTTGAACCTTTTTCTTCTTGATATGTCCTTCCATCTTGAGAGTTTGAGGAGTGGTAATTCCTGCCAATGCATTACAAGATATGATCGGATTCATTTCTTGAACCTTTTTTTTCTTGATATGTCCTTCTATCTTGAGAGTTTGAGGAGTGGTAATTCTTGCCAATGCTTTACAAGATATGGTCAGATTCATTTCTTCTTTCTCTGGGGTTGGTTCCTGGTGTATATCCTCTTCTTTTGACATTTCTTGATCCTTTTCTTCCTCCTCTTCACAATCTATGTAAAATAATTTCTTCTCAGCACACTTATGACCTTTAGTGTATTTGTTATCACAACTGTAACAAAGCCCGTTTTCTCTTTTTTATTCCAAATGTTGTGGTGTAAACCTTGTAGGTTGTGGAAGGCTAGGAGAAAAAACACTTCCATATTTATAGTTGTGAGTGGTAGGATTCCTTGTTTCCATAATTCCGCTTTCAATTTTTCTTGCCAACCTGAATGCCTTCTCCAATGAATTAGGTTCCCAAAGACGAACGTCATGTTGAATATTATCCTTTAAGTTCCCTATGAAGAAATCAATCCTTTGCTTCTCTGGAATATCATTTACCCTTATATTCAATTTTTGGAAGTCCTCAATGTGCTCTGTCATTGAACCATTTTGTTTAAGATTTATCAATTGGCTAAAGAAGGTGTTTCTCTTTGTATCCTCATAACGTGCTATCATTTCCTTCGTGAGAATTGACCAGGTGACAAGTGGTTTACGAAAACAAAGCCCTCTATACCATACAAACTGATTTGGTTCTAAATATAAAGATGCATAATGTACCTTTTGTAACAATTGTACATCATGTAGATCAACATATTGCTCCATTTGTAGTATCCAATTTACCAGATCCTTGCTATCAAACTTCCCCATATCAATTTTTCTTGATTTTAGGAGATTGATCTTTAACTGATTGTAACTCTGTAATTTCAGATCTTCAAGTTCTGAAATGTTTGCCTATGGTAGCCCTCTGCGTCCTCTTTCTAACCCCACCAGTATGATCAATATTGGATTCTTCAATAAATTGTTATGCCAAATCTCCTAAGATGACCTGATTATAGACTGGTTCTTTCTGTAACTTCTGATGAAATTTCAATTTGATTCTCAGAGAGAAAGTTATGACGATTTTCCCATGGTCACTTGTTTGGGATGTAATTCGGGAGCCTACAAAAACCCTAAATGTCTTGGACCATATCTCCACAAATATAGCGAAACAAGATCTGAAATTCGAGCTCGAGCTTCACCAAGGTTTCGGTTCAAATGGGTTTTAATTTTAGAGTCAGAACCTTCGTAGAAACAAAATTATAGCGAACATGCCACAATGACCTATTTTATATGGAATTTTTGAGCTTGCCAAAACCCTAACTTCCTGAGATCATATCTCCAACAATATTGCGAGACAAGATATGAAATTTATCCTGAGGTCCAAAATGATTTTGGCTCAAATGGGTTTTTCTGTAGCTTCTAAAACTTTGTAGCGAAAATGCTTTAGCAAACATTTCACGATGACCTGAGTGGAGAAGTGAAATCCTAGAATCCAAAGCTCTGACACCAAATGTTATGAAACCAGCTCACAAAAAGATAGAAAAGAAAGATAAATGACTTAGAAATCAACCTCTTCGAGGGGACAAACACCTTTACATTACACAAATGAACAATTCTTGGATGATACAAATTCCAAGACCTCCTTTCTGTATATAGGAGTCTAAGGGGTCATAATATAATCAAAGCCGACATAACAATAATAATGTAAGGGCACAACAATAACAATAGTGGCCTTCTATGGGGCACAATAATAACAATGTGGGGACTACATGGACACAACCATATAATAAGAAGGTTGCACTAACAACAATAAGGGGTTACACTAATAACAATAAGGGGTTACACTAGTAGTATAGGGACCTAACATGAAACCTTTCAGGAAGTAGTAAGGCATATTCAGGGTGGAGTTGCACTCCAGTATTTGAGCGACATGAGTTGAATGGAACTTCAGAGTCAAAGTTTTGGTATATGCCTGCATATGATCTTTTGAGCATTTCTTGGCCATCCTTGGGCCTTTTTGGGAATGGAGATAGGTGTTTGAATGCTGAGACAGAAGGCTTTATTTCCATAGTAACCAGAAGTGAGTGCGAGCAGAATTCAGGTGGAAAAATCACATGTAAATAAACTATTTGAAGCATTCCTAATAAAATGGAGCGCCCATTCAAAGAGGACCTGGAGACGTAGTCTAGGACGAACGAACTCCGTCATCAATGTTTATTGAGTTTTTTTCCTTTTATTACTATTGTTTGTTCTTCATTTCAGTTCTCTTAGATTGAAGTTTAAATCATAATGACAACTTAATTTCCCTCTTGCATTCACACATATGCAACCTTGGTTAATAGCTCAGTTAAACTAATTCATTCGATTAAAAGACCCATTTTAATCTTGCCAAGTGTTAGGTATTGATCTAATTCCGCAATTTCAGATCATATTTTTGGTATCAGAGTAGGACCTTACCAAGTGCAAGAATGGTTAAAAATTCAAGGCATATCCAGCTGAAAGAACTTGAAAAGTTCAATCAATAGTTTCAATAGGAGAACATTGCATTACGGATAATGGTCCAAGATTTGCAGGAGGATAAGAAAATATTATAGGTAAAGATTGAAGATTTGTAGAAGATTCAAAGGTGAAGCAGTCTATCAGTTCAAAGTTCATCTACTGAAGGGAAAAATGAAGTCTCCCCTCTTCATCAGAAAGATGAAGACAGTTCATCTTTGTCAACAACTCCAAAAGCATAGTTGGTAGAAGAAGCTATCATAATCTTTTATTCATCTTCTAAATAATCCCCTTATTCACCCACCTCGCCAAGCTATGATTCAAAGAAGGGCGGGGCTTCCAGCAACCACGAGATTGGATCATTTGAGAGGCATACAAGAGAAATGGGTATGTTGCTGATGAACAAGATGGGATATCAGTAGGGACAAGACCTCAACAAGCATGGCCAAGGCAGGATCCAGCTAATACCCATGCAGGAAAGGCTGAAACATGAAGGCTTGGGCTATGACCAATCGATATGTGACTACTACGGGAAGAGAGTTCACATTACAAATCGATGTTGGTCCCTACACCCCGACCTAATGCCAAAGAAGTTGCAAGACCACAAAGTAAATAGACGAATCACTCTAGTAGTGATTCAGAAGGTGATTCCTCAAATCAAAAATTTATGTTAAAAGTTACTGAAAGGATTTAGCGATGTACCTTTTGTGAGATTAATTCACATTGTGTAGAAGAATGTTGAAAGCAGAATATTTTCAGCAAAATAATATGTGTTACAAAGAGTCACCATGGAAACATGATGCAACACTACAAGTAAAGAAACATCCTAGGAAGACTTTACTTCAGCCAGATAAGGACTCCACATCATCAAGGCAAAGTTCGAGAAAATCCAGCAAAATGACAGCTAGTACAAACTCCTTAGAAAGAGTTTGTCTTAAATGTAAGCTGAGAGGACATTCAAAGAGTACATGTCCAATGTTTCCCTATGAGACAACACTAGCACCAACAAAGCAAGAGACAACAAAATAAGCTGGAGAAGAGGAACGTAAGTCTCCAGAACAGTCTCTTACTTGGAATTGGGCAGATTTTATGCCATATGTTTAAAAATGTGTCTGTAATTGTTGTCGCATCAATAGGCCTAGTCGAGTCTTTAACTAGGGTCTAGATGGTCTTTTATAACTGATGCATTTTTTTAACAAAAAAAATAAACTCATGTTGGTAATAAAACTTTTGGAGGTCCAAAAGTTCATTTTGTTGGGAGATGTGATCAAGAATGGATCCTGTAAGCTAAAGACAAAGTTTTCTTTATGTATGAAGATGAAGATGGTCCTAGGTAGAAAAAAAATTCTTGTCTTTTGTAGGAGTTGATCATCCTAGTTTCTCACAAAAAACAACGTTAGGTCGAAGAGCTCGACACACTGATTCTGGTGTTATCTTCAGATTCGCATTTGGCCTCCTGGTGATGGAGAAATCATCCTTCAAAGTTTAAGATGAACAAATGAAAAGGGGCCTTGTTGGCCATGTGATGTTCCCATTGCTCAACACCTGGCAATAGTCAAGTCCATGCAGTCAAAAAATTTCAGCTCCTCTCTAGTGCATATTTCTAGGTGTATAGTGAGATTTGGATTTGATTGATTCATATCATGGACACATTGATTCCTACGGTTCTAATTCCTAAGGTATATCTATATGGGCCAAGGTGAGCGCAAATGTATTAACCTATGGTCTAAAGTTTGGAGTGGAACATATGTTTTAACCATATGTTATAATGGTGCAAATATGGTTCTTATATATATATATATATATATATATATATATATATATATAGGTCTACAACCTAAGGTGTTAACAAAAACCATATGGCATATAAAACTATGGTGGGCGCATTATTAAATTGGTGGAGTCATATTACATATGAAAAGTTTAAACCATGTATTAAAAATATGGCAGAGATAAAAAATGGTTAGCAGAGTGTTTGATGCCATATGATATCACCATGTGAGTTGCCATCGAACTGTCGGAGAACGGTTATGCAGGTCCAGTCAGAAAACACCACCACTGCCAAACCATCAGACAGTTGTAGCACAGCTCGGAGGTGGTAGAGATGATCGAAACTGTTGGGAGGTTGGTGCTATCCATTTGATGTAGAATTTTGTGCCCTATGCCATGGGGGTGTCAACAGAGCATGCCACATCATCGGAATTCAAATTTGTTGCACTTACTGTCGGTTCCATGGCATCACTGTCGGGACATGGATTCTACATATACATTGTGTCAATATGTGGAGTGCGCCTAATTGCTAGGAAGTAGATCAGCTCACATACAATGGGGTTTATAATTTATTCCAAGACAACATATCGACGCCACAAGTGTGGAGGTGGCAGTCCTTCGGTGCGGCAAGGTAGGTGGCAGTCCAGCGATGCGGTGGTATAGGCATATGCCACAAGTTTTGGTATGTCATCACCGTCAGAGTTCTTGCCGCCAGTCGAACCAATTTGCACCACCAATATACATTGACAACTAAAACCTAAATATGTGCAATGTCATATGTTATATGGTTTTTAAACATAGAAATGCGCCGAGACCTCATACATTTTGTAATTGCACTATAAACTAAGTTTTGGCCACTGAAAACTATAGGAAATAGTTTATGAGCGAATATGATATGTTTTGGATAAGTGCTAAAGTCAAATGCAATATGAATAAAATTTGTTATATAGTTTTTACACCTAAACTCCAAAGTTAGAGTTTTTAAACTAGGCTTATAACAAATTACTTCTAAACTTAACCTCGTACAACCTTATAAATGCACCAAATGAAGGAGCATTCAAGGAGGAGGTGGTGGTAATCCAGCCTTGTAAAGGAGAAAGAAGGAGGAATTCCAAATCCTATCAAATCCTTCTCAAAGTCAAAGGCGAAATGTTTCAGGAAGGAGGCAAGCAAATTGAGGGTGGAGTTTCACTCTAGTATTCGAGCGACAGGAGTTGAGTGGAGCTTCAGAGACAGAGTTTTGGTATATGCCTGCATATTCTCTTTTGAGAATTTCTTGGCCATCCTTGGGACTTTTTGGGAATGGAGATAGGTGTTGGAAAGCTAAGACAGAAGTATTTCTTTCCATAGTAACCATAAGTGCCTGGGAGAACAATTCAGTTGGTGAAATATCATGTAAACAAACTATTTGAAGCATTCCTAATAAAATGGATGCCCATTCAAAGAGGACACATAGACATAGCCCAGGAGGGACGAACTTCGTCATCAATGTTTACTGAGTTTGTGCCTTTTATTACTGTTGTTTATTCTTCATTTCAGTTCTCTTAGTTTGATATTCAAATCATAATGACAGCGTAATTTCCCTCTTGCATTCACACATATGCAACCTTGGTTAATAGCTCGGTTAAACTAAGTCATTTGATTAAAAGACCCATTTTAATATTTCCAAGTGTTAGGTATCGATCAAAGCAGGGCCTTACCATGCTCAAGGATGGGTAAAAATTCAAGGAAACTTCGGTTGAAAGAACTTAAAGATTTCAATCAACAGTTTCAACAGGATAACATTGCATTGCAGGGAATGGTGCAAGCTTTGCAGGAGGATAAGAAAATATTACAGGTAAATATTGAAGCTTTGGATAAGATTAGAAGGAGAATCATTTTTTCAGTTCGAAGTTCATCTACTAAAGGAAAAAATGAAGTCTCGCCTCTTCACCAGAAAGATGAAGACAATTCATCTCTTTCAATCACTCCAAAAGCACAATTGTTAAAGAAGCTATCGGAACCTTTTCTTCATCTTTTGAAGAATCCCCTTATTCACCCACCTCTCCAAGCAATGATTCGGAGAAGGACGAGGCTTTCAGCAACCACGCGATTGGAGCATTTGAGAGGCATACGAGAGGAATGGGTATTTCATTGATGAACAAGATGGTATATCAATAGGGACAAGGCCTCAGAAAGCATGGCCAAGGCTAGCTCCAACCAATCTCTTTGCAGGAAAGGTTGTAACATCAAGGCTTGGGCTCTGAACAATTGATATGTGACTACTGGAGGAAGAGATGGCACATTGCAGATCGATGTTGGTCCCTACACCCTGACCTGATGCCAAAGAAGTTACGAGAGCAGAAAGTAAAATATACGAATCACTCTAGCAGTGATTCAGAAGGTGAGTCCTTAAATCAAAATTTTCTATTAAAAGTTATTAAAGGGATTTATGCATGTACCTTTTGTGGGAGTAATTCACATTGTGTAGAAGAATTCTCAAAGTAGAATATTTTCAGCAAAAAAATAGGGGTTACAAAGAGTCAGCCACAGAAAGATGATGCAACATTACAAGTGAAGAAACATCCTCAGAAGACTTTACTTCAGCCAGATAAGGACTCAACATCATCAAGACAGAGTTTGGGAAAATCCAGCAAAACGACAACTAGTACAAACTCTGCAGAAAGAGTTTGTCCTAATGTAAGTTGAGAGGACATTCGAAGATTAGATGTTTGATGTTACCCCATGAGACAAAACTAGCACCAGCAAAGAAAGAGCCAACAAAAGAAGTTGGAGCAGAGGAACATAAGTCTCTAGAACAGTCTCCTACTTGGAATTGGGAAGATTTTATGCCATATGTATAAAAATGTGTATGTAAATTGTTGTTGCAACAATAGGCCTAGTCAGCTCTGTAACTAGGGTCTAGATGGTCTTTTATAATTGATGCATGGTTGTAATAAAAAAAATAAACTCATGTTGTAATAAAACTTTTGGAGTTTCAAAAGTTCTTTTCGTTGGGAGGTGTGATCCAGAATGGATCCTATAAGTTAAATAAGAAGTTTGATTTACGTCTGAATACCAAGATGGTCCTAGGTAGAAAACAAATTCTCATCTTGTGCATGATTTCAGTATCCCAATTGCTCACAAAAACAACGTTAGGTCGAAGATGTCGACACGCTGATTCTAGTGGTATCTCCGGATTCACATTTGGCCTCCTGGTGATGGAGAAATCGTCTGTCATAATTTGAGGTGAATAGATGAAAAGGGGCCTTGTTCGCCATGTGACATTCCCACTGCTCGACACGTGGAAATAGTCAAGTCCATGTATTCCAAAAATTTCAGCTCCTCTCCGGTGCATATTTCTAGGTGTATGGTGAGATTTGGGTTCGACTGACTCATATCATGGACACATTGATTCCTAAGGTTCTAATTCCTAAGCTATATCTATATGGGCCAAGGTGAGCGCAAATGTATTAACCTATGGTCTAAAGTTTGGAGCGGAACATATGTTTTAACCATATGTTATAATGGTGAAAATATGGTTCTGATATATATATGAAAAGTTTAAATCATGTTTTAAAACTATAACAGAGATAAACAATGGCTATCAGATTGTTTTATGCCACATGTTAGTGCCATATGAGTTGCCATCAAACTGTTGGAGAACGGTTATGCAGTTCCAGTCAATAAACACCCCCATCCCCAAGTCAAAAAATAGTTGTAGCACAACTCAGAGGTGGTAGAGAAGATTGAAACTGCTGGGAGGTTGGTGGTATCTATTTGGCGCAAAGTTTTGTGCCCTATGCCACGGGGTTTCCAACATAGCATGCCACATCGTTGGAATTCCAAGATGTTGCAGTTACAGTTGGTTTTATGGCATCACCACTGTGACATGGATTCCACATATACCCTATGTCAATATATGGAGTGCGCCTAACCGCTGGGGAGTATGTCAACTCACATACTACGGGGTTTTTAATGTATGCCCAGTTAACACGTCGGAGCCACAGGTGCAGAGGTGGCAGTCGTGGGGTGCAGCAAGGTAGGTGGCAGTCATGTGGTGTAGCAAGGTAGTTGGCAGTTCAACGATGCGGTGGTATAGACATATTCCACGAGTTTTGGTACGTCATCACCACTAGAATTCTTGCCGCTGGTCCAACCAATTTTCACCACCAAGATACAATGAGAACTAGAACCTAAATATGCGCCATACCATATGTTATATTGTTTTTAAACATAGAAATGCGTTAAGACCTCATACATTTGGTAATTGTGCTATAAACTAAGTTTTGGCCAATGAAAACTATATGAAATAGTTTATGAGCCAATATTCTATGTTTTGGATAAGCGCTAAAGTCAAATGCACTATGAATAAATTTTTTTATATAGTTTTTACACCTAAACTCTAAAGTTAGAGTTTTTAAATTAGGCTTATAAAAAATTACTCCTAAACTTAGTGTCGTACAACCTTATAAATGAACCAAGTGAAGGAGCATCCAAGGAAGAGGTGGTGGTAATCCAGCCTTGTAAAGGAGAAAGAAGGAGGCATTCCAAAGCCTATCAAATCCTTCTCAAAGTTAGAGGTGAAACCTTTCAGGAAGGAGGCAAGCAAATTTAGGGTGGAGTTGCACTCCAGTATTCGAGCGACAGGAGTTTAATGGAGCTTCAAAGACAAAGTCTTGGTATATGCCTGTAGATACTCTTTTGAGCATTTCTTGGCCATCCTTGGGCCTTTTTGGGAATGGATACAGATGATGGAAAGCTGAGACAAAAGGATTTATTTCCATAGTAAACAACAGTGCCTGCGAGGATAGTTCATTTGGCGAAATATCATATAAAGAAACTCTTTGAAGCATTCCTAATAAAATGGGTGCCCATTAAAAGCGGACCCAAAGACGTAATCTAGGAGGGACGAAATCTATCATCAATGTTTACTGTGTTTGTGCCTTTTATTACTATTGTTTATTCTTCATTTCAGTTCCTTTAGTTTTATGTTTAAATCATAATGACATCTTAATTTTCCTCTCGCATTCAAACATATGCAATCTTGGTTAATAGCTCAGTTAAAATAATTCATTCGATTAAAAGACCCATTTTAATCTTTCCAAGTGTTAGGTATCAATCTAATTCCACAATTTCAGATCACCTCGGAACTACTTGCAAATGGTAAAAAATCCATCATTCTATTCTCAAGTGGAGACCAATTAGAGATAAAGTATATTGCTGGAATTTTTGGTGTGGGAACTATTAGTGTTAGTCATTTATGCCTCTCACCAGTGATGAAATATGATTTTACCAAATTTTTTTAGGGGTCTCAAGGTCAAATTTATAATGTCACTAGGTTTTCAGAATAAAATTTGGTCACTGGTTAGTTTGTCTAGGATTATCTCTATACTCTCAAGAATTTCACATGTCGGTCGCTTATATCACTCAACTAAGTGCTTCATCATTAAAATAAGGTCACCATCATGTCAGTCATCACCATCATGATTTCACTTAGTATAATATCTCCATTAGGTCATTAGGGTTTCAAGGTCACCAACACTTTCATTTCATGCATAAAAATCTGGCATAGGATGAGTTGTGATAAGCAACGCTTTTCAATAAATTCTGATGTAATTTCATAAGTACTTCATGGCTACAGTTTCAAGGTTCCAAAAGAAAGAAGGTTCAGTGTTCAAAGAAGATAAAAAGAAATCCAGGTTACAAATGTCCAAGGTTGTCAAATTCAAAAAGAATGAAAGTGATATTTGAAAAAGACATGTAGGGCCCATTATCACTCAAAGGAGAATCATTCCATGTCTATAAAATCCCAAAAGTGTCATTCCTTCTTCCTTAACCTTTCATTCAATTAACCTTCATGTTTCCTTTTCCTTCCTTATTTACCATAGCTCTAATACCATGTTAGAAAATCAGAAAGGATAAAATATTTCCTTATGTTGATAATTACTTGTGTTATTTTTGTATTCTTATTATATTTTTTATGTTCTTTTTTTTATCTTATTTTCATCAAGTAATCATCAAATAAAAACATGAAGATCAACGACACTAGAAGTAGGTACTAAGCCAGGGATAAAACCCCTCTCTAGGGCAAAACCCAATCAAACTCTTCCGCTAATGAAATTCAGATAGACTAAGACCTTGGACTTGACCAAAAGACCTTCATCCTCCACCAAGTCAGCCTTCCAAGATGATTTAACAACCTTCAATAGGCTCTTCTTGTCTAACAACTACAACCCAACAAAAACCCAAAATTTCAGGCCCCGACAACTCCAGAATTTCGGCCCAGCTACAATGTTACAATTTCAGCCCTTCCAGCAACTTCGCACATGTCAGACAATGAGAGACGAAAATTGACTTCTTATGCTTGACAAAGACTTCCTTCTCCTTTGCTAGGGTTTCCTTTCTCTTCCTTGAATTTCACACCATTGTTTGCCTCCAAAAACTATAGATCGAACTTGTTGTTTATATGCTCCAAATGAGGTCGAATTGCTACCTTCATATAGTGAATCTATGAGGTTGAATTCCCTTGATGAGGCCGACTTGTCCTTCTTGAGGTCGACTTGGTGGAGGAGGCCTAAATGACCTATTTTACATAAAAATAAATTTCTTCTTGATTGATAATGCCCATGAAAGGTCTATTACATTATGACATGGACAAGGACACTTGACATAAACACTAGAAGCTTGTAATGGAGGCCTTGACTTAAAAACCATTGACCGAAGCACGAAACCCATGCTTTAATAAGTCAATTTATTTTATAATATTTTTTTTCTTTCTCTTGAGAAATACATTCATCATGACTCAAATACAATTATGAAGACCAATTATAGACTTAAAAAAAATAAGTTTCCTATATTAATAGAAATATGTAATTTATGTTAATAAAATAAATTAAAAAATTTTAAAAATGCATTTTTAAAAGATAATTTTCTTATATTAAATAAATTTATATAAATCTTAACAAAATATTTATATTTTTTTTGGTCACATGTTAATATATTAATAACTTAAATTATTATATATATAAACATTTTTTTTTCAGACTCATTTTAATTTAAATTATTTTACCGAAAAATGCAAAAAAATAAACCAACAAACTAATATACTAATTGTAAATTATCCATTTAAAAATTAGTATATTATATTATTATATTTTTCTTTTCTACCTCACCTCGTTTCCCAAGTCATTTTAAAATTAATTTAAATGAATATTGATAAAAATACTTGTCTCTTTGAGCGCTTTACGTGCAAGTCGAGGCAGTCCCCGGCAATCCTGATTCATAAGGAAACAATGACCATGACATGGGGAGCGAGTCCATTTCTATCCTTAGAAGCCGGGCATTTTATCTGCGAGTATCTATCATATATATGTTACGCAGATATTCACTCTGCGTATCTATGAACATCTATCATATATATGTTACGCAGCAGGGAAATTCCGTTCTCGAATTCGCCATGAGAACCCCTCCTCAGTCACCACATTCCATTCACGTTTTCAAACAAAGACCGTTCTCCACAAATATGAAAAAACAATGAAGGAACTTAGCAGAATAGTTTTAAAGAAGAAGAACAGAATTTGAATTGGGCACAGAATTTGAATTGTTGCTTCTTTGATTGAGTTGAAAGTCATGTGAGGGTTATATGTGAAGTGGTAGTTGTATTTCACTTAAAAAAAACTTATTATATTTCCTTTTTAGTCTAAGGGCGGGGCTTATAACTAATAATAAAGTATAATACTTTAATTGGGCTTTGGCTTGAACTTGACTTTGCAATGTAGAGGAAGGTGAAGTACTTATAAATATTTGGTGATTATTTAGTGGTTATTGATTGATTTTTGGGGATCAACACATTAAGGAGCTTGGCCTAAATGCTGGGTAACAAAGAATTTGTCTATTATAAGAATTTTTTGAGGAGATGGAAGTATCACATATCCATAGAGAACACAACATAGATACAAATAGAAGATCAAAAGAATAATTACTTTTTTGAGAAATGGAGGTATCACATATCCATAGAGAACATAATATCTATACAAATAGAAAAACAAAAGAATGACCTTTAGTAATTGCAAAAAAAATTAATGCCAGAAACTAAACTTGTTGGGACTTTGCATATTTTAATGTTTAACTCTTTCATATTGTTGATTGGTAAAATGTCATAACTCTTGAAAAACATGTCAAAAAAATTGTAATTGAATAAATATTTATATACTTTTAATTTCAATGCAATAACAAATATGTATTATTTTATTTTTATTTTTTAAAAAACATTATATATTTCTAAAAACACACTTTCTAAGATGATGATGTGCTATGTAAATAATTAAAATAAAACCAACCAATGGGATAGGAGGAAGAGTATATAAAAGTTTACAGAAAACATAATGGTACTTAGCTAACTTAAGTTAAATTTATTTTTATGGGATATATTGTTGTTTTAAGGTTTTCAAAATAATATTTTCTATTAAAAATTATTTATAAATATTAATATATTTATATATTGTTGGATTAGATGTGATTTAGAATAGAGTTTAAAATTTGCATATTGAACCTCACGTGGATATGATTCAAAATTTAAAATTTGACAATATTTAATGATAATATTATTTAATATTTTTTTTGGTTATAGTAAAGCAACATTGACATGTACAGAGAATGTTTTTAGTAACTGATTATCATAATTAGTTATTGGGGTTACGTTTTTTTATATTTTAATTAAAATATAGTGATTGGTTGTTCAAACATTGTTATCACATAGTGTTTCTAAAAACTCTAGTATATTATATATTAACCTTACAAACCATGAGTCCTTGTTTAGAATTCTATAGGCATGTTTCTTATAACATTAATGTTTTAAAAAATGAAAGGATATATAAATATTGTAAAACTTAGAAAGTTAAAGTTCCAAGGAAGCAATGGCTACCAATTTAAGTGCATCTATGAGGGTTGTATATCTTGTTAATGTGTCGAGTCAATTTGTGGTTCAACACTAGTGGAAGATATTCCAATTAAAGTTTCGATGAATTCATAATCTTAAATAGACACTTTGAACGCGAAGGTGAGCTTGTTACCAATGGTTGGAAGTGTGGAAGATCCATGTGAGTGCTAGCCACTCAAGTTTGGTGATATATATCATAATGCCACTGTGAATTCACTTCTCCACTCTCAAATTCAAATTTATGTAGTCTTTCTTTGCAATAGATGATGGTGGAACTAGAAATATGAGTAGTATATTAGGTTTCTTCATTTACATTTGCATTCATTCACCCTCTTATGGAAACACTAGCTAGATGGTAGAGGCGACATGAGTAAGTCTAGGCCATGGTATAATAAATCAAGGAATCTCTAAAACAAGGTTGGGAGGGTCGTAGAGATAACAAGGTGAGAGTTTGGAAGAAATGCTATGTCCCCTCATAATTGAAGAGGTGCATTGTTGACCTTTCCTTTAATCAATTGCATGGAAAATGATAAAGGAAGATGGGTGGCATATGTGGAGCTATGCCATCATGCTCTTTCATTAAATTGACTTGATTATAATATGGCAAGGAGAATCCATCCTTTTGAGACCTTTTGATTTCCCTTGTCATTTTTCCATGAGAGCTTCACCTTGTTCAATAATACCTTATCATGTTCATTCATAAAAGGGGGTTTTAAATTTGTGAAAATAGAGTCAATATATTCTAGATATTGGTGGAAGGGTAGGCAAGGGTGAGGAGAAATAATATGGGTATGAGAAGGAATGGGTATTTGGTAAAAATAAGGGATGTCTAGTAAAAATTAGGTTTTTCTTAATTAGGAAGATGTAATTTTTGGTGGGGGTGGTTTTTTTGGCGAGTGCAGGGAGAATAAAAGTATTTTGGGAGATAGTTAACAACATATAATGAGATAAGATGTATTATTTAAGATCCCACAAACACATGTACTATGTTATAGGTTTTACTAAGTGAATTTTACAAGTGTAATAATTATCATACCTTGGGAATGGTAAAATCGGTTGGCAAAAGTAAATGGAGATGGAAATGTGGGAGAGGTTATAATGAAGGAAGAATGTAGTGTTGAGAATGAAGTCTAATGGTGTGGTTGTAATGGAAGATCTCATCCTTAGGGCATGATCTCATACTAAAATTGCATGGGTATTTAAGTTCCCTAACTTAACATTATTCATTGATGTTGTTTTCTTCTTTGTGACCAATATCTATAGCAAGAGCAATGCGTACAAATCTTTCCTAGTAACAATAATCTCTTACAATTGCAATGGAAAGAACCACTAATAGAACCCACAAAGTTTGGGACATAGTGGTCCTACTTATGAAATTATGAACCAATGGATCTTTCGTGGAAATATGAGGCCAATATTAAGAAGTGCAATTATTCTCATGAATAATAATGTAAGAACCATCCATGATGCATGTGTGGACAAACAAATGGAATTCATATATGTATATATTCCTTCATTCATTGGTTGAGGAACATTTGAAAGTATTGTGAAAGTGGAAACTCTAATGATTTTATGCCATTAAAAAGATAGTGAATTTTTACATCTATCCAACTTTTATTTTAATTTTCAAATATCTTTAAATATTTGTAACATACAATATTAGTAGTAGGAAAAGTTGCATTTTTTAAACCTTTTACAGTAAAAAATGCATATATAGATTGTTTATAAACTAAAAAGTAAAAAATAGTACCAATCAAACATAATACTCACATATTTACCCTAAAAGCCCTTAATTAGGAAAACCAACAAATGTTTAGAACCACACCTCTAAATATCAATGTACTTTCTCCACCATTTACAATAATATATAATATCCAGCAATATCTAAAACGCTAATCCATTAACCTATATTAGATTCCTTAACCTGAATCATATTTTAATGGGACAAAAAAATATTGGTTGAAAAACACCAAAAAAACAAGCCAAAAACATATGAAGACAACCAAATAAAAATTTCTTCAAGGATATGCCTATAAATAATCGAGTAATAGGGACCCAAACCCCTCCCCCTACTCTCTATGAAATGCACAACACATAAAGCTAATTGTGCAAAGAATATAACACACACCCAACAAAGTTATTTTCCACAAATTGTGAAAATTATGTAGTTAAATAAACTCCCTTTAAGGATTTAAAAAGTGTAACACTATAAGAATCTTGCAGCAACATAAAACTATATGTAGGTGACGTTTTCATGTTTGGAAATGAAACACAAGTGAAAATTCAGATGAGAGAAAGCAACATAAAACTATATGTAGGTGACATTTTCATGTTTGGAAATGAAACACAAGTGCAAATTCATGATGAGAAAAGGAAATTATTACAACTTGTAAGTGAGAGTGCATTTTTTTTGGTTATCTATAGGATTTAAAACATTATTGACTTATTGTACCTAATCTATCAACAAAAGTAAATATTAGATGAAATGTTATATGCGATGAAGGTCACTCAATGTGTGAGAATTATTCGATGTCCATTCATTGAATTGCAAGCAATATTTGATACATGTTCTTTCTCCTTTTAATCCTCCTATAATATTGAGCATGAAATCAATGCTTCACTTACTCAAACTTATCCCCCGAATGACTCCATTGACCCTAAACATACACTAGCTTCACAAATGCTCCACAACTTCCTTGCTGGATATACAACAAGGGAAGTATATATTGATATACTTGATGATCCTTTTGATAAATGCTAAACACACTATGAGTTTCACCAAGTCTCTTCTCTATTACCTTAATTTCTAGAGACTCCACATCTAGAAATAATTAAAGAAGCTTCTAGCCATCTAAAATGCATTGCCATAATAAATGAAGAATTTCATTTCTTAATGATGAGTGATATATGAGATCTACTACCTCTTCTTAAATGAAGAAATTTTCAAATGAAATGGCTTTACAAGATTAAATGTATTGTTGGTAAATATAACCATGATTAGTTTCCAAATGTTTTTCGCAAGTAAAACAAAGTGAATATAGAAAAATATGTACCCTAGTTGCCAAATTAAATTCCATACACTTTGCTATTACCCTTGTTGCCTAGTATATATGGGAAGTCCATCAAATGGATGTAAAATCCACCTAATAATTTTCTATGGAATAAACCTTGGGTTTGTTTAGAGGAATATCCCTCAATGGCTTGAAGCAAGCTCCTCAAGATTTGTATAAAAAGTGGACCAATTCGTTCTTGACCGTAGCTTCCTAGATGCCATTTTGACCCTAACATTTATATTTATAAAGTAGATGACCATATTTGTATACATATTTTATGTTAAAGATGTTATGCTCATACTCTATTAATGACACCAAAGTTCTACACTATATGAAATCCAATATTAGAAGAATTTTGACATTAGAGACTTAGGTCTTTTAATGATTTTCTTAGCCTCCAAGTTTTGAAAACTCAAGAAGGTATAAATTAAATTTCCCAACCTAATTGTGCATGTTATTCATTAGTCATTGCTTTCACATGAAAATAGTAGAATAACCCCATCTCCCTTCCAATATGGAGTTATTTTTTTACCACCTACACTTCACCCTTTTCTCTTTCCCATCCTAAGCATGTACATGACACTCTTAGTTGATTTCTCATGTAAATGAACCCCATCTCATTTCAATTTTGGATATAAATTTTTTCTTTCTTTATCCTCACCCATAGTGGAGATTATGGTATACCTATAGTTACTTGGTATCCTTTTTGTCTAGCTCTTACTTTCCTTGACATCTTCATTATTGTTGGTATCCTTTCTTAGTACATGCAATATCCTCACAAAAGACATTGGAAATTAATAAAGAGGATACCATGTTATATCTAGGGTATAGTTCAATTTGGTACTATATTATAGTGTATGAAGATATCCTATGTTGGATTGTTGTATAGATTCAAATTGGGTTGATGACTCTAATGATCAAATATCTATTGTAAGATATGTTTTAAAGTTTGGTTTTAAATCTATCATTTAGGTTTTCAATGAAAAAATCCCCTATCATTCTATATCAAAATTAAAGTGTTAAACAACAATTTGTGCAATTTTAGATATTATTTCACTTATACAAATCCTTTCGAGTTTGAATTATGGAAGCAACATCCACCCAATCTCTAGCATGATAGTTAGAGTGCTATTTAGCTCACCAAGGATCTAATGGAACATTAAGGTATCAAATAGATTGAGTTACACGTGCACTTCATTCAGATTATGCTTAAAAATGCATTCTTGAAGTTTTTTGGTTGACATATAGATGATCAAGTAATTATTGACATTTTCATGATGTCCCTAATCGAGGCCAATTTATTAAAGCCTTAAACTATGTTATGAATTAAAGAATTTTTCAATAAGGGGGAATAAAGTCTAAAGTCTCTTTGTAAATATTTGAATTCAAGCCGAAGTTGTTCTTAAGAGTTGATATTAAGATATTTTGACAAGAGGAGTTTGTTTAGGTTCAACTTGATTTAATATATCTTTAGGATAAAGTATATTATTTATAAGATTTTTACTTCATTAATCCAATGGTCATAATCATGTCCTATGTATGAGCGATGATACAATTTAAACATCTCTTACAATCAATAACACTTGATTAGCAATTGATTGGTCTATGATATCTATTTATTAAGAATGGAGAGTCATTTCTCAATGATATAATTGAGAGATGTTCATGTAAATTAGTTTTATGCATTAATCAATTATTTATATGTCTTCCACTATTTCTCTTCTTGAGAGTTTTAACTACATAAACAATCATGTTCTAATTATCAATTTGTGTATACTACATTGTTTTCGTGATATATCTACCATATCTCACGATATACTTTATATTTTGAATAAGGATAACCATCACTTTGTGTATGTTCACTTTTTGCCTTAGGATATATGCCTTATGTCAAGATATAACTTATATTTTGAACAAGGATAACCATTTGAGGAGGAGGAGATGCAACAACTTAGTTTTCTGAAATAAATTTGAAAAACATATTGATTACAATGTGCCATGGAAAAAAGACAATAATTAACCTAGATAGGTGGTTGTCAGTTTCTCTATAGTATAGAACTTGTTATTCTTTCTCACTAGGGTGGTCCAATACAAGTTATATAAATCTTTGTTATGTCATTGAAGATGAGTAAATAATTCAAGTGCATCTATGGCAGTAGCAAATCCATGAATCTATGTAAATTCAACTCACCATTTAGTACCAAATTCTCTCAAACCTAAAAAGTTATCATGAGCCATTTAGGTGATTCAAATTGTCTAGATACTCTTAAGCACTAAAATTTGAATTTTACATATTTACCATTTCACCATCTAAACATTTCAAACATAAATCCTATTTAATGATTAGAATATATACATTAAATATATATTGAAATATAATATAAATATAATGAATATAAAATATATGTTAGAAATCAATTACATAAATCCATCAAACTAATATTTTAAGACCAATTATTTGCTGATAGGAACTTTATATGGAAGAAGGTTGGTTCAACTTTTTTTTTCAATTGAGGGCCTAGATTGATTCTCAAGGGAATATGCTAAGCATATGCTTCTTCTTAATGTTTATCAACAATTGTAGTGTATTACAAAGTTTTTTAGGTTGTAATGACTTTTAATAAATTTAAAAAATTATGTTCATGCCACGTGGCTCCTCCCCGCCCACCAATTTCTTAGGGATTTGAGATTATTCCAATTCTAATAAGTTCCTCATTGTTATTTATAACATTCATTTATATATAAGAAATTTTTATTTAGAAAAATGGCCCATTACATTTAATAAATTGGCTCCCCACCCACCAATTTCCTTGGGATTTGAGATTATTCCAATTCTAATAAGTTCCTCATTATTATTTATAACATTAATTTATATATAAGAAAATTTTATTTAGCAAAATGGTCCATTACTTTTAATAAATTTTAAAAATTAGATTTTCACCATGTGGCTTTCGACCCACCAATTTCCTAGGGATTTGAGATTATTCCAATTATAATAAGTTCCTCCATGTTGAGATTATTCCAATTCTTTTCTAACAAGTTCCTCATTATTATTTATAAAATTCATTTACATATAAGCAAATTTTATTTAGCAAAATGATCTATTACTTTTAGTAAATTTAAAAAGTTATATTTGTGCCACATGGCTCCCCACCCACCAAATTCCTAGGTATTTGAGATTATTCCAATTCTAATAAGGTCTTCCATGTTGAGAATATTCCAATTATAATAAGTTCTTAATTATTTTTTATAACATTCATTTATATATAAGCAAATATATAACAAGGTATTTTCCTATGTATTCACTATGGTGCAAATAAATTTCATCCATTCTGGTGTTAAGATATCCCTCAACATGTTCGAATATCATATTGTCTACTCCAATCTTTTGCTCATGCTAGAAGAATGTCGGCTACAAGTTGTGAGTGCTACGTCTATATTCCTAGAATCGTGGCACCAACTTACTTTCATGTATGCTTTACCAGTATATATATATATATACGCTGCCACGGTTTTCGATAGTGGAAAATTTAACGTGGATAACCTCTATGAGAAGTTTGGGCATTTCATATTGGATCATGAGGTTGACTTACAAGACCTTGACTTTCAAGAGGAATATCTGTCACCGCACAAATGAGGAGTACAAGGGTTGACCATCTTATGCCACAAATCTCCACGAGATCAATTATGTGTCCGCTATAAATTTAGTAACTGAGTGTGGTTTATATGTTAATGATTCAAAGGAGTGTTCTATGGAAGATTTCTTTACTTTTCAAATACAAATGTGTAAAAGTAGCCCAGCTATGAATTTGGTCTGTCCTAGGATAGAGGAACATGATGCAAACATCTCGACTAAGGCACTATCAAGGGGTAAATTCAAGTTCCATAGAGGCAGGATTGGAGTATCTGATAATCCATTTCTTGTTGAGAGGGAGTGTTGAAAATGCAACAAGAAAATCCTAATATAATTTGTCCTTGAATTAAACTAGTAATAACGTTGTAATTCCACATCACAAGATTACGTTAATTTGACTTAGTTGGCTCAATTAATTTGAATTGAGGTTCTAACTTGAGTCATGTAAAGTGTCTCCTACTTTATAGGAACCCTGGTTGATTTTATTTTGAGTTGTAATTAATTAATTTAGTTTAACTGAGTTAAAGTCAGTTAAACTAGTTCCAACTAATGGAGGAACTAGTAGGAGGTCAGATAATGGGATGCTTCTTCATGTGTTCAACCAGTTAACTTATCATTCACTCATAAATAACTTATGCATGTCAGATCTAAGAGTTACCCAGTTAAGATTGGAGTTCAAAGGAAGTGTATTGTCAGTTGTATAATCATCCAAATTGCATAGGTGGTGCATGCAGTCAGGGGAATGCCTATGAGGATTGCACAATTCATATTGAGTAATTTCCCTAATTAGTACGGGCCTAATTCCTAAGGAAACATCGCAAGGAAATAGGGACTTGGGCAAGCAGAAAATTGGTTAAGTATTGGCCTAGGCTTGTCTAGGAAGGAGTGAGACGGATAGAGATAGTGCAGAGGTTTCTCGGGCTTGAGCAAAGCATCGAAATCTTCTCATATTTTCTGACTAATGCAATATACAAATAGCAGGGATTTTTAACTGTGGCTTTCCCTGGGAAATCATTGTGTAATGTGTTGATTGAATTCTTTCTTTTGTATGCTTCGTGATTTCTCGATCGATTAATTGTTTCCACTGATGAGTAGAGTAGATTCAAGTATTTTGTTTTAGAAAATTACGTAAGTAGTTTGAATCTACAAGGAATTTCTAAAATTTGATTAAAGCCTTAGAGCAGATTCAAAGTCTAAGAAAGAAGAATAAGTTGCAGAAAGAACAACAGGCCAAAGGAAATTATGAAGGTATGGCCCCTCAACTCCTGAAAATTAAAGAAGAAAAGAAGGTACAAGATAATTTTCAAGAGAAGCTTAAAGAGAGAGAAAAGGCGTGTGAAAAGCTTCAAGCATAGGTTTTCACTCTTAGAAAAGAGATAGAAAAGACAAAATTACAACTAAATCTAAATTATAAGTTTAGCCAAGGGATCAACTGTCTCAATAAAATACTAAATGTCCAAAGACCCCTTCACATAATGAATGGTTTAGGTTTTGAAGTTGAGTCAACCTTAGAAGTGGACAAGGGTAAGAAGCCTATTGATTTTTTTTAAGCTTTAAAATGATTAGATAGTGATGCAACTAAATAAATATTAGTCCAGCATCAATGAAAACCCATCAATCTTTAACAATAAAAGAAGGAAAATATAGAGATTGATCTAACCCAACAAAAGAACAATATTGTAAGGAAGAGGAATTCTCAATAGTAGGAGCAAAAATTTGAGATATGCAACAACCATAATTCACAAAATCAAATTACCATGCCTCAGAGATGGAGAATGCAACAAAATTGAATTCTTCCCAAGTATGAATGCATTTTTCTAGGCTATTGTTTTACTTGCACAAATTATGGTCATAAAGCTACCAGCTGTAGGGTGAATGTGACTTTTACACAAATTACAAATTAGAGGAGAAATATCTTTTATCAGTCAAATAATGGGTTTACCAAGCAACAAAAAAACGTTCCTAGGAATACTAACTCATTTTATTTATCAACTGATATGATGGAGTGCTTTTATTGCCATAATTTCGGGCATAAGTCAATTGATTGTAAGCTTAGAAAGTCTAAATTAGCCCGTGAGAACATAGCAAAAGAAAATTCCAAGTTTTGGAAGAAAAAGCAAGAAAATTGTGACCTGGTTTTGTATGCATAGAACCAGGGTAGCCATTGGTGTCGGACAATAGTTGTTAAAAGTACATGACAGGGGATAAAAAAAATTATCTCAAAGAAGTAAGTCACCAAAGGTAATGAAACTTTTGGAAATGATGCTCTAGGTAAGATATTG
Source organism: Pinus tabuliformis (assembly GCA_031772625.1). Classification (NCBI taxonomy): domain Eukaryota; kingdom Viridiplantae; phylum Streptophyta; class Pinopsida; order Pinales; family Pinaceae; genus Pinus; species Pinus tabuliformis. The sequence goes on from CM062812.1 coordinate 435,597,162, forward strand.
GGCAAAGGTGTTGTCAGTATAAATGACAGAGGCAAGGGAAATAATGTTTTATTTGTTGAAGGCTTGAAGAACAAGTTTTTGTTGAAGTCTTGAAGAATAAGTTAATATGTGTGTCATAGATGTGTGATTAGGGTTACGATGTCCTCCTTAGATCTGAAAATTTCCAAATCAAGTCTACAGGAATAGGTGAAATAGTAGATGAAGTTGTAAGAACTAAAAACAATGTTTATGTGTTGAAAGAAAAATCTGAAAAGTGTTGCTTAAGCAAGTTTGATGAGAGTTGGCTTTGGCACAAGAGGCTAGGACATATGAATTTTGATCATATTGTAAACCTTGGTAAGAAAAATGTAGTTAGGGACCTGCCAAAGATCTCCAAGCCTGAAAACACCATTTGCAAATCATGCTTGATTGGTAAGCAAGTTCAAATGCCATTCAAATCCAAGGAGATTTCCATAACTAGGCCATTATAGTTGGTACACATGGATTTGTGTTGTCCTTTAAGAATTCAGTCACCCTAAGGTAAATTTTATTTCATGCTTATCATTGATTTTTTAGCAAAATAATCTAGGTAGCATTCCCAAAAGAAAAATCAAAGGCCTTTGAGAAATTCAAAAATTTAAGGCTATGGGTGAGAATGAGACATATATAAAATTGAATGTATGAGATATGATAATGGTGGTGAGTTCACCTCCAAGGAATTTGATGATTATTGCAAATAATATAGCATCAAAATATAATTCACTATAGCTGAGACTCCATAGCAGAATGGTGTAGATGAAAGAGCCAATAAACATGTCCAACAACTCGCTATAACTATAATGGGTGAAAGAAGCGTAGCACAAATATTTTGGGTTGAAGCAATACATACAACAGTTGTGATTTTGAACAAATCACACTTCAAACCAAACATGGATAAAAACCCATATGAGCTATGGTATGGAAGACCAACTACATTCAATCATTTCAAGGTATTTGGTAGCCAGTTCTACATTAAGAAAAAATATGAGAAGCTTGGAAAGTTCGATGCAAGAGTTGATGAAGGTATTTTTCATTGGTATTCTCACAATAGTAAAGGCTACAGATGCTACAATAAGAATTCAAGAAGACTAGTTGACTATATTGATGGCAAAGTGGATGAATACGCTCCTCTTAAAAATGAAAAACCAAGAATTAGCAGTTCAATTAATCATATCAACCATGAAACTAATGATGAACAGATTGAAGAAGATACCAGTGAAGGTGCCCAAAATACCCAACCAAAAGACCCTCCAAGGTATGTGCAAAAAAATCACCCTATTGATTAGATGTTGGGTAATTCAGATGCAAGTGTACAAATACGAAGAAGAATTATGAATTCCCCCAATGAAGCCCATGTAGCTCTTCTATCTATGATTGAGCCAAATAAATATTCTCAAGCGAACAAGGATGAAAATTGGGAGAAATCCATGAATGAAGAGTTAGATAAGATCACGATCAGATTAAGAATAATCAAGCTTGGGAATTAGTTCCAAGACCAGTAAATAAGAATGTAGTTGGCACAAAATGGGTCTTTAGGAAAAAGTTAAATCAAGATGGCCAAGTTGTGAGAAATAAGGCCATATTGGTGTGCAAGGGTTATGATCAGGTGGAATGATTGTTTTTTATGAAACCTTCACTCTAGTTGCAAGACTAGAGATTATAAGACTATTCTTGGATTTTGCTAGTTTTAAAAGGTTTAAAATATAGTATATGGATGCCAAGTAAACCTTCTTGAATGGGAACTACATGAAGAATTTTATATTGAATAGCCTAAAGGTTTTTAATTGTCAGATAATCTTGATTATGTATTCAGGTTGAAAAAGGATTTGTATGGTCTTAAACAAGCTCCTAGGGATTGGTATTCATGGCTAGATATGTATCTACTTCACTAGGGATTTAACAAGGGCACAATATACAACAAGATATATATATAAACTAAGAATGAAAAACTTTTGGTTGTGTTGTTTATGTTGACGATATCAGTTTTGGTAGTGATGTAGATGAACTCAGTCAAAATTTTGTAGCTGATATACAGTTAGAATTTGAGATTTTTATAATTGGATAACTATCTTACTTCCTTGGTTTATAGATTGCACAATCAGAAAAATGAATATTTATCTCTCAATGAAAGTACCTCAAAGAAGTCTTGAAAAAGTTCTGCATGGAAGAATGCTCGTTGGTAAGTACTCCAATAGTCACAGGATGAAAACTCACCAAAGATGGTGAGTCACACGAGGTGGATCAAACTTTGTACAGGTCACTGATTGGCAGCCTTTTATATTTAACAAATTCAAGACCGAATATTATGTAGGATTTCGGTGTTGTTGGAATATTTCAAGCATCCCCCAAAGAAATTCATCTCCTTGCAAAAAAGATGATTCTTAGACATTTGAGAGCTAAAATGGACTATGGATTATGGTATCCCATATGTAAAAAAGATATTGATAGGTTATACATATGTAGACTGGGCATGAAATATAAATGACAGGAAGAGCACTGGTGGAGGTGGTTTCTTTCTTGGTGAATGTCTCATGGCATGGTTAAGTAAGAAGCAAACATCACCCTCTAATTCTACTATTGAGACAGAATATATAACATCAGTGGTAAGCTACACTCAGATTTTGTGGATGAAGAAAACTTTGTAGGATATGAAGGTAGAATATGCAGACCCTATTCCCATAATATGTGATAACACAAGTTCCATCAACATATCTTAAAATCATGTACTCAGACTAAACATATTCCTATAAAATACAATTTCTTAAGAGTGCAAGTTGCAAATCGGGTTGTCAAATTAGAATATGTTACCACAAAAGAAAATGTTACTAATATATTCACTAAACCACTAGTGAGAGAACCTTTTGAATGCTTTAGGTAGAGATTGGGAGTGATTACTCTCTCCTCTTTCATCTAATTCTTCTAGTCAGAGAAGAAAGGAAGTTGTCTAGGTGAGTAAAGGGATCACTACAAAAGAAATATCGGCGTGAGAAGTAGCTGAGAGGTCCACAAGGTCAGAATAATAGAGAGATATTAGTTCCAAGGGAAGCTGCTTTAGCATTGATGTAAGAGGGGGAGAAATAAGTGAAAACATTACATAATTATTGAAAAAGGTGTGGAAATCAGCAAACAAAAAGGGAAATATTGAAGCAGATTGAGGCAAAAGGTGTAAGTTCTTCTTAGAACCACAGGGGGAGAATGACCATAGGAGGAGAATGAACAAAGAGGAGAAGGTTGAAACAAACAAAAATTAGTCAAAAGGCGTTTTCATGCTCATGTTTACATTGCAAACCATCTTGATTTAATTTGTCACTGATTTGATGATTAGTAGCAACGTTTTTGGTGTTTCCATCAATGCCAAAGGGAGAGAACATTAGAACATTGTTGTCGTTGATGTCAAAGTGTGATTTTAGCTCAGATGCCCTCACAAAGTGCATAATTGGATAGGCCTCAAAAATACCTTTCCAATGGTATATGAAAGCTTGAAAAAGTCCAAGGGATGAAGGAGTTATGTTCAGTCAAAGTTTAACATGTTTTGGGTTAAACAACACAAGGTTCTCGTAGGTTCCAAGTTCCACATGTTAGCACACTTTGAAAAAATCAATGCGAGAGTTAAGGCCGCAATCAATAAGAGTCTTAGATTAAGAAACAACGACAGAAATAAACGGATGTCCAGTAATTAAATGCATGGAGGTTCATCATGCGTCCAGATCCCAATATGATCAGATGGCAGACGAAATCACAATCAGACGGACGAGTTTACCATTGGGAGCTAAACATGCCTGTAGGTTAACACCCTTCTATAGCCTGACAAGGTATCCAACTATGATGTGGTAGTGACATGGTACCAGGTGGAAATTGAGGTGGCCCAATGAAAAAATGAAAAATGGTGATTGGTTGACAATGATGAGGTGGCAATGTATGTGGCATGTTGACGTTAGTGTGACATCAGCAGATGATGTGACAATTTAGGAGGAGGACACGTGGCATGTTGATTTGGCATTTTCAGGTGCCCAAGTGCACCAAATATAGGAGACACATGGTACCACCCACGATAGACATGTGACATGGATGATGTTAGCATGACATAGTATGGTAATGTAGCAAAACATTGGAAGATGCACCAGGTGGACGTGTTTTGTGAAATTTTTATTTATTAATTTTTTTACGAAATGGTGTCGAGGCCTTCGGGCCTTCAGGGCTTCAATTTGGTTATGCATCACAATAAAGAAATAGTCCCAAACTCGAATAATGTGTTTAAGCCCCTGAACCTTAAGGTGTTGGTCATAGCGCGTGGTCTTATGACAGAAGGTGCTACAAGTTAGGAAATTATAGGTCTGAAGCAGTATTCAGTGGAGGATTTGGCCCAGTACTCCATATTTGGTAGCTCACTAAAGCTAGAAGTGAAGTTAATTGCAACTAAAGTAGAGCTCCAAAATTTGACAAATAATTTAGTGCAATATACCATATTTGGCATTTTTTCCATAGGTGGCAACCAACTAAATTTACAAGTCCTACTAAACTTGTGTAAACACCAAAATTGTTCAAAATCAACAATTAAACACAGAGAACACCTCATAACAACATATAGGGTATAAATTTGGATTGTTCATATGAAGAACTTAGATAAATTAAGTGGACAACAAGAAAACACAAGAATTAAGGAAAGTAAACAACAATTAATCAAGAGAACATTTAAGTATAGTTTGAAGTTAAACCATTTGTTAAAACTAAAATTAGTAGCTCTAAATTCTTTATAAGCAGCAGAGAATGTGCAGAATTTATGTAATTGGAATCAGAGGTGTATTGAGATAAGTGATTTTTGGTGAGCATGATAGTAAAATATTTTAAATCCTTCATAGTGTGAGTATGAAAATTATATGAAAGAATGATCAAAAGGGTTGTGCGAGTTGGTGCTTTCACAATAGGGAATCAGAGCTTCCTTTTAGTGGGTATTGATAAATCTATGAAATTTTGATTATAATTACTCTTGGTTCCAATACTTCATCGTTTGAGTAGAGAGGGGAATTTTGGTATTTGGGTGTCTTGTTCCATGTCTAGTAGGATGGTTCTAATGTTGAGTCTAGTTAATTGGGGTAATGTCCTCTCACCCTCTTGGTATTACACAGTATCATACAAATTTTGCAAGTTTAGATTTTTGGGTGGTCTATGGTTTTGTATTCTACTAAATTCCTTGGTGTCTATGGGTGCTATAATGTGGCGAACCAACACAAGGAGTACCAAGCTAGGGATCCTTTTGATTAGTGTGATCTTCTCTATGGGTTTTTGTGACTACTATATCTTGTGATGTCTAGTCCCTAATAATGTTTCAGTTGGGTCATTTTCTTATTACATTTCAGGCCATGATTGCTTTAGCGGTTCCTACAAGTGTGTCCCCTTCTAACAACCATGCCTCCCAAGAAACGCATGCATTGTGGGGGGCGGAAGAAGGGGGGAGGGGGGGGGGTGAACGAAGGTCATGGCTTTTTGCTCAAGATTCCGCTGCAACCTATTTCAATGTAGTCCCAATGGATATGTGGAGAGAAATTAGAAAATTGGAGTCTTAGAAAAGAGTGGAAAAATAGTCCCACTCAGACTCTTAGATTATGGATGAGGTTTATTGTTGTGTTCTAGACCCTGGTCACACTAGGGGACGGAAAAAACAGTATCTGAACTCAGTGGCTCAACTCTATTTGGATTGGTCTTGAATAACAAGTAGAAAAGTATAATGTATTTGCTTCTTTAGAGGACATCAAGAGGATGCTAAAAAAACAACACTTCACCTTGAATACGCTAGACACAAGGCTGGCCCATCTACAAGGGCACATGCATTGTGATTCAGACATTGTTGCACCTCCTAGATCGAGTGCGAGGGACCCTGCTCCCGTCTCTTCCTTTGAATCTGAATGATGCTTATGCTTGGTGACTTTTTTGGATTCCTAAACTGTGTTGCAATGAATGCCCGACATGAAGGGAATTTTTGTAATTTTGGGTTAGTTACAAGGCTCATTTTTGTATTTTAGGATAATAAAAAAACTTATGAATTGTGGGTAGACTTGTATCCCTCGGAGACTTCAGAGAAATCCTCAGTTGACGAGATGTAACAACCATGTATCTCTAAGTTTATTTTGATAATATAAAGTGATTTAATTTAAAATAATAATAAGAAATTATTTTTCTCATATTTTTGTAATATAAAGAATATAATAATTTTTAAATTTTTAAATAAAAATTAATTTATATATTTTTTAATTTTAATATTTGAAAATCATATTTTTAATTAAAAACTACATAAATAAATTAGTAGTGATGGGAGGGGAGCCGTCCTTTATGATCTCAAAGAAATCAAAGTTTTAGAGTATTCATGCGGCTTGAGGAAGATGATAAATAAAAGTCTATGGTTTGATCCAAGGCATTCTTCTCACCAAAAAAAATAGGTATCTTCTCTCATTGTGTTGGGTGAATCCCTTTTAATAATTTAATATTGGTCAAAAGAACTTCCCTTAAGGCAAAGTTCTAGATAATTTCCTAAATCGAGTTAAGGGTGTATCAAAAGATATCCCAAAGATTAGTTTCAAACACATTTTAAGGAGTAATAACCAAGAAGAAGATCAATGTGGCAACCAAGCTTACAATTTTAAGTTTGGAGAGTTGACTATCCTCCATCCCCTTGTGGATTAAGCATGAATCCTATGATCAAACATCAAAATATTTGGAGACGGGTCTACTAGTCAACATGGATAGGGAGAAATGTCTTGTAATCAAAGATTATATTTTGAAGTAGGCTATGTGTACTCCAAATTTGGTTTAATTTTGGGGTTCTATTGGAAGGTTTTCACCTCCAAAGACTTGTATATACTTAGTATCAGATGTATTACTCTTAAGAGGACAATTTTGGTTAAAGAGTATGTAGATGATATTGAAGATGGAAGAAAATCATAATGTAACTCCCAAGAGGGTAATTTTGGTTCAACCGTATGTAGATGATATTGAGGATGGAAGAAAATCATAATGTAACTCCTATGATCTAAGCATAGATTTGCAATTATTACAAATATTCTTATTACCATTAAAAAATTAAAAATAAAGAAATAATTCTTTATATATTATATATATGTATCATTTAGAAAAATAATAAATATATTTTAACAGTAGAAATTTAAAAAACGATGAAGATGATGATGATGTCGTGGTCCACAAACACCAATATGGTTTATACTGATTCTTTCATATTTTATTTCTATGATAAAAAAGAAGTGAAAGATGTGCACTATAGTTTTGCTGACTTAACAAGTCATGAAGGTTGGTAGTGCGGCAAATGTTTTGAAAATAAGGGTCGGACCCTCCAAGAGAGTTTTTTTTTATCTTCAACTCTCTTAGGATCTCAAAAGGGGCAAATTCTTTCATCCAAAAGTATTTTGGGAATAAACCAACCCCCTTTGACTTTGAAGCTGATGAGACTTAGTTCTTATCTTTGCAATGTTCATTTCACTAATTATTAATAAATTTATTAACAATAATTTAGTGGCTTTTATATAATACAAAATATTTTTAAAATTAAAAGAATATTTTATACTTTTTGATGAAATGTTATAATACAATTTTATTATTTATTTTTTATATTGTTATTTAAAAAAATTAGAAAACATTGTGGCATATATCCAAAATATTGTGAAGTAGAATAAGGAGTTGTCTATAGTGCGATTTTTTGGACTTTCCGGTCTCTAGAAGAATTTGAGGTGAAATCTTGATTTGTGGTATTTAAACTAGTTTTTTGACTATATATGGATTTAGCACTATGAAAAATCCCTAACACACTTTGATCAGAAAAACCCACCTAAAAAACTTCCAAAAAATCACACTAAAAATAACTGAGTAAAATAATGCTCAAATCACATATTTTTTAAAATACATTGAAGTTATCGAGGCCCTCCCTACCCAACCATTCCGATGCCTATCCCAGACATAGCCAACTCCGCAATATGTGCGGCATGGGCCCTCAATAAAGAGGTCGTTAGTTCGAAACTCGCCCCTCACTGTAGCGGCATACGAGCAAGCAGCTGAGATTTCAGAACGCGGATATTCCGGATATTCCAGTTCTGTAAGCAATTACTCAAAAGTTCCACAACTCTGTGGGGTCGAGGAAAAGGTTTATGTGTTCCTCCTCCTCATGCTGCTGACAAATACTGTAAATAATTTCCAAGGCCGAGAACTCCTCAATCGATGGCATTCTCTCTAAATTCAGGTTCATGCGCCCTTCATAATTGCCGCCTGATACCTCAAACGGACTTTCCCACAAATCCAACTCCCCTTCCTCTGATATTTGATGACCATCGCTCGACAACTCAGTTTCTGATACCGGATCCGGTCTTGACGGCGATGCGGCCTCGTCCATGGCCTTATTATTAAAATTCTGCAGAGGGGTCGCACTCGAAGGGAATTGATCCAACGCACATTTGGCAGCAGCGAGTTGAATCTGCCGGCGGGAAAGAGAAGACGCAGACGGAATGTCAGGTAGAGAATTGGGTAAATTGAATTTGGCGTTCGGCCCTCTCAGACAATACACTGCGGCGTCGTAGGCGCGGGCGGCCTGCTCGGGCTTTTTGTATGACCCCAGCCATAACTTCTCTCGAGATTTGGGCATTCGAATTTCTGCTACCCAGCTCCCCCACTTTCGCAATCGGATTCCCTTAAATTGGCGGCACTTTTGCCCGCGAACTTCTTCTTCTGGAGTATGGGCATGGTCATCCTCCTCTGGGGAGGATTTCTCCATATTTAGCGGCACACAAGATGCTCAGTAGTGGCAGGGTTCAAAATGGGAGTTAATAGGTTAACACACAGTTAAATGCCTGGCGATGGGTGGACTTAAAAAATGGAAACGAATACATATATATAGGCGATGGAGTGAAACGCTGAAGCGCGTGTCTCTACATTCTGCGGAAGATCTGCCATGACAAAGTGTGGTCTTTACTTCTGGAAAAAAAAAGTGTGGTCTTCACTCGTTTGGGAAGGGTGAGGGTTTTCAGCGCCAGGCCTGAAGATGCCGTGGATTTTGATTTTTGATGTAAAAAGATTTGGTGTGTTATGATTAGACAGCCACGCAATCGCTAGGAATGTACGAAGCTCCAGTAACTCTGTAAAATAATAATAATAATAATATAATCGATGACGAGATTTCATGTTTAATCAGACAGTGAAATCTGAAATTTAAATTATGGATGCTGTCTCTTTTTAAATTATGGATGCTGTCTCTTTCATTCAAGCTTGGTTAAAAAATCTAAGGGATGTTTTCTATATCAATGATGTATTTTTAATAAAATATCATAAGTTAAGAGAATACATTTATTAAATATTAAAATATATATATATATATATATATATTTTAAAATACATAATTATTATAATTAATTAAATAATTGGTAAATATAGATAAATATCATCAAAAACAATTATTTAATATATTTTATATTGTGGAATTTAAAAAATCATAAAAATTAACTAAATTATAACTTTATTTTAAATTATCTTATTATTATTAATTACAAAAAGAATTGTATATAATTTAAATATATATACATTTAAAATAAAAATATGAAACAAGATTTATCTCCACTTTATTATGGAGATTTTTAATGTAAATAGACTTTGCTACAACGCCATGACTTATCAATACCACATGTCCAAAAAGCCATAGGTCACTTCATATGACCATTGTTTATATGACACTTTTTTAATTAATCAATTTAATTAAAAGGACAAAAATGGCATAGCTACTTTGGAGATAAATCTTAACCTTCCTACCATCCACCTAATAATTATTCACAATTAAATTAAAATTATAGAAGCTCTATTCCAAATTAAACACACATATTGACATCAATATCATATATTTTGATTTTATCATTTTTATATATATAATTTTATTATAATAAATTTTTGTGAGAATTTTAAAATAATATTTTAATACACACATACACCAAGATAATAATTTAATTTAATTTATTAAATTTTAAAAATTATTAATTTATTTTCATAAAAGAAAAAATTATGTGGAAGATTTTCAAATGATATTGTGAAAGGATTTTTATTCCATCCAACGTTTTGGGTGGACACTTCATCCATCATTAGAACTAGAAAGTGGAGTGTCCACCAAAACGTTGGACCGATTAAAAATCCAAATAAATAAATGTTTAACTCATAATGCATTGTAACTTACCAAGCTTTAAAAAAATCTTAAAATTTTACTAAATAATAATAATAATAATAATATCATTATTATTATTATTATTATCCACTAAGACCAATGGTCTATTAAACCATACTGGAGAGAAGTGTTCATATATCGCTATAGTTTTGTTGACCTAACAAGTCAAAATGGTTGGTAGTGTGGCAAAGATTTTGAAAATGGAATCAAATGTAAGTAAGAGCCGAGAAATCCAAGAGAAAATGTTTTTCATCTTCAATTCTCTTAGTATTGCAAAGGTGATATACTTTTTTGTCCTAATGTGTTTTGAGAATTAACCAACACCTGGTTTCACTTCGAAGCTCATGAGAATTAGTTCTTATCTTCACAATGTTCATTTTCTTCTTAGCACTGGCAGAAAGATAATTTTGGTTAGCAAGGTTGGCGTTGATCACCTCCTTATAATACCTTATCTTCATTTTTCCATCTAACTCGTTATCATCCCACAAATTATCCTTAAATTTGGAAGTAATAGCATTTTTAATATTATACTTATTCTCCAAGATGATCTCCTCCTTTATCCCCTAATGGTTGAGCCAAGATTGGGCATCCTTATGCCAACCTCGCTTGAGCTGGAGGTGGGGGTTTTGGCTAGAGTTAGTAGAAATTTCGGGAAACATCTTAGATTCCATGTTGTAAAGCTTCTTCTTATACATTAGATACCTAAACATAATCATGCTTTCAATGGGGGAAAGGCTAGCTTCAAACAAGAGGATAGGGTAGGGAGTATTTCCATTAATCTTGAGGTTGTAGGTTATAAATTATTTTTGGATCAATTCAATTTTCCTCAAAGATTCTCTAGATATACAACAACCCCATACCTCATTTCCAAATAAAGGGGAAGAATATCAGACTCATTTCAATCTGACAAGGTACATAGAAATTTTGTTAGAGTGGGGCATAACTGGTGCCAAAGGGAGATGCTACGACTTCTAGTTGGATTTCAGGGAATGTTTTTCTCGTTGCAAAGATCCCAAAGATTGTGCCCCCTTTCGCGAAGACTACTCCAAATGCCTCCACCATGGAAAAAGGTACTCCTAAAGGAATGTTGTGTATAAAGAAAAGCAATGTCAACTAAGTTGCTTGTATGGAAAAGGAGGCAACAGAAGGGAATGAAATTTTAATTCTTTTAAAGAGGAATCACATTTTCAGTGTCTGATTTTAGTTTAAAATTTTATACATTTTTTCATTAGTGCATGCAGTCATGGATTATGATATTTCTTGAGTTTCTTATACCTATTTTTAAACAATGGGACAAGGTGTTTTAGCATGAGTAAACTTAGAAACCATTTTTTTATGTCAATTGAAACATTATAAATAGACTAGTAACATTATGTCATTGAACATTACGGAATGAAGAAATGTTCATTGTGGTTGGAAACTATATATATATATATATATATATATATATATATATATATAACAAGATTCTTAACCATAGATATTTTATATGTTCACTTTATGATAGAAATTATTAACCTATAAATATGTTTCATGACAATTTCATGGTTTCCTAATAATACATGACCAGGAATCCATAGTTCATGTTAAAGACAAAGAAGGCATAATTATTTTTTAGATAAATCTCAACCTTTGATATGTGAATACTACCAAGAATATTTTGTGGAGGTTAAGGAGTTTGCTCAGAGGTCACCTTAAGCAATTAATCTTTGTGATAGGTTGAGGGATACCTCCTCTAGCCTAAGAGCTAGCTTGAGGCCTAAAGCAGAGAGGGTATTATCCCCCAAAGGATACCTTGGGTTAAGTAAGGGTAGACTAGGTGGTTGAGGTAGGTTGTTAAATCCCTCACCATCTATGTTTGATTCCCTGAAATGACATGCTTATCTTGAATTGATTAGGCTCAAGGAGTAGGCGGCCCCAGGGAGTTTTCACTCCGTATGTGGTCAATACAGGACATCTTAACTCTTACTTAGTCATTAGGTCATTATTGTCAAAAAAAATGGATGCCTTAGCACTTTTCTCTTTCATGTAATAGTCTCAAGAAACAATATGAATAAAATCCTAGAATTTTAGCTCAAAAACATGCACCCTATTTTAAACTTGAAATCAACATAATTCCTCACCATGAGCTCATCTACAATACAAATTATGAGTGGAGGTGATTTCTAACACCTCTCCTTCAAATCCTTTATGTAATACCCCTAGTTGGATCCCAATAATAGAAATGTAAATGTATGAATGATGAAATTCCAAGAACAAAACAATGAAATATATAATCTATATTGAATAATAATAATATGCATCACAAGATACAAAGAAAGGAGAATGAAAAACATGGGGGGATATGATTCCACAAGCGAGTAGTGAAAGGAGACTTATGGGGCTCAAAGGGGTGAAGACCAAATAATATTATTCTATTCCTAACCTAAATTATTTTTCTTATGTTATCCTAAGTCATGATGACCTTGGAATTAGTGGGAGAAGTGAGATACATGGAATTTCAAGGAGTGATTTGTTAGAATCATGATTGTCATTACACTAAAACCTGTGGGTGTTAGTAAACAAGCACATCACCAGACTTAATGGATCTTCGAGAGACAGTTAAGAACATGTCATGAAACACTCAGGGAGCACTCAATTATATAATACCCAACAATATTTCCCCCAATGCGAGCTTTGGGTGTTTCAAACTCAGGACCTTTGGCTCTGATACCACTTGTTGGAATCACGATTGCCAATATATCAAAACTCGAAGGTATCAGTAAATGGATGCATAACCGAAGTTAACGGATCTTCAAGAGGTGGTTAAACACATTTCACGAAACACACGAGGGGAGTTAGATTATCCAATGCCCAACACCATGTGGTGAGTTATGAGCATGCAATTATAATTATTGGTTTTTGGTTATTTGTGTAGTCTTTTTACCTGTGATTTTAAGGAAAGCCTTGTCTGGGAGCTAAGCTTCCACTATTGTAAGGAAAATATGGGAAAGGAATCCATAGAGAGAATTATAACCTTGCATGAAGGGATTTATTGACATTAAGAAGAATAGTGACAACTAAAAATCCCTAAAATATCTAGAATAGGGATCTCTTATCTAGTCTATATTGGAGCTTAGAAGGGAATTAGGATAGCCAGAGGGACTAAAATATAGAAAATTGGATCTCATTTATTGGGTTATGTAAGATAAGAGGAAAGAGAACTAGTGGAATTGAGATAGCTATAAGAGTTAACAATCTATCATAGCTAAAAAAATGGTATGTTTGAGAGGATTGGAGGTAGCCATAGGAAGACTTTGTCATTGTGGAATCATAGCTTCATCTTGTGGGAGGTTGATTGTATAAATATTATGTGCAATAGAGAACATGGTTAGGAAGAACATCCTTCATCTATGACCTATTAGTGATTTGGTCCCATAAGATTAGTGTTTATGTTTTATTTATGTAAATGTGGGATTAAAGTTATATGTGTTGTGAACTAGTTTTTATTTTACTGTATGCATAAGCCCACACAATTGTCACTTGGATGCATATAACAAAATAGTGAGGAAAATTATGGCATCATTGCTACATAATATGAATCTCAACCTAGCTAGAAGGTTAAGCGTGGGACAAAAAGGCATTGGAGAAAATCATTGAGTGAAAGGAATGGAATTCTGAAGTTTCCCATTATCCCAACAATGTATAGTGATGTTTGGATATGTTCTAATGTGGCATTAGGAAAAGGTTATGACATTATATTTCTATGGGATAGAATCCAGAGATGCAATATTACAACATTATGGATGCATGGCCAAGAAATTAACTTACAAAGGAAGAAAATTACACATTATAGGTTATAGATCATATGTTTAATAAAATGTCTAGTGAATTTGTCTAGTGAGCTGAGAAATTCATGGGTTTGAAATTTTCCCAGTGATGTAAAAATAGAATTAATACGTTGGCATGAAAGCATCATATGGAAACTAAAGAGATTATAAGTTTGTCTTGCATAATAATTTGCACAATTCCTAAAATTGGAAAAATCCCCAATTCTAGATGAAATCTAATATATATAGAGAGATATATATATAGAGAGAGAGAGAGGGTGGGGGGGGGGGGGGGGGGGGGGGGGGTTCTAATTCAAAGGTGTGAAGAGTATGTACACCTCCATAAACCAGTGTTCAAATTGTTACGTGGAGTTGGGTCCCTTGTCCCACAATCAACACAAAAAGGGGTATCATACACCAATTTGATGTCTCGATTGGATGTGACATTATTATTATTATTATTGAATTTATGGAAAATATTAAAAATATAATGCAGACCCATACTAGTGATGTGGATAGGAAAGATGACATGGAGGTTTTAGGTTGCGCCATGTCGAATTAGGATGTTTGGGTGGTAGCAATAAGGTAGGGTATACATTGGTGAGGAGGTTAGGCCAACCAAAGTGGTTTATAGGGGGCAAGTCAGAGAGTTTTTTTCAAGGAAAATTTTAAGGATGGAAATTTATTTTAAAGTTTAGAAAATTATGTTGGAAATACTGGGGGGGGGTGAATTAGTATTTCATTTTTCTTACAATTTAGTATTAAAACTATTAAACAATAGGATCACATCAAAGGAACACAATATATATATATATATATATGAACAATATATTTATATTACAAGGGAAGCTACAACTTCCAGTTTACCAGCTACAACTCGAAGGGATACAACCCCAAGATATTTACCAACCACTACTAGAAGGATATACAACCCTAGTTTACCAGCATCCACTAAAAGGAGGTAACAACCTCCTAAAGTAAGCTACAACTTCCTTCCCTAACACCATATTTCCACCATATAGAATAAATATAAAAGAAGAAAAAGGACTCTTTAGGCTTCCCTACCAGGGACAATGACCCAATTACAATAGTATTACTATCTCTGTCAATGCATATTCAAATCATGGCCAAAAATATTTGTCCAATTTGTCCAAGTATCACAGAGAGGATCATTCAAAACTGCTTCACAACTCTAGCACTAAAATGTGTCAAGGAAACTCATACCTTCATGTAGCCACTGAACAAGACAATCTTCTCCTTTGATCAAGTCATCAAACTCATACCTTCAATAAAACCTTAAATAAATTTCAAGCATGGTATTAGAATGATAGAATATAAACTTCCAATCCTCCCTCAATTAAGCCTTCAACAACTCTTAGATCAAATCATGGAAGTGCATCATGCTAGGGACAAAAACTGCTTCAGATCGTTGCCTTAGATACTCGGATATTTTCCACAAGACACCTTTGGATCTACCTCAGAATGGATTCCTCAACAGTGAAAATTGCAGGCTTGAATATGCTTCAAAAAGAATTCAGATAAGCCACAAGAGATGACACAAATCTTCCTTAAGAGTATCTCCCACACAAGGGCTTAATTCAATGAACCTCTTACATATCATGTCCATTCTTGGGATACTAAATAATACCCTTAATTTGACTACATATTGAAAAATGCATCTAAAAATTACAGTATTTAACCACCTACCAATACAAACCCAATAGAGCTTCCCAATTTGAAAAACCCCTATTTTAACTAGATATTGTAGGAACCCATTTTTTCATTAACAATTTTTATACCCCTTTATATTTTTTCATTAACTTTGAGCTCCATTTTTTTTACTTGTCAATATAAAAAGCCTTTACCCCCTATTATATGCTTAATATATTATGTCATCTTTTCCTCAATATATACTCCCTAATATGAACGCACATGGTATGGTATTGCTCCCCCAGTGAAGCCCCCATGGTCTCCCAAAATGATATAGATATGCCTCAAGAAAGAATGTGAATTTGTCCTCAAAATAGGCCACAGAATGGCCAAATGAAAGCCTCGAATGATGGCCCTCAATGAAATGGAGAGTATTTATTCCTGAGGATGGAGGACTGATCCAGATGTATATTGGTGGCCACCCACTTATGCCATTGGATCAAAGTACATTTCTCCATATTGGCAATATTTCTATAGTTTTCAGGGCTTCTACTTCTGGGGTTGCTTTGAGACCCTAAACAATGTTTTTCTTGATGTTGAAGTGGCCCATGCGGTTTTCATGGGCATAGCCTGTCCCTAATCTAAATTTGTATGTCTCGGATAGATCTTTCCAACAGGCTATTGAGCATGCCAAATGTAGATTGTATTCAAAAGTTACTATCCCCGAAAGTTGATGTGCCAACTAATCCCATCAAGGCCATAATCCTTTTGGCATTTCATCTACTAGGGTTAGGTTTCTAGATGTTTAGGGTTTCCTCATTGCTACTTTATGTTAAAAAGATCATTTTAGGCTCATTGTAATTCATCCTAGTGAATGTTCATAATTGTTACATCTCTTTTCATAGATAAGCTACCACCATTCAAGAAAGTTTGTTTCATTCCACATTATTCACAGTTTCAACAAATTCCATTGATAAATAGAAGTTAAGTTTTACTGTATCTTTGTGTTTTTGTTATAAATCTATATTTCAATTTATTCTCTTCATAAATCTAGATTCAAAATCAACCTCCACCTGTAACCAGAAAAAGAGGGATTCCTCGCAAGATTGCCCAAACCTTTTGAGATGTAAGGGGTTCCTTCATAGAGTCGAAATCCACTGTCGAAGCTTGATGGATAGACTTGCATGACCCCAATTCCAAGGAATGGCTAACATCCTTTGTGCATCATCCTTGGATCTGAAGAGGAAATCCAACCAACCGCGAGTTAAAAGATAAGCCTCTAGAGAATAACCTAATCATGGGGACCAATGTTGCTAGACCAAAACTCTTAAAATTTTCTTTGGAATTTCTTTCCTCCAAAACTTTTGTATTAGGATTTTACCCATAAAAGAAGAAATAACATTCAAGGTGATGCCATTACCAACAACCAATGTAGCAAGTTTTTTTCTCTTCCTTATACATTGTCTACGTGACCATAAAGGCTCTAGATGAGGGGAAGGATGTGCAATGTGATTGGATATGGGAGTGGGGTAAAGGGCTTGCACTTCAAACATAGAAGGTAAAGAGGGAAAATTGGAGGGTATAAACAAAATAAATGGATCTGAACCAAGGTTTGGAGCCATGGGAGCCTACAAGGAAGAGTTGGGACTAGGTCAAGAGGCAATCATTTATGCTTCCTCTAGAAACAAAGAAGAGTGAAAGGAGCCAACATGAAAGACGCCTTGAGTAGGAGAAGGTAAGACATAATGAGGAAGTTCGTAGCTCGATCAAGGATGAAATATGGGGGATTGGGGGGTGCTTCTAGAATAATCTATAGGTTCCTCCCCCATCATGCTTGATGAAAAGCGATAAGTACAACGTGAGGGATCAAAGAGCTAACATGAACCAGATATCAGACGTTCTGACGAGAGTAAAGGTGGCTTCAATGAAGTATGAACCTCGTTGCAACTGAGAAGCCTACTGGGGGATGTTAGTAGAGAAATCCATTCCACAAAAAAGCCTAAGGGAAGACCTGTAATGTGTGAAAGCTACAGATCCATCCAAAAAATCATATTTTTTTCACTCTCTTAGACACTCTCTCTATATATAGATATATAGATATTTACCTTGATTTTTGTTTTTTTTGTTTTATTAATCATTTTCAAAAATGTTAGTTGTCAAATCCATAAGAAGCATTGAAGGAATCAAAAATCTCCCTCATGTCATGAATTGGAAAGCACCTGTCAATGGAATAAGAACTCTCTCTCTCTCTCTCTCTCTCTCTCTCTCTATATATATATATATATATTACTTAACATAAATATAGAAATAATGTATTTATGACACACATTCAATTCTCCTTGTTATTACTATTTTATAAATGTAGCATATTAAAAATGAATAAATTACACATCTTTCTTAAAATGTAAAGAATAATAATAATTTACTTATTTCTCCATATTTAAAGTTAATACAAAATTATTTTATATCTATATCTATATATATATATATATAATAGCACATGTCCTTCATATCATATTGCAATGTTAATATTATTTTTGAATGAAACTTGTCAAATTCATATTGGTTAGTGAAGGAATTACACCACTCCTATACTAAAAAGTAGAAAGCAATTATAATGGAAGTTATAAACTTTTTATTTTTAATTACTCTATCTTTATATAAAGTTGATGTGAAATTAAAGTGAAAATTGATGTTTGATTTTTTTTTCATTATTAGTATTTATAATTTGTCATTATAAATACTATTACCCCTATAGACGTGTTTATTTTGGAATATTTATATAATTTTAATTTAATTATCTATATTATTAGGTGGATGGTAGAGACGGTGTAATATTTTAGAATAGTCCAGCACACATCAAAAGTTGAGATTTATCTTAAAAATAGTTATGCCCTTTTTACAATTTTAATGAAATTGATTAACTAAAAAAATATCATATGAATATGTATCATATGAACATGAGTATGGATTTTTGTTAGCATGGAATTGGCCCACTATATTATAACAAAACATATTTACACATTTTTTTAGAACATATATGTTTAATTTATATATTAATTATTTTTATAATTATTATTAATAATAAAAATTATTTTGTAAGTTTGGTAGGACTACATCTTCATCATGTCCAATATATCACCACGATGAGGGTGGGGAATAGAATCAGTGACTTCACATCAAGGAGTGCCTTAATAGAGACTTCATATCAAGGAATGCCTTAAGAGAGTACTCGATCATCATCTATCCAAAATCCCGTGGACATAATTATTAATAATAATTTAAAATAAAATTATAATTTAGTTAATTTTTACGATTTTTTTAAATATTAGTAACTTGAGATATATTATAAGGTATTGCCATTTACAAGTCTCTAATTTTATTATTTTTAAATAAAATATCATGAGACATCTATGTAGAAAATATTCTCACATAAAAAATCAATCTTTTCACATTTAAAATTTTTAAAAGTCAATAATATATACACAATATACTTTATTTTTAATTATTTTTTATTTTAAATAATTATTTTTTATTTTAAATAATAATAATAAATGATGTAAATTATCTCAACCAATTTTCAATTTCATTTAATGGAAAAACCAATAAATAAATAAATAAATAAAAACAATATCCTTACATGGGAGAGGTGCACACAAACAAGCAAGTCGAAATAAATGTATGTCCAAAATCCTGTAAAGTAGAAAAAAAATTCTCAGTACATTAAAGTTATCTTTATCTGTCCCTATCCATTAGTCTGATTCTTATGATTAGTCATCATCCCGATTCTGGGCCAACCTTCGTTGGGCCTTGAATAATGAGGTCGTTAGTTCGAAACTCGCGCGCACTGCAGTGGCCCACAAGCCAGTCGTTGAGATTTTAGATTGTGGATGTTCCGGATAATCCACATTCTTGTAAGAAATTATTCAAAAATTCCACAACTCTATGGGGTATATGAAAATCTTCATGTGCTCCTCCTCCTCATGTTGCGACCAAATACTGCTAACAAGTTCAAAGGCCAAAATCTCCCCAATTGATGGCAGTCTCTCGAAATTCAGGCTCATGCTCATGCACTCTTCACAATTGCATTCGATACTTCATACATTCCCACAAATCCAACTCCCCTTTCTATGATATTTGATGACTTTGGCTCGACAACTCTATTTTTGAAACCAGATCCAGGCTTGATGGCGATGCGGCCTCCTCCATCGCCTTATTATTAAAATTCTACAGAGAGGGCGAACTCAAAGGGAGTTGATCGGATGCATATTTGGCGACGACGAGTTGAATATGTCTATAGGAAAGAGTAGGTGCAAGTGATAGATTCAGAGCAGAGTAGAAGAGAATAGACAGAACACAAGACAAGAGACAAGAGATTTCAGGACATAGAAAACACACAATTTATTAATCATGGAAAGCCTTGCCTTGGCTTGGATTACTCAAACAGAGGAAAATACAAATTTATAGATGACAACAATGTAAACTTTGAAACGGGAACTGATACTGTTACCCGTTTTGTAAAGATAGCAAAAAAGTGACCCGATTTTGAAAAGGGGTGATGCAGAACACACATGTTTTTTTTAGAGCATAGTTTTTGGCACTTTAATTTTTTTTATGTACTTTACGTTTTAGAATGGTAGTGATTTTCATGCTGATTTAAAAAAGTGGTTATTCTGCATCACACCCTTTTTAAAAGACCTATTTCTTGACTTTAAATTTTTTTATTGTATGAAATGTAAATAATTATTTTTTAAATTTAATAATTTTGGAAGTGGTCATCTTCTTCATATTATCTTGTTTTTATTTATTTATTTTTTTTTTGTAGTGAGGTTTTTATTGTTTTGCATATTTAAAGAAGAAGGTCGATATTTTGCATTTTCGATATTCTACATATTTATACATTGTTAATTAAATTTTCAATCCAAATGAAATAATTGTCTCTAAAAAACAAATATAAAAAAATATATAAAAAAGACAAAAATAAAAAATAAAAAATGTTAAAAAAAATTTATCTCATAAACCCTAAAAGAATTTGGGAAAAAAAACAAAAATTAAAAAATATATATATAAAAAAAATATAGTAAGTAAAAATAGAGATATTAAGAAAAAACATTAACAAAAACTCGGAAAAAAAATAAAAAACAAACTAGTTTAAAAAAATAAATAGAAAATTAACGAAAAAAATTAAAAAACTAGTAAAATTAATATTTAAAAAAAAACATAAATAAAATCAAATTATAAAAAAAAACCCAAAAAAATATGAAAATGGCAGAAAATATATGTCTTTTCAAATGAAAAAATAAATAAAAAAACATTTACAATTTAAAAAAAAAATACCTATTTTTTTTTTAATTCAAATTATAAGAAAAAAACCAAAAAAAAAAAACCCACAAAATGCATATTTTTGATTTTTATTTTAAGTTAATAATAATTATTTTTATTAAACGTAACATTTTTATTTAAAAAAAATTAAAATTAAAATTCTTTTTTTTTTAAACAAACTTCTTTTTTTTATTAAAAAAATTATAAAAAATTTTTAACATTTTTTTTTAAATTTAAAACTACAAATAATTAAAAAATAATAATAATAATTTTTTTTCAAAAAAATTTAATTTTTTAATTTCAAATTAAAAAAATTTAAAAAAAATATTTAACACATTTTTTTTGTTTTTTATTAACAAATATATATATATATATATATATATATATATATATATATATATATATTAATAAAAAACAAAAAAATTGTGTTAAAAAAAAATTTTAATTTTAATTTTTTTTTTTTGTAATAATTTTTTCAATTTGAAATTAAAAAATTAAATTTTTTGAATTTTTTTTTTTTTTTTTTTTTAATTATGTGTATTTTTAAATTTAAAAAAAATTGTTTAAAGAAAAATATTGTTTAAAATAAAATTTAAATTTACTTTTTTTTTTCTTTTTTTTTTTAAATAAAATTTGCAGGTTTAATAAAAAATGATTAGATTTTTTTTGTTTTTAATAAAATATATGCATTTTTTTGTTTTTTTTTTTTTTTATAATTTTATTTTATTTTTGTTTTTTTTTTATTAATTTCACTAGTATTTTAATTTCTTTTCGTTAATTTTCTATGTTTTTTTTAAACTAGTTTGTTTTTAATTTCTTTTTCTTTTTTTTCCCTGTTTTTGCTAATGCTTTTTTTTTTTTTTATTTCTCTGTTTTTACTTACTTAATTTTTTATATATATATTTAAATTTATTTATTTTTTCCAAATTCTTTTTTGATTTGTGAGGTAAATTTTTTTTAACTTTTTTTATTTTTTATTTTTGTTAATTTTCTATTTTTTTTTTTTTAAATCTAGTTTGTTTTTAATTTTTTTTTTGTTTTTCTTAATTTTTTTTTTATTTTTCTATTTTTACCTACTTAATTTTTAGTTTATTTTAAATGTTTTTTTTTTTCTTTTCCGTATTTTTTTTTTCTTTTGCCGATTTTTTGATGGTTTACAAGATAATTTTTATTTTTTTTTATTTTTTTTTCACTATTTATTTGTTTATAATTTATTATTTTTTTTAGTTTTTTAATTTTTACCATTCATATTTTTTTTTTACATTTTTTATGATTGATATATATATATATATATATATATATATATATATATATATAAGTTTTATATTTTTATTTTGTGTTTTGTTTTTATTATATATCTTAATTTATGTTTTGTTAATTTTTTTAATTTTTTTTTTTTATTTGTGTTTTTTCAATGTTTTAATTTTTTTTTTTTTATTTTATGTTTTCATTATTTTTTTAAAATTTAATGTTTTTCGGGGTCATGGTAAAATATTTTACGCCATTATTTCGAAATGTTGAAATTTTACTTTCGAAAAAAAAAGTGTTCTTCCAAAATTAACACTATTCGTTTTGAGGGTGTTTTTTGGATAATTTTTGTGCAAAAAATTGGTTTTCACCGCCATTTTTAAAACATGTTGAAAATTTACCCAAGAAAAAAAAAAGTGTTATTCTAGCATCAACACTTTTCATTTTCAGCACTGTTTTTGATGTTTTTTTTGGGTTTTTTAGCCAGAGTTCCCGTTTTGAGTTTATAGTTCCCGTTTCAAAGTTTACATTGTTTGACTTGATGGTGTGGGTGTGGCGATGACATTCTCCCACTTGAAGCCGAATGAAGAATCTTGAATCAAGTCACACCAAGTCCTACCATGCCTCTACATAACTCATGTTTATTTCTTGGTAGAATCATAGTGAGCATATCAGCAGGGTTCTTATCTGTATGGATCTTTTCCAAGGATAATTGTCCTTCCTCCAACACATGCCGGATCTAATGGTAACTTAAGTCAATGTGCTTGGTTTTTGAGTGAAATGTTGGGTTTTTTGCCAAATGAATGGAACTCTAACTATCACAATATAGCACATAATTGTCTTTCTTTATTCTTATCTCTCTTAGGAATCGTTGCATCCACAACTGTTGAAAATAGCAACAAGAAATGCTAAATATAGAAGTGCTAAAAGTAGCATTGCTATAAATAGCATTTCGGGATACATTCCAATTTTAGTTAGTCCCTGAACTAAAATTGAGAATTAAAATTCGAATTTGATCTTAGCAGCTGTTTGAAAAATAATTAATTAATTCATCTTGAGTTAATTAGTTGGAGAAAATCAAACATGAAGTCTATGTGAAGACATGCAACAGTTATCCCTTTGATTGAGAAAGTTATCCCTTAATTAAGGAGATCAGGATGAGTTGTACCTTGAGTTGTAATTAACTAGCTCAGTTAACTGAGTTAAGTCCAGTTAGATTAGTTCCAATGGTTTGTGGAACTGATTGCCAGTTCAGTTAGTTAATGCATGCATGCACGTAACTAGTGTACTTCAGATAACTGAATATTCTCTCATAAATAACTCATGCATGTCAGTTCAGTTATAGACCCAGTTGAAATCAGAGGATGGGACAATGTACTATCAGTTGCAGGAATATTCCATTGAGGATATCTCTTGCATGCAGAAGGAATTCATTCCTTGGAGATTGCGCAGTTACTTTTGAGTTTGGTGAGTTGTGTGAGAGGTGAATTCACACAGGTGGCAGCCAGAGGACCCAAGAGAAACTGCGCAAGGAAATAGGAGGCTTGGAGGACTGAAGGAAGGCATATGTTGTGTCTATTCAGTCTATGAGCAGCATTGAGGGATTGTACTGAGAGCTGGATAGCTTGTGAGCTAAAGCTTTGTGTAAGCCAGAGATTTTTCCACTTGTATGCTAATACAGATAGCGAGGTTTTTAGCTGAGGCTTTCCCCAGAGTATTCTTCTATGTTCATGTGTGATTGATTTCATTCTATTTGATATTTCTCAAAATCGATTAAGCTTCCGCAAGTTTGTTTGTAGAAGTAGATCAAGTATATTGCATTATCAGGTGATCTATAGTGAGAAATTCTACATGGTGTCAAAGAAAAGTGATCAAAGCAGAGAACAATATACACAGAAGGGATAAGGGAGAAGTTTGAAGTTCTTGATTATAGAAATCGAATTCTTATCACATCTCAAATTTCACCAATGGCATTCAACAGTTTGAGACTCGAGTATGCCCTAGATGGCAGCTCGAATTATATAACCTGGAAGGATCGCATGGAAGCGGTATTAGAGGACAACAGTTTGAAGGACTTCATTGATCAAGAAGTCCCCAAGCCAGCAGCTGCTAATGCCCAAGATTTGGCGGAATGGAAGAAATGTGTGGCTAGAGCGAGGAGGATTCTTTTGGAGGGAACTCGAGACCACATTGTCTCGAGTCTCCATGGGAAGGAGACATCATTTTCAATGTGGAAAAAATTGAAGGATTTATATCAGAACAACAATGATCAGAGGAAGCTGGTGCTGAAAGACAAGCTCTGGAAAATCAAGTGTGAAAAGGGCGACACGATCTCTACATATCTGAACAAGCTCACCACCTGCAGGGATGAGCTTGGAAGTGTAGGAATCATGACAGCTGATGATGACATGGTGAGTCTTGCTCTCCTCGATCTTCCTAAGAGCTAGCATAGCTACTAAGACTCAGTAAATGGAAGAGAGAAACTGCCAGATTGGGAACGACTTTGGTCGGATCTGATGCAGGAGGAGATAAGGAGAAGCACCAGAGATGGATCTTCATCAAAGCATGATGATGAAGAAAATCTAGCCTTAGCGAGTAAGGCGAGGAAAGGGAAAGGGAAGGTGTCCCATTCCAAATCGAGTTCTTCCCATGGTGGGAAGAAGATTGACAAATCGAAAGTGCGATGCTTTCATTGTCATGAGGTGAGCCATTATGCTACGAATTGTCCACAGAATAAATCCAAGAAGGGATCCTCGAAAGGGTTAGATGGTTAGGCACTGGCCTCACAGTTTGGATTGGATTTCACCCTCATCGCATGCATGGTTTCATCGATGGTGGGTTGTTTTTGGTACTTGGAGAGTGGAGCCTCATTCCACATGACCAGTGACAAGACTCTATTCAGTACCTTGGAGGAGAAGGACCTCCATATGCACATAGAGATGTGTGATGATGGAAAGTACCATGTTTTAGGTGAAGGCAGGGTTGTGTTTTAGAGGGAGCATGGAGCTCCTCTCACCCTGACTGATGTAAAGTATGTTCCTGGTTTGAAGAAGAACCTTGTGTCCGTCTCTATGTTGGAAGACAAAGGCTGTGATGTAGTCTTTAGTAAAGGAAAGGCATTCCTGAGGCATATCGACACTTGACAGACCAAGAGGATTGGGATTCGAGTAAAGAATCTCTACAAGCTGAAGGTAGACCACTGTGCTACATTGAGTTCCAAAGTATAGTTGGTGAAAAGCCAAGATATTGGCAAGCTATGGCATAGAATATTGGGCCACTTGCACTATGGGGCCTTGAAGATCATGCAGCAGATTTCTACTGGACTTCCCAAGGGTAAACTGGAGCAAGTGGATACATGCAAAGGTTGTACCTTGGGTAAGTATGCAAAATATTCCTTTCAGGATCGAGACAGTCGAGCTGGAGCAATCCTGGAGCGAGTTCATACAGATGTATGTGTACCATTCTCGACAGCCTCCACCGCTAAACAAAGGTACTATGTTATTTTTATTGATAATTTTTCTCGTAGATGTTGGATCTACTTCACGTAGAAGAAGGATCAAACCTTCTCAAGGTTTTGTGAGTTCAAATCCTTGGTTGAGAAAAAATTTGGAAAGAAAATAAGGGCCTTGCGAAGCGACAATGGTGGAGAGTATCTCTCCCAACAGTTTAAGGACTTTTGTGCAGCAGAAGGAATTAAACAGGAGTTGACGGCACCCCATAACCCACAGCAGAATGGGGTATCCGAAAGGAAGAACAGATCGATTGTGGGAGTAGCTCGGGCAATGTTGCATGACCAAAGCCTACCACTTCATTTGTGGGTTGAGGCATGCAATACAGCAGTGTACTTGCAAAATAGAAGCCCACATCGTATACTAGGGATGAAGACACCAGTGGAGGCCTTCTCCGGGAAGAGACCAGATGTGATTCACTTCAATATCTTTAGATCATCAGTTTATTTCCATGTGACCAAAGATTCCTGGAAGAAGCTAGAGCCAACAGCTGAGTTGGGGATAATTGTGGGGTACACTGATACACCCCACAACTATCAGGTGTTCTTGTCTACCAGTCAAAGGACAGTGGTACGTAGAGATCTGAAGTTCGATAAGCAGAAGGCCATGCGAGTATCCCTTGAGAGGGAGCTCAAGTTGCATGCAGAGGAGGAACTTTTGGTTCCTAAGGAGGAGGGGCCTCAGACTGATGCGGAGCAACCGGATGCAAAGGATCTAGGCGTGGAGACATCCACTCATGCAAAGTCTTCCAGAGATTGGGAGAAACGCTCAAGGGAATCTGACAGATCGATGTTGGATGCGAGAGAGAATGTGGGACAGCCATCTTCTCAACGCAGACAGAGGAGGTCACCCGAGCGGTGATTGGTTACATGGCCCTGGTTGGGGAGTGTGTAGAGACCAAACCATCTTCCTTCGAGGAAGCAGTGCAGCAGCCAGTTTGGGTTGATGCTATGGTGGAGGAGTATGACTCCATAGTTCATAACAGTGTTTCGGATGTTGTCCCAAGACCGGAGGACAAGTCAGTAGTGAGTTCTCGATGGCTTTACAAGGTAAAGCAAGCAGCTGATAGGAGTGTGGAGAAACATAAGGCAAGGTTCGTTTCCCATGGTTTCTCACAGGTCGAGGGGATCGACTATGATGAGACGTTTGCTCCTATAGCAAGGTACTCATCTATTAGATCAATGTTGGCACAATCAGCTCAGATGGGTTGGAAGATCCATCAGATGGATGTGAAGACTGCGTTCCCCAATGGCAAGATTGAGGAAGAGGTGTACATAGAGTAGCCGGAAGGATTTGAGACCTTCGATGTGTGAGTCACATGTGTGCCGACTCAAGAGAGCTTTGTACGGGCTGAAGCAAGCACCTCGTGCTTGGTACACCAGGATCGATAGCTATTTCACCGGGTTGGGCTTCATAAAGAGTGAAGCAGATGCGAACCTTTACCACATCATGGTAGAAGGTAAGCCATTGATCATTGTTCTTTATGTTGATGATCTGATATTAACAGGTGATGGTCAGTTGATCAAGTCTTGCAAGGAGGACCTTGCAAGAGAGTTCGAAATGAAAGACATGGGTCTCATGCACTACTTTCTAGGCATGGAAGTGTGGCAGAAGGATGGGGAAGTGTTTGTGTCTCAAGGCAAGTATGCCAATGAGATACTCAGGAGATTCCACATGGAGAAGTGCAAGCCCATGCAGACTCCTCTAGTAGGTAACTAGAGGAAGGAGGATGCTACTTCAGGTGAGGTAGTAGCTGCTACTGTTTATCGGCAGCTTGTGGGTTCATTGATGTATTTAGTGAACACATGACCAGATTTGTGCTTTGCGGTGAACCAGCTGAGTCAAGCTATGGTTCAACCTACCAAGCTGTTTTGGAAGGCAGCGAAGCATGTGCTGAGATACCTCATAGGCACATCTCAATATGGATTATGGTATAGACGGACAGAGGGAGTGAAGCTTCAGGGCTTCACAAATGTAGATTGGGCAGGGAGTCCATCAGATTGGAAGAGCACTTCAGGAGGAATTTTCAACCTTGGTTTAGCTGCAGTTTCTTGGTACAGCAGGAAACAGAGGTCAGTTGCACTTAGCTCAGCAGAGGCTGAATACATGGTTGCCAGTCAGGCAGCATGTGAGGCCATTTGGATGCGGAAAATTATAGTTGGATTGTTTGGTTAGAGGATGGATCCAACTGTGATCTATTGCGATAATAAGAGTTGTATCAAACTCTCTGAGAATCTAGTATTTCATGACAGGTCCAAGCACATCGATATCCGATATCATCATCTTCGAGACTGTGTGGTGAAGAGGATCATGTTGTTGCTGTATGTTTCGACCAAGGAGCAGGATGCAAATATTTTGACTAAGGCATTGTCAAAATGCAAATTCGAGTTCCACAGAGACAGGATTGGGGTGAAAAATAATCCCTTTCTTGTTGAGATGGAGTGTTGAAAATAGCAACAAGAAATGCTAAATATAGAAGTGCTAAAAATAACATTGCTATAAATAGCATTTCGGGATACATACCAATTTTAGTTAGTCCTTGAACTAAAATTAAGAATTAAAATTCGAATTTGATCTTAGCAGTTGTTTGAAAAATAACTAATTAATTCATCTTGATTTAATTAGTTGGAGAAAATCAAACATAAAGTCTATGTGGAGACATGCAACAGTTATCCCTTTGATTGAGGAAGTTACCCCTTAATTAAGGAGATCAAGATGAGTTGTACCTTGAGTTGTAATTAGTTAGCTTAGTTAACTGAGTTAAGTCCAGTTAGATTAGTTCCAACAGTTTGTGGAACTGATTGTGAGTTCAGTTAGTTAATGCATGCATGCATGTAACTTGTGTACTTCAGATAACTGAATATTCTCTCATAAATAACTCATGCATGTCAGTTCAGTCAGAGACCTAGTTGAGATCAGAGGATGGGACAATGTACTATCAGTTGTAGGAATATTCCATTGAGGATATCTCTTGCATGCAGAAGGAATTCATTCCTTGGAGATTACGCAGTTACTTCTGAGTTTGGTGAGTTGTGTGAGAGGTGAATTCACACAGGTGGTAGCCAGAGGACCCAGGAGAAACTGTGCAATGAAATAGGAGGCTTGGAGGACTGAAGGAAGGCATATGTTGTGTCTATTCAGTCTATGAGCAGCATTGAGGGACTGTACTAAGACCTGGATAGCTTGTGAGCTAAAGCTTTGTGTAATCCAGAGATTTTTCCACTTTTATGATAATACAGATAGCGGGGTTTTTAGCTGAGGCTTTCCCCGGAGTATTCTTCTATGTTTATGTGTGATTGATTTCTCATTCTCTGTTATATGTGTTCTATTTGATCTTGCTCAAAATCAATTAAGCTTCCGCAAGTTTGTTTGTAGAAGTAGATCAAGTATTTTGCTTTAGTATATTGCATTATCAGGTGATCTACAGTGAGAAATTCTACAACAACATCTCTTTACAAGCCTTTGTTGCAGCTATGTAATCTGCCTCAGTTGTAGAGAGAGCTACTATTCTTTGTAGCCTTAACAACCAAGATATAGTTGCCCCTGCAAATGTGTACAAATAACCTGTAGTGGACTTTCTGGTATCCATATCTCCAACCATATCTGCATCTGTAAATCCTTCAAGCACAGCCTCATTATGACCAAAACATAAACAATAATGACTAGTTCCCTTGAGATACCTCAAAATCCATTTTACTGCTTGCCAATGTTGTTTTCCAAGATTGGAAAAGGAACCTGCTCACTACTCCCACTAAATATGCAATCTTTGATCGTGTACATACCATGGCATACATCAAGCTGCCAACTGTTGAAACATAAGGGGTCTTTCTCATCTCTTCCTTCTCCTTGTCATCACTAGGATATAACATAGTACTCAGCTTGAAGTGGGTTGCAAAGGGTGTACTAACTGGCTTGGCATCTTTCATATTAAACCTGTCAAGCACCTTCTTGATATATTTTTCTTGTGACAAACAAAACCTTTTGTTTTTCCTGTCACGCATGATCCTCATGCCAAATATCTGTTGTGTTGGGCCCAAATCCTTCATTGCAAATTTGTTGCCCAAATATTTCTTCAACCTATTTATCATATTTTTATCATGCCCAACAATCAACATGTCATCCACATATAACAGTAATATGATATACTTTCCTTGATCATACCTCTTGATATAGAAACAATGGTCAACTTCCAACCTATGAAAACCATGTTCTAACATGAATGAATCAAATTTCTTGTACCATTATTGATGTGCCTGTTTCAACCCATAGAGACTCTTCTTCAACCTGCAAACAAGATCTTCTTTGCCTTTTTCTATGAAGCCTTTAATTCACCTTGAAGGAAAGTAGTTTTTACATCTAATTACTCACATTCTAAGTCTAAAGCAGCAACAAGACCAAGAATGACTCTGATGAATGACATTTTGACAAAAAGTGAGAAAATCTCAATGAAGTCAATACCTTCGTTTTGGGCAAATCCTTTCACCACCGGACTTCCTTATACCTCTCCTTATTTTCGTCACTTTCATGCTTAATCCTGTAAACCCATTTGTTTTGTAGAGCCTTTCTACCTTTTGGAATATTTACCAACTCCCAAGTTTTATTTTCCAGCAAAGAGTTCATTTCTTCCTCCATTGCTTTCTTCCATTCTTTATTGTGCTCAACTTTACGAGCTTTTTGAAAACAATGAGGCTCACCTTCATCAGTCAATAGTATATAGTTTGAAAGAGGATACTTTTGTGAAGGCTTATGAGGCCTAGAAGATCTATGAACCAACTGTGGTGGTGCATTATTAGGTTGAATCTCCTGTAAAGGTTTTTGCAAGATTCCTTCTTCTTGGTGTTCATGATTTTCAACTTCCTGCCCTTCCTGCTCCTGAATTTGTTGTCCATTTTCTTGCATTGGTGGGATGTTGTCCTACTGCTCCTCAAACCTATCAATAACTTTCTTGACCTCCATCTCACCTACATTCCTCTTAAACATTTCTAACTCATTAAATATATTATCCCTGCTTCTAATAATTTTATGTTTGATTAGATCCCATTGACGATAACCAAATTCTTCATCCACGTATCCTAGATAAATGTTTTTCATATATTTATCATCTAGCTTAGTTCTATTTTCTTTGGGAATATGTACAAATGCTTCACATCCAAATATTTTCAAATGAGAATAATTCAACTTCTTACCAGTCCAAACTTCTTCTGGGATGCCACCATCGAAGGCTAGTGTTGGAGATTGATTTATAAGGTAGCAAGTTGTCCTTACAACTTCTGCCCAAAAATGCTTCTCCAACCCAGAATTGGACAACATACTCCTCACTTTCTCCATAATGGTAAGATTCATCCTTTCTATGACACCATTATGTTGAGGAGTACTAGGCACAGTCTTCTCATGCTTTAAGCCAAACCTATTACAATATTCCTTGAATGCTTTTGAGCATTATTCTCCACCATTATTTGTTCTCAAGCACTTGAGAAACTTGTTAGTTTCTCTTTCAAAAGAAACATGGAATTTTTGAAATATTTCAAATACTTCACTTTTATTTTTCATAGGGTAGGCCCAAACCTTCCTGGATGCATCATCTATAAATGTTACAAAATATGATGCTTCTCCTAATGACTTTATGTTAATAGACCCAAACACATTTGAGTGTATCAATTGTAACAATTTTTTCTTTCTGTCATGGCCATTTCTAAGGAATGAAACACTTCTTTGTCTACCATATATACAATGCTCACAAAGATCAAGATTGTAGGATTTCAAACCTGGTAGCAAATTTTTACCAACAAGGATTTTTAAGCCCTTCTCACTCATGTGGCCCAAGCGCTTATGTCACAAATTCGTTGAATTTCCTTCTTTTGTGACAACAGCCAAATCTAATTTTCCTATCATTGCCTTCAATGTATATAATGTTCCTGTCTTGGGTCCTCTAGCCACGACCAATGCTCCTTTGCTAATTTTCCAGCCTCCTTTTCCAAAACTTGTGGAATAGCCTTTATCATCCAATCGTCCCATAGAGCTCAAACCCATGCGCATTTCTGGTACATGTCTAACCTATTTCAACAATATATCTTGTCCATCCTTCATCTTGATCTGGACATCTCCCACTCCAACAATACTACAAAAATGATTATCCCCAAATGCACTCTACTATAATCACCAGGATTATATGCAACAAAACTATCTTTGCATGGGGTTACATGGTGAGATGCCCCAGAGTCAAGGATCCAATCAAAGATACTACTAGATGTATATAAACATGCATCCTCTATTGAAACAGTAAACAACACATCACCATCTGTGACTACAACATTAGTCTCACCTTCTTTTGTGTTGGATGGCTTGTGATTTGTGCTAGTTGGTCTTTGATCCTTTTGTCCTTTCTTCTAGACTCGACATTCTTTCTTCATGTGCCTAGGTTTACCACAATGAAAGAAAATGAGCCTGCACCTCCTTGATTTTGATCGACCTCTCGATCTTGACCGCCTTTGTCGGCCTCAATAAATTCTCCTACCACGATTAGTTAGAGCTAGAGCTTCTCCTCCTTGGTTTTTATAAATTAACTTGTGTCGCAGCTCCTCACTCATTAAACTGTTGCTGATATTATCAAACTTCAGGATTCCTGCAGGTGCTAAAGTGCTCATAGCTACAATCAAATTTTCTCAATTGTCTGGCATAGAACACATTAACAAAATATCTCTAATTTCATCATCTAGAATGATTTTTATAGAGACACGCTGACTAGTAATAATATTGAATTCATTCAAGTACTCAACAACTGAAGCACCATCCTTCATCTTGAGATTATAAAGCTTCTTCATCAAGAACACTTTATTTGATGTTGTGGTCTTCTCATATAGATCATGGAGCTTCTTTCATAATCCTTTTGTCATATTTTCTCCAGACACATTGAAATACACATTCTTTGCTAGATATTGGTGGATTGTTGCAATCGCCTTTCTATCTAGCTTATTCCATTCTTCATCTGTCATCAATGAGGGTTTATTTGTTGTGTCGTCAATCAACAAACACTGATCCTTTAAAATCAGTATATCCTCCATCTGTGATTTCCATAGGGAAAAATTAGCCCTGCTCAACTTCTCCATGTCAGTTACTGTTGTCTCCATTCTTAATAAAATTAACACCCACAAAAATCAAGGCACTACTTTCAAACTTTAATTATTACTTAAATTTAAAATCAAAAGTCAAAATTAATCTGATTTCTTCCCAAATAAAAATATCACCCTTTATATATATGTTTCGCCATAAAACACTCCAACGATTATGATTCACCATATATATATGTTTCACCATAATATATCAACTCCTTTTTAATTTGCCCACATCCTATGTACCAAGAAAAATACGAAAGCAACCATGAACGAAAATTATTTGGTGTAAGAATGCAACCAAAGAGTTTATATTAGCCTTCGTCCACAAACTCAACCACCGAAGTGCCATTGGAGTACGTCTGACACCTTCCACGCCGGTATGGAATCCTGGGCTGCCTCAAACTTATAGATGATAATCTAATAGAGTAAATTCCAATTGGTCGGTCATCATGGCACCAATGAGAGTGGAGATCCTAGCATAGAGCGGCTTGACAACTATTCCTCCCTAGTACGTGAGGTCAATGGAGTAGAGAGACCCACTGACTGCGTTCTCAACTTGAAAGGAGGAATGGAGGACAAAGGCTCGCAGATTCTAGTGGTGGACGTTGTCGGATGGGATTATGCAGATGAGGAGATCAAGAAGGAGACTGAGCATCAAATAAGGGATTGAGAAGGATTTGATACCAGATTGATAGATTCATAGGAGAGCAGAGGAGCACATACAAAACACAAGACAAGAGACAAGAGATTTCAAGATAGAGAAAACACAAAATTCTATTAATCATGGAAGGGCTTGCCTTGGCTTGGATTGCTCAGGTACAGGCAAATACAAATTTATAGATGAGGAAGGAGGATCTAGAATTTTCTGCATGTGATTCAGATGGTTGCACAATGAAAATCTAGAAATCAATGGGTGGTGTGGTAGGTTTGGCATCGCTGTGGAGGTGAGGCTAAAGACGACGTCGGTACTAACTTTTGGTGTAAGACGACGCCAACATCTTTATTACGGCTTCACGTTTAACAACAAGCGAAATGTCGGGCACAAAATTAGGGAAATTGAATTTGACGTTAAGCCCTCTCAGACAATACATTGCGGCATCGTAGACGCGGGCGACCTGGTGGGCACTTGCATATGATCCCAGCCATAGCTTAGCTTGAGATTTGGGCATTTGAATTTCAGCTACCTAGCTCCCCCATTTTCACAATCAAATTCCCTTAAATTGGCAACACTTTTGCCCACGATCTTCAACTTTTGGAGCATGGGCATAATCATGCTCCTACGGGGAGGGATTCTCCATAGTTTGTGGTACACAAGAAGCTTTGTGGTAGCAGGGTTCAAAATACCGATTTTGCACTATATAGATTTATTATAGGGTTTTTAGTAAGGGTGGAGGTGAGTGAGAAATTATTGGGAGTTATTGAGCTCGAACACAAAGAAATACTTAGCAATGGGTAAAATTAAGATAAGTAAGCGAGTATATATATATATATATATATAAAAGAGTACCTAAAAGGCGATGGCGTGAAAAGCCGAAATGTGTCTCTATGATGTATCGAAAACTGGCCATAAGTACTGAAACGCTGAAGCGCGTGTCACTTTACTCTACGGAAGAGCTGCCATGGCAAAGGATTGCATTCAAAAGAAGAGTATGGATGGCCCAATTTTGAAAACGTGAATAGAGTGTGGTCTTTACTCGTTTCAGCGTTGGGCCTACGGATCGGGTGACAATTGATGTAAAAAGATTTGGGATTAAACATGTGCAAGATCCGTAGGAATCCAGTGAGATCTACGTACTCAAATGACGTAAGCTGACTTTTTGGTTTAGTGACGTAAGCTGAATTTTGTAATGAAATTTATCGGACGTTACCTATATTCTTAATAACTTTGTGCAGATATGTATTAAAGTTTAATAATAGAAAACATATTAAATATTAAAAGACATTCGTAATAATCAATTTAAAGGATTTTTTAAATTGTTTGTTTATATCATGTAATCTGTTATATATATATATAATAGTTTTTAATAACTTTCCAAGATTAAGATTATATATGAATGGTAGTTTTTGTCATTTTTCAACCTATATACTTTGGTTTTTAATTTTATATTTTTAATAAATTTATATATAAAAGATTTAAATTAAATGTTTATTTATAATTTTAAGCATTTATATATTTATATATATAGGGAAGAGGTTTACATTAAATGTGTATTTATTTATTTTTATATATGTGTGTTTTTTTTTCTAAGAAAATGTTTAGATAATAAATGATAAGAATATTCATTATAAATTCCATTGTTATATATAGGAATTAAATTTGGATGGGAAAATAATAACATTTCTCCTAATCATCCTAATTAAATTTAGCTAGCCACACTTACATGTAAAATAAGTAAATGATATTTTTAATAACTTTATGTATAGGAATTTGTATCTAATATTTATAAAAATGTAATTTGTTAAGTATTCAACTATATATCTATATAGCCTTTGAGGGTTAGTTCAGTTGGTTATACGCAAGTGGTCCCTTTTGAGGGGACCAATTGGATTTGCGTAGTGGATTTGCGTGGTACAAATATTTTGTGGATGTAGTGGTTATCAATTTTCGGAGTCCGTGAACCACATAGAATATATATAACCAACCCAACGACCTTTTCCCACACACCAATTCCTTTTAAATAGAGCTTAATAACTGGTACCTCAATTAATTCAAAAGCATAAGGAAAATTTCGAACAAATGAAAATCCTAGAATTCTAACTCAAACACCTACATCCTTTGCACTTCAAAGTTCAAATTGATGTAATTTCCTTTCCATATTCCCTCCCGCAATATGAATTATGACGGGAGGTAGTTGATAATGCATTTCCATTGAATGCTTTGTGTAAATCCCCTAGTTGGATCCCAAAAATGGATATATATGATGAAAGGCCAAGAGTCAAACAATGAAATATGTAAATGTACATTAAATACTAATAAAACACATCACATGATATGGACGAATAAGGAGAAAAGACATATGATTCTACCAAAGAGGAAATAAAAGGGTCTTAAGGTGCTCAAAGGGGCCAAAACCAAATAATATTATTTTATTCCTAGCCTAAAGTCTTTTACTTATGTTATCCTAAGTCATGATAACCTCAAAAGTAGTGGGGGAAGTGAGATACATGCACTTCCTAGGGAGCCCCATGGTCAATTGTGAATATGCAATTATAATTCATGAGTTTTGGTTATTTTATGGTATTTTTTCCAATCATTCTAAGGGATGCCTTATATGAGAACTAAGTTACCATGATTATAAGGGAATTATGAGAAAAGGAAACTTTGTTGAGAATTGTGACCCTTTGTGAAGGAAATTGTTGTCATTGAGAAGAGTTGTGATAGCCGAGAATCTTTGTAATTCCTAGTACGGAGATTTCCTATCCAATATATGGTAGAGCCGTAAAGATAAATAGGATAGCCTAAGGGATCATAATGTAAAGAAGGGGATCCCATTCCTTGTGTTGTGTACGTTGAAGGGAAAAGAGAGCTAGTAGAATTGAGATAATTGTAAGGGTTAATAGTCTATGCTAGTTGGGAAATTGGGATGTGTGAGAGGATCAAATCAAACCATGGGAAGAGTTTGTCATTATGGACTCATAGCCTCAACTGGTGCGTACCCTATTATAGAAAGATTATGTGCAATAAATCTGATGGTTGGGTGGAACATCCTTCATTTGCAACCAATTGGTGATTTACTTGAAGTAGATAAGTGTTTATATTTTATTTATGTACATGTTGGATTAAAGCCATGTGAATCAATTTTTGTTATGTTGTATACATAGCCTACATTATTATGTTGCTTCAACATAATATAACAGTGAAGAAAACTATGGTAACATAGTTATGTAATGTGAATCTTATCCTAGCTAGCAAGTTGGGCATGAGACAAAAAGATATCGGAGCAAAGAATTGAATGAGATAGATTAAATTCTAAAGTATCCCCTATCCCGTGGTATACATCGGTGGTTGGGTACATTACAAAATGGTGTTAGTGCAAATTTACAACACTATGATTATTAGGGTCTTAAACCAAAGCCATGGGTTTACAACATTGGGGTTTTATGGGCCAAAAGCATAACTTTCAAAAGAAAAGGATTACAAGTTACAAGTTACAGATCATATGTTTGATAAAATGTCAATGTGGAAAATCATGTAGTAATTATATCTATGAAATCCAGGGATTCAAAATTGGCTAGGTGGCGTAAAAATAGAATTATTATGCTAGTGTGAAAGAATCATAAGGAAAGTAAAGAAATTGTATGTTTAGTATAAGTAAGAATTGGTGCACACCTTGAAAATGTCAGACGTGCCTGAAATAAAATCCACAAAAATGAATGATGTATCTTATTGATCAAACACATGAAATTTATACAAATGAAAAACAAAGGGAGATAGTTATGCCTGAATAACTTCTCTGTATGGGAAAAAACTGAAAGACTAACTAATCCTAGTAATGTACAAAATCCCAAATTATTGGTTTAACATTTCCCCTCTTAATCCAAAGTGATATCTGACATGCCAAGTAAAGCTCTAAACTTTTCAAACTTTTTACGTCCCAATGTTTTGGTAAAAATATCCGCAATTTGGTCTAAAGTAGGACAATTTTTCAGAAGAATTGTTTTGGCCTCTACATGATGTCGAATCAAATGATATTTAGTGTTGATATGCTTGGTTCTATCATGAAATTTAGGATTCTTAGCCAATTGAACTGCAAAAGTATTATCAATCAGAAGAGGTGTTGAAGTCTTTTGTTTCTCCTACAAGTCTTGAAGTATTTTTCAAATCCAAATGATTTCTTTTGTAGCTTGAGTTGTTGCAACATATTTGGCTTCAATGGTAGAATCAACAGGGATAGATTTATTTCATGATATGCAAGTGATATTTGTTGATCAAAATGTCATCAAATAACCAGAAGTAGACACTCCATTCTTTTTATCACCATCAAATCAACATCTGAATAACCAGTGAGGTGGGAGTCTGAAACTTTTGAATATTTGATGCCATATGTTAGAGTCCCTTTAAGATATTTGAGCACTCTTTTTGTTTCTACACATTGACCTTCAAAAGGTTGATGCATAAATATGGAAAGTATCCCTACATCAAAATTTATGTCAAGACGAGTAGTGGAAAGATAAATCAAACTTCCAAAAATTTGTCTATACTTTATTGGATTTTCGAATGGATTTCCTTCATTTGAAGTGAGTTTTATATTTTGTTCCATTGGAGTAGCAACAAGATTACAATCCATCATTCCATATCTATTAAATGAAATTTCAACATATTTCCTTTGAGAGATAAAAATATGTTGAGGTTTTTTATCAACTTCAATCCCTAGATAATAATGAAGTAAACTGAAATCTGTCATATCAAAAACCTTTTGTAGTTTCTTCTTAATAGAAGATATATAGTCATCATTGTTCATTGTAATCATCAA
Source organism: Pinus tabuliformis (assembly GCA_031772625.1). NCBI lineage: Eukaryota > Viridiplantae > Streptophyta > Pinopsida > Pinales > Pinaceae > Pinus > Pinus tabuliformis. Next base: position 435,635,505 of record CM062812.1, read on the forward strand.
ATCATCAACATAGACAGCCAGATATACAACTGATTTTCCAAATTCCTTAACAAAAAGAGTTACATAATCTAGGTCAAAATTATTATAATTCGACTTAAGAAGATGCTCGATTAGTTTTTCATACCATGCACGAGGTGCTTGTTTCAAACCATATAAGGAATTCACCAATTTTCATACCTTGTGTTCCTTACCTTTAACAAAAAAACCCTCTGGTTGAAACATGTAAACATCTTCCTTCAAATCTCCATTTAGGAATGTTGTTTTAACATCCATATGATGAATTTTCCATCCTTTTTGTGTCACATTAGAAAATAAGGTTCTAATAGTGCCCCATTTAGCTGTAGGAGAAAATCTCTCTATATAGTCAACACCATCTTTTTATGCATACCCCTTTGCTACAAGCCTTGCCTTGTGCTTATCAAGTTAACCATAAACTTTATACTTCGTTTTATAAACCCACTTGCAACCAATGGGTTTAATTCCATTAGGAGGATCCACCAACCTCCAAGTATAGTTTTTAATGAGTGCATCATATTCCCTTTGCATTTCATTTTTTCCATTCATTACAACTAAATCTTCTTCAAAACAAGTAGGTGCATTATCAATAGAGAAATTATACTCAGAATCGTGAGAGTAGTTACCCGAGGAACTTCATGTTTCAAAATCACCATATTTTCTTGGAACTGTTCTGATATGAGTTGATCTTCGAAGTGGTTTCTCAACTTGTGGAGGTGGTTTCTCATCTTGTGGAGTAGAATCTTCTGGGACACAAGAATTTTTTGTCCTTGCAGAAACACTTCGATCATCCCACTTTTCTTCAGAACAACTATTGTCATCATTAAGAGGCAAATTTGTTGAAGGAAAATCCATATACTGATCTAGAATGGGAATTCCCCCCTTCAAGAGGTGGAAGATTATTATCAGATTCATAATAAAACTTCTTGGACATAAACATTTCTAAATGGTTGAGTTGTCGATCAATAGTGGATGTATCTTTATCTAATTCAAGAAAAACTACATCTCTTGATAAAATAAACTTCTTATTTTCTTCATCATATAGCCTGTATGCCCTAGAAGTATTGGAATATCCCAAAAATATACATTTTCTGCTTCTTCCACTTAACTTATTTCCTTTTTGTTTAGGAATCAAAGAATAACATTGAGAATCAAAACTGTGAAATGTTGAACAATAGGAAACGATTATACCACATCTCATATGGAGTTTTATTCTTGATGACAGAAGAAGGACAAAGATTTATAATATAAGTGGCACAAACCACTTCTTCTCCCCAAGACATCAACTTTACATTCTTAAATAACTTAATTGATCTAACCATATTAAACAATGTTCTATTCATTCATTCTACAACACCATTTTGTTGTGGATTATAAGGAATTGTTGTTTGGTGTTTGATGCCATTTTCTTGAAATAATTTTCAAAAGAGTGTGAAGTATACTCGGCACCATTATCAGTTCTTAAAGTGCTATATTAAGTTGAGTTTCATTTGCATCAAGACATGAAATTTCTTAAACACATCAAAACTTGTGATTTTTCTTTTAGAAGATAAACCCAACACATCCCCGAATAATCATCAATAAATGTCAACATATATTTATTACCTTTAGCAATTGCAACATGCATAGGTCCACATAAATCTAAATGTATGAGACTTAATTTTCTTGAAGTTCTAGAAGTAGAACTTTGAAAAGGTTTTTTACCATGCTTCCCCAAAATACAAGCATTACCTGGAGTAAGGTTTCTTGGAATTGTTGGAAGCCCATTAATTCCCTGTTGTCTCATAATTCTTATACAACCATAATTGATATGACCAAAACGAGCATGCAATAATAAACATGAAGACAAAGTATCATTTCGTTGGACCGAATGAGTAGTATTCAATGTAATGGATGACATACCTTTCAATTTTAAGAGTTTGTATTCTTCTACACCAGTCATAACAATCCCATTATCAGCTGCTCTTCGAATATCCACTTTTCCATCAATTATGTCTATTGAATGTCCTTGTTCTCTGATATGTATAAGAGACAATAAATTGCTTTGAAAATGTGGAATGTAAAGAACATCATTTAGAATATAATTTGGAAGTCTTGACATCTATAATCGAATACATCTGATCCCTGATAGTTTAATTTGAGATTTATCAACAAAAGAGACTACTCCATCAATGTTACCACTGAATTCTTCAAACAAATCTCTCATAAAGTTCATATAACAAGTGGCACATGTGTCTAAGATCCAACTGTCTTTCCATGATGAAAATGAAGTACTAAAGACATCAATGATATTGAAATTACAATGTGCAACAACATAATGTGCATTCTCAAATGATTTTCCTTTATCTGGAGGTGGTTGGTCTTTCTTTTCATTCATTTGTTCTCTCCTTTCATTGAGTTTCTCCCAAGAAATTCTACAATTAACAGCAGTATGACCAATTTTTCCACATATAAAACATTTGGTAGTTGGTTTATCACTAAAATTCCTTTGTTCTCTATCATTTTGTTGCATGTATTCCTGATTATTTCCCCCCTCCCTGCCTCTATAATTTCTCCTACCCCGACCTCTTCAACCCTTATTATTTCTGGCTAATTCTTCTTGATATTTTTGAGCAAGACATAAAGTTTCAGCATTAGAATTGGGTAGGGGTTCTTTCCTGCCAAAATCCTTCTCTCTTTCTACAATTCTTCCTACTAATTTGTCAAATTATAACTCTTTTAATTGTCCACTAGCTTGGAGAGATTCCAAGTAGTGTGAATAACCAGGATAGAGATATTTTATAAAGGTAGTAAGTTGTAAATCAACCTTAACACCATTAGATTCAATTTCATGATTGATAGCTTTAATTTTAGAAGCCAGTTTCAAAGGATCATTATATTTCATCTCCATATTAAACAACTTCAATAGTAATTGAATGATCTCCAGTTCTTAATGTGAATCATAAATTTCTTTCAATTTTTCTAATGCTTCATATGTTGATTTACTTTGAATAATATATTTGCTTGCCTCTTCTGTCACTGAAGCTGAAATCAACGCATAAGCCTTTTTATCCTTACTCTACCAAATTGCTAGTTGTTTTTCCTCTTCAAGTTGCTTCGATGCATTACCTCCCTTTCCTTCACAAATTCCTTCCCACAAATCATTAAAAACAAGTGTATCTTTTACTTTTATGAATAATTCTTGATATTTTTCTTTTCCACTAAGGACAACACCAACTAATGATACTAGATAATTTATGTTTGTAAATAAAACTAATAGTCAAAACAAAAACACCAATTTTTCTCCACATAGAATCAATTATAGTTTATTTATTTTTTTACTTAGATCACATGAAAACAACTCTATCAGTAGAATTTGTAATGCAATAAAAAATAAGCATGAAAACCAACACAAAAATCGGGATTTGCAAAATAAAACACAGTTTTGAATGCCTAATTTCCTTATTCACTTTATGTCGTACTCTATTATGTTGTCTTCGGGATAGATAAGTGACTAATTCTGAGGAACCATCATGGTTACCAAAGAGAAAACTATTCAATTTAGAATAGAAGTTTAACATAAATGTCAGAGGATACAAAATTTCATCCAAACAATTCAACCTGTACGCTCTCCATTTTGAATGTGATTTACAAATGATAGGACCCACCTTTGGTCAAATGTGATTGATCAACACATCCAACCCTTCAAAAAGAAGCCCTAAGTTCAAGCTATGAAGCAATCAAAAAGATTAAAACCCCGAGCCACGTAATTATAGAGGAACAATCTTTATAAGTTTCATGACACTACAATGGGGTTGAGCCTCTGATGCGACCACAATGGATTCTCGAGGAACTCTTGGTACACTATTTCCACATCAAATCTGCCAGGAATTCTCGACACACGGTTTAATCACACATGTCCATAGCATCTCCACTAGACTCTAGTGGTTTCGATCACACACACTTCCATTGTGATAATGGAGTTTGAACCAGGGATGCTCTCCTTCAAAACAATGGATAAAATGGATTACCTCCTTTGTTGCGCTCTACAACACCTTGCTCTGATACCACTATCAGGCATGCCTAGAATAAACTCCACAAAATTGAAACACATGAAATTTATACAAATGAAAAAATAGAGGGAGACAATTATGTTTGAATAACTTATCCATACGGGAAAAAACTGAAAGACTAACTAATCCCAGTAATGTACAAAATCCTGAAGTATTACTTTAACAGAAAATTGAAAAATCCCCAACTCTAGATGAAATGTAGAGACTGATTGATACCATGGCATCAAAATTGGTTGGTACAAGGGTCAAATTTAGCTAAGGAAGCCAAGCATAAAATATTGTGTAAAAATGCTATGGAGAAAATATGAGAGATGTATGTATGTATATATAGAATTCATGGGAAATTTCAAAAATATGATGTGGGTTCATACTGGTGATCTGGATGAGTAAGATGATGTGGAGCTTCTGGGTTATTTTATATTTTAAATAATAAAAATAATATGTGTAAATTATCTCAAACAATTTCAATTTCATTTAATGGAAAAATAAATGAATAAATTAAAACAATATCCTCTGCCATGAGATAGGTGCAGACAAACAAGCCAATATCTAGAGTCGAAATAAATGTATATCCAAAATCCTGTAAACTAGAATCAACTCGAAATTTCGATGTTTTCTTAAAGAGTAGTATAAAGAGGCTACAAATTCATTTTGAAAATAGTGGAAATTATAGTTTTATTTTTGCTAAAATCCAACAAAATTTTGGGAAATCTCGGTTACAATTGCTAAGCTTTATGATTTTGGGTGCCCCAGTCAGATTTTTTGAAAAATAAAATTGCCAGATTGCAGCGAAAATAAATTTCCGAGCAAATCTGTAGCCTCGATAAACAACATTTATTTTTACATTGAAGCTATATTTGGCCATCCCTATCCATTAGTTCTGATTCTTGTGATTAGTCATCATCTCAGTTCCGAGCCAAACTCGGTTGGGCCCTGAATAAAGATGTCGCCAGTTCGAAACTTGCCCCACGTAGTAGCAGCCCATGAGGCAGTAGTTATTATTTCAGAATGCTAGTGTTCTGGATAATACACATTCTTGTAAGCAATTATTCAAAAATTCTGTAATGCTCTACGGTTTATGAAAATGTTCATGTGCTCTTCTTTCTCTTGCTTAGACTACTGCCAAGTACTTCGAACAAGTTCCAAAGTCAAAACCTCCTCAATTGATGGAATTCTCTCCAAATTCAGGCTCACGAGCCCTTCATAATTGTTGCCTGATAACTTGTTGAAAATTGGCAACAAGAAATTGCTAAAAATAGAAGTGCTAAAAATAGCACTGCTAAAAATAACACTTTGGGCATCAGTGCTGGATTGGGCAACAGGGAATGAAAAATGGAAGTGCTAAAAATAGAAGTTCTATTTTTAGCAGTTCAAGTGGATTCCTATTTTTAGACAGTCCCTGGTCTAAAATAGGAAGTAAAATTCAAATTTGGTCTTACCATCAGTTTGAATATTAATTAATCAATTCTCCATGAGTTAATTATTTAAGGAAAATCAAACTTGAAGTCTTTGTGAGAACATGCAATAATTTCTCCACTGATTCAGGAATGTGTCCTTGATTTGCTCCACTGATTGAGGAATTAAGGATGAGTTCTATATTGAGAGGATCAGTTGACTTAGTTTAACTTAGTCAAGTTCAGTTAGATTAATTTAACAATTTGTTAAATTAATGAGATACAGTTTGTTGATGCTTGCATGCATGTGACAACTGTTATTTTCAGATAACTCAGTATTATCTCATGGATAACTCATGCATGTCAGTTCAGACAAAGACCTAGTTGAGATCAGAGAAGGGATAGTGTACTATCAGTTGGATGAATATTTTTCCTATAAAGGAAGCTCATCCATGATGAGGATTTATCTCCTTCAGGTTTGTGCAGTTAGATTAGAGGTTAGTGAGCATTTGAAGAGGCCAATTCACACAAGTGGCAACACTGGACCGCAAGGAAAACTGCACAAGGAAATAGGAGGCTTGGAGGGCAGAGGAGAAGGTTTGTGAGAAGCCTTTGACTGTCTATGAGCAGCAGAGGGATTTTACTGAGAGCTGGATAGATTCTGAGCTAAGGCTTTGTGTAATCCGGACTATATTTCCACTTGTATGATAATACAGAGATGGGGTTTTAGGCAGGTGCTTTCCCTGGGAAAATTCTTCTGTGTTATGTGTGATTGATTCCTTCTTATCAGTTATATGTGTTCTTATTGATGTTTCTCATGGTTGATTCAGCTTTCCCTAATTTTTTGGAGAAGTAGATCAAGTGTTTTGCTTTAGTACATTGCATTACCAGGTTGATCTACAGGTGGGAAATTTCTACATGGTATCATAGCTAGCTGATTTGTAGAAAAAGTTCTACACGATATCAAAGCTAGCTGATTTGTAGGAAAAATTCTACAAAATTCTACATAACTCAAACATACTTTCCCACAAATCCAACTCCCCTTCCTCTGATATTTGATGACTATCGTTCGACAACTTCATTTCTGATACCAGATCCAGTCTTGACGGCGATGCAACCTCCTCCATAGAGTTATTATTAAAATTCTGCAGAGAGGGATAACTCGAAGGGAGTTGATTCAATGCATACTTGGCGGCGATGAGTTGAATCTGTCGGCAGGAAAGAGTAGACGCAAGCGGAATGTTGGGCACAAAATTGGGGAAATTGAATTTGGTGGTAGGCCCTCTTAGACAATACACTGCAGTGTCGTATGCGCAGGCAGCCTGTTGGACACTCATGTATGAGCCCAACCATAACTTCAATCAGTATTTGGGAATTCAAATTCCTGCTACCCAACTTCCCCATTTTCGCAATCGGATTCCCTTAAATTGGCGACACATTTTCCCGCAATATTTAGCTTCTTGAGCATGGTAATGGTCATGCTTCTGCGTAGAGGATTTCTCCATGTTTGGTGGGACACAAGAGGCTCTATGGTAGCAGGGGTTAAAATAACGATTGGGCACTATGTAGGTGTATTGTAGTTTTTTTTAGTAGAGGTGGAGACGATTAAGATATTGTTGGGAGCTAATGATTTCAAATACATATAAATGTTGGGCAATGAGTGGAATTAAGAAAGGAGTAAGCTAACGGGTTGACGAAACACCCTTCGTGTTTCACACCCGCTCACCGCTAGCGAGGTCCCTTGGATCCCTTTTGTCTCCAAACTATAACTTCTCCTTCTCACCCTCTCTATCATGGTCTCCATCCACATCACTGTTATCGTCACCGTTCGTGGAGCTCTATTTGCTGACTCATTGACTATGACAAGACAGCCCGCCTAGCTCACGCAGCCACACATGCTGAAACAAATTAATGGTGAGCCTCCCTTTCCTTTCCCGCCTTCGACATTCTGTATTCCATTCCCTCCCTAATCATTTTGAAACCCTTGCACCCTCAGACAGAGAAAATAGAGATTCAACACAGTGTTTTCATTGATTTGATTACAAAAATCGCTCCAATGTTCAGCCCGAATTTTGTATCGATTTTGTAAGGAACATGCCAAAATAGTGAAAAACATTTATTTTGTACCCGGGACGCAAGCAGCGAAGCTCCGTTCGGCGTCGCTCATATTATAATTTCAAAATATGAAATTTATATTTATCTCTAAATTTATTTAGTAGAGTTAAAGTGGAAGTAGACTCATAAACCTATAGTTCCTTTATTTTCCTACTTAAGCGGATTCTAGGTCCAGCTATTAGCACAATGTTGTTTTTTCTGCATGTCAAAACCCTTCATCCTCCACATTATTAAGACCCACTTTGTAAAAACCTTCATCCTCCACATTACTAATTCCCAATTTGTAAAACCCTTCACCCTCCACATTACTAAAACCCAATTTGTAGAACCCTTCATCCTCCACATCACTAATTTCCAATTTGTAAAACCCTTCGTTCTCCACATTACTAAAACCCAATTTGTAAAAGCCTTCATACTCCACATCACTAATTCCCAATTTGTAAAACCCTTCATCCTCCACATCACTAATTCCCAATTTGTAAAACCCTTCATTCTCCACATCACTAAAACCCAATTTGTAAAACCCTTCATCCTCCAAATTACTAAAACCCAATTTGTAAAACCCTTCATCCTCCACATTACTAAAACCCAATTTGTAAAACCCTTCATCCTCCACATTACTAAAACCTAATTTGTAAAAGCCTTCATCCTCCACATCACAAATTCCCAATTGTAAAATCCTTCATCCTCCACATTACTACAACCCAATTTGTAAAACCCTTCATCCTCAACATTACAAATTTAGATTCCGCAAATAAATCTCAGTATATATATCTCTGTGCTTACATTATTATATAATTTATTAACAGACTATTATATTATTAGCAGACTATTATATACTTTATGCAAACTATTATATAAAGGAAATGTTGTTCTAGGTTGCTTTCTTTTTTAATGTAGACAATATTGTATTGTTTGACCAATTCCCTAGTAGAAATAGGAGAGCACACAACTGGTTGTTGCTTTTCAAGAGTTAGGAGAGCGCCAAACTTGATTGCAAAAAATCCACTGGTTCAATGTTGCAACAACAAACTGTTTCACCGCTGTGGCAACTTGCTGGTTTTCTGTTGCAGCAAATCGGTGGTTGACTAGTGCAGAAAATCATTGGTTAACCATTGTGGCAACTTGATGGTTAACCGTTGTAACAACTCGCTAGTTAATTGTTGCGGAAACTCGCTAGTTAATTATTGCGGAAACTCGCTTGTTAACCCTTTTGGAAACTTGTTGGTTAGCCGTTGAGACAACTCGCTGGTTAACTGTTGTGGAAACACGCTATTTGAACGTTGCGACAACTCATTGGTTGACCATTGTGGTATATCGTTGGTTTACCATTATGGCAACACACTAGTTCAATTTTGCAGCAACTTGTTGGTTTACAGTTGTGGCAACTCGCTAGGTCACCATCGTGGCAATTCGTTGGGTCCCTGTTGCATCACATTTCTGGGTTACCGTTGCATCAACTCTTTTGGTCACAAAATGGTAAAGCAAGTCAAATGGGAAACAATCATTTCCCTTCCGATGCAAGACCCTAAAGAAAATATCATCTTTTCTAGGAAGGATTTAGATTGGTCTGAAGTACATGGAAAACACATGGATATTGATCAGATTGCAAAAATCCCTTCAAATAGAATTGGAGACTTTATTAGAGGAGAGGAAATGAACCCAAATGCTCCATGTTCTTTCACCCGGGTACAAAATAAATGCCCAAGCTCAAGGCCTACTGCTTCCTTGTGATATGAAGTGTAAGTTTTTTAGAGATGCATTGTTTAGATGTTGGTATTAATAGTGCTTGATCATTTTTCATGGATTCATATGTATTGAATTTTCAAACATTTTTATGCAACTATGCTTGTTCATATGGCCCCAAGGATAGAAGAGGAAAAAATGAAATGAAGCGAAAATCCTTATTTGTGAAAAAGAGGGGTTTCCAATGGCATTTCATTGTAAACGTTATGGTTCAAATCCCTGAGATAGCGATAATAACATATAACATGTATGCACATGAAGATAACCAAGGATGGCCTTGTCATGGCCAACATGACACTTCAGGTCATGCTAGGTCCCTGCATCAACCAAAGTTATCAAGGGACACGGTTTCCTATGTAGAGAGTTGTTTCTTCTTGGAAGTGTCGATTGATTCGGTTTGCAAAATACACGATAAAAAATATGTTGACATGGATGCCACAACTCGAGATAGGGATATTTTTGTGTAGGAAATAATTGTTTTTGGATCAATTCAATTTTCCTCAAAGATTCTCTAGATATACAACAACCCCATACCTCATTTCCAAATAAAGGGGAAGAATATCGGACTCATTTCAATCTGACAAGGTAGATAGAAATTTATTTAGAGTGGGGCATAACTGGTGCCAAAGGGAGATGCTACGACTTCTAGTTGGATTTCAGCGAATTTTTTCTCGTTGCAGAGATCCCAAAGATTGTGCCCCCTTTCGCAAAGACTACTTCAAATGCCTCCACCATGGAAAAAGGTACTCCTAAAGGAATGTTGTGTATAAAGAAAAGCAATGTCAACTAAGTTTCTCATATGGAAAAGGAGGCAACAGAAGGGAATGAAATTTTAATTCTTTTAGAGAGGAATCACATTTTCATTGTCTTATTTTAGTTTAAATTTTTAGGCATTTTTTCATTAGTGAATGCAGTCATGAATTATGATATTTCTTGAGTTTCTTATACCTATTTTGAAACAATGGGACAAGGCATTTTAGCATGAGTAAACTTAGAAACCATTTTTTTTATGCCAATTGAAACATTATAAATAGACTAGTAACATTTTTTCATTGAACATTGTGGAATGAAGAAATGTTCATTATGGTTGGCAAATATATATATATATATATATATAACAAGATTCTTAACCATAGATATTTTACATGTTCACTTTATGATAGAAATTATTAACCTATAAATATGTTTTATAACAATTTTATGGTTCCCTAATAATACATGACCAAGAATCCACCATTCATGCTCATATAGCATTTTTTAATTAATTCATTTTAATTAAAAAAGATAGAGAAAGCATAATTATTTTTGAAATAAATTTCAACCTTTGATATGTGAATACTACGAATAATATTTTGTGAAAATTAAAAAGTTTGCTCTGGATGGTCCAATTTGGAAAACGTGAATAGAGTGGTCTTTACTCGTTTGCGAATGGTTTTCAGCGTTGGGCCTACGGATCGGGTGACAATTGATGTAAAAAGATTTGGGATTAAACATGTGCAAGATCCGTAGGAATCCAGTGAGATCTACCTACTGAAATGACGTAAGCTGAATTTTTGGTTTAATGACGTAAGCTGAATTTTGTAATGAAATTTAAGCTGAATTTAATATTCCTAATAACTTTGTGCAGATATGTATTAAAGTTTAATAATAGAAAACATATTAAATATTTAAAGACATTCGTAATTGTCAATTTAAAGGATTTTTTAAATTGTTTGTTTATATAATGTAATCTGTTATATATATATATAATATTTTTTAATAACTTTCCAGGATTAAGATTATATATGAATGGTAGTTTTTGTCATTTTTCAACCTATATACTTTGGTTTTTAATTTTATATTTTTAATAAATTTATAAATAAAAGATTTAAATTAAATGATTATTTATAATTTTATATATTTATATATATATGGAAGAGGTTTACATTAAATGTGTATTTATTTATTTTTATATATGTGTGTGTTTTTTTCTAAGAAAATGTTTAGATAATAAATGATAAGAATATTCATTATAAATTCCATTGTTATATATAGGAATTAAATTTGGATGAGAAAATAATAACATTTCTCCTAATCATCCTAATTAAACTTAGCTAGCCACACTTACATGTAAAATAAGTAAATGTTATTTTTAATAACTTTATGTATAGGAATTTGTATCCAATATTTATAAATATATAATTTGTTAAGTATTCAACTATATATATCTATATAACCTTTGAGGGTTAGTTCAGTTGGTTATACGCAAGTGGTCCCTTTCGAGGGGACCAATTGGATTTGCGTAGTGGATTTGCGTGGTACAAATATTTTGTGGATGTAGTGGTTATCGATTTTCGGAGTTCGTGAACCACATAGAATATATATAACCAACCCAACGACCTTTTCCCACACACCAATTCCTTTTAAATAGAGCTTAATAACTGGTACCTCAATTAATTTAAAAGCATAAGGAAAATTTCGAACAAATGAAAATCCTAGAATTCTAACTCAAACACCTACATCCTTTGCACTTCAAATTTCAAATTGATGTAATTTCCTTTCCATAATCCCTCCTGCAATATGAATTATGACGGGAGGTGGTTGATAATGCATTTCCATTGAAAGCTTTGTGTAATTCCCCTAGTTGGATCCCAAAAATGGATATATATGATGAAAGGCCAAGAGTCAAACAATGAAATATGTAAATGTACATTAAATACTAATAAAACACATCACATGATATGGACGAATAAGGAGAAAAGACATATGATTCTACCAAAGAGGAAATAAAAGGGTCTTAAGGTGCTCAAAGGGGCCAAAACCAAATAATATTATTTTATTCCTAGCCTAAAGTCTTTTACTTATGTTATCCTAAGTCATGATAACCTCAAAAATAGTGGGGGAAGTGAGATACATGCACTTCCTAGGGAGCCACATGGTCAATTGTGAACATGCAATTATAATTCATGAGTTTTGGTTATTTTATGGTATTTTTTCCAATCATTCTAAGGGATGCCTTATATGAGAACTAAGTTACCATGATTATAAGGAAATTATGAGAAAAGGAACCTTTGTTGAGAATTGTGACCCTTTGTGAAGGAAATTGTTGTCATTGAGAAGAGTTGTGATAACCGAGAATCTTTGTAATTCCTAGTACGGAGATTTCCTATCCAATATATGGTAGAGCCGTAAAGATAAATAGGATAGCCTAAGGGATCATAATGTAAAGAATGGGATCCCATTCCTTGCGTTGTGTACGTTGAAGGGGAAAGAGAGCTAGTAGAATTGAGATAATTGTAAGGGTTAATAGTCTATGCTAGTTGGGAAATTGGGATGTGTGAGAGGATCAAATCAAACCATGGGAAGAGTTTGTCCTTATGGACTCATAGCCTTAACTAGCGCGTACCCTATTATAGAAAGATTATGTGCAACAAATCTGATGGTTGGGTGGAACATCCTTCATTTGCAACGAATTGGTGATTTATTTGAAGTAGATAAGTGTTTATATTTTATTTATGTACATGTTGGATTAAAGCCATGTGAATCAATTTTTGTTATGTTGTATACATAGCCTACATTATTATGTTGCTTCAACATAATATAACAGTGAAGAAAACTATGGTAACATAGCTATGTAATGTGAATCTTATCCTAGCTAGCAAGTTGGGCATGAGACAAAAAGATATCGGAGCAAAGAATTGAATGAGATAGATTAAATTCTAAAGTATCCCCTATCCCAGTGGTATACATCGATGGTTGGGTACATTACAAAATGGTGTTAGAGCAAATTTACAACACTATGATTATTTGGGTCTTAAACCAAAGCCATGGGTTTACAACATTGGGGTTTTATGGGCCAAAAGCATAACTTTCAAAAGAAAAGGATTACAAGTTACAAGTTACAGATCATATGTTTGATAAAATGTCAATGTGGAAAATCATATAGTAATTATATCTATGAAATCCAGGGATTCAAAATTGGCTAGGTGGCGTAAAAATAGAATTATTATGCTAGTGTCAAAGAATCATAAGGAAAGTAAAGAAATTGTATGTTTAGTATAAGTAAGAATTGGTGCACACCTTGAAAATGTCAGACGTGCCTGAAATAAAATCCACAGAAATGAATGATGTATCTTATTGATCAAACACATGAAATTTATACAAATGAAAAACAAAGGGAGATAGTTATGTCTGAATAACTTCTCTGTATGGGAAAAAACTGAAAGACTAACTAATCCTAATAATGTACAAAATCCCAAATTATTGGTTTAACATTTCCCCTCTTAATCCAAAGTGATATTTGACATGCCAAGTAAAGCTCTAAACTTTTCAAACTTTTTACGTCCCAATGTTTTGGTAAAAATATCCGCAATTTGGTCTAAAGTAGGACAATGTTTCAGAAGAATTGTTTTGGTCTCTACATGATGTCGAATCAAATGATATTTAGTGTTGATATGCTTGGTTCTATCATGAAATTTAGGATTCTTAGCCAATTGAACTGCAAAAGTATTATCAATCAGAAGAGGTGTTGAAGTATTTTTTTTCTCCTACAAGTCTTGAAGTATTTTTCAAATTCAAATGATTTCTTTTGTAGCTTGAGTTGTGCAACATATTTGGCTTCAATGGTATAATCAACAGGGATAGATTTATTTCATGATATCCAAGTGATAGTTTTTTATCCAAATGTCATCAAATAACCAGAAGTAGACACTCCATTCTTTTTATCACCATCAAATCAACATTTGAATAACCAGTGAGGTGGGAGTCTGAAACTTTTGAATATTTGATGCCATATGTTAGAGTCTTTGTAAGATATTTGAGCACTATTTTTGTTTCTACTCATTGACCCTCAAAAGGTTGATGCATAAATATGGAAAGTATCCCTACATCAAAATTTATGTCTAGACGAGTAGTCGAAAGATAAATCAAACTTCCAACAAGTTGCCTATACTTTATTGGATTTTCGAATGGATTTCCTTCATTTGAAATGAGTTTTATATTTTGTTCCATTGGAGTAGAAACAAGATTACAATCCGTCATTCCATATCTATTAAATGAAATTTCAACATATTTCCTTTGAGAGATAAAAATATGTTGAGGTTTTTTATCAACTTCAATCCCTAGATAATAATGAAGTAAACCCAAATTTGTCATATCAAAAACCTTTTGTAGTTCCTTCTTAACAGAAGATATATAGTCATCATTGTTCCTTGTAATCATCAAATCATCAACATAGACAGCCAGATATACAACTGATTTTCCAAATTCCTTAACAAAAAGAGTTACATAATCTAGGTCAAAATTATTATAATTCAACTTAAGAAGATGCTCGATTAGTTTTTCATACCATGCATGAAGTGCTTGTTTCAAACCATATAAGGAATTCACCAATTTTCATACCTTGTGTTCCTTACCTTTAACAGAAAAACCCTCTGGTTGAAACATGTAAACATCTTCCTTCAAATCTCCGTTTAGGAATGTTGTTTTAACGTCCATATGATGAATTTTCCATCCTTTTTGTGTCACATTAGAAAATAAGGTTCTAATAGTGCCCCATTTAGCTGTAGGAGAAAATCTCTCTATATAGTCAACACCATCTTTTTATGCATACCCCTTTGCTACAAGCCTTGCCTTGTGCTTATAAAGTTAACCATAAACTTTATACTTCATTTTATAAACCCACTTGCAACCAATGGGTTTAATTCCATTAGGAGGATCCACCAACCTCCGAGTATCGTTTTTAATGAGTGCATCATATTCCCTTTGCATTTCATTTTTTCCATTCATTACAACTGACATCTTCTTCAAAACAAGTAGGCGCATTATCAATAGAGAAATTATATTCAAAATCATGAGAGTAGTTACCCGAGGAACTTCATGTTTCAAAATCACCATATTTTTTTGGAATTGTTCTGATATGAGTTGATCTTCGAAGTGGTTTCTCAACTTGTGGAGGTGGTTGCTCATCTTGTGGAGTAGAATCTTCCGGGACACAAGAAATTTTTTTCCCTGCAGAAACACTTCGATCATCCCACTTTTCTTCAGCACAACTATTATCATCATTAAGAGGCAAATATTTTGAAGGAAAATCCATATATTGATCTAGAATGGGAATTCCCCCCTTCAGGAGGTGGAAGATTATTATCAGATTCATAATAAAACTTCTTGGACATAAACATTTCTAAATGGTTGAGTTGTCCATCAATAGTGGATGTATCTTTATCTAATTCAAGAAAAACTACATCTCTTGATAAAATAAACTTCTTATTTTCTTCATCATATAGCCTGTATGCCCTAGAAGTATTGGAATATCCCAAAAATATACATTTTCTGCTTCTTCCACTTAACTTATTTCTTTTTTGTTTAGGAATCAAAGAATAACATTGAGAATCAATACTGTGAAATGTTGAACAATAGGAAGACGATTATACCACATCTCATATGGAGTTTTATTGTTGATGACAGAAGAGGGACAAAGATTTCTAATATAAGTAGCACAAACCACTGCTTCTCCCCATGACATCAACTTTACATTCTTAAATAACTTAATTGATCTAACCATATTAAACAATGTTCTATTCATTCATTCTACAACACCATTTTGTTGTGGATTATAAGGAATTGTTGTTTGGTGTTTGATGCCATTTTCTTGAAATAATTTTCAAAAGAGTGTGAAGTATACTCAGCACCATTATCAATTCTTAAAGTGCTATATTAAGTTGAGTTTCATTTGCATCAAGACATGAAATTTCTTAAACACATAAAAAACTTGTGATTTTTCTTTTAGAAGATAAACCCATTGCATCCCCGAATAATCATCAATAAATGTTAGCATATATTTATTACCTTTAGCAATTGCAACATGCATAGGTCCACATAAATCTAAATGTATGAGACTTAATTTTCTTGAAGCTCTAGAGGTAGAACTTTGAAAAGGTTTTTTACCGTGCTTCCCCAAAATACAAGCATTACATGGAGTAAGGTTTCTTGGAATTGTTGGAAGCCCATTAATTCCTTGTTGTGTCATAATTCTTATACAATCATAATTGATATGACCAAAACGAGCATGCAATAATAAACATGAAGACAAAGTATCATTTCGTTGGACCGAATGAGTAGTATTCAATGTAATGGAAGACATACCTTTCAATTTTAAGAGTTTGTATTCTTCTACACCAGTCATAACAGTCCCATTATCAGCTACTCTTCGAATCTCCACTTTTCCATCAATTATGTCTATTGAATGTCCTTGTTCTCTTATATGTATAAGAGACAATAAATTGCTTTGAAAATGTGGAATGTAAAGAACATCATTTAGAATATAATTTGCAAGTCTTGACATCTGTAATCGAATACATCTGATCCCTGATAGTTTAATTTGAGATTTATCAACAAAATAGACTACTCCATCAATGTTAACACTAAATTCTTCAAACAATTCTCTCCTAAAGTCAGATATCAAGTGGCACATGTGTCTAAGATCCAACTGTCATGCCATGATGAAAATGAAGTGCTAAAGACATCAATGATATTGAAATTACAATGTGCAACAACATAATGTATATTCTCAAATGATTTTCCTTTATCTGGAGGTGGTTGGTCTTTCTTTTCATTCATTTGTTCTCTCCTTTCATTGAGTTTCTCCCAAGAAATTCTACAATTAACAGCAGTATGACCAATTTTTCCACATATAAAACATTTGGTAGTTGGTTTATCACTAAAATTCCTTTGTTGTCTATCATTTTGTTGCATGTATCCCTGATTATTTCCCCCCTCCCTGCCTCTATAATTTCTCCTACCCTGACCTCTTCAACCCTTATTATTTCTAGCTAGTTCTTCTTGATATTTTTGAGCAAGACATAAAGTTTCAACATTAGAATTGGGTAGGGGTTCTTTCCTGCCAAAACCCTTCTCTCTTTCTACAATTTTTCCTACTAATTTGTCAAAGTCTAACTCTTTTAATTGTCCACTAGCTTGGAGAGATTCCAAGTAGTGTGAATAACCAGGGTAGAGATATTTTATAAAGGCAGTAAGTTGTAAATCAACCTTAACACCAGTAGATTCAATTTCATGATTGATAGCTTTAATTTTAGAAGCCAGTTTCAAAGGATCATTATATTTCATCTCCAGATTAAACAACTTCAATAGTAATTGAATGATCTCCAATTCTTAATGTGAATCATAAAGTTCTTTCAATTTTTCTAATGCTTCATATGTTGATTTAATTTGAATAATATATTTGCTTACCTCTTCTGTCACTGAAGCTGAAATCAACGCGTAAGCCTTTTTATCCTTGCTCTGCCAAATTGCTAGTTGTTTTTCCTCTTCAAGTTGCTTCGGTGCATTACCTCCCTTTCCTTCACAAATTCCTTCCCACAAATCATTAAAAACAAGTGTATTTTTTACTTTTATGAACAATTATTGATATTTTTCCTTTCCACTAAGGACAACACCAACTAATGATACTAGATAATTTATGTTTGTAAATAAAACTGATAGTCAAAACAAAAACACTAAATTTTCTCCAGATAGAATCAATTATATATATATATATATATATATATTTGCTTAGATCACTTGAAAACAACTCTATCAGTAGAATTTGTAATGCAATAAAAAGTAAGCCTGACAACCAACACAAAAATTGGGATTTGCAAAATAAAACACAGTTTTGAATGCCTAATTTCCTTATTCACTTTATGTCGTACTCTATTACGTTGTCTTCGGGATAGATAAGTGACTAATTATGAGGAACCATCGTGGTTACCAAAGAGAAAACTATTCAATTTAGAATAGAAGTTTAACAGTTTAACATAAATGTCAGAGGATACAAAATTTCATCCAAACAATTCAACCTGTATGCTCTCCATTTTGAATGTGATTTACAAATGATAGGACCCACCTTTGGTCAAATGTGATTGATCAACACATCCAACCCTTCAAAAAGAAGCCCTAAGTTCAAGCTATGAAGCAATCAAAAAGATTAAAACCCCGAGCCACGTAATTATAGAGGAACAATCTTTATAAGTTTCATGACACTACAATGGGGTTGAGCCTCTGATGCGACCACAATGGATTCTCGAGGAACTCTTGGTACACTATTTCCACATCAAATCTGCCAGGAATTCTCGACACACGGTTTAATCACACATGTCCATAGCATCTCCACTAGACTCTAGTGGTTTCGATCACACACACTTCCATTGTGATAATGGAGTTTGAACCAGGCATGCTCTCCTTCAAAACAATGGATAAAATGGATTACCTCCTTTGTTGCGCTCTACAACACCTCGCTCCGATACCACTATCAGGCATGCCTAGAATAAACTCTGGACAAAATTGAAACACATGAAATTTATACAAATGAAAAATAGAGGGAGACAATTATGTTTGAATAACTTATCCATACGGGAAAAAACTGAAAGACTAACTAATCCTAGTAATGTACAAAATCTTGAAGTATTACTTTAACAGAAAATTGAAAAATCCCCAACTCTAGATGAAATGTAGAGACTGATTGATACCATGGCATCAAAATTGGTTGGTACAAGGGTCAAATTTAGCTAAGGAAGCCAAGCATAAAATATTGTGTAAAAATGCTATAGAGAAAATATGAGAGATGTATGTATGTATATATAGAATTCATGGGAAATTTCAAAAAGATGATGTGGGTTCATACTGGTGATCTGGATGAGTAAGATGATGTGGAGCTTCTGGGTTATTTTTTATTATTTTATATTTTAAATAATAAAAATAATATGTGTAAATTATCTCAACCAATTTCAATTTTATTTAATGGAAAAATGAATGAATAAATTAAAACAATATCCTCTACCATGAGATCGGTGCAGACAAACAAGCCAGTATCGAGAGTCGAAATAAATGTATATCCAAAATACTGTAAACTAGAATCGACTCAGAATTTCGATGTTTTCTTAAGAGTAGTATAAAGAGGCTACAAATTCATTTAGAAAATAGTGGAAATTATAGTTTTATTTTTGCTAAAATCCAACAAAATTTTGGGAAATCTTGGTTACAACTGCCAAGCTTTATGATTTTGGGTGCCCCGGTCAGATTTTTTGAAAAATAAAATTGCTAGATTGCAGTGAAAATAAATTTTCGAGCAAATTTGTAGCCTCGATAAACAACATTTATTTTTACATTGAAGCTATCTTTGTCCATCCCTATCCATTAGTTCTGATTCTTGTGATTAGTCATCATCTCAGTTCCGAGCCAAATTCGGTTGGGCCCTGAATAAAGATGTCGCCAGTTCGAAACTTGCCCCACGCAGCAGCAGCCCACGAGGCAGTAGTTATTATTTCAGAATGCTAGTATTCTAGATAATACACATTCCTGTAAGCAATTATTCAAAAATTCTGTAATGCTCTAGGGTTTATGAAAATGTTCATGTGCTCTTCTTTCTCCTGCTCAGACTACTACCCTGTACTTCGAACAAGTTCCAAAGTCAAAACCTCCTCAATTGATGGAATTCTCTCCAAATTCAGGCTCACGAGCCCTTCATAATTGTTGCCTGATAACTTGTTGAAAATTGGCAACAAGAAATTGCTAAAAATAGAAGTGCTAAAAATAGCACTGCTAAAAATAACACTTTGGGCATTAGTGCTGGATTGGGCAACAGGGAATGAAAAATGGAAGTGCTAAAAATAGAAGCTCTATTTTTAGCAGTTCAAGTTGGATTCCTATTTTTAGACAGTCCCCGGTCTAAAATAGGAAGTAAAATTCAAATTTGGTCTTACCAGCAGTTTGAATATTAATTAATTAGTTCTCCATGAGTTAATTATTTAAGGAAAATCAAACTTGAAGTCTTTGTGAGAACATGCAATAATTTCTTCACTGATTCGGGAATGTGTCCTTGATTTGCTCCACTGATTGAGGAATTAAGGATGAGTTCTATATTGAGAGGATCAGTTGACTTAGTTTAAATTAGTCAAGTTCAGTTAGATTAATTTAACAATTTGTTAAATTAATGAGATACAATTTGTTGATGCTTGCATGCATGTGACAACTGTTATTTTCAGATAACTGAGTATTAACTCATCGATAACTCATGCATGTCAGTTCAGACAAAGACCCAGTTAAGATCAGAGAAGGGACAGTGTACTATCAGTTGGATGAATATTTGTCCTATAAAGGAAGCTCATCCATGATGAGGATTTATCTCCTTCAGGTTTGTACAGTTAGATCAGAGGTTAGTGAGTGTGTGAAGAGGCCAATTCACACAAGTGGCAGCACTGGACCGCAAGGAAAACTGCACAAGGAAATAGGAGGCTTGGAGGGCAGAGGAGAAGATTTGTGAGAAGCCTTTGACTGTCTAGGAGCAACAGAGGTATTGTACTGAGAGATGGATAGCTTCTGAGCTAAGGCTTTGTGTAATCCGGACTATATTTCCACTTGTATGATAATACAGAGATGGGGGTTTAGGCAGGTGCTTTCCCCGGGAAAATTCTTCTGTGTTATGTGTGATCGATTCCTTCTTATCAGTTATATGTGTTCTTATTGATGTTGCTCATGGTTGATTAAGCTTCCACTAAATTGTTTGTAGAAGTAGATCAAGTGTTTTGCTTTAGTACATTGCATTACCAGGTTGATCTACAGGGGGGAAATTTCTACATGGTATCAGAGCTAGTTGAGTTGTAGAAAAGGTTCTACATGGTATCAAAGCTAGCTGATTTGTAAGAAAAAATCTACAAAATTCTACATGGTATCAGAGCACAGGTGATCAAGGAGAGAACAATATACTGATAGGAGATTTCAAAGTTTTGAGTTTTGGGCTGAGAGTTTGCAGAGTAGATCTGATAATTTCTGTACAAAATTTTCATAAATAAATAGCATATTTGGATTCCTTGCGGAAAAATACCCAAAATAAAATAAAAAAAATTCGGCTGAATCAGAGTTCGGATGAGAGAGATACCGCTGATTTAAAATCAGCTCTTTTTCTAGAAAATTTCGTGACGGCGGGAAAATGGAAATAGATTGGTGTGCTAGCCAAGAACCTGTATGCACTTGAGGTACAAGATGCATGCAAAGCCTTGAGGAGCAGGAAAAAGGTTAGATACTTGGTGGTTGAGAGGGAGAGTAAATTACCTCTCAACATGCAGCGCCAGAAGAAGTCTCAGACAATTGTGGAGGAGCCACGATTGGTGCAACAGCTTCAGGAGGTTGTGGAGCAGCCACAACTAGAGAATCTGAGAGGAGATCGAGTAGAGACATCTACTCATGTAGAGACCTCCAATAGGGGGAAACTTCGAGCCAGGTGGGCAGAGGGATCAAATGTAGCCATACCTCCAGGTAGGAGGTGGGGTGATATGGAGTGATTGTCCCAAGGAGGAGGGGGCAGGATCCTTGAGGTACCCAACCTCTTTGATTCGACTTTGCTATAGGAGCCCCGATGAGGAGTAGCAGGACTAGCTGATTGGGTAGAGTCAGATGCGGATGGAGCGGCAGAGAGAGCTATAGTGCAGGAATCCCAGGACAGCACAGAGCATGCAGGCTGCAACAATGCGAGAGGCACAAGTGTGTTGCACTGTGCAGGGTAGCATAGAGAAGGGTGCAACAGTGCGAGATGCATGGAGATGTTGCAGTAGCGCAGAGGTCAGAGAGGGAGCACTTGTCAGCAGCAGGTAGAGCTTTAGCATCAGAGTATGTTTCTAGCCCAACAGAGTGGTCAGTTGGGATTTTTTTTGTTCTGAGAGTTGCTGGAGCAACCACACTTGGTAGATGTGTTGCATGCAGAACATTCCAGAGGTACAGGATCAGGTTCGAGAGGAAGCCTTTCTTGTTGAGAGGGAGTGTTGAAAATTGGCAACAAGAAATTGCTAAAAATAGAAGTGCTAAAAATAGCACTGCTAAAAATAGTAGTTTGGGCATCAGTGCTGGATTGGGCAACAGGGAATGAAAAATGGAAGTGCTAAAAATAGAAGTTCTATTTTTAGCAGTTCAAGTTGGATTCCTATTTTTAGACAGTCCCTGGTCTAAAATAGGAAGTAAAATTCAAATTTGGTCTTACTAGCAGTTTGAATATTAATTAATTAATTCTCCATGAGTTAATTAGTTAAGGAAAATCAAACTTGAAGTCTTTGTGAGAACATGCAATAATTTCTCCACTAATTGGGGAATGTGTCCTTGATTTGCTCCACTAATTGAGGAATTAAGGATGATTTCTATATTGAGAGGATCAGTTGACTTAGTTTAACTTAGTCAAGTTCAATTAGATTAATTTAACAAGTTGTTAAATTAATGAGATACAGTTTGTTGATGCTTGCATGCATGTGAAAACTGTTATTATCAGATAACTGAGTATTATCTCATGGATAACTCATGCATGTCAGTTCAGACAGAGACCTAGTTGAGATCAGAGAAGGGACAATGTACTATCAGTTGGATGAATATTTTTCCTCTAAAGGAAGCTCATCCATGATGAGGATTTATCTCCTTCAGGTTTGTGCAGTTAGATCAGAGGTTAGTGAGTGTGTGAAGAGGCCAATTCACACAGGTGGCAGCACTGGACCCCAAGGAAAACTACACAAGGAAATAGGAGGCTTGGAGGGCAGAGGAGAAGGTTTGTGAGAAGCCTTTGACTGTCTATGAGTAGCAGAGGGATTTTACTGAGAGCTAGATAACTTCCAAGCTAAGGCTTTGTGTAATCCGGACTATATTTCCACTTGTATGATAATACAGAGATGGGGTTTTAGGCAAGAGCTTTCCCCGGGTAAATTCTTCTGTGTTATGTGTGATTGATTCCTTCTTATCAGTTATATGTGTTCTTATTGATGTTGCTCATGGTTGATTCAGCTTCTGCTAAATTTTTTGTAGAAGTAGATCAAGTGTTTTGCTTTAGTACATTGCATTACCAGGTTGATCTACAGGTGGGAAATTTCTACATGGTATCATAGCTAGCTGATTTGTAGAAAAAGTTCTACATGATACCAAAGCTAGCTGATTTGTAGGAAAAATTCTACAAAATTCTACATAACTCAAACATACTTTCCCACAAATCCAACTCCCCTTCCTCTGATATTTGATGACTATCGTTCGACAACTTCATTTTTGATATCGGATCCAGTCTTGATGACGATGCAACCTCCTCCGTAGAGTTATTATTAAAATTCTGCAGAGAGGGATAACTTGAAGGGAGTTGATTCAATACATATTTGGCGGTGACGAGTTGAATCTGTCGGCAGGAAAGAGTAGACGCAAGCGGAACGTTGGGAACAGAATTGGGGAAATTGAATTTGGTGGTAGGCCCTCTTAGACAATACACTTCGGCGTCGTATGCGTAGGCAGCCTGTTGGACACTCATGTATGAGCCTAGCCATAACTTCACTCAGTATTTGGGAATTCAAATTTCTGCTACCCAACTTCCCCATTGTCGCAATCAGATTCCCTTAAATTGGCAACACATTTTCCCGCAATATTTAGCTTCTCGAGCATGGGAATGGTCATGCTTCTGCGGGGAGGATTTCTCCATGTTTGGTGGGACACAAGAGGCTCTATGGTAGCAGTGGTTAAAATAACGATTGGGCACTATGTAGGTGTATTGTAGTTTTTTTTAGTAGAGGTGGAGACGATTAAGATATCGTCGGGAGCTAATGATTTCAAATACATATAAATGTTGGGCAATGAGTGGAATTAAGAACGGAGTAAGCAAACGGGTTGACGAAACACCCTTCGTGTTTCGCGCCCGCTCACCGCTAGTAAGGACCCTTGGATCCCTTTTGTCTCCAAACTAAAACTTCTGCTTCTCACCCTCTCTATCACGGTCTCCATCCACATCAATGTTGTCGTCACCGTTCGTGGAGTTCTGTTTGCTGACTCATCGACTATGACAGGACGGCTCGCCTAGCTCACGCAGCCACACATGCTGAAACAAATTAATGGTGAGCCTCCCTTTCCTTTCCCGCCTTCGACATTCTATATTCCATTCGCTCCCTAATCATTTTGAAACCCTTGCACCCTCAGACAGAGAAAATAGAGATTCAACACAGTGTTTTCATTGATTTGATTACAAAAATCGCTCCAATGTTCAGCCCGAATTTTGTATCGATTTTGTAAGGAACATGCCAAAATAGCGAAAAACATTTACTTTGTACCCGAGACACGAGCAGCAAAGCTCCGTTCGGCGTCGCTCATATTATAATTTCAAAATATAAAATTTCTATTTATCTCTAAATTTATTTAGTAGAGTTAAAGTGGAAGTAGACTCATAAACCTATAGTTCCTTTCTTTTCCTACCTACGCAGATTCTAGGTCCAACTATTAGCATAATGTTGTTTTTTTTGCATGTCAAAACCCTTCATCCTTCACATTATTAAGACCCACTTTGTAAAAACCTTCATCGTCCACATTACTAATTCCCAATTTGTAAAACCCTTCATCCTCCACATTACTAAAACCCAATTTGTAGAACCCTTCATCCTCCACATCACTAATTTCCAATTTGTAAAACCCTTCGTTCTCCACATTACTAAAACCCAATTTGTAAAAGACTTCATACTCCACATCACTAATTCCCATTTTGTAAAAGCCTTCAACCTCCACATCACTAATTCCTAATTTGCAAAACCCTTCATTCTCCACATCACTAATTCCCAATTTGTAAAACCCTTCATCCTCCACATTACTAAAACCCAATTTGTAAAACCCTTCATCCTCCACATTACTAAAACCCAATTTGTAAAACCCTTCATCCTCCACATTACTAAAACCCAATTTGTAAAACCCTTCATCCTCCACATCACTAATTCCCAGTTTGTAAAATTCTTCATTCTCCACATTACTAAAACCCAATTTGTAAAACCCTTCATCCTCAACATTACAAATTTAGATTCCGCAAATAAATCTCAGTATATATATCTTTGTGCTTATACTATTATATAATTTATTAACAGACTATTATATTATTAGCAGACTATTATATAATTTATGCAAACTATTATATAAAGGAAATGTTGTTCTGGGTTGCTTTCTTTATTTATGTAGACAATATTGTATTGTTTGACCAATTCCCTAGTAGAAATAGGAGAGCACACAACTGGTTGTTGCTTTTCAAGGGTTAGGAGAGCACCAAACTTGATTGCAAAAAATCCACTGGTTCACTGTTGCAACAACAAACTGTTTCACCACTGTGGCAACTTGTTGGTTTTTTGTTGCAGTAAATCGGTGGTTGACTAGTGCAGAAAATCACTGGTTAACCATTGCGGCAACTTGATGGTTAACCGTTGTAACAACTCGTTGGTTAATTGTTGTGGAAAATCGCTTGTTAACCCTTTTGGAAACTTGCTGGTTAGCCGTTGAGACAACTCGCTAGTTAAGTATTGTGGCAACATGCTATTTGAACGTTGCGACAACTCATTGGTTGACCATTGTGGTATATCGTTGGTTTACCATTGCATCAACTTGTTGGTTTACAGTTGTGGCAACTCGCTAAGTCACCATCGTGGCAATTCGCTGGGTCCCTGTTGCATCACATTTCTGGGTTACCGTTGCATCAACTCTTTCGGTCACAAAATGGTAAAGCAAGTCAAATGGGAAACAATCATTTCCCTTCCGATGCAAGACCCTAAAGAAAATATCATCTTTTCTAGGAAGGATTTAAATTGGTCTGAAGTACATGGAAAACACATAGATATTGATCGGATTGCAAAAATCCCTTCAAATAGAATTGGAGACTTTATTAGAGGAGAGGAAATGAACCCAAATGCTCCATGTTCTTTCACCCGGGTGAAAAATAAATGCCTAAGATCAAGGCCTACTGTTTCCTTGTGATATGAAGTGTAAGTTTTTTAGAGATGAATTGTTTAGATGTTGGTATTAATAGTGCTTGATCATTTTTCATGGATTCTGTTATCACCCCAAGAAACTCACCTAGGTTGCATATCGGTGATGCTCGGGAACATTACAAATTCAACAAAATAGTTGGATAAATGGTGGATGAATGAAACAAATGCTGCATATTCAAGCTAGATAACCACTTCTACTATGATTGACCCCAGACATGGGTGAACACCCCCAGACTACAAGGCTTTTAAACACCAATTACTCAGTTTGAGGATAAGGTGATAATGGAGAAGACTGACCACACCAGCAGATGCACAGGACCCTGTGATGGCCGGCTGCAACCAGTTAAGAGGTCTGTAAATCTAGTTTCTAATGCACAGACAGGATGACAGCTCTCTATGCATTAAACAACAAAAACCTGCACATGTTCTATGATACATGCTAAATCCTAACACAGAGGTGGGATGACAGCCCCTCTGATGCTAAACATTCACAGCAATAGAACAAATGCAAACAAGCATAGCCTGGAACAAGAAAGAGAAGTGGAAAGTGAGCAATAAACAACAAAAGAAGCTTGTATTAGCTGGAAATGAAGACCAAACGCTGCAGGTTACAAAGTAGTTACAGTCTCCAGAAGTTGAACCTTACAACAGTGTTCTCTTCATCTAACACTCATCAATCCATTACATCTGTTTTTCAGAATATATGGTCTCTCATTACACAATCTCTCAATTAGCTATGCGTGGAGGAGCCCATAAATGGCCACCAACCACATTTACATTCAGAAATGGGGCTGCTGATACAACTCTGGCGTCCTGCTTCCTCGTCGGCCATACTTTTGATTAATGGCAGCTGCTGAATCATTAAAATGGCTCAATCATGACTGTTTGGCTTTAAAACAGTGAAACGCTGCTACACTGTTCATTCCCACCCATTACTGTTTCAACTTTAACTTTTAAAAGGTTCAAGCATGGTTCAATCATCTATCGGGTCTGCCTTTCGGGGCGTAATGCATATTTAAACAGGCCAATCCTTTGTTTCTTTATATTTGAAAATACACACAAAACTGCTGCAAAATCATGAAAAACGACTTTGGCGGATTTGAATCATATATATATTTTGTTTCTGAACCCCATCGGGTTTGAACTCCATCGCAATCAGCACCTGCCCAAGGCCTCCTTTATATTTTCTTTATACAAAGAAATACATAAAAAACAATGAAAATACGAAGGGCGCGGATTTGAAAAATTATGAAATGGAGCGCAGTATGGCCGTCAGGTCCAGCTCATCGGATCGGAGGCATGTCATATGTAAAGGCCCCGACCAATAGAAAATGCCGATAGCGAAATCACCCCGGACCCAATAATTCATCAAAAATAACTTATAGCGCCATCGGGTCGCAAACATAAAAGACCCATGCTCTATTGGAAGTGCCGATAGCGATACACCGATGCGATAT
This sequence comes from Pinus tabuliformis, assembly GCA_031772625.1. Classification (NCBI taxonomy): domain Eukaryota; kingdom Viridiplantae; phylum Streptophyta; class Pinopsida; order Pinales; family Pinaceae; genus Pinus; species Pinus tabuliformis. The sequence goes on from CM062812.1 coordinate 435,663,062, forward strand.
CGGCGATCGCTCGTCGGCGAATAATAAAGCCCCTTTGGTAAGTCCTCCATTGCGATACGCCGATAGCGATATCGGCGATGCATCATGTCGCTGCCACTGTCTTCCCTGACTTGCGATATGCCGACGCGATCTGGACCGTTGATCGGCCAGATCCAACGGCTGGGATTAATGCGGATCCATAAGCCTGCGCTTTTTGATTTTAATATGGTTTTTTGGGTATTTTCACTTCCCGATAGTGTAATTCTGCCCTCCAAAGGGCTTTTCCCTTGCAACTTTTTTGATCGGTGAGCAACTTTTTGTCATGATTTGAGGATTTGAACCGCAAACATGGATCTTGGGCATGATTATAAGTATATTTGCAGCCTTTGAGAGCATTTTGAATCCATTTTTGATCTTTTTGCATAGCAAAGCTAACACTGGCTCCTTTCGGGGATGAGATCCTCCCTGTGAGGTCTCAAGAACCTGCAGACTAATGCCTTTATACAAAAACAGCTATAAAAACACTTACCTAGTGTCCATTGGGCATGGAGTCAACTAAGCATACAACATAAAACTGTAAAAGAACTTAATTACAAACATAAAATCCTGAAAACTTAAACTTCAAAATTTGCCCATTTACAGGGCAACCAAAACTGTTTCTCCTGCTCTTAGCTCGGTTCATCATATATCAGCAGGATTGGATTTATTTGATCCCCTACCTCAAAGAGTTTAGGACATTTGAGCTTGACAGGTAGGTAGGGATCAAATTTCACTCCCTTTCTGTATGTTCTCATCCTTGGATGCTCTTCACGGGAGCCTTTGTACACCTGCTGGATAATCATGGCTGCTGTGTACTTGTCTGTACCTTTTGTAGTCTGCACAACTAATATGAAATATGGACCATTGTATTCTTGTGCAAGGGACACAGAGAAATTTTCTGCTCCTGAATCTTTCTTTAAACAACCCTCATCCAAGGAGGAGTCCCATGACTGTGCATTTTCTTCCTCTGTCATCTGATAAGCTGCCGTTTCAATCTTTGTGGAGGCCTTCTGGGCAGGCATCGGAATATCAAGGCCGAGATTACCAGTTTCAGCCTTGAGCATAGAATTATATTCTGCCTCAGTGTTCAAGGGGCAGCAATGAGGGCTTTCCTGATGAGCAGACATAGGGACAAAAGATGATGGGGAGTTTTCCTCTCCCTCTTTAATCACTGGGCCGAGGACAAAAGCAGGCTGGAAAGTTTGCAGATCTACATAGCCATGTGAAGATGAGCTAGCTTCGGGCTCAGATTCATGGAGGAAGGGACCTGCTGCCATCTGCTGCTGCTGATCAGCTTGTTGTTCTGCAGCTACAACAAACTCACGAGCAGTTCCTCTAGCTATTGCTTCTTCATATGCAGCTCTGGTTAGGAAAGGAGCACCTCCCAAACCATGGACCTCCTCCTCTTCTTCAAACAGATCTTCTTTCATGACTATATCCTGACAAAGGGTCTTCACCCTTTGATCCTCATTTGCATCTCTGTTTCTCTGCAAAATCTGCAATTTCTCCTATGCTCCTTTATATAGATTTGGAGCTGGAAGAGAAATGGAACAAGGAGCTCCGACTTCCTTAGAATACTGCTCAGCCTTTAATTTGGAAACTTCAGAGGTCAAAAGCTCGATCATCCTAGCTAATTTATCAATCTCAGGCTCTGAGGATGATGAGGATTCACCTCCCTGACTTCTGCACTCGGCATCATCTTCAAGTCTCTCTGCAGCTAGAATGTTCGATTCAACTTCAAAAGCTGCATCTTGCATATCAGCTAGAGAAGCACATCTCCTTTCTCTTAACAACAGGCAGAACTGAGAATCGAAGGCATTGGCATATGTGAGCATGGCAGAAGAAGGGGTAGGTTTTATTTCAGCTGGTATTCTGCTATACATTTGATTGAATCTGATATTGAAATCAGACAGCAGTTCACCATCTTCTCTCTGCAAGTTCCCAAATTCAGTATGATAATAGAGCAGATCTTTATTACTTCCCCAGTGCTTTAAAAATACATCATCTAGGGCTCCAATATCTGCAATAGACCTAGGGGGTAATTCTCTAAACCATTTTCTAGCCTCCCCATCTAGGCTTTGGACAAAAACCCTCATCCAGACATCCTCTTCATTGATGTCTAGGTTATCAGCATAACAATAAAAAGATTCGAGGTGCTCTTCGGCTGATACTCCTTCTGCACCAGTAAACTTAGGCATATATTCCATATAATCTCCTACAGGCATGGCATTCAAAGGGGTAGGTAAAACTAAGGGCCCATACCTAGCAGCAACTATTCTTTCTATCTTTGTAAGAGCTTGCTGGCTTGCCATGACTGAGGTAAGGTAAAAAGATACTGGTGGACTGAGTAGAATGAATCAATGAATGGAATGGCAGAAACAGAGGAATATAATGGACAACATGGAGCTTCTTTCAACTGAGGTCCGAAAGGGAAATGAATAACAAGGAGCTGTATGAATCTCTGAAGGTGAACTTCACTAACAGAGACACATAAAAATTGTTTAAGGCTTACCTGATCCTGATGCTCCCTTCCGCAAAGTTTCTTCTGCTTATCGATCCTCTCAGGATCAGGCACTGGCCAGCTAGTGATTTCTGAAGATTTCTCCGAGCATGCTTCACGAACTAGACCAGAACTTCAATGTGGAGTCGCCAAAGGATGGCCTTCCTCCAGTGGAGTCGCCAGACAGATGATTACAACCAAAATCTGTGTTCAAACCTTGTCTGTCATCAAAGCTTGAAGCTGTGTCGTCTCCCAGGGAAGCTGAGCTTTGATTCTCTTCTCCCGGCAACGGCGCCATTTAATGTTATCACCCCAAGAAACTCACCTAGGTTGCATATCGGTGATGCTCAGGAACATTACAAATTCAACCAAATATAGTTGGATAAATGGTGGATGAATGAAACAAATGCTGCATATTCAAGCCAGATAACCACTTCTACTATGATTGACCCCAGACATGGGTGAACACCCCCAGACTACAAGGATTTTAACCACAAATAACTCACAGTTTGAGGATAAGCTGATAATGGAGAAGTCTGACCACACCAGCAGATGCACAGGACCCTGTGATGGCCTGCTGCAACCAGTTAAGAGGTCTGTAAATCTAGTTTCTAATGCACAGACAAGATGACAACTCTCTATGCATTAAACAACAAAAACCTGCACACATGTTCTATGATACATGCTAAATCCTAACACAGAGGTGGGATGACAGCCCCTCTGATGCTAAACATTCACAGCAATAGAACAAATGCAAACAGGCACAGCCTGGAACAAGAAAGAGAAGTGGAAAGTGAGCAATAAACAACAAAAGAAGCTTGTATTAGCTGGAAATGAAGACCAGACGCTGCAGGTTACAAAGTAGTTACAGTCTCCAGAAGTTGAACCTTACAACAGGGTTCTCTTCATCTAACACTCATCAATCCATTACATCTGTTTTTTCAGTATACATGGTCTCTCATTACACAGTCTCTCTGTTAGCTATGCGTGGAGAAGCCCATAAATGGCCACCAACCACATTTACATTCAGAAATGGGGCTGCTGATACAACTCTGGCTATGCTGTAAATGGATTTGACCTTTCTGTTGCTCTACAGTCCTCCTTGGAGCAGGTGGCGTAAAATACCAAAGGAACCATAACCATTGAATGCTCTGTATTGATAAATGGCGTCCTGCTTCCTCCTCGGCCATACTTTTGATTAATGGCAGCTGCTGAATCATTAAAACGACTCAATCATGACTGTTTGGCTTTAAAACAGTGAAACACTACTACACTGTTCATTCCCGCCCATCACTGTTTCAACTTTGACTTTTAAAAGGTTCAGGCATGGTTCAATCATCTATCGGGTCCGCCTTTCGGGTCGCAATGCATATTTAAACAGGCCAATCCTTTGTTTCTTTATATTTGAAAATACACATAAAACTGCTGCAAAATCATGAAAAACGGCTTTGGTGGATTTGAATCATATATATATTTTGTTTCTGAACCCCATCGGGTCCGAACTCCATCGCAATCGGCACCTGCCCAAGGCCTCCTTTGTATTTTCTTTATACAAAGAAATACATAAAAAACAATGAAAATACAAAGGGCGCAGATTTGAAAAATTATGAAATGGAGCGCAGTATGGCCGTCGGGTCCAGCTCATCGGATCGGAGGCATGTCATATGTAAAGGCCCCGACCATTGAAAACGTCAATAGCGAAATCACCCCGGACCTGATAATTCATCAAAAATAACTTATAGCGCCATCGGGTCATGCCCATCAGGTCCGGCCCATCGGGTCGCAAACATGAAAGGCCCATGCTCTATTGGAAGTGCTGATAGCGATACGCCGATGCGATATCAGCGATCGCTCGTCAGCGAATAATAAAGCGCCTTTGGTAAGTCCTCCATTTCGATACGCCGATAGCGATATCGGCGATCACTCATCGGCGATGCATCATGTCGCTGCCACTGCCTTCCTTGACTTGTGATATGCCGACGCAATCTGGACCGTTGATCGGCCAGATCCAACGGCTGGGATTAATGTGGATCCATAAACTTGCGCTTTTTGATTTTAATATGGTTTTTTGGGTATTTTCACTTCCCGATAGTGTAATTCTGCCCTCCAAAGGGCTTTTCCCTTGCAACTTTTTTGATCGGTGAGCAGCTTTTTGTCATGATTTGAGGATTTGAACTGTAAACATGGATCTTGGGCATGATTATAAGTATATTTGCAGCCTTTGAGAGCATTTTGAATCCATTTTTGATCCTTTTGCATAGCAAAGCTAATAGATTCATATGTATTGAATTTTCAAACATTTTTTGGCAACTATGCTTGTTCATATGGCCCCAAGGACAAAAGATGACAAAATGAAATGAAGTGAAGATCCTTATTTGTGAAAAAGATGGGTTTCCAATGGCATTTCATTGTAAACGTTATGGTTCACATCCCTGAGATAGCGATAATAACATATAACATGTATGCACATGAAGATAACCAAGGATGGCCTTGTCATGGCCAACATGACACTTCAGGTCATGCTAGGTCCCTGCATCAACCAAAGTTATCAAGGGACATGGTTTCCTATGTAGAGAGTTGTTTCTTCTTGTAAGTGTCGATTGATTTTGTTTGCAAAATACATGATAAAAAATATGTTGACATGGATGCCACAACTCGAGATAGGGATATTTTTGTGTAGGAAATAATTGTTTTTGGATCAATTCAATTTTCCTCAAAGATTCTCTAGATATACAACAACCCCATACCTCATTTCCAAATAAAGGGGAAGAATATCAGACTCATTTCAATTTGACAAGGTAGATAGAAATTTATTTAGAGTGGCGCATAACTGGTGCCAAAGGGAGATGCTATGACTTCTAGTTGGATTTCAGCGAATTTTTTTCTCGTTGCAGAGATCCCAAAGATTGTGCCCCCTTTCGCAAAGACTACTTCAAATGCCTCCACCATGGAAAAAGGTACTCCTAAAGGAATGGTGTGTATAAAGAAAAGCAATGTCAACTAAGTTGCTCATATGGAAAAGGAGGCAAGAGAAGGGAATGAAATTTTAATTCTTTTAGAGAGGAATCACATTTTCATTGTCTTATTTTAGTTTAAATTTTTAGGCATTTTTTCATTAGTGCATGCAGTCATGAATTATGATATTTCTTGAGTTTCTTATACCTATTTTGAAACAATGGGACGAGGCGTTTTAGCATGAGTAAACTTAGAAACCATTTTTTTTTATGCCAATTGAAACATTATAAATAGACTAGTAACATTTTTTCATTGAACGTTGTGGAATGAAGAAATGTTTATTATGGTTGGCAAATATATATATATATATCTATATATATATATATATATATATATATATATATATAGATATATATATATAAAACAAGATTCTTAACCATAAATATTTTATATGTTCACTTTATGATAGAAATTATTAACTTATAAATATGTTTTATGACAATTTCATGGTTCCCTAATACATGACCAAAAATCCACCGTTCATGCTTGTATGGCATTTTTTAATTAATTAATTTTAATTAAAAAAATAGAGAAAACATAATTATTTTTTAAATAAATTTCAACTTTTGATATGTGAATACTACCAATAATATTTTATGGAGGTTAAGAAACGTTAAGAAAACTATGAATGGTCCAATTTTGAAAACGTGAATAGAGTGTGGTCTTTACTCGTTTGCGAATGGTTTTTAGCGTTGGCCTACGGATCGGGTGACAATTGATGTAAAAAGATTTGGGATTAAACATGTGCAAGATCCGTAGGAATCCAGTGAGATCTACCTACTCAAGTGACGTAAGCTGAATTTTGTAATGAAATTTAACGGACGTCACCTATATTCTTAATAACTTTGTGCAGATATGTATTAAAGTTTAATAATAGAAAACATATTAAATATTAAAAGACATTCGTAATAATCAATTTAAAGGATTTTTTAAATGGTTTGTTTAAATCATGCAATCTGTTATATATATATATATAATAGTTTTTAATAACTTTCCAAGATTAAGAATATAAATGAATGGTAGTTTTTGTCATTTTTCAACCTATATACTTTGGTTTTTAATTTTATATTTTTAATAAATTCATATATAAAAGGTTTAAATTAAATGTTTATTTATAATTTTAAGCATTTATATATATTATAAAATTATAGGGAAAAGGTTTACATTAAATGTTTATTCATTTATTTTTCTATATGTGTGTTTTTTTATTTTTATATATGTGTGTTTTTTTCCGGAAGAAATTGTTTAGATAATAAATGATATGAATATTTATTATAATTCAATTGTTATATATAGGAATTAAACTTGGATGGGACAATAATAACATTTCTCTTAATCATCCTAATTAAATTTAGCTAGCCACACTTACATGTGAAATAAGTAAATGATATTTTTAATAACTTTATGTATAGGAATTTGTATCCAATATTTATAAATATGTAATTTGTTAAGTATTTAACTATATATATCTATATAATCCTTGAGGGTTAGTTCAATTGGTCATATGCAAGTGGTCCCTTCCGAAGGGACCAATTGGATTTGCGTAGTGGATTTGCGTAGTGGATTTATGTGATATAAATATTTTGTGGATGTAGTGGTCATCGATTTTCGGAGTCCGTGAACCACGTAGAATATTTATAACCAACCCAACGACCTTTTCCCACACACCAATTCCTTTTCAATAGAGCTTAATAACTAGTACCTCAAGTAATTCAAAAGTATAAGGAAAATTTCGAAGAAACGAAAAATCCTAGAATTCTAACTCAAACACCTACATCCTTTGCACTTCAAATTTCAAATTGATGTAATTTCCTTTCCATAATCCCTCATGTAATATGAATTATGATGGGAGGTGGTTGATAATGCATTTCCGTTGAACGCTTTGTGTAATTCCCCTAGTTGGATCCCAAAAATGGATATATAGGATGAAAGGCCAAGAGTCGAACAATGAAATATGTAAATGTACATTAAATACTAATAAAACACATCACATGATATGGACTAATGAGGAGAAAAGACATGGGGGGCAATGATTCCACCAAAGAGGAAATAAAAGGGTCTTAAGGTGCTCAAAGGGGCCAAATCCAAATAATATTATTTTATTCCTAGCCTAAAGTCTTTTACTTATGTTATCCTAAGTCATGATAACCTCAAAAGTAGTGGGGGAAGTGAGATACATGCACTTCCTAGGGAGCCACATGGTCAATTGTGAACATGCAATTATAATTCATGAGTTTTGGTTATTTTATGTTATTTTTTCCAATCATACTAAGGGATGCCTTATATGAGAACTAAGTTACCGTGATTATAAGGGAATTATGAGAAAAGGTACCTTTGTTGATAATTGTGACCCTTTGTGAAGGAAATTGTTGTCATTGAGAAGAGTTGTGATAACCAAGAATCTTTGTAATTCCTAGTAGAGAGATTTCCTATCCAATATATAGTAGAGCCCTAAAGATAATTAGGATAGCCTAAGGGATCATAATGTAAAGAAGGGGATCCCATTCCTTGTGTTGTGTAGGATGAAGGGGAAAGAGAGCTAGTAGAATTGAGATAATTGTAAGGGTTAATAGTCTATGCTAGTTGGGAAATTGGGATGTGTGAGAGGATCAAATCAAACTAGGGGAAGAGTTTGTCCTTATGGACTCATAGCCGAGTCAACTGGTGCGTGCCCTATTGTAGAAAGATTATGTGCAACAAATCTGATGGTTGGGTGGAACATCCTTCATTTGCAACCAATTGTTGATTTATTTGAAGAAGATAAGTGTTTATAGTTTATTTATGTACATGTTGGATTAAAGTTATGTGAATCGATTGTTGTTATGTTGTATACATGATCCGGATTTAAACAGGAACACAACAAATTACAGAGATAACCATATACACAAATATGCAATGGAAATAATACTTCATTTCATTAATGTAAAATACTGAAATATGCTTAAAAACAGAAATGGAAATAAACCAGTTAGGGCGATGGTAGCTTATCTCTAAGAAGAGATGTGGCGGCTACATGCCTCTGAACTGTGTTACAATGAGGCTCGAAGGCCTATTTATTGTTGAGAAATAATGGAAAACCCTTAACATCCCAAAACCTAACCCTAGAAGATGAAATGCCAAATTGTGGGTCCTGTTTTGGGTAAGTTGGTACATTAACTTCCCAAGGTCGTAACTTTGGCACCCGATCTTCATTTGACGCGTACAATATCTCGTTAGAAAGATCTATCCGAGCACTACAAATTTGGAAAGAGCAACATCGGCCCATGGACCCATATTGCTCCCAGATTTCCCAAAAAACATCGTTTAGGGCCTCAAAACGGCTCCGGAAGTTCAGGACCCGAAAACTACTAAAAATAGTAAATTGTGCTACAATTACAAAAACTGAAAAACTGAAAGAGACAGTTGTGGGGGTCCAAATGGGATAGGTGGGTGGCTACCAACATCCATCTGGATCATTCCTCCCCCCTTAGGAAGCAATGGTACCCATTGTGTTGAGTTCCTCTATATGCTGAACTTGGTCCCTGGTGAGCTATTCTGCAATCTGGGATGTGTCCAGTAATGGTGGGAAGCATGGTGGAGGGCGGTATTGAACGCTTGGTGCAGGCGAAGGAATGGAGGAATGTTGTGCTCCAAAGCATTGTTTTCACCAGCCTTGGTAATGGTGTAAGGACCATGTCGGCGTGGTCGAAGCTTCTTATGGGCTCTTGTAAGGTGTTCTTTCTGCAGATGCAACCAGAATTTGTTGCCCACCTAAAGCTTGTGTGGTAACCTTGTGGGTGAGGATAAGTTGTTCCTGTGTTCTGTCATGACTATATCCCTTTGCTGTTGCTGCTACGTGGAGGAACCCTTCGTGGGGGTCATGGATGTGGCTACGATCTTCCCCTTACTTTGGGAGCGAACTAGACAGAAAATAAATTTCCTAGTTTGTGAGATGAGCTTGTTGCCTTTCTTGGTAGTGATCAAATAGGTGGCGGTAGGTGGGGCTACCTCCGGTATCCTATATAATGAATTACACAAAGAAATAATGACAACACGAGGCCTTGATTCATACATAGCATGTTGCCTCCACAAGTATGGCTAGCCTAATAATACATCACAAACATCCAGAGGTGTAACATCACACAATACCTCATCTGTGAAAGGCTTGATGCTGTAGGGAAGGCGACACTGCTGGCGAACTTTGAGATCTCGTCCTTTGTGAAGCCACCCGATACTATACGGTTGCGGTTGTGGTGTAGTCGGTAGGCCCAACTGCTTCAATACCTCTGCTGAAATGATGTTCTTTTGGCTGCCACTGTCGACAATGAATTGCAGCGGCGAACCCTTCACCCTCATCTGTGAGTGGAAAAGACGCTCCCCCTCCTCTAGGTCTTCGGGCTCATTCTTCTGGATATTGGCGGTGGCAACAGTGACGCTGGGCTCCGCATCAATGATCTGCTTCCCTTTTCCCTTCCCCTTGTCGGGTTCTGACTTAGGGTCGGACCATGCATCTGATTCTGAAGACTTCAACTCGACCACCAACGATTGCTTGGTCCGACACTCACTTGTGTTATGAGTGGGACTCTTGTGGAACTCACACCACTTTCCTGTGTCCTTCTTCGCCTTCGTGGTGTTGTTCTTTTCTTGTGGCTTCGACAGGTTGTCTTGGGTCACCCTGCCTTGGCTTTGTCCTTTGGTCTTTGGATTTGCAGATCCAAAGTCTCGCTTATTTTGTTTCAACTTCTGCTCAATTTTGACAGCGTATCGGTATGCCATGCCGAGCGAGGAGATATTCAGGAACTCCATCTCTTCCTGGATGTATCTGTGTAGGCAGCCGCGGTATTTGAGTACCAAATGTAGCTCAGAGTCCTTGATACCCAACTGTGTGCAAAGGGTATGAAAAATGTTGGTGAACTCTGGCACATCTTGGTCTCGTCCCTACTGCAGCGTGGTCCACTTTATGTATTTGTCCTCATAGCTTTTGACAGGGTAGTACTACTCCTTGATGGCATCTCGGAATGAATCCCAAGTGGGTGCGGCTGAAAATAGTGAGCCCGTACTTTCATCCATCAGCTCAGAGTAGGTTTCCCACCAGTCCTTAACATGGGGGGCTGCTATGAGAAGAGCGAAAATAATCTTTTCCCGACTCGAAAATTCATGAACAGAAAAATACCCATCTAGCAGATTTAACCATTTATCTACGACATCTGCGTCTATTTGACCCTCGAAGATGGGGATTTCAAAATTAACTTGTACCTTAAAGGGTGTGGCATTTCCAGAGTAGCTGTTGGAAGCCGATGCGTCGCCTCTGGGTAGCCGCTGAAGGATATGCGCAAAGCTGTCCATCATCGCGTTCCTTTGTCACTCGAGGGCTTCTTCGAGCAAGATTTTGATAAGATCTCCTGCGCCCTCGTCTTTCTTCTCATCCGCCATGGGAGGCCGTTGAGATTTGCGAGGCTGGTCTTGTAAAGGTTCGACCAGTTCAAGCCCTAACTTCTTATATCCCGACCTCGTTGGATGCAAATAAAAACAGAGAAAAAGCAGACCGCTCTGATACCACTGATCCGGATTTAAACAGGAACGCAACAAATTACAGAGATAACCATATACACAAAGATGCAGCGGAAATAATACTTCATTTCATTAATGTAAAACACTGAAATATGCTTACAAACATAAATGGAAATAAACCAGCTAGGGCGATGGTAGCTTATCTCTGAGAAGAGATGTGGCGGCTACATGCCTCTGAACTGTGTTACAATGAGGCTCGAAGGCCTATTTATTGTTGAGAAACAATGGAAAACCCTTAACATCCCAAAACCTAACCCTAGAAGATGAAACACCAAATTGTGGGCCTCGTTTTGGGTAAGTTGGTACATCAACTTCCTGGGGTCGTAACTTTGGCACCCGATCTTCGTTTGACGCGTACAATAGCTCATTAGAAAGATCTATCCAAGCACTACAACTTTGGGAAGAGAAACATCGGTCCATGGACCCATGGAACCATGTTGCTCCTAGATTTCCCAAAAAACGTCGTTTAGGGCCTCAAAACGGCTCCGGAAGTTCAGGACCCGAAAAACTACTAAAAATAGTAAATTGTGCTACAATTACGGAAACTGAAAAAATGAAAGAGATAGTTGTGGGGGTCCAAATGGGATAGGTGGGTGGCCACCAACATCCACCTGGATCAATACATAGCCTACATTGTTATGTTGCTTCAACATAATATAATAGTGAGGAAGACTATGGTAACATAGCTATGTAATGTGAATCTTATCCTAGCTAGAAAGTTGGGCATGAGAAAAAAAGATACCGGAGCAAAGAATTGAATGAGATAGATTAAATTCTAAAGTACCCCCTATCCTAATGGTATACAAGGGTGGTTGGGTACATTACAAAATGGTGTTAGAGCAAATTTACAACACTATGATTATATAGGTCTTAAACCAAAGCCAAGGGTTTACAACATTGGGGTTGTATGGGCCAAAAAATTAACTTGCAAAAGAAGACGATTACAAGTTACAAGTTACAGATCATATGTTTGATAAAATGTCAATGTGGAAAATCATGTATTAATTATACTTACGACATCCAGGGATTTAAAATTGGCTAGGTGGTGTAAAAATATAATTATTATGTTGGTGTGAAAGCACCATAAGGAAACTAAAAAAATTGTATGTTTACTATACGTAAGAATTGGTGCACATCTTGAAAATGTTAGACATGCTTGAAATAAACTCCAAAAAAATGAATGTTGTACCTTATTGATCAAACACATGAAATTTATACAAATGAAAAACAGAGGGAGACAGTTATGTCTAAATAACTTCTCCAAATGGGAAAAAATTGAAATACTAACTAATCCTAGTAATGTACAAAATCCCAAATGATTAGTTTAACATTTTCCCTCTTAATCCAAAGTGATATCTGACATGCCAAGTAAATATCTAAACTTTTCAAACTTTTCACGTTCCAATGTCTTGGTAAAAATATCCGCAATTTGGTCTGAAGTAGGACAATGTTTCAGATCAATTGTTTTTGCCTCTACATGATGTCGAATCAAATGATATTTAGTGTTGATATGCTTGATTCTATCATGAAATTTAGGATTCTTAGCCAATTGAACTGCAAAAGTATTATCAATCAGAAGAGGTGTTGAAGTCTTTTGTTTCTCCTGCAAGTCTTGAAGCATTTTTCAAATCCAAATGATTTCTTTTGTAGCTTTAGTTGTTGCAACATATTCGGCTTAAATGGTAGAATCAACATGGATAGATTTATTTTTTGTTCTCCAAGTGATAGTTGTTGATCCAAATGTCATCAAATAACCAAAAGTAGACACTCCATTCTCTTTATCACCATTGAAATCAACATCCGAATAACCAGTGAGGTGGGAGTCTGAAACTTTTGAATATTTGATGCCATATGTTAGAGTCCCTTTAAGATATTTGAACACTCTTTTTGTTTCTACCCAATGACCTACAAAAGGTTGATGCATAAATATGGAAAGTATCCCTACGTCAAAAGTTATGTCAAGACGACTAGTGGAGAGATAAATCAAACTTCCAACAAGTTGCCTATACTTTATTGGATTTTTGAATGGATTGCCTTCATTTGAACTGGGTTTCATATTTTGTTCCATTGGAGTAGAAACAAGATTACAATCCATCATTCCATATCTATTAAATGAATTTTCAACATATTTCCTTTGAGAGATAAAAAAATGTTGAGGTTTTTTTATCAACTTCAATCCCTAGATAATAATAAAGTAACCGAAATCTTTCATATCAAAAACATTTTGCAGTTCCTTCTTAACGAAAGATATATAGTCATCATTGTTCACTGTAATCATCAAATCATCAACATAGACAACCAGATATACTACTGATTTTCCAAATTCCTTAACAAAAAGAGTTACCTAATATAGGTCAAAATGCTTATAATTCAACTTAATAAGATGCTCAATTAGTTTTTCATACCATGCACGAGGTTCTTGTTTCAAACCATATAACGAATTCACCAATTTTCATACCTTGTGTTCCTTACCTTTGACAGAAAAACCCTCTGGTTGAAACATGTAAACATCTTCCTTCACAGCTCCATTTAGGAATGTTTTTTTAACATCCATATGATGAATTTTCCATCCTTTTTGTGTCACAATAGCAAACAAGGTTCTGATAGTGCCTCATTTAGCTGTAGGAGAAAATGTCTCTATATAGTTAACGCCTTCTTTTTGTGCATACCCTCTTTTGCTACAAGCCTTGCCTTGTTCTTATCAAGTTAACCATCAACTTTATACTTGGTTTTGTAAACCCACTTGCAACCAATGGGTTTAATTCCATTAGGAGGATCCACCAACCTCCAAGTATTGTTTTTAATGAGTGCATCATATTCCCTTTGCTTTGCATTTTTCCATTCATTACAACTAACATCTTCTTCAAAACAAGTAGGCTCATTATCAATAGAGAAATTATATTCAAAATCATGAGAGTAGTTACTTGAGGAACTTCCTGTTTCAAAATCACCATATTTTCTTGGAACTATTCTTATACGAGTTGATCTTAGAAGTGGTTTCTCAACTTGTGGAGGTGGTTGATCATCTTGTGGAGCAGAATCTTCTAGAACACAAGAATTTTTTGTCCTTGCAGAAACACTTCAATCATCCAACTTTTCTTCAGCACAACCATTATCATCATTGAGAGGAAAATTTGTTGAAGGGAAATCCATAGACCAATCTAGAATGGGAATCCCCACTTCAGTAGGTGGAATATTATTATCAGATTCATAATAAAAAATCTTGGACATAAAATTTTCTAAATGGTTGAGTTCTCTATCAATAATGGATGTATCTTTACCTAACTCAAGAAAAACTACATCTCTTGATAAAATAAACTTCTTATTTTCTTCATCATATAGCCTGTATGCCTTAGAAGTATTGGAATATCCCAAAAATATACATTTTTTGCTTCTTGCACTCAACTTGTTTCTTTGTTGTTTAGGAATCAAAGAATAACATTGAGAATCAAAACTATGAAATGTTGAACAACAGGAAGATGATTATACCACATCTCATATGGAGTTTTATTGTTGATGACAAAAGAAGGACAACGATTTCTAATATAAGTAGCACAAAGCACTGCTTTTCCACAAGACATCAACTTTACATTCTTAAATAACATAATTGATCTAACCATATTAAGAAGTGTTCTATTCATTCGTTCTGCAACACCATTATGTTGTGGATTATAAGGAATTGTTTTTTGGTGTTTGATGCCATTTTCATGCAAATAATTTTCAAAAGAGTGTGAAGTATACTCGGCACCATTATCAGTTCTTAAAGTGCCTATATTAAGTTGAGTTTCATTTGTAATCAAGAGATGAAATTTCTTAAACACATCAAAAACTTGTGATTTTTCTTTTAGAAGATAAATCCAACACATCCTCGAATAATCATCAATAAATGTTAGCATATATTTATTACCTTTAGCAATTGCAACATGCATAGGTCCACATAAATCTGAATGTATGAGATTTAATTTTCTTGAAGCTCTAGAAGTAGAACTTTGAAAAGGTTGTTTACTGTGCTTCCCCAAAATACAAGCATTACATGGAGTAATATTTCTTGGAATTGTTGGAAGCCCATTAATTCCCCGTTGTCTCATAATGCTTAAACTGTCATAATTGATATCACCAAAATAGGCATGCCATAATAAACATGAAGACAACGTATCATTTCATTGGACCGGATGAGTAGTATTCAATGCAATGGATGACATACCTTTCAATTTTACGAGTTTGTATTCTTCCACACCAGTCATAATAGTCTCATTATCAGCTACTCTTCGAATCTCCACTTTGCCATCAAATATGCGCATTGAATGTCCTTGTTGTCTGATCTATATAAGAGACAATAAATTGCTTTGACATTGTGGAATGTAAAGAACGTCATTTAGAATATAATTTGCAAGTATTGACATCTATAATCGAATAAATATAATCCCTGATGGTTTAATTTGAGATTTATCAACAAAATAGACTACTCCATCAATGTTAACACTGAATTCTTCAAACAAATCTCTCCTAAAGATCATATGATAAGTGGCACCTGTGTCTAAGATCCAACTATCATGCCATGATGAAAATGAAGTACTAAAGACATCAACGATATTGAAGTTACAATTTGCAGCAACACAATATGCATTCTCAAATGATTTTCCTTTATCTGGAGGTGGTTGGTCTTTCTTTTCATTCATTTGTTCTCTCCTTTCATTGAGTTTCTCCCAAGAAATTCTACAATTAGCAGCGGTATGACCATTTTTCCACATCTAAAACATTTTATAGTTGTTTTATCACTAAAATTCCTTTGTTGTCTATCATTTTGTTGCATGTCTCCCTTATTATTTCCCCCCTACCCACCTCTATAATTTTTCCTACCCCGACCTCTGCCCCCCTTATTATTTCTGGGTAATTCTTCTTGATATTTTTGAGCAAGACATAATGTTTCAGCATTAGAATTGGGTAGGGGTTCTTTCCTACCAAAATGCTTCTCTCTTTCTGCAATTATTCCTATTAATTTTTCAAATTCTAACTCTTTTAATTGTCCACTAGCTTGGAGAGATTCCAAGTAGTGTGAATAATGAGGATAAAGATATTTTATAAAGGCAGTAAGTTGTAAATCAACCTTAACACCATTAGATTCAATTTCATGATTGATAGCTTTAATTTCAGAAGCTAGTTTCAAAGGATCATTATATTTCATCTCCATATTAAAGAACTTCAATAGTAATTGAATGATCTCCAATTCTTAATGTGAATCATAAATTTCTTTCAAATTTTCTAATGCTTCATATGTTGATTTACTTCAAGAATAATATATTTTCTTACCTCTTTCGTCAATAAAGCTGAAATCAACACATAAGCCTTTTTATCCTTACTCTGCCAAATTGCTAGTTGTTTTTCCGCTTCAAGTTTCTCTGGCGGATTACCTCCTTTTCCTTCACAAATTCCTTCCCACAAATCATTAAAAAAAGGTGTATTTTTTACTTTTATGAACCATTCTTGATATTTTTCCTTCCCACTAAGGACAACACCAACTACTGATACCAGATAATTCATCTTTGTAAATAAAACCGATAGTCAAAACAAAAAGTTGATGCATTATCTTAAAATTTCCAGAATATTGCACTGATTGATACACGTTTCCATCGAGAAAAGGAATTTACATTGTATGGTCACCACTTGTTACACTGCATGGTCGCCACTTGTTCCCGTTGGAGATTACAACCTTCTGATGAGTATTGTAACCACAAAGCATAGAGCTGCTTCTATTTTAATCTGCTCAGAGCAGGTTGTAGTGATATTATCTCCTTTTAGATTTAATGGAAAACAATGTACAATGTCGAACAACTTGAAATTTAATTTTGTGCAGTTAATCTAAAGTTTTTAGAAGAATCGGAAGTGGCGATAGCACGCATTAGAATGACATTGAGCACATGCACATCTGGGCTAGTTGGAGAAGGGTGAATGGCATCTAGAAACTGACCTTGGTGCTAGACCCTAAACCTTGCCTCAGGTTTCGAAATGGAAGAGGAGACGGTTTACCGAACTACGTGATGTTCAGGGCCATAGGCAATGAGTCGCAGAAGAACTGGAAGGTACAAACTCTGCTCTGGTCAGGGTTCAGCTATTGAATTTTCATTTTTCAAAGAATCAAATTAACTATAAGACTAATTGAATTTTCATTTTTCAAAGAATCAAATTAACTATAACTGCGTTAACGTATGGTGCTACCTACAGGAGGAGTTTTATCAAGACATTCTGACAACAGTGCATAGAAGTAAAGCTGATTGCCCACCTCCACAGGTTGATTAGTTCTATTGTTTACATTTAATTTTGGATTTCACTTTTCTGTTGTACAATTATTTTAGCAAACAGTTTAAATTCGACTTCTGATGCAGGAATCTGTCACAGTTGGAGTGGATGCATCCGTGCTTGAGCATATTGCTAAGATGATGTCTTATCTTTGCTTGGGCTCCTCTGGAAAGGTATGGCTCTACTGTGTTGTTTTCTTCTTTCGATCTCAAATTCGTGATGAACTAATAAAATTTATCAACATACAGAATGTTAGAAATTGAGTCCATGCCATTTTTTCTGCAGGTTTTGAAGAAGAAAAAGAAAGAAAAACCAGACATAGAAGTATTTAGCACACAGATTTATATGTGTGTTGATTTAAAGATTTGCACAGCCACAGCTAGGGCTGGTTGAATGAAGCCTGTGAGTGTATTTAGCACACATAGATTTTTATGTGTGTTGATTTAAAGATTTGCATAGCCACATCTAAGGCTGGTTGAATGAAGCCTATGAGTATTTACATAACATACATTTATATGGAACTGAACTAAGTTTTTGTTTGTATCAGAAGTATCAGAAGTAAGCTTACCTTGACGTCTTATGATCTCTTAGTCTGAGAGGAACAAAACGCTAAGAGCCCCAGCGGTGTCCAGTTGGATTCTGCTTCTTCAAGATGCAAAACCCTCGTTTTCCTCTGCTCCTGGGGCGTGAAGAGGGTTGTGTTGTTGTAGTTGCAGTTGCTGTGTGAAACAAGTTGTTGCAATAGCAATAAGAAGGGCAATGCCCGGTTCAATCGTGTTGTTGTAGTTGCAGTTGCTGTGTGAAACAAGTTGTTGCAATAGCAATAAGAAGGGTAATTCCTGGTTCAATCGATAGTTGGATGTTCCCATTCAGAGCCATCTGTGAGCCATGTGTTTAAGCCCTACAACTTTGGCAGCCATGTGTTTAAAGACTACAACTTTGGCAACCATGTAACTGAAGATATGTTTTTAATTCCTAAGCATGAAATGTTATTCAAACTAATGTTTGCATTAGTTTAACACCACCTGTAAACTTCAAAATGCAAAGGAAATGGCATGGAATATAATATATGGTTTAGCCTCTCTGCCTCAGGAAGAGGCTAAATAAGAAGGTGAAAAGATTTCATATATTGTTAGGTTAAATACTTTGGTTACTTCCCGCAGTTAGGAGAGTAAACGACTAAAAAAGTAGTTGAAATTAATCTCAAGCCCGCCATATTGATTACTATAGTCCATGCCATCTACCAAATGCTAGGGACCAATAATACCTTAAGGTTTTGTTAAAGTTCAATAAATATATAAATTCTAACTACATTGTTTTCGCATGCTAGCCTTTATTATCAGTATTAACCTTTCAACTATCCTTTAAAATATTTCAACTTTCTTGTCTTTTCATCGTAGAAAAGGTTTACCAACACGATCTTTCAATTTAAATATAATAATTTTGCACATGAACATCCCATATTAACCTTTCAACTACTCTTTAAAACATTTAAATTTCCTAGTCTTTTCAACGTATAAAAAGTTGACCAACATTATAATCTTTCTCTAAATATAATGATTTTGTTCCATGAGCATCTAAGATTGTAGCAACATTAAACTAGATGTATGTAAGTAGCTTTCTCATGTTTGGCAATGAAGAACATGTGCACATTTATCTTGAGAAAATGAAATTCTTACAAAGTGCATTTTTATTGAGAAATTCATTTTTATTCATTATCTAGATGATGCAAAAGATTATTCACTCATCGTATCTAATGCATCAATAAAATTCATTGTTAGAGGAGATATTCTCTAAGATGAATGTCTATCGTAACTTGTGAGATTGATTTAACGTCCATGCCATACTTGAATTCTAAGAAATGTTTAACATGTGTTCCATCTCCTTTTAATCCTCTTATAATTTTGAGAGTGAAAATAATGCTTCACCTAATCAATTGTGTTCTTTGAATGAATTCAATGACCCTAAACCTACACTAGCTCCACCAATGCTCCACAACTTCCTTCATGGCTATATAAGAAGAGAAGTATTCATTGATCTAGTTGATGATCATTCTAATCAATGTTGAATAAGCTATGAGTTTCACCAAGTCTCTTTTATTTTACTTCAATTCTAGAGACTCCGCATCTAGAAATATTTAAAGAAGTTTCTAGCCATCTGGAATGGGATACCATCATAAATGAAAAATTTTGTTGATGGATGATGAATGATATTTGAGACCTCTTCTAAAATGAAGAACTTTTCAAACACAAATGGGTTTACATCAATAAATATGTTGCAATAGTATTGTTGGTAGATATGTTATTTCACAAGTAGAACACAATGAGTACAAAAAAATATGTACCTTAGTTGCCAAAATAAATTCCATCCACCTTTTCCTTGCCCTTGTTTCCTAATATATATTGAAATATATCTAATGGATTCCAAATACACCTAAGAAATTTCTATGGAATAAACATGTAGTTTGTTTAGAGTGATATCCCTCAATGGCCTCAAGCAATCTCCTCAATATTCGTATAAAAAAGTGGGTTGATTTCTTCTTGACTCTAACTTTTCTATATGTCATTTTAACACTAACATTACCATATATACACGTATTGTATGTTAATGATATTATACTCATATTCTATTGCTCACACCAAACTTCTAAACTATGTGAAATCCAATATTAGAATACTTTTGACATCATAGACTTAAGTTATTTGCATTATTTTCTTACCCTCCAACTTTTTGAAAACTCAAGAAGGTATTTCTCTTTGCCAACCTAAGTATGCATGCTATTTATTGGTCATTTCTTTCATATAGACAATTGTAAACTAACCCTATCTCCCTTCCAATATGAAGCTATTTTTTCAATGACCTACAACTCACTTGTTTCACTTTCCCAACTTAAGCATGAATGTGGCATTCATCATTGATTTCACATGGTTGATTACAGATCAACCAGATCTCATTTCATATGTTGATCTAAAAAATTTTCCTCTTAATCCTCACCCACAATGAACATCACTTTATACCTATATGAAGTTGGTGTCATCTTGTATCTAGCTCTTAGTTGACATTTTTGTTATTGTTGGTCCTATTGCCTAGTACGTATAATATTCTCTCAAAAGCCATTGGAAAAACCAAAGAGGATATTTTGGTATATCTAGGGTATAATTTAATTTGGTATTTATTATAGTACATGAAGATCTCATATG
The DNA here is from genome assembly GCA_031772625.1 of Pinus tabuliformis. Lineage (NCBI taxonomy): Eukaryota > Viridiplantae > Streptophyta > Pinopsida > Pinales > Pinaceae > Pinus > Pinus tabuliformis. Next base: position 435,683,642 of record CM062812.1, read on the forward strand.
TTTGATTGTTGTATAGATTCCAATTGGGCTTATGCACCTAATGATCAGATGTTTATTGTAAGGTATATTTTAAACCTTGGTTTTAAACATATCACTTAGATTTTCCATAAACAAAATTCTTTATCTTTATTTATTAAAATTAGGATATCAAGCAACAATTTGTGCAATTTTAGATGTTATTTCGCTTATACCAGCCTAGATTCATCTATCTATGGATCTATCATGCGCCAATAGGTATTAAATCCCTCTAGGTTCAAACCTTCTCTTTGAAGTGTAGAATTTGAGGAAATGTTCGCACCTTGAGGGATTTAATCCTTCCGAGCGCATGATAGATCTAGAGTTATATGGATCTAAGTTGGTTCCAGTTGAGGGCAAAAATGTCACATTTTTAGATTATCATTATTATGTATATGTTTGAGATAAAATTCATACTTTGGAATTTACATTATGCTTTCTTTGCTTGACATGACCATATCATTCTTTTTTTTTAATTTAGTCTGTGTTTCTTGTGTTGAATGGTTTATATGTCTATGTTTGGATGCTTTTAGTGGTTTGTGTATTTATGTTTTTGGATTTGGATGGTAATGTTTGAGACTGCTACATTTCTTATGTTTTATTTCTATATGTGTATGTTAGTAATTATTTGGTGATGAATAAGGGAGACAATCTTGGGTATTCTCTTGGCATGCTCTGGTGGGGAGATAGATTAGCTCCTCTCAATGCTCTCAGTGGCAATCATAATTAAGCTTACCAACCCCCTGGTTGGATGGTAGTGCTGCCAGAGTAGAGCCTTTAATTCTGGAAACTTTTGTCTATGAAGTGGTCTTCTTTCAACTAAAATTGGCACCTACCTCAACAGAAGACAACCCTATGTTCAACCTTGTCAAGGAATTGCCTTATGGAGGTAAGGATAGTAGTTTTAGGAGGAGTGTGGTGCTTGGGGGGAGTCGTACCTATGGCTTTGTGTGGAAGGCCACGCCAGTAGTGGTTCATAGTGAAAGAAGGTCATTCCAAATGTTGTGGCAAAGAGGACGACCTAGGAGGGGTGGAGGAAACTAGGGAAGAGAAGAGCACGAGGAGGAAGGAGAATTGGTTCCTCCTATTAGGCATTCACCTAGATGAGTGGATTTACCTACCCCTTTTGACTCCATCTAAGCTCAAATCCACTTGTTTTAATGCTTCGTAGGGTTAGCTGTCACAATGTCATAATGAGGACAATGCTATTTTGGTTAGTTTATTCGCTGACATCCTCCAGAATCAATGTCATATCCTGGATCGATAGGGCACTCTCAAAAGGAATCAGAGGCATCTCCAGGATTGCATGGATAGTTTCGAGACTCACATGGCTCACGTGGAATCTCACATCCAAGAAGCCTTTCACCACCCTAAAAATGTTTCGCAAGCTATAGAGGTCAATCTTGCTCCTTCTCAGATGCACAAATGATTACTAGTTGCATATTCTTTTTGGGTAAATTTTGTTCATGGTGGGCTATGGATCTGATGAGGCCATGTTTTTTCAATTTTCTTTCCATTTTGTTCTCTTTGTACCTAAAGACCAACAAATTTGTTTGGATTGAGGCCTTTTTTGCATTCTCTTAGAGCTCCTCACGATGTAATTTTATCATTATATAATAAGAAAATGTTGACTTACAAAAAAAATAAAAAAATAATCAAGATTCATTCATTCTTATAGGATTTCACCTTGTGAATTTACTATATTATATTTGCAAAAGATTAAATTATTTCCTAGATTGTAAGGTAGGTCATGTATAAAAATGTAAAATTTTCAAATTTATGCCAAAGATCAACATGAAATTTACTAAAATTGTACAATATTCGAAATTGAAATAATGGGTGCGCAATTACTTTAATTATTTAACTACTTCTTTGTTTCAATCTTTGTAGAGTGTATTCACTATATTTCAGTTCAGATAGAAATTGAATTTTCACTATGTTTTTTTGTAATTGTATTTTTTTTTAAATTAAAATGCATAATTGGAATCAATTATTTTTATTTTTTTTAAAGTTTGTCTAGTGAGACATGTCGAGGGGGATTGAACTTCTGATCACTTGGATTCACAAGGGCTTGCCAACATGCTTTTTGCCAATTGTGCTAACACTCATAGACATAAATGGAATCAATTATGTCATGAATAATACTGCAAAATTTTCAAATTTATGTCAAATATCCTCATGATATTTACTAAAATTGTACAATACTTGAAATTGAAATTGCCTTAATTATTTAACTACCTTTTTCATTCTCTTTCATTTAGTCTTTGTAGAGTATATTCACTATATTTAAGCTGGGATATAAATTTAAAAAATCACTAAATTTATGTTGTACCTGTCTTTATTTAAATTAAAATGCATAATTAGAATCAATGTCTTGAAAATCCCATTGGGTACCTATATTGTGTATAGCTTAATCTTTTTTGAACTTCTAAGCATAAAAAATAATAAGTCAAATTGAAATTCCATGGGACATTGATTCTGTAGTTTACTAACACGTTACTTAATTTCTTTCCAACCCCCTTTTATCTCACAGTACTAACATGGAGTTTCAATTTCTTTATGAGAAGAACCATTAAAATAATACCCCACTCCATATGAAAAAAAATATTAATTCTTTTTTGTTTTTTTTGCTAAAGCAAGAGTGTTTCCTTCTCATTCAATGGCTAAAAAATTACAAAACTATGTTACAAGTCCCGACCAAAAGTCAACGGGAGCAGCTAGTGACCGCCAAACCTAAAAAATCAGGCCTCAGTTCCACAAAACTCTGTGAACACACGGTTGGGGGGTGAAAACGGCAACTCAAAATGCCTACAAATTGACAAAACCCACGGACATGAAAGGAAAATAAACCCAATTCAAGGGTTCTATCGGGTCCGTCCAGGGGGATAAATCCCGTGCAACTTTGACATCCGAAACCCAGGAGCCACCACGATGATCATGATAATCTCGGAGGATAACACATCCAACTAGCTTGATGAACTGAGGCTGTAGATCTTCACCCGCTGAATTCGACGGTTGAGGAGAATATCAGGCAGAGAAGAAGCTCGAGGATAACCCGCCCGATATAGGTGGTTTTCTCTCTCCGCCCGCTGCCACGTGGTGATTGATGAATGGCATCAGAGGCAAACCATGAAAAATCGCTTGGGGTCTTGGGAGCACCCGATAAACCACTAAACCGCTTGACCTTTGATTTCTTTGAGAAAGGAAACCGCTCTTTCTCCGCATCCTTCTGTCCATTAGAAAGCTTTTGTCGCGTCGATATTGAGATCTTATGCTAGATGAACCCTCGTCTGCCATTCACTTAATTGCCCAATTTCTGCGTCTCCCTCATACTATGATAATGCTCATTGTCTGCGCACGCCAGACTGTGGCATTCCTCTCGCAAATTCCCTGCGGGTGTTAGCTCCCACTTGTAAATACTGTGATCATTTTTACAGAGCACCCCTTCATTTGCCAGTCGGTCCACTAATCTGTTGGCATTTTTGCGCACATGTACAAAACTTAGGGTTCTCAGGATTCTTAGATGCGATTGAATACGATGATAGACCTGCAAAAGTCTCCAATGGTTTGAGACTTTCTCTGGAGCAGAGCCATTTGCTATTTTTTTTATAGAATTGATTGTTAATTCAGAATCAACTTCTATTATGGAGTTCGTCATATTGAGATCTCTCAGAATCTCTAAGCACTGCTCTATGGCCATTAGTTCCGCCATGTTGTTGGTAGCATTCCCTAAATGACTGTGGAAGATGACTATTATATTTCCCTTGTCATCTCTTATAGCTCCTCCATACCCCGCAACCCCAGGGTTTCCTTTCGAGGCTCCGTCTGTATTGAATTTCAAGTAGCCAAGGGGTGGGGGGTTGCCAGTAATCCTGCCTCATTGTAGCGTGTGTTGCAATCCGGATTGTGCCCTGGGGGACCAGCTTCTGAAGGCCCAAAAGAAGAAGAATGTGAGCCTCCTGGTGTGTTGGAGGATTCTCAGGAGGTTGCTTCTGAATGGTATTTATAGTTTCTTTGAGTTGCCTTAGGAGCTGAGCTATTATGTTTTGGGGTGGGCTAGATTTATCCTTGAAAATTCTGTTATTGCATTCTTTCCAGACATTCTAGATTAGAAAGCCTGGAATCAATGTCCAGGCTATGTTGACAGTCTCATTCTCAGAAAGTTTTTTCCTCCAATGCTTTAAGGTTTTGGAGATGTTGATTTCATCCCTATTAGTTTATCTGAAGATAGAGGCAACCCAGTTCCATAAGGTTGAGGTGAAGGTACAGAGGCTGAGAAGGTGATCCCTCGTTTCTTCCTGGATACCACATAACTGGCATCTGGATGGTCCCGCAAAACCTTTCTTTCTAAGATTTTTCCAAGTCAGAATCTTTTTGTGATGAACCATCCACATAAACATCTTGGTTTTCATCTAGTGAGGGTGCTTCCCTAGGTCCTTCCAAATTTTATCCGGGTTTGAAAAATTGTAACCAGTGGCAATTTCTTTGGCTTCTTTGAGGTTGAAGGTGCCCTCACTGCTTCTCCCTTATCTAAGTTGATCTGTGAAAGTAGAGATCAAAATTTTCCTCTTTTCCAGGATTGTAGCAAGAGCTTCAGCCTGGGTCTTCAGAGGATTCTATTCACTATAAACTGGTACTTTCCATGTTCTCCATTTTTCCTTGTTCCTTGTCTTATCCCAAAAGTCACTCACCTTTTTTAGTCCTTTTTTGACAGTTTTCTCTTTGATAATATCCATTCCTTCTCTACTTAAGTTGGGTTCCTGCTTCCAGTTATCCTCCCAAAACTAGGCAAGGTTCCCATTTCCAATCTCCCAAAAGCTATGTTTCTGAACTAAAGCTTTGTTCTCCCAAGCATTGTTCCAAATATGGGAGCTCCGGATATGTCCTGTCATTCTGATCAGGTCCCATTCTTGCCAGTCCTTTGCATATTTCTGTTTCCAAAGCTTGGCCCATGGGTTGCAAGATTCCTTTAGCCATCTCCACCAAAGCTTGGCCCCCAAAACTTTTTTGAGACTTTCCTGGTCATGGAGTCCTAGACCCCCATGAGGTTTGGGTTTGCAAAGTTTGTCCCAAGATACCAGAGCCCATTTTTTTTCCTCCCCTTTTCCTCAAAGAAAATCTCTTTGCATGTTCCCGATTTGTTGGGCTACTCCTCTAGGGATAGGAAGAGTCGAAAACATATATGTTGGAATAGATTGCAGGACCGCCTTTGTGAGAACGAGCCTGCCGGCTAGATTTAAAGATTTACTTGTCCATTTGTTGATTTTTTCCTTCAGTTTATTAGTCAATGGCTTCCAAACTTCCTTTCTCATAGGTTTGTCAGTGAGAGGTATTCCCAGATATTTGGAGGGGAGATGGTCTCTTTGAAAGCCGAGAATTCTGGAGAGGTTTCTCTGAATGGCAATATTTGTATTGAAAAAAATACTTTAGATTTTGAGAGACTTACCTCTGTCCCAGCTGCCAAGGAAAAATCTTGCAGAATTTGTTTGTAATATTTGGCTTCTTAGACCATTGGTATGCCCTGTAACATGGTGTCATCTACAAATTGCTGATGAGTCAGAGAGTTTCTGTCCTGGGTGAGCTTGATACCATGGATTGTGCCTTCCCTTTTGGCAGAAGTGATCGTTTTGCCTAATCCTTCCATCATAAGGATAAAGAGAAAGGGAGAGAGTGGATCTCCTTGCCTAAGACCTCTCAAGGGCCAAAAGGATCTAGATGGAGAACCATTGAGAAGGATAGAAAAGCTAGCAGATGTTACCAAAGCCATAACCCATCTTATCCAATTCTAGTCAAAGCCATATGCTATTAGAACTTCTTTGATGTATAACCAGCTTAGTTTGTCATAAGCTTTCGCTAGGTCCAGTTGAATGATCATCCCTGCTTGCTTATTATTCTTGAGAGAGTGCACTATTTCATGATCTTGAATAATGTTATTGAGAATTTTCCTTCCTTCTACATATCTAGTTTGCTCCTCCGACACGAGAGTTGGAAGAAGGGGCTTGAGTCTGTTTGCAATAACTTTGGAGATGATTTTGTATATTACATTATAGAGGGCTATGGGTCTGAATCGATCTGGAGTCATTTATTTATCTTGTTTAGGAATTAGGGCTATGAAGGAGGTATTTAGCGCTTTTAGAATTCTTTATGAAATTCTTGAGTCCTCCACCACCTCCAAAATGTCCTGTTTAACAATTTCCCAGCTTGCCTTGAAGAAGTCAACGTTGAAACCATCTGGTACAGGAGCTTTCCCATTGTGCATCTCATTTATTACTTCTTTTACCTCTTATTCTGTCACTGGTCTATTGAGATTATAATTATATTTCCTGGTCACCCGTTTTGGAATATGCTGCGTAAATCGTTTAATAGCTAGTGATCTGTCTAAGATAGGCTCCTCGGCTATATTTTAAAAATGTTCTACCAGAATGGATTCCATATCTTTGTGTGTGCTTAGCTCTTTCCCTTGAGGATCTATGAGATTTTTGATTCGATTATGAGCCCGATGTTCCATGGTTGATTTGTGAAAAAACCTTGTATTTCTTTCTCCGTCTTTAATCCATTGCACTCTTGATTTCTACGTCCAGAAGATTTCTTCCCGCTGACATCTGGTGTCCCATTCCTGTTGGAGAGAGTTAGCTTGCAATTTCCTATCCTCAGTGAAGCCTTCCTTGATAAGAATTTGGTTAATTTTATGTAGCTTTTGTTCCACTTATCTTTTGGCTTTAAAAATATTGCCAAACTCACTTTTGTTCCAATCTTTGAGTTTGACCTTAATGTGTTTGAGTCTCTGTTGCAGAATGAACATTTTCGTACCTTGAATAGGTAAATCTTCTATCCACCACTTATCAATATTGGAGATGAAGTTAGGGTGAGTAAGCCAAATATTTTCGAACCTAAAAGGTCTGTTCCTTGGAGTGCCAATAAAAGAAGCTTCTAGCTAAATTGGCCAGTGGTTCAACCCTCCAAAAGGAAGGATAAAAGCATTCAAGTTAGGTCTAGAGAGGAAGAGGTTCTCCGAGATGAGGAATTTATCTAGTTTTGAGGCAATTTGGGAAGCTCCTCCCCTTTTATTGTTCCATGTGAGGTTCCATTTGTTGTTTCTAAGTCCACTAGCCTCAAGTTGATTAGGAAGTTCGGGAAGGCAATAAAGTCTTTTCCTATAGTTCCTCCTTTTTTTTTCCGTAAGAGATTTGATCATTTTGAAATCTCCACCCAGAATCTAGGGCATTGCTGGGTGTCTCTCCCTTAGCTCCTCAAGTGAGGTGAGAAGCTTGAGTTTGTATTCAGATTTTTGAGGACCATAGACATTTGTAACCATATAGATTTCCTTGTCACCCAAAGGTTGGATAACTATTGAAAGGTAGTTCCTGGATGCTTCCGCATCCAGAATGCCAAATTTTTGAGGATTCCAAAGAGTAAGAATCCCACCCACTGTGTTATTGGCTTTGACTTCTAGGTGCTCATATTTACTGAGCCATTTGTTATGTATCTCTCGGACTTTATGTATTGAACATTTTGTTTCCTGTATGAATACCATATCTGGGTTTTCTTCTTTTAATCTGTTGCTGAGATTCCTCTGTTTCCTTTTACTTCCTAGACCCCTGAAATTCCAAGTTGTGAGATTCATATTGATGCGTTTTTGAGTGAGTACTAGTGAGATATTTCATCTTGCCTGAGTTGATCATGAGCCTTCCACACTCTATTAGTAGCTTATTTTGTCTCTTTCTTCCTCTTTTCCTGCCTGGGTTTTTGGTCGAGTGTCCTGATATTTCCTCCATTGATTTGAACCCTTTATGGTCATGGCTTTCATGGCTTCTTTTGATTCCTGAGGCTTTTGTCTAAAATCTCCAGAGGAAGAGCTATTGTACTCTGTCAAACTCCTTTTGTGGTAGGGAATCTATCCCTTTGTTGGTTCCCTGGTTTAAGAATTTCTCTAGATCAAGATTCTCCCTCTCAAGAATCTCATGTAGTTCTTGGTCCTCTGTCCCAACTTCACTTGGGGTCATCTCCTGGTCCCTGCTTAGTTCCATGTTGTTTGGTATGGTTTCCTGTTGTTCGCTATTTTCCTGTATTATTTCCATGTTGTCCTCCTTTTCCTTCTTTATGGGATGGTTGTCTAGTGTAACGACCTTTCCAATGTCCCCCCCTTCTTTTTCTAAAATTTCAAAATAGTTGCGACTTGCTAGTTTGTTTTCAATCTATTTTTTCTGGTAATTTCTTCCTCCTCCTTTCCCTCTGCCTCCCATATTGGTGAATCCTTAAGGATCTTTGCCTGTGTTGGTTCTCATATTATCCTCCCTTTTGTTTTATGGGTAGTCTCTAAAAAGGTGCCCATGTTCATGACATTTCTGACATCCAAAAGGGACATGTTCATAGTCCACCGCCTATACCTATTCCTCATCATAAACTTCTATGACAACTTCATCTGGGAGTGCTCCCGTTAGATCCATTTCCACACATATTTGTGTGAAGGAGGTATATTTTCCTCGCAGATTTGCCTCTGATACTTTTAGAAAATGTCCTAATTTATTTCCTATAGCTTTTAAGGATTCAAGCAACCAATAATCTTGAGGTAGGGAGTAAAGTCTTATCCATACCGGGACCGATGTGAACATTTCTCACTCTGGGACAAAGTTCATTACCCAGGGTCGCATATATAGTCCTGCAGCAGCATAGAAATAGGGTCCTCCTTCGAACACTCTGCCTTTGTCCTCTAGGGTGGTGAAAACCACTGTGAAGAAACCCTTGGACCCTAGATGCAGAGTTATATCTCCCTTTGGTTTCCAGTTGTTTCTTATCCATATGTATAGATTCTTCTCTGTGGGCCATATACCCATAAACTTGCATATAATAGCATAAGTCACCATGTGATCTCTGTGCTCCTGCAGTGTAGGATCATTCAGAACCACCCGGGGTTTGATGGCAGACTTGGGCTTATAGGGTCCTGCTGCAGATTTGTACACATTTTTCTGACTGTTGTCCTTTGGTCTCTCCTCCCTTCTGACCACCCTGTGAGTTTCTTCCTGTTCATCAGCTTTGCTACTTTCTGGTTCTCTTGAGTCTGTCTTCCTTTTTTCGGACTCCAAGGGTTTCCTGAATCCGTTCAAACTCATTTCCCTGCTTCTATTTGATATGACTTTACTGTAGGAGGTAGTGGAACTCCCTCCTCCTGGCCCCTCCATTGTTATCAACTCGCTCCTCTTGTTGCTCCCTACTCTAAACCCTAGCTCCAATGCAGCATAGTTCGGTTTCTACCTCTCTAAAGGTGAGCGGGCTTGGCCCCGGCAAGTCACTCCTCCGAAAAAAAAAATATAAATTCATTCCAAACCAAATTATTTTTATTTTTTGGCTTGTTAATGTGACTTTATGAGCTTCAGAAAAATGGTTGCATATTTATTCTAATTTTTGGAGATGTGTTAAAATTTACTTAAAAAAATGTTTATTGTATCGTGAGTTTTTTGTTATTTAAAATTTAATTTTTAAATGTATAAATGAATTTAACATCTTGAATTTTTTTTTTAGATAGTTTCATTATGGAGATATCACAATTCAAATTTAAAATCACAATTTAAATTTATGCGAGAGAAGGGGTTGTTAAATCTCCATAGCTAGAGCCTCATCAACACCTTTATGATGTATAGCTCGGTCATATCAAACACTTACACATGGCCACATACATGTTTGTTTGGCCTATCAATCCCATTCTACCTCAGTGAGGATTTTAACAATTCAAAATATTGTTCTATTGTTAATTATATTTTGTATTCTTATTTATTTACATTTTTGTTTTTATTAGAGTTGACAATTTTTTATTAATTAAATTTGTATTTTAAAAAGACACGTGTCAAATCTATGTTGAACATGAACATACTTACACATCGCCCTCATATTGGGTTGTAGAATGTGCCTCTCAGTGCAACAAATCCTTTAGAGTTTGAATTCTGTATCAACATCCACCAAGTCTCTAATGTGACAATTAGAGTGTTATTTAGCTCACAAATGATCTAGTTGAACATTAGTATATCAAACATGTTGAATTACATATTCACTTCATTTAGAATATTATTTAAAAATGCACCCTTTAATTGATTTATTAACATATGGATGATCAAGTACTTACTAAAATTTTCATGATACCCCTCATGGAGGCCAATTTCTTAAAGCTTTAGGTGATGTGAGGAGTTAATAAAATTTTCATTAAGGGTTATAATTCCTAATGCATATTTCCTTCTCCTTTGTATGTCCTTGAATTCAATCCCAGTTTTTTCTTAAGGGGTGATGTTAAGATATTTTGACATGAGGTGTTTCTTAAGGTTCAACTTGGTTTAATCTCTTTTTAGGATAAAGTGTGCTTTTAATAAGCTTTTATATTTCATTAGTCCAATGGTTATAATTATGCTCTACACATGAGTGATGTGACAATTTAAACATCTCTTATAGTTAATGACACTTGACATATGGATTAGCAATAATTAATGACACTTGATATGTGGATTAACAAGTGATTGGTTCATGATATTTGTTTAATGATCATGGAGAGTCATTTCTCAATGATGTAATTGAGAGATGTTCTTGTAAATTACCTTTGCACATTAATAAATTGCTTAAATTTCTTTCTTTGTTTATATCATTGAGAGTTTTAACTACATAAAAAATCATGTCCTAATTATCAATTGCTGTATACTAAGTTTTTGTCTTAAAATATCTACCTTGTATCACAGTATACTTTATATTTTGAATAAGGTCATTTTAGGTATGTTACATTTTTGTCTTAAAATATATGCTTGGAAAATATACTTTATTTTGAAAAAGGATAACCATTGGAGGAAGAGTATATGCACTACTTAGCTTTCCCAATTAAACTAGAAAAAATATTGACTAGTAAGTAAAGATAGTTATGAACCTAAATAGGTGGTTGTAACTTTTTCTCTAGTATGGAACTTGTTCTTTTTGCTTAATAAGATATTCTAATACAAATCATCGAAATCTTCGTTATACCATTGAATATAAGCAACTAATTCAAATACATATTTAGCACTGGCAAAAAATTCAACTCATGATCTAACTCCAATTCCTCTCAAACCTAATAAATTAAAATTAACCATTTGGTAATTCAATTTTGATTTGAATTTTAATTATATATCATCTCACTATCTAAATAGTCCAAACATAATATATATATATATATATATATATATATATATATATATATATATATATATATATATATATATATATATATATAAACACTAATTAATACATACTTGTCATCTTAACGTCTGCTAGAATCCAATTTGATGGAGGAACTAATTGTTCACACAACCCTGTGGGCAAAGGCATCGCCCCTGTCACGCCCCTACCTTGATGGTCTCTTCCAACCACACATAGGCGGGTGCGGCATTGCCAAACTTTCGTTTCACCAATACACAAGTACACAAACTACACCTACTCAACACTTAGTCAAATTTCTTCAAGTGTTCATAATGTAGCAGAAATAACATTCATTCATTTATCTTCTTCAATTATATGCAGCGGAATAAAATCATCATCATAACAAAATTACACACATTTATATAGGAGGGGCAAATCCCTGTTAAGTATGCACAATAATGTATAAATTTGCAAATACTTTACAAATTATAAATTTTCCAAAATTGTGCTGCTACCCAAAGTTTCCCTGCACACTTTTCCCAAGTCACCCGGCGGTTGTGCATCGGTCGTTCAGATTGTGCCCGTTGCACTGCTACTACCATCGTCCGCACTGCACTACTCGTGCTTTTCCAGAAACCCCAAATTATGTGTTGCCAAAATCGTCCTGCAACACTCTATCGATTATGCTCGAGTTCACAACCTGCATGCGACACTTCTTTCAATTCTTCCCAAATTACAGTCTGTGTGCAAGGCCCCTGTCCTGCCCGTCGTGCGGGCACATCGCCTAACCATAGTGCGACGACACCTAGCCTACCTGCGCCCTTGTTGCGGCATGCACAAAACTCGCCGAACTGTTGTCTACCGAAGCTAGAACCTTTGCACTCCTTTATTCGACTTGCGCCTCACCTCTGCCTTTGCCCTTTGGTTTCCTTCCCTTTCTCTTCTTCACATTGTTCAAGTGTTGAACGAGTTTCTTGGTCGATGGTTGAACTCCATCAACTCTTTGCCAATATATATGACCTTTTGCTGAATGCTTTTCTCTAGCGGACCTGCCAATTTGTGGTATAAATGGGTCGGCCCATCCACAAATGCATGCAATTGACCTGCCAAACGACACACCTGTTCGTGAAGTGTCGCGCCTATTCACGGGTCAACCAGCCCACATGACTTGCCCATTGCACATCGGTCGCCCGTCGCACACGACTTTCCCATCGTACATCGGTCACCCGTCGCACACGACTCGCCCATCTCACATGGATCACTTGTCTCGTCGGGTGAGTTCCCACTCATCACGATGTGCTTGCCCATCTGTCGCACATAACTGACCGCTACCCCCGAGTCGCCTTTAACCAACGATGGGTCACACATAACCGGACATCTCACCTCCAAGTTTACTTTAACCAAACACTCCACCCGAGTCGCCTTTATCTGAACGCAAGCACCCGTGGCATATCTAGGCGGGCCCGTACTACAACTTCGGTTTTTCAACTCGCTGGGTCGTTGTCAACTTGAAGTCAGGAGAACCCCCTTCCCACAGCACAATACTTACATGACATATTTTTTAAAAACCTTTTTCCATATATATATATATATATATATATATTATTTTTTAATTCTATTTCAATCATTTGATATATATATATATATATGTAATCATATATATATATATATATATATATATATATATATATATCGAGAGGTGTATTTTACCATACAATATAAGTGTGATATATAATTCTATTTGGCGAGATGATGTGTAATTTCATCTATTCCCAAATGTGAGTTGACATGTGTTTCTCCTTACAGAAAAATAAAATACTTTCTAAATAGAAAAATAACATTGGCTATAATAAAAAAACAAAAATAAATATGTATGTTTAGTTACTTTTAATTAAAAGTATTATAAAACAACAATCTCAATCTCACAATGGTCGCTCGATTTATTGTTGATATTACAACTCAATGTGATAAAAATATCTCACTCATTTTTAGTCATAAATAAAATATTTTGATGTCATGACTTAATATAATTTCATATCAACTTTAAAAAATGATAAAGTAATTAGAAGTAAAAAAAAAAAAAATCTGAGTAAGAAATTTAAAACTTATATTTTTCAAAAATATTTCAACACATGATTTAAATAAACTATTTGAAAAATTATATACAATTTTTTGTAGATATCAATTTTATATAAAAAAAGAAATGTAAAAAAATATATTTTAATATTTATATATGAAATATTCAATGTTCAAAGAAAAAAAAAAAATTCAATGTATACAATTTAAATATTTAAAAATTACACATTGTATATATATGGAGAGAAAAAAACCACTCTAGATTCATTGGTATGTATAAGGGATGAGAGGAATGGATTTAAATAAACTATTTCAAAATTTATCAATAATTTATGTGATATCAAATACCATTTAAACAATGAAAAATTACACATTGTATATTTATAGAGAGAACCACTACAAATTCATTAAGAGATGAGAGGAATGGATTTAAATAAACTATTTAAAAAGCAATGTTACTAATTTATGTGAATATCAACTTTATTGTCGAAGGCTTCTTATTTCAACTTAAGGTGGATGGGGATTTGTTGATTTTTAATTTTATTTTTTTAATTAAGGGCTTAGATTGATTCTCAAGGGAATATCCTCAGCACTACTCGTTCTTTGCTGGAAACCCCAAATTATGTGTTGCCAAAATCGTCCTGCAACACTCTATCGATTATGCCGGAGTTCACAAGCTGTCCTGCCTGTCGTGCGGGCACATCGCCTAACCATAGTGCGACGACACCTAGCCTACCTGTGCCATTGTTGCGGCATGCACAAAACTCGCCGAACTGTTGTCTGCCAAAGCTAGAACCTTTGTACTCCTTTATTCGACTTGCGCCTCACCTCTGCCTTTGCCCTTTGGTTTCCTTCCGTTTCTCTTCTTCACATTGTTAAAGTGTTGAACGAGTTTCATGGTCGATGGTTGAAATCCAACAACTCTTTGCCAATATATACGGCCTTTCGCTAAATGATTTTCTCTAGCAAACATGCCAATTGGTGCTATACATGGGTCGGCCCTACCACAAATGCATGCAATTGACTTGCCAAACGACACACCTGTTCGTGAAGTGTCGCGCCTATTCACGGGTCAACCAGCCCACATGACTTGCCCATTGCACATCAATAGCCCGTCGCACATGACTTTCCCATCATACATCGGTCACCCGTTGCACACGACTCGCCCATCTCACATCGATCACTTGTCTCATCGGGTGAGCACCCGCTCATCATGATGTGCTTGCCCATCTGTCGCACATAACTGACCACTACCCCCGAGTCGCCTTTAACCAACGATGGGTCACACATAACTGGACATCTCGCCTCCAGGTTGCCTTTAACTGAACACTCCACTCGAGCCGCCTTTATCTGAACGCGGGCGCCCGTGGCATACCTAGGCAGGCCCGTACTACAACTTTGGTTTTTCGACTCCCTGGGCTATTTTCGACTCGAAGTCGGGAGAACCCCCTTCCCACAACACAATACATACATGACATATTTTTTTAAAACCTTTTCCATATATATATATATATATATATATATATATATATATATATATATATATATATATATATATATATATATATATATATATATAGATATATATATATATATATATATATATATATATATATATATATATATATATATGTATGTATGTATTATTTTTTAATTCTATTTCAATCATTTGATATATATATATATATATATATAGAGGTGTATTTTACCATACAATATAAGTGTGATATGTAATTCTATTTCATGAGATGATGTGTAATTTCATCTATTCCCAAATGTGAGTTGACATGTGTTTCTCTTTACAGAAAAATAAAATATTTTCTAAATAGGAAAATAACATTGGCTATAATAAAAAACAAAAATAAATATGTATGTTTAGTTACTTTTAATTAAAAGTATTATAAAACAACAATCTCAATCTCACAATGGTTGCTCGATTTATTGTTGATATTACAACTCAATGTGATAAAAATATCTCACTCATTTTTAGTCATAAATAAAATATTTTGATGTCATGACTTAATATAATTTCATATCAACTTTAAAAAATGATAAAGTAATTAGAAGTAAAAAAAAAATATGAGTAAGAAATTTAAAACTTATATTTTTCAAAAATATTTCAACACCTAATTTAAATAAACTATTTGAAAAATTATATACAAATTTTTTTAGATATCAATTTTATATAAAAAATAAAAGTAAAAAAAAATATTTTAATATTTATATATGAAATATTCAATAAGAAAAGAATAAAAATTCAATGTATACAATTTAAATCTTTAAAAATTACACATTGTATATATATGGAGAGAAAAAACCACTCTAGATTCATTGGTATGTATAAGGGATGAGAGGAATAGATTTAAATAAACTATTTTGAAAATTTATCAATAATTTATGTGATATCAAATACCATTTAAACAATGAAAAATTACACATTGTATATTTATAGAGAGAACCACTACAAATTCATTAAGAGATGAGAGGAATGGATTTAAATAAACTATTTAAAAAGCAATGTTACTAATTTATGTGAATATCAACTTTGTCGAAGGCTTCTTATTTCAACTTAAGGTGGATGGGGATTTGTTGATTTTTTATTTTATTTTTTAAATTAAGGGCTTAGATTGATTCTCAGGGGAATATGCTTAGCACTACTTGTGCTTTGCCAGAAACCCCAAATTATGTGTTGCCAAAATCGTCCTGCAACACTCTATCGATTATGCCCGAGTGCACAACCTGCATGCAGCACTTCTTTCATTTCTTCCCAAATTACAGTCTGTGTGCAAGGCCCCTGTCCTGCCCGTCGTGCGGGCACATCGCCTAACCATAGTGCGACGACACCTAGCCTACCTGCGCCCTTGTTGCGGCATGCACAAAACTCGCCGAACTGTTGTCTACCGAAGCTAGAACCTTTGCACTCCTTTATTCGACTTGCGCCTCACCTCTTCCTTTGCCCTTTGGTTTCCTTCCCTTTCTCTTCTTCACATTGTTCAAGTGTTGAACGAGTTTCTTGGTCGATGGTTGAACTCCATCAACTCTTTGCCAATATATATGACCTTTTGCTGAATGCTTTTCTCTAGCGGACCTGCCAATTTGTGGTATAAATGGGTCGGCCCATCCACAAATTCATGCAATTGACCTGCCAAACGACACACCTGTTCGTGAAGTTTCGCGCCTATTCACGAGTCAACCAGCACACATGACTTGCCCATTGTACACCGGTCGCCTATCGCACACGACTTTCCCATCGTACATTAGTCACCCATCGCACACGACTCGCCCATCTCACATTGATCACTTGTCTCGTCGATTGAGCGTCCGCTCATCACGATGTGCTTGCCCATCTATCGCACATAACTGACTGCTACCCTCGAGTCACCTTTAACCAACGATGGGTCGCACAAATCCAGACATCTTGCCTCCAAGTTGCCTTTAACCGAACACTCCACCCGAGTCGACTTTATCTAAACGCGGGCGCCCGTGGCATATCTAGGCGGGCCCGTACCACAACTTCGGTTTTTCGACTCCCTGGGCTGTTTTCAACTCGAAGTCGGGAGAACCCCCTTCCCACAGGGCAATACTTACATGACATATTTTTTTAAAACCTTTTCCATATATATATATATATATATAATTTTTTAATTCTATTTCAATCATTATATATATATATATATATATATATATATATATATATATATATATATATCTCGAGAGGTGTATTTTACCATACAATATAAGTGTGATATGTAATTCTATTTGGCGAGATGATGTGTAATTTCATCTATTCCCAAATGTGAGTTGACATGTGTTTCTCCTTACAGAAAAATAAAATATTTTCTAAGTAGAAAAATAACATTGGCTATAATAAAATAACAAAAATAAATATGTATGTTTAGTTACTTTTAATTGAAAGTATTATAAAACAACAATCTCAAACTCACAATGGTTGCTCGATTTATTGTTGATATTACAACTCAATGTTATAAAAATATCTCACTCAGTTTTAGTCATAAATAAAATATTTTGATGTCATGACTTAATATAA
This sequence comes from Pinus tabuliformis, assembly GCA_031772625.1. Classification (NCBI taxonomy): domain Eukaryota; kingdom Viridiplantae; phylum Streptophyta; class Pinopsida; order Pinales; family Pinaceae; genus Pinus; species Pinus tabuliformis. Next base: position 435,700,929 of record CM062812.1, read on the forward strand.
TTTCATATCAACTTTAAAAAATGATAAAGTAATTAGAAGTAAAAAAAAATATGAGTAAGAAATTTAAAACTTATATTTTTCAAAAATATTTCACCATGTGATTTAAATAAACTATTTGAAAAATTATATACAAATTTGTGTAGATATCAATTTTATATAAAAAAGAAACGTAAAAAAAAAATATTTTAGTATTTATATATGAAATATTCAATGATCAAAAGAAAAAAATAAAAATTCAATGTATACAATTTAAATATTTAAAAATTACACATTGTATATATATGGAGAGAAAAAACCACTCTAGATTCATTGGTATGTATAAGGGATGAGAGGAATGGATTTAAATAAACTATTTGAAAATTTATCAATAATTTATGTGATATCAAATACCATTTAAACAATGAAAAATTACACATTGTATATTTATAGAGAGAACCACTACAGATTCATTAAGAGATGAGAGGAATGGATTTAAATAAACTATTTTAAAAGCAATGTTACTAATTTATGTGAATATCAACTTTATTGTTGAAGGCTTCTTATTTCAACTTAAGGTGGTTGGGGATTTGTTGATTTTTTATTTTATTTTTTTAATTAAGGGCTTAGATTGATTCTCAGGTGAATATGCTCAGCATATGCTTAGTTTTAATGTTGATCAACGGTTGCAGTGTATTACAGATTTTGTTAGGTTGCATTGGTTTTTAATAAATTAAAAAATCAATGGTTGTAGTGTATTACAGATTTTGTGAGGTTGCATTGGCTTTTAATAAATTAAAAAATTATATTCGCTCCCCGTGCACACTAATTTCCTAAGGATTTGAGATTATTCCAATTCTAATAAGTTCCTCCATGATAAGTTTGTCATTATTATTTATAACATTCATTTCTATTTAAGAAAATTTTATTTAGCAAAATGGTCCATTACTTTTAATAAATTAAAAAAACTAGATTAGTGGCTCCCCATCCACTAATTTCGTAGAGATTTGAGATTATTCAAATTCTAATAAATTCCTCCATGATAAGTTCTTCATTATTATCTATAACATTCATTTATATATAGACAAATTTATTTTAGTAAAATGATCTATTTTACAATAAAATGTGTAATTCCTTTTAATATTTTTAATGTAGTTGTACTAATATATATGTGTATTTAAAAAATAATATATCATAAGAACATATTTTAATGTTGTATATAATTGAATCTCGGGAAAGTTCAAGTAAAAACGGGATTCGATTTGCTTACAAAGATGAGTCGGGATTTCAATCACCGAAATTGCCTGTCATTTAACTATTAACATGCCTGTTCTTGCCATCAGTCAGCACGAAACGAAGATACAGGGATATGGAGCGCCATTAAACAGTCCACAAGTCTCACCATTAGCCAGGTAAACGCCGAAACTACACCATGATTCCATAAATAATAAATGTAAGGGTTAGATAAATAGTAGTGAATTAATGAAGCAAACAACTATGCGATAAAGAACAGATCTGCTCATAGGTGTAATTGCATAAATCAAGGATTTGAGTGAAGCACGTAAATCATGCAAAACGACCAGTAGAATACACCTATATGAACAATGCAACATTTCGACCACATTTTGCATGCAAAATGCGTCATTCAAAAGTTTTTGGGACCATATGCGTGTTTTGTATTGCAGAAACAGAGTTTTTTTGGGCTGTATTACGTGTTGTGTAGAGCAGGGGATGAATTTTTTTTAAAGTGTTGTTTCATAAACAGGGGTTTTATTGCATAAGAGTTTTTTTTTTGCTGTTACACAAGATTATATTGCGTGTTGTTGTCAAACAGGGTTTATAATGTGAAAAGCAATTCGTTGATTATAAGCAGTGAAGTGTTGTATATTGGTTACTGCATGTTGATTGTATAAACAATAAGGTACGAGTGCACATACAATGGCTTCAATTCAACAATCAAGAAATGAAGAAGCGACTCTAGTTTGATGTCATAGGAATATGTTAAGAAAAACGAAAATTGAAAGGAGGAATTATGATATGATTTCGTTTTTTTGTATATTTCTTTTCCAAAATAGAGTTCAATTTCTTTCTTACAGAAGTGTGTATAAAGATGGATATTTTGTTTGCATGAACAGAGCAGAGATGCTGCAAAGACAAAGACAAAGGAGTTTTTTAAAATTTTTGATGAAACAGGGGATAGAATATAAGAAATAGATTAATAAAAACATGTTTATTATGTTTTTATAATCTTTTTATATCAAAACTTTGTATTTGCGGAAGAAGTAACTTCATATTTTTGAGGATTGGTCTCATCTCTTTGTCAAGGGCATTAGAAAAGAGGTAAGCAGGATACTGGAGAAACATTTGAAGAAAAATTGATTTCAAATTGAATGATCATTCAATCTCAGAAATGCATTTCAATTTTGAGAAGCTACTATTTTTCATTGCTTTTTCTGGGCAAATGAAACTGAAATTTGAAAAACGAAAACATGGGTTTTCTTCAAAATGAGCCTAATTAGGCTCTACGTGGGCAATTTTCTCAAATTCATTTCTATTTGGGATATTTTTATGGTTCTTTTGACCCATATTTTGCAGATTGCATGGGTAAACCAGTGGCTAAATTGAAAGTGAATGCCTAGACATAAAAAAAATTGCTTCTTTTAGTGAGATGTAAGAGCAACTGGATATTGGATCCTTTGAGTAAAATTGTTGATATTGCTAATTTGAGAGGGACATGAATCCTATGTCAGAATGTATTGCAAAATTCAAGTTTTATTTGTTGTCTTCTCTGAAGCTGCTCATCCAGAATGATATATTGGCATTTTATCATCAGAGGAGGAATAGTGTAAAGTTTTTGAATTTGTATGTTGATGGTGAAACCTCATCACACATCGAAGACATTCTTGTTCCCATCACTCCAGAATACATAGCCCAAGCCATAATTTTTCCACTGATAGGTAAAGAATGTCATCTACAAGAAAAGAGAAGAAGTACATGAAAGCATAGATATCCTTTTACAGGTAGCTCAAGAGAAAGCTTCATCTTCAAGGGACAGAGCCACAGGTACATCAGTAGATCAGTCAGCATATAGAAGTAAAAGGTCAAAAGGAAGAAACAAGCATGAGGACATGCTTGAAGATCAGCAAGGGGGAGATGTTGGCCCTCAGTTTTGGTCTATTTTTGCTTAAGGAAACTTACTTAATATTTATATTTTCCATCCATTTTCCATCACATCCATCTCATTTTGATGTATTTTATGCATATTCAGGTGTTTAATTTTAATTTTTCAATTTCTAGAAGTTTTTATGAAAATTGAGTTTCAAGTGCAATTTTTAACTGAATAAGAAATTCCTGTAATAACTATGTGGATGACATATTTGTAAAACACTTGGGCTTGAGCTGGATGCATGAATGGAAAGCTTGGGAACTAGGACTGAGCTAACTCCACTTGGTTCGGTCAGAACAAGCTTTATTAGGCCCGGTCAAGGCTGGTCAAACATGACTAGTCACCAGAAAATCCCTAGGAAATAGGGAAATTTTGAGATTTTATGGGATTGACCATATTTCTTGGGATGAATTGGATGAGTTCGACCTAGATAGGTGGATATGAGTAGATATGAGTGTTAGAGATAATATAGATTAGTTTGTTTCACAAAACCTCTATTTAAAGCCCAGATTTTGATGGCTTAAGAATGTAATTTATATGTAACTTTTGTATAAAACACTGTAAACTTTGAAACGGGAACTGATACTATTACCCGTTTCGTAGGGATAGCAAAAAAATGACCTGATTTTGAAAAGGGGTGATGCAGAACGAATATGTTTTTTTTAGAGCATAGTTTTTGGCACTTTATTTTTTTTATGTGCATTACGTTTTAGAATTGTTTTAAAATGGTAGTGATTTTCACGCTGATTTAAGAAAGTGAGTATTCTGCATCACCCCCTTTTTTTAAAAGACCTGTTTTTTGGCTTTAAATTTTCTAATGTATAAAATGTAAATAATTATTTTGTAAATTTGATCATTTTTGAAGTGGTCGTTTTCTTCACATTTTCTTGTTTTTTATTTTAATTTTAACCTTTTTTTAGTGAGGTTTTTATTGTTTTGCATTTTTAAATTAGGAGGTCGATATTTAGAATTTTCGATATTCTACATATTTATACATCCTTAATTAATTTTTCACTCCACATGAAATAATTGTTTCTAAAAAACAATATTTTTTAACAATGGACATAAAAATAACCATTTTTAACATAAATATAACTAAAAAACTATATGTTTTGATAATTTTTTGCTAGAATTGACATGTCAAAATCACAATTTTTATACGATAATTTTAACTAAAAAATGGTTAAATAATAGTTTTTTTTATGAATTTCATGTCAAAAAAATAATAATAATCACTTTTTTTTTTTCAAAAAATAATGATTAACTTAAAAATCAATGTGAAAATCACATATTACAAATATTTAACATATAACAACCCTAATTGAGTGTTTATTCTTCTCATAAAATGTCAAAGTCAAAACATTGCAAAGCTTGATTTCCAAGCATAACTTAAATTTAATCAACAATGTCACGTAATCCAAACTCTTCATCCTCTAGAGTTTCATCATTGTCTTCTTCCACAATATTTTCTGTTTCCTTTTGCTCATTTTCCTCTTCTAATGGGTATTTGATGTCTGTGAATCTCCGAATGTATGTCTTTCCAAACATTCCATGTAATGGTGGTTGGGGTTCCTTTGCCTTTTTTGCCACACGTGATTCACTAAAGTCCTCTTTCTTCAACCCAATTTCTTGCATTGCATCTCGAAGAAATTGAAGAGCATTAATTCCTTGCTGAATGAAAGGCTGAAATGTTTAGAAATTTTCTTGAATAACTATTTCAAATACCATTTAAGAAAAGATGGTAATGCAAGCACATACTCAACGCCCATGTCACCTCCTCAATGCCCATGTTACTTTTATAAAATAGAATGTATTTATCATTCTACTCAACATTCATTTTTATCAAAATTCAATATTTTCACAAACATGAATTCACTTTAAAACATTTTATATCAATTTTATACCAATTTTCAGAATTAATAAAACAAACTCAACTAACATAGCATGATCACATTCCAACTTCAAGTCATTAACTAAAATAGTCGAAAGACCCTCACCCTATATCTCAAGTCTTGAAGCACTTGGTTGCCTTCATTTACCAAACATTGCTTGCGTACGTTTGGACTTGATTTGGTTTATAACAATTTGCTTAGCCAAAGAGAGCAGGGAATCCATTTGTGATTATTTACAGATTTGCAAATGGAAAATGCAGCTATTTTATGCAATCAACGAAGAATTGCAAATTGCAAATTATAGATTTGCAAATGAAAAATATAAACTATTTTATCTCATCAGAAATATAAAATATAAAATATAAACTATTTTATCCAAACTATACTCACCAGAAACTACAGTAAATAAATGGGAAACCTACATGAATAAAACAAAACTACAATGCAATTTAATTGGTCAAAATAAAATAAAACTACAATGCAATTTAACTCATCAAAATAAAACAAAACTACCTTGCAATTAGATTGAGACTACACTTATTGAGAAATCAGTAGGTGTATGTGTAATCTTTAAAATATCCAAATCGATTTCCCATGTTTTATAATCTATGGGTTTATCCATGAATTCTCACCATATCCCAAAATCGACAAAGAATGGATTTACGAGACTAATAAATCATATTGTGTTTCATTGATTTATTGTATCTAGCTTCCTTTTAAGATGCTTATGGGCCCTTCAAATTCTTTTCTCTTGAATAAATAAATATTTGACATTTTCACCATTTATGACAACAAATTTCCGCCCTCCTCTATTCTTATTTCATTACCTTCTTTTTGAATCTTGAACATTGGTTTTGTCCCATCCTCTTTTTTCGCCTTAGATATTAACTTCTAGGTTTTCTTAGGCTTCCACCCCCTTATTTTATCATACCCATATTACCTTATTTCGCAATACACCTCTTAAAATATTGTGCCATGGAATATCGATCATCTAAAAGGAACTTTCCAATAGTCCAAATGTTGATTGAATATTTATTTTCCCTATTACATGGATATGTCCTTTGGATGGAGTTCCAAATCAACTAATAGTTGAATAAATATCCTATCCACCATGGTTCAATACTCTTATTCAAGGTTGATGTATTCCAATAAAGTCCATTTCCAATAATTTCCAATATATCTCTCATCTAAAGCTCCATCGAGAGACCAAGAAACAACATCCAAACCAGTCATATGAAGAAGGGTCTAGTTTGAGGATTGAACATTGACCTCCAACATTTTAGAAATATCATAATAGACCCCCAAACCAACAAGTTATTAGAATAATTTCAATATCCTTCTTACTTTTGAATTTGAATGAGAGTCATTCTTACATTATAATGTGGAATTTTTGGACATATTCGAGGACATCAAATGAATTATCTTCTGACCACCTTCATAAAGATTCTCATTTAACCTATTTTTTGATAAGGCGCCTCATGACAACTTTCTCTATAATAATTTTAATTACCTTCATTCCTACATCTCCTCTAATGGCCAATTTTAATTTATTTCTCGTCCTTTAACAATTCCTCATTTTCTTAACACCTACTGATTTCTCAATATCTCTCATTATCATTTCTCTTTTTGGAAATCTCGACTGTTCGTCTCTTCAAGTAGGTAGCCACACGAAGAACTTTCCCTTGCAATGGAAGGTAGTAGATTCAACGTAGTTGTAACACTAGGGAGGCCTCTTCTAGTAGGTCACGGGAAGAAAGGAATGTACCTTCATGCACCAGTTCCTCAAATGGCACCAGAACTCCCACCACTTTCAGATTTAATGAGACGACCTGGAGAGGGTCGAGTAGGTAGACCTATAGATCTACTCACTAACCATTTCCAGACTCATTTCATTACCATGTAAGCAAATTCCATTCTAGAGCTTTAGTGACTTCGTTCTGCACTTCTTTTTCAGATTTGATGAGAAAAACAGAATATGTCGCATAGTACTGCGAATGTTGCAGATGACAATTACTAATAGTGGACGTGGCAGTCTAGATCGACGAACTATTAACAACAAGGATATTTGCAGAAAATCATGGACAATGCCAAAGAAATGTCGGAAATGAATGTCAAAAACTTTGCATAAGAGGGATAAAGAAACATTTTTTCTATGGGAAGAATCGTCGGGTGGTGGGGCGATTCTGAGAATCCCACCGCCCCGCCACCAGTGGTGGTGGCGGGGCGATTCTCAGAATCGCCCCACCACCTTAGTTTTTTAAATTGACAACAAGATTATCCATTAATTCAATGTGCAGTTCATAATCCATTTCCTAATCAGGACCACTGGACCAGACCAGACCAAACCAGACCGGATCGTCTCAGTTTAGATCTCTGGTGCACTGGACCAGACCGTAAATCGTTTGAGACAAGGAGTCCAGAGATGTACCGTAAGCAGATCGTTTCGTTTCAGTTGCTGCTTTACCTGACAAGTTATTTAAGAGATTCTTGGCAGACTCTTGAAAGTCACCAGGGATGAAGATCCCCGTGTCCTGATGTCTGAAGCGCTCAGTGAAATTAGACCCTAAACCTGTGTCCAGTTTTCCGATGAAACTATAGTTTTCATAACGTAAGAAGCAGTGAAAAGGCCAAATACTAGCAGTTAAAACTTTCTCTCTGAAATTGGATGAATGTATGCTCTGTTTTCTCAGAGGCATAATTCGCGCATTTCATTCACAACTATTATTTTCTTTAATAATCTATTCTCGCAGACTGTGCTCACCTATATACCATTATATTGTATGGTATCTTATATGTGATGATTCATCATATCATATTTGGAAATATACCATAAGGGCTTGCTAGGCCGTCAACTCTGCAATATCTATTCTTTTCGCCCCAGCCCGTCGACGCTCGAGATTAGGATTATGGTAGAATCGTGGAGAATAGCGAAACATCAGAGTTTGAGTGGAGGCAGATCGCGGTCCAATTTTACCTGGAAGGATGGAATTAAGGTGCAACCATATCTCTGGCCATTGCTCTCAATGGCCATACACTTATGTTCTTCTAGTTGAAGGATTAATCAAAATTTCCAGATTCTTTGAACCTTATTAACTCATAATCCTAAAGAGTTAATTTTAGTTTTTGAAAAATTTATGAATTTCAATAAAAAAAAATGTATTTGCTAAATTAAATTATGTGAATTTTGAAATAATTGACATTCTTAATCTGTTATGGATTGAGTAGCTGCTACCCAAAATTTTTAAGCAATAAAATTCAATTCACTTAAAGCTTTAAACCACACAAACCTTAACATAACTGAAATTTTATCCCTAAAATTTCAAACCAAAAACCTTTACACAATACACAGAATGCATTAAATACATTAACTAAACAGGCTGTTCTTTATCCTATATTATTTAGAAAAACAAAACCATCCCCACCTGTTTATTCAAAGGTGTATTGAAATTTGAAAACTCTATCAAACAACGAATTTAGATGGGTGTGTGATAGCTTTCAATAATATGCAATACCTACGGGTTCATATATTCATGTGAAGCAATACCTACCTTGGTATCCCCTTCGAAATTGAGCGGACTTCAGTCTTCTCCCAGTTTCGAACGCGCATACGATTAACACCGGAACCAGGCCACCCACAATACCTAAAATTATGTGGGTTCTTTTCTGTGAATACTTGATCTGTGTATGATTAGCTGAACCTTCCACAGGGACTGCTGGAAGCACGGACGAATTATAGAAGGGATATATTTCATAACGAAGTATGCAGCTTCGGCTCCAATACTGAACTCCTGCAGTCGGATCAGATGTGAATATTTTATTGATTGAGAAGGCTAGACATGTGTTGCAGTCGTCTGTGTTTAGATCTCTGGTGCACTGGACCAGACCGTAAATCGTTTGAGAAAACGAGTCTAGGGCAGTACCATAAGCAGATCGTTTCGTGTCATTTGCTGCTTCCCCTGACAATTTGTTTAAGAGATTCTTAGCAGACGCTTGAAAGTCAGTCGGGATAAAGACACCCGTGTCCCCGCCAAATGGCTCCGCGTAATTAGCCCCAACATCTGTCTGCATTATTCCGATGAAACTGTAGTTTTGATAACGTAAGAAGCAGTGAAAAGGCCAAGTACGAGCGCCAACGGTTCTCCCACATTTTTGTCGGATGGTAGTCCTTGCCAATTGCAAGCAAGTGTAGCATTGGTCGACTGTCATGTCTGCCCTGCACTGGAAGAGGCCATATACTCCACCAGAAACGGAGGTGTTAAACCCAGTTTGGTTTGCCCCTTGAGCGGAATCAGGTATTAGGAAATGGATTCTGAACTGCACATTGAATTAATGGATAATCCTATTGTCAATTTAAAAAACTAAGGTGGTGGGGCGATCCTGAGAATCGCCCCACCACCAGGCAGGGCGATTCTCCGAATCGTGCCACCACCTTAGTTTTTTAAATTGACAACAGGATTATCCATTAATTCAATGTGAAGTTCAAAATCCCCTGCAAATATATGTTCTCAGAGATATGCAGAATGGCAAAGCACCATGCCCGGATGGTTTCAATGTGGATTTTTTTAAAGCTTGCTGGAATATAGTTAAACAAGATATTTTGCAGGTTGTGGAGGATTCCAGGGTGAACAGAACCATCCTGAGAGCGCTCAATACCTCCTTCATCGCCCTGATACCTAAACAGGATAACGCTCAAACACCGGAGAAGTATAGACCCATAGCTTTATGCAATGTGGTTTACAAGATAATATCCAAGGTAGTGGCCAATAGACTCAAACCTCTACTCCCTGTTCTGGTTTCAGGGGAACAATCCGGTTATGTGGAAGGCAGACAAATTCTTGACAACATCATTCAAGCTCAAGAGGTGGTTCACTCTTTATCAAGCAAGAAGCAGGCGGGCATGATTATGCAATTGGATATAGCCAAAGCTTATGATAAAGTGAACTGGCTCTATATCAAAAGAATTCTTATTGCTTTTGGATTTGATCATAACTGGGTCAGATGGGTAATGGCTCTGGTGACTTCTCCCAGCTTTTCAATTTTAGTAAATGGCTCTCCCTCTAAGATTTTTAATCCTTCAAGAGGACTCAGACAGGGAGACCCGCTCTCTCCCTTTCTCTTCATCCTCATGATGGAAGGACTAGGATGGTCTATCAAGCATGCCAAAGTTACAGGAAAGATCAAGGGCCTGCAACTAACTGATAATGGTCAGGCCCTGACTCACCAACAATTTGTAGATGACACCATGTTATAGGGAATTCCTATAGTCAAAGAAGCTTTAGCCTACAAAAAAATCCTGAATCTCTTTGCCTTGGCTTCAGGTATGGAATTTAATCTCTCCAAATCAAAAATCTTTTTCTTCAATACCAATATTGCAATTCAGAAAAATATCTTCAGAGTTATAGGTTTTCAAAGGGATTTTCTGCCATCTAAATATTTGGGGTTCCCTCTCACTGCTAAACCAATGCTCAAGAGAATTTGGGAACCATTGATCAATAAGTTGCAGGATAAGGTCAGTAAATGGACCAGCAGATCTTTAAATCTTGCTGGCAGGTTGGTGCTTACAAAAGCAGTTCTACAAGTAATCCCTATATTTATGCTATCAGCCCTCCCAGCTCCAAAAGGAGTCTTACAACAATTCAGAAATATTCAAAGAAACTTTCTTTGGGGAAAGGAGGAGAATAGGAAAAAATGGGCCTTAGTGTCTTGGGATAAAATTTGTAAACACAAAAACCACGGAGGGCTAGGCTTGGATGATCAGGAAATTCTCAGCAACGTTTTAGGGGCCAAACTTTGGTGGCGTTGGGTTCAGAATCCAAAGGCCCAATGGGCAAATATATGGAAAGAAAAATATGCTAGCTCCTGGCAAAATAGTGATCTCATAAGAATGTCAGGAATCATAAAGGGCTCACACATCCGGAACAAAGCCTCAGAGAATAGAAGTCTAGTTCAAGAAAATAGTTTATGGGAAATCAGAGAAGGAGATCAAGCTATTTTCTGGGAAGACAAGTGGCAACAAGAACCAATTGTGTTACAAGAGAGGTTCCTTGACCTTAAGCAGGAGACAGACACCCAAGAATTAATTAAGGTAAAGGACTACTGGGATCATACTCATCATACAAAAAAATGGAGAATCTGGAGACACATTGATTGCAGAAATAACAATCCCCTGAAAACAAAAGCAGAGGAACTCATGAAAATGGTGGAACAAAGGAAGATCTTAGTATCAGGGGGGCAAGACCAACTAAGATGGGGCAATAATAAAGAGGGAACCTTCAATCTTAAGGAAGCTAAAGGTATTCTCCAAGCGAGGGACCCCCAGGTTCAAGACAAAAAATGGCAGAATCTATGGAGGCACTAAGGGTGGATGAAAATCAATCTCTTCACGTGGTTGGTGCATCACAAGAAAATCTTAATTTGGGACAATATCAGGAAACGGGGGGTTCTAAGGCCTTCAAGATGCCAGCTCTGTGAAGCTCAAGAGGAAACAATTGAGCATATACTCAATAGCTGCATGTTTACCTCCTGGGTATGGGACATATTTGCCACTATTTTTCAACAAACCGATAAGGACAGATGGAGTATCAGCAATACCCTCAATAATTGGAGGAGAATTTTTTCGAATAATGATTGTCTCAATTCAACTTGGGCCCTGTTGTGGCCACCAACAACCCCCCTCCTTATTTAGTATTAGCAATAAGACTATTAAGTGGGGACCCTTAGTCAAAAAATTCAAAAAATCAACTCATATATCTTACTCCTTAAGAAACATCGCACAAAGAATGATAGGGCATTTCTTTGTGAGTCAAAATGATGAAATGCGAGATTGCGACACGAACTCCATCGCATTGCATACATTAATAAAAACTCACATTGGAAAACCTTAAAGAATCGCCGACATGCGATATCGCATATCGCATCTCGCAAAATTACATGAAAGACATATAACGATTTAACGATTAAGCGATCTGCGATCTTGCGACACTGCGATCTGCGATCTTGCGATAGCATGATCAAGCAATCTTGCGATAGCACAGCACGACAAAATTGTGATAATGTGACCTTGTGAAATGCGATACTGCGATGCAAATCGCAGAAACATTCCATCGCAGATTTTCTTGGCTCAATATTCAAGAAAAAGTTTTCCATAAACCAAGGACTGGATACGTGCTTTAATGATAATTAATGAATTATATGCCAGTTGTTAATGAAAGATGGTTTTGTGTCGCTCGAAGAGTCAGTTCACGTCAGGTGGCGTGTTTTTGCATATCTGTAACGTTTAAAGCTTTCCTGTCGTTATTTATTATCATTGCTCTCTCCTCACCTGTGAACTGCAGGAACGAAAAACAAAAGTTACACAAAGCAATGTGCAGGAAGCTATGAGGAAAAAGGGTAAAGCTCCAATGTTCAAAGACAGAGAAAAGACACCCTCATAAACGGATACCGCATGCAACAGAGCCGCAGATTCACAGAATGCTGCTGAGCAATCCATTACAGATCTTTCATATACGGCCATGGTTAAATGAGTATTGAACGATGCTGATATCAACAGGAAGTTTAATGCTCAAGGTCAAGAGCTCACGAAAGCATTATTTTTACAAATTTTGAAGCTTTATACCCGGTGAAGAAAAAGGCGCAAAAGGAGAAAAATGCATCAGAGAAGCCCAGATCAAAGAACGGAGGCAGTTTCAATTGCACGATTAGCGCCTAGCGCTAATCGCGCATCGCTGAGAAAATTGCTCAAAAATCAAAGCCTCTAACTGCTCAATCACTTGTAAGCCCGAAAAATGCAAGAAAGCAATGGTAAAGAACAAACTGGAAACAGAAAGCTAAAGAAAAGGCGGAAGCGATCCAAAGGGTTAACCAAGTGAACTGAGATTATTACTGGGCCTACACAGTAAATCCAAATAGTCAGAAGATGACTCTCAAATATATCATCGACTTTGCCGAGAAGGTGGTGCTAGCTCTTACCGATTCTGTTTGCTTAGCTCAACCAAAAGCGGAAGACAGTTAGCCGACTCTGACCAGGCAAATACTGAATGCTTTCAACATTAAGGAGCAAATGCATAAATAGTTAGATATTAGATTTAATTTTTAGAAATAGTTTTGTTTTATTTTTGCTTAGAAAAAGGCCGGTCATTTAAATCGTATCCTGAATATGTGTAATTAAGTTATTTAGTTAGTAGTATTTAAACCCTTCTCATGCATTTAGAGAAGGGTCCAGAAATTTATCAAAAACTTGTCCTCAGAATATGCACTTTTGCACCCTCAGAGGAGGTTTTGGTGAATGAATGGATCAAGAATTTTTGATGTTTGCATTTGATATATGCTATTGATGTTGCACTTCTATACTCTTAGTGGATGTTAGAGCAAGGAGAGATAAATCATTTTCGCTTGAAGCTCATGAGTAGGACTAGTCATAAATGGCACTTTTATCTCTTGACCATTACTACTTATGTGTTAAAGTGATATACGGTTTTTAGTTGTTTATGTATTATTGCATGAATTCCTGAGTTATGATTTGGCACTTTTATACAGTGATAGCTATTTATTTATGCTTAATGTATGAATAGCTCATTATGCGATATGTTTTTCACAACTGTTTCGTCTAACTTTTTATGTGAAGTGGTTCAGCTTTATTGATTTCCTTTCTTATAATCGTTGAATGATCTTTATTACCAGTTGTTATTTGAAATCTCTTTAGATCGCATAATAGAAGAATTGCATCCCAGGTTAGTATAGACTTAGATGTGTTGTTTATTAGATTACAATAGCATAGCATTAGATTAAAGTTAGAATTAGAATGTCTTAATTAGGAACTGTTAGATCAGCAACATCAAATTCTACACACACACACTCATAGATTGGGAAACTGGTCCCATTATCCCCAGTTGGACCCGCTATACCAAACGGATAAGGAGCTGCCAGCCAAGGTCCGGACCGGGCAGGTATCCCCCTTGTTGTCGACCTGATTTTCGGGGCTTCAACATATTTGGCGCTAGAAGGAGGGCCTGAACTATGAATGGCAAGTAAATCTAAATCTGAATACCATTCTGAGAGTAAATCGCCCTCACCATCTCCCCTGACTTCCCCATTACACTTAAATCCAGAGTTAGAAGTCGTTCGAGTATCAAGCGCTGCTACAAGCCTTGACATTTCAGAACAATCTACAGTTGAACTTCCTGAAGTCGAATCTCTGATTCACAAACTTCAGCGATTTTCCATTTCTCCTCAAAGGTCTGATAAATCTCAAGGCAACGTGACTTCGCAATATAACCTTGCTCATCCCCTAACCAGGCTAAAGAGTGAAAAATTTGGCGTTCAGCCAACCGAATTACCTCTTCCCACCAGGAAAAGAGCAAGGAAATCGTCTAAAGAGTCCGATAGCGAGACTCTTTCGTCAACATTGTCCATCTCAACATCTTCACCGCGAAGTCAACCATCCACTCCACCACTTCAGATCATCATCCATCCATCCACGAGAACCCCCACAACTCCTCTTCAATCATCTACAATCGTAGTATCCTCATCTTCCCAGCCACAGGGATCATCTTCTGCACTTTCCACTGTTAGTAGTTCAGCAATGGCCCAGTCTCCATGGAATAACCCTACGGTAGTCTTAATGCCTGCTCCCTTGAGTCAAATATCGGCCCATCCTGAGAAATGGCTGCCTAAATTTAATCCCGAGGCAGGCATGCTAGCAGAGGAGCACATAAATAACTTTATGCTATCCATTAATCTCAATGGGGTTACTAATGAAGATGTTGTTGTTCGACTCTTTCCTTATACTCTGCAAGGAACAATCGGGTCATGGCATTTTTCATTACCCTCCGGATCCATCACTAGTTGGGACATCTTCCAGGAGCAATTCTTGACCAAGTTTGGTGATGACAGGTCTACGGCAATGTTAATCAATGACCTATCCAACCTTAGGGCCGAATCTAGAGAGCCTATCAAAGATTTCAATTTACGTTTCAATAAAATCTTCAACAAAATTCCTACTGCTTCCCAGCCTAGTGAGTGGTATATCACCGCTCTACCATCAAACATAGCAATCTTCGTGGATAGGGCTATAAAACAACCTTAGCCGATAACATGAAAGAGCAATAGTAGTAGAGAAACGAATAATAGCCGTGGAAAAGAAATCTGCGATAGAAGAACGAAAATCCAAGAAAATCACCTTTAAGGAAGACTCCAAGAAGAAACAAGCAAAAGATCCATTCGATTTGGAAGGATTGCAGAAAGTTCTAAAGACCATGTCTAATGAAATGGTCGACATCAAAAAGAAAGTAGCAGAAACTTCTTCAAAAAAGCCCTACAGATTTTTTAAAAGAGGCCCTTCAACGGATTTAAAGCCACCCAATGCTAAATGAAATGCTGAATCCGAAGAAGAGGAAGAGGAAATTGCCACTGAAGGGCAGACTGATGAAGAAGAAGTTGTGGAATTACAAGGAATGTGGGATTTCATCCTCCCACAAGGAGAAGATCAAGAAGTATTCCCAGTTAGCACACGAAGCAAAAATCAGCTTGATCCTCCCAAACTACCCCTAAGCCAAAGAGCGCAAGCTCTGCAATAAAGGATAAAGTCGCAACAAAGAAAACGACATCTAAAGCGACTCAAACCAGCCCAGTCCAAACAGATGAAACAACTCCATCTAAAACACTGATCGTGTCGGATGAAATGGAGTACAATATTATAGAAGACATGAAAAAGACTAGGGCCAACATCACCCTTTACGAACTGAGCAAGTTAAAGCATCAACAGAAGATAATGATGAAAGAATTACATGCCATGCCAGTTGCACCTTTGCTTGCCGCTGTACTTTCTCAAGCTTCCCATAACATGGGAAAACCTCCAACTAACGCGATCAATAAGATTGATCCAAATGACATCGCTCTAATTGGAGGAAGATCAAGATCTCATACTCCCCTGTTTCTCTTTACTTATGAAATTTTCAATAAAAATGTGCACAATTGTTTGGTAGATTCTGGTGCTTCATCGAATATTTTACCCAAATCAATATGTGCCAAGTTAAACGTTCAGCCGCAGAAATCCGCTGTGCGCATAGTTCAGCTAGATCTATCTCAAGTTGAAGTGATTGGAGAACTAAATCAAGTAACCATAAGGCTGTCATCCAACCCAAAGGTATGTCAAGTTATTGACATTTTAGTTGCTGATATTCCAGAATTCTACGGCTTAATTCTTAGCAGGGATTGGTCAGAAAAACTTCATGGATACTTCGCAACCGATTGGTCGCACATGTGGCTGCCCTACAATGGTAAACCGAATCAAATAAAAGTTGAACGGGAGCTACATCAGAAGTACATAGTAATGGAGCTAGAGGGAGAAAATGAACCAGTAGCGTATAACAACAGCATTATTGGCAATTACTCGGTAGATTCTTTCCTCGTCAATTTCAATGCTCATGCGTCACCCTATTTAGAACACTCTGTTTTGTCCCAAGTCGAAAATTTTTCTCGAACTGATAGTTCGAAATGTATCAATTTTTTAGATAAACCTGTAAATAAATCTTTGTTTTGGAAATTATTTTTTGATGGTTCTAGATCTGACGAAGGAGCAGGAGCAGGATGCGTTCTGATTAGTCCAGAAGGAGATAAAATCATGCTCACATGCAGACTCGAATTTGATTGCACCAACAATACAGTAGAATATGAGGCTTTGGTCCAAGGGTTGTACAAATCAATCGGGTTAGACGTAAAGTATCTTCAAGTTTTTGGAGACTCTGAGATTGTGGTTAAACAGGTACGTAACACTATACATTTCTTATCAGGTCATTTAAAACATTATCAATCCTTAGTTCAAGATCTGACTGAGCATTTCATAGCGTTTAATATCTCTTCAATCCCCAGGCTCCAAAACGCAAGTGCAGACCTTTTGGCTAACGTAGCTTCTAAGCTTATTCCTTCAGAAGATTTTAGTCCAGATAGATTCTCAATAGAATTAATCTTTAGACCATCCATTCCTGATAACATCATAAATTGGAGAGTATTCAATGATGATCCTAATATTGTAAATTTCCTCACATCCGAAGGATCCTACTCCAATCAAATAATTGACGAAGACCAACATGATCGACAATTGCAACAAGATAGCACTAAAAATGCTATACCTAAGTCGGTGGTCAAGTTAGAAGACTTGTACGATTTGAAAGATCGGTTTAAAAGGTCTACCAATTCGAAACTCCAAAGTTCAACCTTGAGTTACAAATTAGTAAACCTAGGAACCGATGCCAAACCACAAAACATTAATCTAGTTCTCGGCCTAGCCCCTGAAGAAAAACTAGCGTATATTCGTCTTTTGAGACAATATAAAAATGTTTTTGCTTGGAATTATGATGAACTGAAAACATACGACACTTCCATCATCCAACATACTATTCCCATGATCGATAATGAAAAACTTGTCCAACAAAAGCTGAGAAAGATCCATCCCAATTTAGAAAATCAGATAAAAACTGAGCTCAATAAGTTATTGAAAGCCAAAATAATCTTTCCCGTTAGACATTCTAAATGGGTCTCCAATATGGTACCTGTTAGAAAGAAAAACGAAGATATTAGGATCTGCATTGACTTTCGAAATCTTAACAAGGCCTGTCAAAAAGATAATTTTCCTTTACCACCTATGGAATAGATATTGCAGGCATTGGCGGGCTCAGAATTAATGTCTTTCTTGGATGGATTTTGAGGATACAATCAAGTGTTGGTACATCCTGATGATCAATTGAAAACCACATTCAGATCTAAATGGGGCACATACGCATATCGAAAGATGCCATTTGGTTTGATTAATGCTGGTGCCACATTTCAGAGAGCCATGGACATCACATTCAAAGGTTTAGTCAATAAATCTGTAGTAATTTATTTGGATGATATAACAGTGTATTCGAATAAGCGAAGCGACCATCTTAAAGACTTGAAACAAATCTTCCAACGGTGTTTAAGATATGGAATTTCACTTAACCCAAAGAAATATTTTTTCACATTAAGTGAAGGGAAACTTCTAGGATCATAGTGTCGAAATCCGGTATTCATATTGATCCTGATAGAATCAAAGAAATTTCTGAAATATCCTTACCTCATAACAAAAAAGCCATGCAATCTTTTCTTGGTCAGATCAACTTTGTAAAGAGATTCGTTCCAGATTTTTGACGAATCGTGTCTCATTTGCAAACCATGATTAAAAAGAACTCAAATTTTAAATGGGGCCAAGATGAACAGGAAGCATTCAACCTGATCAAACAAGCTATTATTAATGCTCCATCGTTGGCAACTCCGAATTTTTCAGAGCCTTTTATTTTATACACATTTGCCTCAGATAGGTCATATGCTGTGATACTCACTCAAGCAAATCAAGAAAAAGCGGAAGCCCCAATTACGTTTTTTAGTTCAAATTTATAGGGTGCTGAACTAAATTATTCAGACGTGGAGAAACAGGCTTATGCCGTTTTCAAAGCGGTCAAATACTTCAGACTTTTCTTACTCAAAACCCATACTAAAATTATAGTACCGTTTCCAACGGTAAGGAATCTTCTAGTACAGAAGGATGTGGGTGAGAAAAGGGCCAATTGGGTTACTGCCTTACAGGAATATGACATTGAGATTAAACCAACAAACATTGTAAGAGGTCAAGGCTTTTACAAAATGTTGGCTGGAGCGTCACAAATTTCTGAAATTCCATATACAGAGGTACAAATGTGCGAGGTAAGCCTAAACGAAGTAGAGTCATTATACGCTGATATCATTTATTATCTTAAGAACGGGTATGCTCCTTCACACCTCGATCATACTAAGAAAAGAGCTCTAAGGTTGAAAGCCAAACAATATCAGCTCATAAATGATATTCTTTTTAGAATAAATTATGATTCTGTTCTTCTTAGGTGTCTTGAGAAATCTGAAGCTGAAAAAGTTTTGCAGGAACTCCACGATGGGCCGGCAGGCGGACACTATGCTGGAGATGCTACTGCACATAAAATCTTGTGCGCAGGATATTACTGGCCCACGTTATTTAAAGACTCGCACAGTTACGTGAGGAGATGTCAAGTCTGCCAAACTACTGCTGGAAGACAAAAGAAGCCATCCTTGCCACTACAACCGATAAACATCGAGCAACCTTTAAGTCAGTGGGGATTGGACATAATAGGTGAGATCGTTCCTCACTCTTCTAAGCAGCATAGATACATCCTCACAGCAACAGATTATTTTACTAAGTGGGTAGAAGCAGTTCCACTCAAGACGGCTAATGCTGAAAATATCATTGAGTTCATAGATCAATTTATAATCACTAGGTTTGGATTGCCATCCGCTTTAATGTTTGATAATGCATCATACTTTTCTGGAAATGCAATGACTGAATTTGCACTTAAAAGAGGATTCAAACTTAAATATTCGGCCAATTATTACCCACAAGGCAATGGGTTAGCTGAGTCCACAAATAAAAACCTAATCAGGATTATCAAAAGAACATTTGACCAAAATCATAAAAATTGGCATAGGGCTGTGATATATGCTTTATGGGCAGACCGAATAACACAAAAGCTTCTATCGGCACTTCTCCCTTTAATTTAGTTTATGGGAAAGAAGTGGTCCTTCCGACTCATTTATCAATTCCCTGTTTGTCTTTAGTTCAATACATTGATGAAATACCCACTTCCTCCTTACAGCTAAGACAAATGGAAATAATCAAATTAGAAGAACAACGAGAACAGGCTAAGAAAACACATGCTCATCATCAAGCACTGGTAAAATCCTCTTTTGATTCAAACATAATGACCAGAAAAGATTTTCAAATGGGAGACTTAGTTTTAAAGTGGGACAAAGCTCATGAAGAAAAAGGCAAACATACAAAATTTCAAAGAATATGGCTTGGTCCTTTTCAAATTATAGAAGTCATAGGTCCATCAACGTTTGTGTTACAGGATTTAGCAGGTAAGAGAGATCCTTTGCCTGTTAATGGACAAATTCTCAAGAAATATTTTCCATAGGAGATTATTCTTCTATTTTTATAAAATAGTTGTTTTTCTTTTCATAATAAAACCAGTTGTGAGTAGTTACATTAGGCATTTACGAAAAAGACACCAATTCTCTTTCAGATTTTGAACTTTTCGCTTGTATAAATAGCAAATATTTTGGAAAACTGATCTTTATTATTGATAGATACAGTTAAAAACTCTAGCCTAGATATGATACTAGTTTCAACTTTATAAAGTTTGATGAAAACAACCTTTAGTGATGAAATTGTTTTATCTCAGTATAATGAAAGGTATCAATAACAAAATAAAGATTCTCTGTAGAACAGTTGTTTCCAAAAACTCTATTATTGTCGTCCAGAGCTATCTTAAGGAAACAATGACTTCCTCCCTGCTAAGGAAATCACAACTTTTAGAGGAACAACCCAAGGATACACTTTATCTTGAAGAATAAGAGGTCTCATCACAAGCCGACTCATCATAATCACAGATATTATAACTTGCTGACTTTGCCAATACTATACACTACAACAGGGCAATGACTCAAGATTGTTGCAATCAAAAGACAAGGGGTCTCATCACGAGCCAGCTTGTTCAACAAAGTTATAAATCAAGTGAATGACTGTGTCATAATTTGGCTACCAAACCAAGACATTGTTCTTTAAGAGTAAAAAAGAAAATCAAAACAATAAGTGTGGATATGGAGTTTTCTTTGAAAAGTTGTAGGTTGCCTTAAATAGGATACAGGATCATTGTTGGGTAACAGGTAACCCTGTCAAGGCTATAAACGCCTGTTGGCAACAGAGGCTCTACCTACGACAAATGAGCATATTTAAAACTGGTTTATAGAGAAGACTTTGTTTTATCTTTATAAGACCAAATAATGACTGATGTAAATACAAGGACTAGCCTGAGGAAGCAAATAATCAAAGTGGAAAATAGTTGAAACAAAATATCATTGACAGGTTAGAGCATAATGTACTTTATCTTTCCATAATAAAGTTTAATTTTTTGAAAAAATTTCTGTTTTGGAAGTTTAGAAAATTCAAATAGAATAACAGAGATAACTGGTTCTTCCAAGTGAATCGCCAATTGTTGTGGCCACCAACAACCCCCCTCCTTATTTAGTATTAGCAATAAGACTATGTAAGTGGGGACCCTTAGTCAAAAAATTCAAAAAATCAACTCATATATCTTACTCCTTAAGAAACATCGCACAAAGAATGATAGGGCATTTCCTTGTGAGTCAAAATGATGAAATGCGAGATTGCGACGCGAACTCCATCGCATCGCATACATTAATAAAAACTCACGTTGGAAAACCTTAAAGAATCGCCGACATGCGATATCGCATATCGCATCTCGC
This sequence comes from Pinus tabuliformis, assembly GCA_031772625.1. Classification (NCBI taxonomy): domain Eukaryota; kingdom Viridiplantae; phylum Streptophyta; class Pinopsida; order Pinales; family Pinaceae; genus Pinus; species Pinus tabuliformis. The sequence continues at coordinate 435,722,313 of CM062812.1, forward strand.
AAAATTGCATGAAAGACATATAACGATTTAACGATTAAGCGATCTGCGATCTTGCGATACCGCGATCCGCGATCTTGTGATAGCGCGATCAAGCAATCTTGCGATAGCACAACACGACGAAATTGTGATAATGCGACCCTGTGAAATGCGATGCAAATCGCAGAAACATTCCATCGTAGATTTTCCTGGCTCAATATTCAAGAAAAAGTTTTCCATAAACCAAGGACTGGATACGCGCTTTAATGATAATTAATGAATTATATGCCAGTTGTTAATGAAAGATGGTTTTGTTTCATTCGAAGAGTCAGTTCATGTCAGGTGGCGTGTTTTTGCATATCCGTAACGTTTAAATCTTTCCTGTCGTTATTTATTATCATTACTCTCTCCTCACCTGTGAACTGCAAGAACGAAAAACAAAAGTTACACAAAGCAATGTGTAGGAAGCTATGAGGAAAAAGGGTAAAGCTCCAATGGTCAAAGACAAAGAAAAGATGCCCTCATAAATGGATACCGCATGCAACAGAGCCGCAGATTCACAGAATGCTGTTGAGCCATCCATAACAGACCTTTCATATACGGCCATGGTTAAATGAGTATTGAACGACGCTGATATCAATAAGCAGTTTAATGCTCAAGGTCAAGAGCTCACGAAAGCATTATTTTACAAATTTTGAAGCTTTATACCCGGTGAAGAAAAAGGCGCAAAAGGATAAAAATGCATCAGAGAAGCCCGGATGAAAGAACGGAGGAAGTTTCCGATGCGCGATTAGCACATCGCTAAGAAAATTGCTCAAAAAGCAGAGCCTCTAACTACTCAGTCACTTGTAAGACCGAAAAATGCAAGAAAGCAATGGTAAAGAACAAACTGGAAACAGAAAGCTAAAGAAAAGGCAGAAGAGATCCAAAGGGTTAACCAAGTGAACTGAGATTATTACTGGGCCTACGCAGTAAATCCACATAGTCAGAGTATGACTCTCAAGTATATCATCGACTTTTCCGAGAAGGTGGTGCCAACTCTTACCGATTCTGTTTTCTTAGCTCAACCAAAAGTGAAAGACAGTCAGCCGACTTTGCCCAGGCAAATACTGAATGCTTGCAACATTAAGGAGCAAATGCAGAAATAGTTAGATATTAGATTTAATTTTTAGAAATAGTTCTGTTTTATTTTTGCTTAGAAAAAGGGCGGTCGTTTAAACCGTATCCTGAATCTGTGTAATTAAGTTATTTAGTTAGTAGTATTTAAACCCTTTTCATGCATTTAGAGAAGGGTCCAGAAATTTATCAAAAACTTGTCCTCAGAACATGCACTTTTGCACGCTCAGAGGAGGTTTTGGTGAATGAATGGATCAGGAATTGTTGATGTTTGCATTTGATATCTGCTATTGATGTTGCACTTCTGTACTCTTAGTGGATGTTAGAGCAAGGAGAGATAAATCATTGTCGCTTGAAGCTCATGAGTAGGACTAGTCATAAATGGTACTTTTATCTCTTGACCATTGCTGCTTATGTGTTAAAGTGATATACGGTTTTTAGTTGTTTATGTATTATTGCATGAATGTGTGAGTTATCATTTGGCACTTTTGTATGGTGATAGCTATTTATTTATGCTTAATGTATGAATAGCTCATTATGCGATATGTTTTTCGCAACTGTTTCGTCTAACTTTTTATGCAAAGTGGTTCATCTTTATTGATTTCCTTTCTTATAATCGCTGAATGATCTTTATTACCAGTTGTTATTTGAAATCTCTTTAGATCGCGTAATAGAAGAATTACATCCCGGGTTAGTATAGACTTAGATGTGTTGTTTATTAGATTACAATAGCATAGCATTAGATTAAAGTTAGAATTAGAATGTCTTAATTAGGAACTGTTAGATCAGGAACATCAAATTCTACACACACACACTCATAGATTGGGATGCTAGTCCCATTATCCCCAGTCGGACCCGCTATACCAAACGGATAAGGAGCTGCCAACCAAGGTGTGGATCGGGCGGGTATCCCCCTTGTTGTCGACCCAATTTTCGGGGCTTCAACAGGCCCTAACACCAAGCTTCATCATATATAATGTTTGGAAAGAAAGGAACAAAAGGATTTTTAAGGATGAAAAGAATCCTCCACATCGACCGCTGGAGCTGATCCTGAAACCGCTGAAGGAGACACTGAGTTCCTCTGTTCGAAACTACCCTAAAAATCCTCCCTCAGATACTGATATAAAAATTCTCAGGCAGCTGGGTATGCAAAGACTCACTCTTCAAGTCTTAGACAGAAAGATTATCTCAAAGGACACGAAGAAGGATTTCTGGCATCCTCGCCCGGAAGGATATTTGAAATACAACATTGATGGGGCTTCAAAAGGAAACCCGTGAACTGCTGGGTATGGAGGAGTCTTAAGGGATGAAGAGGGAAGTATCATCTGCATCTTCCACTGTCACTTAGGTACAACCACCAATAATATGGCTGAGCTAATGGCTTTGGAGCATTGCTTAGAATTGCTGAGTCAAAACAACTGCTCAAATGTAATAATAGAAGCAGACTCTGAATTTACCATCAACTCGATGAAAAGAATTAGTAGTGGAACAGCTCCAGAGAAAGTCTCCAAACACTGGAAACTCATCCGAGTTTTCCAAAGAATTCAGGGTCATCTCCAAGGTCTTCGCATTGTCAGTTTCTACCATGTTCGAAGACAGGCCAATAAGCTAGCGGATCTTCTTGCTAACCAAGGTGTCAGTTTCACTGAAGACAGGGTTTTGACGAAGTGGCAGGAGCTAAGACAGAGTAGATTGAGAGCACTTTGTTTCGAGCAAGCGGATGAATACAGGGTCGTGTTTAAAAACAAAGCCACGGAGGGGAGCTTGAAGCGTTTATCCTCTGTATGCGTCTAAGGTTTCAGGCAAGCAGTTTTTGGGTGGGGGACAAGCCACTGTTAGTCGCGGAAAATCAAGGGATTAGTGGAACAGGCTTCACTGGTTTTCGGATGGTTATCGGATGGTCAATCAGGGGGGTTCCAGGTTTAGGCGAAGGCAAAATGAATGTGGAACATGACTCCAAATTTTTTGGCAGCAGGTTAACACAGAACTTTGGGTTCCGGGAAGTAAAACCGCTTCTTGGGTGGTTTTTGGCTGATCGCACTGCCTTCAAATGAAAACTGGTTTCTGCGATTTCGGAGTGATCCCATACGGTGTTCAACACGTGGCAAGGAGGTGGTTTCGTATACCGCCCTCCATCGCACACTATCGTTCGGTCATCTTGGTCGATGCGAAATCAATATCATCCGTTGGATCTCACAGCGGGGATCAACAGTCATGATCGTTCGTTTTGTTTTGTGGGGCGGGAACGTTATACACTGGTCAACTTTGCTAGACGATCTACTCTTTGGTCGTTGGATTGGGTGCGGAGATTGACAGCTCAGATTCTTGGGGACTTTTGTGGGGCCGGGGTGCGAAAGATTCCAAGGGTTTTCTTTTCCCACTCAAGATACTAAAAGGGTTCGTTGTCCTGGAGTTATGAGATTTCCTTGTAAGGCCAGATATTTAACCTTAGGGAGCCAGCGGTTTTTATTTTTTCCCTGCTTCATCAGTGTCGGAAAGATGTGTGTAATTATTGTAAACTAATTTTGGCTTAATGAAATAGAAGGACCGACACTTGCTTAAGCAAAAAAAAAAAAAACTTTTCTATATATATGCTCTATTTATTATATAACTTTTGTATTTTTATTTTTTATTTTTTATTATATATACATTAATTATACTGAATTAGACTAGTGCCATTACGAATATATGCGAAGAAGAAAAAAAAAATGATAATAATAATGATGAAGAAAAAGATCTAGAGTAGTTTCATTACGAATACTCTCTCACACTGAGTTTTCAATTGCTTTTGATTACATATTCACAAAATCCCATTACTAATATTCTCTTACATTGAGTTTTCAACTGCTTTTGATTACATATTCATTCACTGATTTCGACAATAGTTGGGGTGTTTTTTAATATAACAATTTATTATTAAAGTGTATATTAATAAACTAATTGAACCTTTTGTAAATAATTGCGTCGACGGCTGAAGAGACGTGTACGCTTTGAATCCTCCGGTACAGAATTTGGCATTAAAAACTTGTGATAAACGAAGATTGTAGAGTCTCTACTTACCTTGCCGCGTGCAGGCGGCTACCATTACGAATGCAGAGTAACGCTCACTTCTCAGTGTGGCACTCTTTTTAAGACGCGTGACAACGACATGATCCATTGCCCAAACTGACGATCGCTGTCGGCTGATAATTTGATAATTTTCAAAAGAGAAATCGATGGTCTTCCTTTGAATATCGAATGCAATCCTTGGTCTTCCTTTGAATATCGAATGCAATCCTTTGTCACGTCAAATATTCAAATTTATATAGTCACTTCCATATCTCAATTCCATTTATTTGTATTTGAACTCACTAACTCCTGGCGAGGTCCAGCCCGTCTCCAGCTACCGCAGAGCTTCTTCTGGTTCGCGAAATATGGAAAATCTCTCCCCGCAGGAGCATGACCAAGCCCATGTTATAGAAGAAAAAGATCGCCGGAAAAATTTGCAGCAATTTAAGGGAGTCCGATTGCGAAAATGGGGGAGCTGGGTATCAGGAACTCGAATGCCAAAATCTCGAGAGAAGTTATGGCTCGGTTCATACCCCACTGCCGAGCAGGCCGCCCACACCTACGACGCCGCAGTGTATTGTCTGAGAGGCCCCAACGCCAAATTCAATTTCCCCAATTCTGTGCCCGACATTCCCTCTGCGTCTTCCCTTTCCCAGCAGCAGATTCAGGCTGCCGCCGCCAAATATGCAATGCGTCAACTCCCTCTGAGTCCACCCCCTCCGAATAATATCGATAATACGGCGATGGTCGAGACCGTATCGACGTCAATGTCGGCTGCGGCTTTAGAAACGGAGGTGTCTGATGGCATCGATGGTGGCCTCGGCCTGAATTTGGAGAGAATGCCATCAATTGACGATGCATGGGCTTTGGATCTTAATTCCACTACTTGGCGGGAGGAGGAGATGGACAACATCATTGACACCACCGATTTCTGAAACTTTTGAATATTTGTTTATAATAATGTGGAGAGATATCCAGGTCCTGAATGTGACAATTCGATCCTGTCAAGCGGCAGCATTTCAAATGAGCCACTTGCTTACTGAAGTTTTATTTTAAAAGAGCGTAGTTTATAAAGCCATAAATAAGTCAAGAAAATAATTGAATTATGATAAAATTTGATAGAAAATTTTAAAAATTTAAGTGGTAATTTTCAAATTTCAACATTTTAAGTGTTAAAGAAATTTTAGGTACTATAAATTTTTTTAATAATACTATATCTATTTCTATTTTAAAAAAACTATTCAAATATTTCAACATTTTAATTTTAATTTTTTTTTTTCCAAATTTCAACCCCAAATAGCTGCAAGCGAATGTGCGGCATCAGTTGACAAAGACAATGCCTTTTAAAAGTCCTGAACAAGTTGTCGAAATCGGCTGGGAATAGGGATTACGGCTCAATCCGAGGCCTTTCCACCTATTAGATAGTACAATGTGCTTTTGTCTGATTTCAATTTTGTGAGATTTAGAACATATTTACACATTTGAATTGTAATATCGATCCATGATTTCAATTTTTGTGAGATTTAGAGCATACTTAACACATGATTTCAATTTTTGTGAGATTTAGAGCATACTTAACACATTTGACTTGCAATATCGATAATAAACTAATGTAAGAATATTTCTATCCCTAAATGATTAGTTACAACTTTACTAAAAAGTAAAGGTCAAATAATGAAGACTGATAAGCACTCTACAAGCCGCAACAATTTAGCTCCAAAAGTTCCTATTCATTCGCTACGATTCTAACTGCTACTTGTTCTCCATGCCCAGCCTCTGCAGCCAATTCCCATTGAAGATCTGCATAGGTCTCAAAATGTTGCAGATCTTCATAGGTCTCAAAATGTTGCAGGTTCTTCATTGTTCCAGCGTCTGTAGACCACAACTCAAAATGTTGCAGGTTCTTCAGTGTTCCTGTGTCTTTAGACCATAAATTTAAGTTACTGCCGACTATAGACATGGAAAATCTTAGTTGCTTCTATTTGCCGACTCCTCTTTCGACGGTATTAAAAGATTGGGTTGCCCAGTTCTCTTGGCCTCTCGTCGTGCAAAGACTCCAAAGAAGTGATGGTAGACTCGAAGCGTTTCAAAGGAATGTTCAACTGCTTGTTCCTCTGCATGGCGTGTCTGGAAGTGCTGGAGAGAAAATTAGAGGGCTCTCATCGAAAGCCCGGAGCCAGTTGCACAAGGCAGAGGGGAGCAATATCGAGGAGCGAAGTCCGTGTTCGTAAAGCGTCAAAACGGGCCATGTTCTGTTGTTGTTGTTCCGGTGCTCCGTGCCATCCAACCTTGGGTTCGCCCAGCTTCGGGTTTGACCATCTTCGGGTTCTAGCATGACGTGTTGGCTTGACTCAAAACCTTCCCTCTTTTAATTACGTAATTACGTATATAATTCATGATAACCAACAAAAATTACGTATATAATTCATGATAACCAACAAACAAATAGATACAGCGTCACGCGAGGGTTAAAATGCAAAGTCTCTTGTTTAGTTCAAACACGTCGCCCAAAGCAAAGAGAAGTCAGAATAGATCAGATCGAACCCATCCTGGCTATAAGAAAGATATATATCATCAGTGGTATGGGAACAGCGTGCCAAAACAAAGGCATTTTAAGTTAAAAACTCCACAAATGTTTCTATTCAACATAAAAACATATTTTAAGCCAAAAAGAGCTACACATCCACGGAGAATCGTCAGCGTACAAGTGGGTTCATGGTGGGACGGTCGATCCATGGAGGGTGCGCATAACAAAAATGCGTTAAAGGTGGGATCGGCGGTCTAAGGAAGCGTCAAACGGTTTATAGTTGAACAGTAATCTAAAATATTCCATGTACAGATTGTAAAAGTTGTTAAAATTTCGAGAATATTGTACTTATTGACACAGATTTCCATCGAGAAAAGGTAGTTACATTGTATGGTAACACTTGTTACCAGATGTGGTAACAACCACATCTTGTTACCAGATGTTAAATTTGACGCCCGTCTGCACCTATTTGGCTTTTTTACCCGTAAAATACTTTTTATTTCAAAATCTACACGTCATCTCTAACTCGCTAATAATTTTTCAAAATGTCATATTGACGGGCATATTAAAAATGACCAGTTTTAATTTTATTTTATATTAGATATCATTTTTGGGATTCAACTAAGTCATTCAAAGTATGACCATTTCCATGAGAGGTAGTCGTAAAGTGACTAATTTCTCATGATTTTTGAATAGTTCACTTAGCACTCATTGCATCGGGTGATGCTCACAGGGGTGAAGAAGTGGGATTGAAACTAGTGAAATGTGGAGAACGAATCACATAGCATCAATCATCACTTCCGGGGCTTGCACCCGGTAACCAGGACTTCCCAGGAGGTCACCCATCCCAGAACTCCTCTGGCTCAAGCGCGCTTAACTGTGGAGTTTTTCCACAATCAAGCCCACTTAGCTTGCTACCCCATTTGCAAAACCTTAGCAAGTATTGTGCCTCATGAACCATTCAGGTAGAGATCCCTTGACTCTTTTTGAATTTAAGTATGGGGGATTTTCGCAGTGCATTATATTAGATATCATTTTTGGGATTCAACTGCGTTAAGTAAGTCATTCAAAGTATGACCATTTCCATGAGAGGTAGTCGTAAAGTGACTAATTTCTCATGATTTTTGAATAGTTCACTTAGCACTCATTGCATCGGGTGATGCTCACAGGGGTGAGCATCACAAATTTTATTTTATATATTAAAAATTACAAGTTTTAATTTTTATTTATATATATAACTTGGCAATTTAGCAGAAATAACGAGGTTAAAACTTAAAGGTGAGTGTGAATCGTGATTAATACATTCCATAATGATCCTTGCCACTGGATCTGAATAACGTGTGTTTAAGTGTGAATCGTGATTAATACTTTCTTTAATGATCCCTGCCATAGCAATTAATAGGGTTGGTGACATCCCAGTTACCCACTGTGTTTATCGCTTGGCTTCCAATTTGCAAGTTCCAAGTTCCAATCAATTGCTCTCTGCAAGTTATTGCTTCTTGTGAATTTTCGTGAGGAGCAAGGGCATAGGCGGAACGGTGCAAAATCTGGAAATTCGAAGGGGCTACATAACCTGGATTCTTGAACTCAATAGACTACTAGCATTACCACTGGGAGTGTCACACATTCTGAGTCCGATTCCTGGAACTCAACGGACCACTAGCAGTGTCGCACAGTCTAACCATGAAGAACTTTCAAGAATAAATGACCAGTAAGTGGTGTGTTGCCATTTATGTCAAGTAGCATAACTATTGTTAGGTAAACTTGAAGTAGTTCCTTCACCACATCCAACAAGTTGGCTCTTTTGGTTGCCATGTGCATTGTTGTCAAGCCCTTTTCATTTGTTCTTGGATCCATTTGTGGATCCTTTGCTAGTAAATCTCTCACAATATCTATGTAACCACTTCTTGCAACTAGATGCAGAGCATTCTTCCCATTGTTTTTGGAAATCCTTCTCAATTCACTGTCTCTAGCAAGATGCTCATTGACCACCTCAACACGACCCTTAGTTGTAGGAGAAACAAGAGGTGTTGCACTTGATAAATCCAAAGTTTTGCTCAGATTAGGGTTGTGGTTCAAAAGCTCCTTAACAACATGTGTACAATTTGTCAATGAACTTCATATGAATGTATTATGTTTCACATATTTATATCAACATTGATAATATGTGATCCCAAAAACCAATTCAACCTCAATAGATCACAAAATGAATTCCACTATTTAGTATTCCACAACTCACATATGTCAGATAAAAAACCAAGCAGAGAACATAAGGTAAGAGTTTTATTTCATATGCATTTTTTTTTGTAAATTGACCTAAGATTTTTTTGTAGCAAGCTGTGAAGGGAGAGTATGACTATCATTTCTCTTGTTTTGCCTCTCCATTTCTTCCCTATAGCACATAAGCATCATGAAAGCTTGATAGTCCAAATGGTGATGCTAAATCACCTTGGACATGAGATCAAGAGGTGCTTGTATTGCGTTCTTTGTTTGGTAGAGGGGAAATATTTTGTTTGAAGGTTGGTTCTCTTGATTTTATTTCATATGTTGGATGAATGATGACTATAGCTTTGCCTTGCACCTTTTTCTACCACCATTGAATCATGTTCCCAAGACTCAGAGTGGTAATGTAAAGTATGTTCCCAATTGTGGAATTCATTGGTTATGATTGTATACACATATCTCTAACCTCTTTAGAAAATGAAAAAGATTTGTGATGAGAATGCAGAAGGACCAAATTACAGTAGCCTCAAGTGTTTAGATGAAATAAGCATAGCATGAATATTACTCAATTATTTTCTCCAAGTACACCTCAGCTAGAGAGGCTTCAGTTGGTTAAACTCAGTATTAGTGGTTGTCTCTATCAAAAGTGTGTTTTGTGGTTTTTAAAGGCCTGTGGCCTATGGTTTTCCCTATGCATGCACTTGGCATGATGATGTGATTTGGTATCAACCATGGGAAAGGAACATATTGAATTTTGGCTCCATTATTTCTTTACACATATTCTTAATTTTTGAATTAGTAACTCAACACTGGGAATGCATAGGTGCTTCCCTGAATTCTACCACTTTTGAAATGCTTACATTAAAGAATCTACTTCTGTTGATTCTCTCAATATCCTAAATGGGACACCAAAAAAATATTAATACAAGAATATAGCATGAGTAAACAATTTTGTAAAGGACTTTTTCATTCCACATAGTAATGAGTGATAGGAATTTTTGGGCCGATTAATTATTTGGGATTATTCATCTAAAAAGTTATGCCATTTTTTTAAATAGTACTGGACTATGGTTTGAGTCCTTATCTATGGCGTTTAAGTGAGCTTGGAAGAGGTCTTATGGGAAAAAAACATGGGTTATACATATGTAGCATCCATTAGGGAGTGTTTTTTCCATATTTATTATGCTTTTCTATGTTTACTCAAAGGGTGTTAATGTGAAAAAAAGGTTAATACAAATGATCTAATGGAAAGAGACCAATTGGTTCCCAGGAGTTGTTGAAAAGAAATTGAAATTTATCATTAGCTCCATCAATAACATATCTACGAAGACTTTGATCCTAACGAAGTGATAATGGGGAAGGAAAGAAAAAATTATATTCATAGTTGATAACAGAAGTCAAAATATAGCTCAATACATAGCAACTAAGAACAACACCTGTGAATGCATAAGGACTATAACACTTTCACAGATCCCTTTATTGGTAGATAATAAAAAGTTTAGACATGTCTAGTTGTTGCAACAACTACACAACTAGTGCATTTTTTTTCCACCTCCTAAGCTTGCAAAAAGGGGGAACAACCCCCTCCACTTGGCACAAAGTTACGAGAAGCTCTAAACATTTTTGCCATCTCAATATTTGTGGGGCAAGCTAAAAAAGATATGGATGAGGTTATTTGAGTGCATGTAATATATAGATACAGAAAGGAATCTAGTGGGGAGGAAAAGAGAAATATTTACCAGACAAGGAGAGATATAGAGAATTCAAAAACCTAATGTTGATAATGAAACCTATAGAAAAATATATCCCAATAGGGAAACCTATAGAAAAACATATCCTAATAAGAACACCCTTAATATGTGTACTAATGTGTAGTATGGGTATCAAAAGTCCACAATCATATGTATGATTTTTCTTAGAAAACAATATAAAAACGCTTGAATATTAATGTTGTTAAAATGCAAGTCGAAGGATGAAAGAATAGAAATAGCCAAGGAGAACACATACTACCCCAAAAATAGAGGTATAAAAGGATGTAGTTAATGAAGTTGAAGCAAACAGGAGAGCAAGAAAGTAGGAAATAGGATGGATTTCAAGAGGAGGTAGGGACCAAGATCACCTAGTTCATTCCAGAACCAAGAAGAATACGTTTACTTTCTGAAATATTTCCAAGATGAAGCTTGAAAATTTTTCTTGGGAATTAAGCAAGAAGATATCAGAATTTAATGGGACTATGAGAAATCTATGGAGTAAAGTAAAGCTTGGAGCTAATGTGTGGTGCATGGAAAAACAACAACAACATTTGACATGAAATGTGATTAAACAACAAAAATAGTTTGAGGAACAAAACATGCAAGTGGACAAGGTAGTGGAAAAGCTAGATGAGACATGAACAAAATGAGTGCATTGATTTACAGTGTCATGGGAGTGAAAGAAATGTGAAACTGGAGATGAGGCAAAACTCCTTAAGCTACTAGAAAAAAACCATAGCCTCAACCATAAGGGTATATCACCTTAGAGAAATTTAGGTTTGATCCAGGAGGTTATGACTGTAATTTTTGGATTTTGGGGTTGCAGCTAACCTGGCTTCCTATCTGGTATCTATGTATAAATAAACAAAATTCTTTTTTTTTTATCTTTTAAAAAGAAATTTTGTGACAAAAAACGCTACTCGGCTTCTCTTGCTAAAGGACCATGGATAAATAATATTTTGAAGTAATCAGATTAGTTTCTTGTAATGAATAGATGGTCCTGACATGTAGCATCTAGGATCTACTAGAGAAACAATAATCATAACGGATCGATTTTCTTTCCACAAGAGAAGATATGTGCATGCCCTGTGTTAGAAAATTATATATTACGGAGCAATGGAACACATAAAATATTGCAGAAATATAAACACAGAAAACACACAAAACAAGAGAGACACAGATATATGTGGTTCACCCAGTTTGGGCTACGTCCACCCCGAATAGCCAGCCCTTCCTTTCTATTATCCAGCAAATGAAGAGACACAACCTACAGCAAATCCATTGTAATATCCTCTGTTTTCTCTCACAGTCTCACCTCTCTGTTTCTCGCTCACACAATACACATATATATATCTCAGCCTCAAATACAATGCCCTCATACAAAGAGAGGGGGTTGCCTTCTAGGGCAAAAAACCCTAAACTAAACATAAGTTCTACCGTCAGATCATCCGCCTAATGAATGGCCCAGATTGACTAGAAATTACTATACTTTTACAAGGCAATTTTACATTTGTTTTTAGCTTCGGGGGCGCTGCCCCCGAGCCCCCGCAGGGGGACCGCTGGCCCCCGGACCCCCCCGCGTGGAGGGGTGTACAAACTTCCTAGGGTATACATCCGGCTGAAACAAATACCTCTGAACAATCATGCTCCACACACAATAGCCTGGTGATGGAAAATATACAATTGTTGTGGTGTAAACCTTGTAGGTTGTGGAAGGCTAGGAGAAAAAACACTTCCATATTTATAGTTGTGAGTGGTAGGATTCCTTGTTTCCATAATTCCACTTTCAATTTTTCTTGCCAACCTGAATGCCTTCTCCAATGAATTAGGTTCCCAAAGACGAACCTCATGTTGAATATTATCCTTTAAGTTCCCTATGAAGAAATCAATCCTTTGCTTCTCTGGAATATCATTTACCCTTATATTCAATTTTTGGAAGTCCTCAATGCGCTCTGTCATTGAACCATTTTGTTTAAGATTTACCAATTGGCTAAAGAAGGTCTTTCTCTTTGTATCCTCATAACGTGCTATCATTTCCTTCGTGAGAATTGACCAGGTGACAAGTGGTTTACGAGAACAAAGCCCTCTATACCATACAAACTGATTTGGTTCTAAATATAAAGATGCATAATGTACCTTTTGTAACAATTGTACATCATGTAGATCAAAATATTGCTCCATTTGTAGTATCCAATTTACCAGATCCTTGCTATCAAACTTCCCCATATCAATTTTTCTTGATTTTAGGAGATTGATCTTTAACCGACTGTAACTCTGTAATTTCAAATCTTCAAGTTCTGAAATGTTTTCTTGTGGTAGCCCTCTAAGTCCTCTTTCTAACCCCACCAGTATGATGAATATTGGATTCTTCAATAAATTGTTATGCCAAATCTCCTAAGATGACCTGATTATAGACTAGTTCTTTCTGTAACTTCTGATGAAATTTCAATTTGATTCTCAGAGAGAAAGTTATGACGATTTTCCCATGGTCACCTGTTTGGGATGTAATTTGGGAGCCTGCAAAAACCCTAAATGTCTTGGACCGTATCTCTGCAAATATAGCGAAACAATATCTGAAATTTGAGCTCGAGCTTCACCAAGGTTTCGGTTCAAATGGGTTTTAATTTTAGAGTCGGAACCTTCGTAGAAACAAAATTATAGCGAACATGCCACAATGACCTATTTTATATGGAATTTTTGAGCTTGCAAAAACCCTAACTTCCTGAGATCATATCTCCAACAATATTGCGAGACAAGATATGAAATTTATCCTGAGGTTCCAGAATGATTTCGGCTCAAATGGGTTTTTTTTGTAGCTTCTAAAACTTTGTAGCGAAAATGTTTTAGCAAACATTTCACGATGACCTGAGTGGAGAAGAGAAACCCTAGAATCCAAAGCTCTGACACCAAATGTTATGAAACCAGCTCACAAAAAGATTAAAAAGAAAGATCAATGACTTAGAAATCAACCTCTTCGAGGGGACAAACACCTTTACATTACACAAATGAACAATTCTTAGATGATACAAATTCCAAGACCTCCTTTCTGTATATAGGAGTCTAAGGGATCATAATATAATCAAAGCCGACATATCAATAATAATGTAAGGGCACAATAATAACAATAGTGGCCTTCTGTGGGGCACAATAATAACAATGTGGGGACTACATGGACACAACCATATAATAAGGAGGTTGCACTAATAACAATAAGGGGTTACACTAGTAGTATAGGGACCTAACATGAAACCTTTCAGGAAGGAGGAAGGCATATTCAGGGTGGAGTTGCACTCCAGTATTCGAGCGACAGGGGTTGAATGGAGCTTCAGAGTCAAAGTTTTGGTATATGCCCGCATATGATCTTTTGAGCATTTCTTGGCCATCCTTGGGCCTTTTTGGGAATGGAGATAGGTGTTTGAATGTTGAGATAGAAGGATTTCTTTCCACAGTAACCAGAAGTGCATGCTAGCACAATTTAGCTGGCTATTTGAAGCATTCCTAATAAAATGGAGCGTCCATTCAAAGAGGACCTGGAGACGTAGTCTAGGACGGAAGAACTCCGTCATCAATGTTTATTGAGTTTTTTTCCTTTTATTACTATTGTTTATTCCTCATTTCAGTTCTCTTAGTTTGAAGTTTAAATCATAATGACAACTTAATTTCCCTCTTGCATTCACGCATATGCAACCTTGGTTAATAGCTCAGTTAAACTAATTAATTCGATTAAAGGATCCATTTTAATCTTGCCAAGTGTTAGGTATCGATCTAATTCCGCAATTTCAAATCATATTTTTGGTATCAGAGTAGAACCTTACCAAGTCCAAGAATGGTTAAAAATTCATGGCATCTCCAGCTGAAAGAACTTGAAAAGTTCAATCAATAGTTTCAATAGGAGAACATTGCATTACAGATAATGGTCCAAGATTTGCAGGAGGATAAGAAAATATTACAGGTAAAGATTGAAGATTTGCAGAAGATTCAAAGGTGAAGCAGTCTGTCAGTTCAAAGTTCATCTACTGAAGGGAAAAATGAAGTCTCCCCTCTTCATCAGAAAGATGAAGACAGTTCATCTCTGTCAACAACTCCAAAAGCATAGTTGGTAGAAGAAGCTATCATAATCTTTTATTCATCTTCTAAATAATCCCCTTATTCACCCACCTCGCCAAGCTATGATTCAAAGAAGGGCGGGGCTTCCAGCAACCACGAGATTGGATCATTTTAGAGGCATAAAAGAGGAATGGGTATGTCGTTGATGAACAAGATGGGATATCAGTAGGGACAAGGCCTCAACAAGCATGGCCAAGGCAGGATCCAACTAATACCCATGCAGGAAAGGCTGAAACATGAAGGCTTGGGCTATGACCAATTGATATGTGACTACTATGGGAAGAGAGTTCACATTGCAAATCGATGTTGGTCCATACATCCCGACCTAATGCCAAAGAAGCTGCAAGACCACAAAAGTAAATAGACGAATCACTCTAGTAGTGATTCAGAAGGTGATTCCTCAAATCAAAAATTTATGTTAAAAATTACTAAAAGGATTTATCGATGTACCTTTTGTGAGATTAATTCACATTGTGTAGAAGAATGCTGAAAGTAGAAGATTTTCAGCAAAATAATATGTGTTACAAAGAGTCACCATGGAAACATGATGCAACACTACAAGTAAAGAAACATCATGGGAAGACTCTACTTCAGCTAGATAAGGACTCCACATCATCAAGGCAAAGTTCGAGAAAATCCGGCAAAATGACAGCTAGTACAAACTCCTTAGAAAGAGTTTGTCTTAAATGTAAGCTGAGAGGACATTCGAAGAGTACATGTCTAATGTTTCCCTATGAGACAACACTAGCACCAACAAAGCAAGAGACAACAAAATAAGCTGGAGAAGAGGAACGTAAGTCTCTAGAACAGTCTCCTACTTGGAATTGGGCAAATTTTATGCCATATGTATAAAAATGTGTCTGTAATTGTTGTTGCATCAATAGGCCTAATCGAGTCTTTAACTAGGGTCTAGATGGTCTTTTATAACAGATGCATTTTTGTAACAAAAAAATAAACTCATGTTGGTAATAAAACTTTTGGAGGTCCAAAAGTTATTTTTGTTGGGAGATGTGATCAAGAATGGATCTTGTAAGCTAAAGACGAAGTTTGATTTATGTATGAAGACGAAGATGGTCCTAGGTAGAAAAAAAATTCTTGTCTTTTGTAGGAGTTGACCATCCTAGTTTCTCGCAAAAAACAACGTACACTGATTCTGGTGTTATCTTCAGATTCACATTTGGCCTCCTGGTTATGGAGAAATCATCCTTCAAAGTTTAAGATGAACAAATGAAAAGGGGCCTTGCTGGCCATGTGACGTCCCACTACTCAACACCTGGCAATAGTCAAGTCCATGCAGTCAAAAAATTTCGGCTCCTCTCTAGTGCATCTTTCTAGGTGTATGGTGAGATTTGGATTTGATTGATTCATATCATGGACACGTTGATTCCTAAGGTTCTAATTCCTAAGGTATATCTATATGGGCCAAGGTGAGCGCAAATGTATTAACCTATGGTCTAAATTTTGGAGCGGAACATATGTTTTAACCATATGTTATAATGGCGCAAATATGGTTTTGATATATATATATATATATATATATATATATATATATATATATAGGTCTACAACCTAAGGTGTTAACAAAAACCATATGGCATATAAAACTATGGTGGGCGCATTATTAAATTGGTGGAGTCATATTACATATGAAAAGTTTAAACAATGTATTAAAACTATGGCAGAGATAAAAAATGGTTAGCAGAGTGTTTGATGCCATATGATATCACCATGTGAGTTTCCATCGAACTGTCAGAGAACGGTTATGTAGGTCTAGTCAGCAAACACCACCACTGCCAAATCATCAGACACTTGTAGCACAGCTCGGAGGTGGTAGAGATGATCGAAACTGTTGGGAGGTTGGTGCTATCCATTCGATGTAGAATTTTGTGCCCTATGCCATGGGGGTGTCAACATAGCACGCCACGTCGTCGGAATTCCAATTTGTTGCACTTACCGTCGGTTCCATGGCATCACCGTCAGTACATGGATTCTACATATACACTGTGTCAATATGTGGAGTGCACCTAATCGCTGGGGAGTAGATCAGCTCACATACAATGGGGTTTTTAATTTATGCCAAGACAACATATCGATGCCACAAGTGTGGAGGTGGCAGTCTTGCGGTGCGGAAAGGTAGGTGGCAGTCCAGCGATGTGGTGGTATAGGCATATGCCACAAGTTTTGCTATGTCATCACTATCAGAGTTCTTGCCGCCAGTCGAACCAATTTGCACCACCAATATACATTGACAACTAAAACCTAAATATGCACAATACCATATGTTATATGGTTTTTAAACATAGAAATGCGCCGAGACCTCATACATTTTGTAATTGCGCTATAAACTAAGTTTTGGCCACTGAAAACTATAGGAAATAGTTTATAAGCGAATATGATTTGTTTTGGATAAGCACTAAAGTCAAATGCAATATGAATAAAATTTTTCATATAGTTTTTACACCTAAACTCCAAAGTTAGAGTTTTTAAACTAGGCTTATAACAAATTACTTCTAAACTTAACCTCGTACAACCTTATAAATGCACCAAATGAAGGAGCATTCAAGGAGGAGGTGGTGGTAATCCATCCTTGTAAAGGAGAAAGAAGGAGGAATTCCAAATCCTATCAAATCCTTCTCAAAGTCAGAGGCGAAATGTTTCAGGAAGGAGGCAAGCAAATTGAGGGTGGAGTTTCACTCTAGTATTCGAGCGACAGGAGTTGAGTGGAGCTTCAGAGACAGAGTTTTGGTATATGCCTGCATATTCTCTTTTGAGCATTTCTTGGCCATCCTTGGGACTTTTTGGGAATGGAGATAGGTGTTGGAAAGTTGAGACAGAAGTATTTCTTTCCACAGTAACCATAAGTGCCTGGGAGAACAATTCAGTTGCTGAAATATCATGTAAACAAACTATTTGAAGCATTCCTAATAAAATGGATGCCCATTCAAAGAGGACACATAGACATAGCCCAGGAGGGACGAACTCTGTCATCAATGTTTACTGAGTTTGTGCCTTTTATTACTGTTGTTTATTCTTCATTTCAGTTCTCTTAGTTTGATATTCAAATCATAATGACAGCTTAATTTCCCTCTTGCATTCACACATATGCAACCTTGGTTAATAGCTCAGTTAAACTAAGTCATTTGATTAAAAGACCCATTTTAATATTTCCAAGTGTTAGGTATCGATCAAAGCAGGGCCTTACCATGCTCAAGGATGGGTAAAAATTCAAGGAAACTTCGGTTGAAAGAACTTAAAGATTTCAATCAACAGTTTCAACAGGATAACATTACATTGTGGCCAATGGTGCAAGCTTTGCAGGAGGATAAGAAAATATTACAGGTAAAGATTGAAGCTTTGCATAAGATTCAAAGGAGAATCATTTTGTTAGTTCGAAGTTCATCTACTAAAGGAAAAAATGAAGTCTCGCCTCTTCACCAGAAAGATGAAGACAATTCATCTCTGTCAATCACTCCAAAAGCACAATTGTTGAATAAGCTATTGAAACCTTTTCTTCATATTTTGAAGAATCCCCTTATTCACCCACCTCACCAAGCAATGATTCGGAGAAGGACGAGAATTTTAACAACCACGTGATTGGAGCATTTGAGAGGCATATGAGAGGAATGGGTATTTCATTGATGAACAAGATGGTATATCAACAGGGACAAGGTCTCAGAAAGCATGGCCAAGGCTAGCTCCAACCAATCTCTTTGCAGGAAAGGTTGTAACATCAAGGCTTGGGCTATGAAAAATTGATGTGTGACTACTGTAGGAAGAGATGGCACATGGCAGATCGATGTTGGTCCCTACACCCTGACCTGATGCCAAAGAAGCTGCAAGAGCAGAAAGGAAAATATACGAATCACTCTACAGTGATTCGGAAGGTGATTCCTTAAATCAAAATTTTCTGTTAAAAGTTATTAAAAGGATCTATGCATGTACCTTTTGTGGGAGTAATTCACATTGTGTAGAAGAATTCTCAAAGTAGAATATTTTCAGCAAAAAAATAGGGGCTACAAAGAGTCAGCCACAGAAAGATGATGCAAGATTACAAGTGAAGAAACATTCTCAAAAGACTTTACTTTAGCCAGATAAGGACTCAACATCATCAAGACAGAGTTTGGGAAAATCCAGCAAAACGACAACTAGTACAAACTCTGCAGAAAGAGTTTGTCCTAATGTAAGTTGAGAGGACATTCGAAGACTAGATGTTTGATGTTACCCCATGAGACAAAACTAGCACCAGCAAAGAAAGAGCCAACAAAAGAAGTTGGAGCAGAGGAACATAAGTCTCTAGAACAGTCTCCTACTTGGAATTGGGAAGATTTTATGCCATATGTATAAAAATGTGTATGTAAATTGTTGTTGCAACAATAGGCCTAGTCAACTTTGTAACTAGGGTCTAGATGGTCTTTTATAATTGATCCATGGTTGTAATAAAAAAAATAAACTCATGTTGTAATAAAAAATTTGTAGTTTCAAAAGTTCTTTTCGTTGGGAGGTGTGATCCAGAATGGATCCTATAAGTTAAATAAGAAGTTTGCTTTACGTCTGAATACCAAGATGGTCCTAGGTAGAAAACAAATTCTCATCTTGTGCAGGATTTCAGTATCCCAATTTCTCACAAAAACAACGTTAGGTCGAAGATGTCGACACACTGATTCTAGTGGTATCTCCGGATTCACATTTGGTCTCCTGGTGATGGAGAAATCGTCCGTCATAATTTGAGGTGAACAGATGAAAAGGGGCCTTGTTGGCCATGTGACATTCCCACTACTCGAGACGTGGAAATAGTCAAGTCCATGTATTCCAAAAATTTCAGCTCCTCTCCGGTGCATATTTCTAGGTGTATGGTGAGATTTGGGTTCGACTGACTCATATCATGGACACATTGATTCCTAAGGTTCTAATTCCTAAGCTATATCTATATGGGCCAAGGTGAGCGCAAATGTATTAACCTATGGTCTAAAGTTTGGAGCGGAACATATGTTTTAACCATATGTTATAATGGTGCAAATGTGGTTCCGATATATATATCTATATCTATATATATATATATATATATATATATATATATATATATATATATATATATATATATATATATATATATATATATATATAGTCTACAACCTAAGGTGTTAACAAAAACCATATGGCATATAAAACTATGGTGGGCACATTATTAAATTAGCAGAGTCATATTACATATGCAAAGTTTAAATCATGTTTTAAAACTATAACGGAGATAAACAATGGTTATCAGATTGTTTTATGCCACATGTTAGTGCCATATGAGTTGCCATCGAACTGTTGGAGAACGGTTATGTAGTTCCAGCCAATAAACACCCCCACCGCCAAGTTAGAAAATAGTTGTAGCACAACTCAGAGGTGGTAGAGAAGATTGAAACTGCTGGGAGGTTGGTGGTATCTATTTGGCGTAGAGTTTTGTGCCCTATGCCACGGGGTTTCCAACATAGCATGCCACATTGTTGGAATTCCAAGATGTTGCAGTTACCGTTGGTTTCATGGCATCACCACTGCGACATGGATTCCACATATACCCTATGTCAATATGTGGAGTGCGCTTAACCGTTTGGGAGTAGGTCAACTCACATACTACGGGGTTTTTAATGTATGCCCATTTAACACGTCGGAGCCACATGTGCAGAGGTGGCAGTCCTGGGGTGCAGCAAGGTAGGTGGCAGTCATGTGGTGCAGCAAGGTAGTTGGAAGTTCAACGATGCGGTGGTATAGACATATTCCACGAGTTTTGGTACGTCATCACCACTAGAATTCTTGCTACTGGTCCAACCAGTTTTCACCACCAAGATACAATGAGAACTAGAACCTAAATATGCGCCATACCATATGTTATATTGTTTTTAAACATAGAAATGCGTCGAGACCTCATACATTTGGTAATTGTGCTATAAACTAAGTTTTGGCCAATGAAAACTATATGAAATAGTTTATGAGCCAATATTCTATGTTTTGGATAAGCGCTAAAGTCAAATGCACTATGAATAATTTTTTTTTTATTTTTTACACCTAAAGTCTAAAGTTAGAGTTTTTAAATTAGGCTTATAACAAATTACTCCTAAACTTAGTGTCGTACAACCTTATAAATGAACCAAGTGAAGGAGCATCCAAGGAAGAGGTGGTGGTAATCCCTCCTTGTAAAGGAGAAAGAAGGAGGCATTCCAAAGCCTATCAAAGCCTTCTCAAAGTTAGAGGTGAAACCTTTCAGGAAGGAGGCAAGGAAATTCAGGGTGGAGTTGCACTCTAGTATTCGAGCGACAGGAGTTTAATGGAGCTTCAAAATAAAAGTTTTGGTATATGCCTGTAGATACTCTTTTGAGCATTTCTTGGCCATCCTTGGGCCTTTTGGGAATGGAGATAAACGTTGGAAAGCTGAGACAAAAGGATTTATTTCCATAGTAAACAGCAGTGCCTGCGAGGATAGTTCATTTGGCGAAATATCATGTAAAGAAACTCTTTGAAGCATTCCTAATAAAATGGGTGCCAATTAAAAGCGGACCCAAAGACGTAATCTAGGAGGGACGAACTCCATCATCAATGTTTACTATGTTTGTGCCTTTTATTACTATTGTTTATTCTTCATTTCAGTTCTCTTAGTTTTATGTTTACATCATAATGACATTTTAATTTTCCTCTCACATTCAAACATATGCAATCTTGGTTAATAGCTCAGTTAAAATAAGTCATTCGATTAAAAGACCCATTTTAATCTTGCCAAGTGTTAGGTATCAATCTCATTCCACAATTTCAGATCACCTCGGAACTACTTCCAAATGGTAAAAAATCCATCATTCTATCCTCAAGTGGAGACCAATTAGAGATAAAGTATATTGCTGGAATTTTTGGTGTGGGAACTATTAGTGTTAGTCATTTATGCCTCTCACCAGTGATGAAATATGATTTTACCAAATTTTGTTAGGGTCTCAAGGTCAAATTTTATAATGTCACTAGGTTTTCAGAATAAAATTTGGTCACTGGTTAGTTTGTCTAGGATTATCTCTGTTGGCATTATGATACAAGTGTTTTCCTTGATGGCAACTCACTCAGAAGCAGGTACAAGTGATGGCAACTTAATCAGAGGACAAATCTTAGTACAACAGAACAAGAAAGAGATATACGCAGGTTCATTAAGGAAAATCAGCGTATACACGCAGGTTGGCTTCAGTAAAAGCGCGTACATGTGAAAACGTATCTTTGGTCCGTGGCGGTTAGTCCTTGGAAGTTGTGCATATGGTTTTGGACCATGGTGTCTCGACGGACGTGTTGATCCCTAGTTTTGAAGTTGATGGTATTGTGTTACTATGGTTTTGGACCGTGGTATTGTGAAGGGCCTAAGGCTATATAAGGAGAAGATCATTAGGCAAAGTGAAGTAAGCAAGGTGTGAGTGTGTGTGTGTGATGAAGATCTGAGGAAGTGTGAGATCCAAATGCAGGTTATGGGTTGGTGATCTGAACCAAGGTTTCACTCATGTGGAGGATGATGAATGATGGAACGAGATCTCAAGGCTTGGAATGATTATCTTCCTATGGTATGACTGTGGATAGACTAGATCTATTGACGCATGTTTATTGTTATGATCTGGGTATGTTTTGATGTCTGATATAGCTGCGGAGTTATAAGTTAGAATTTGCAGATCTGTACGCGGGTTGGTTTTGGTAAAAGAGCGTATACACGCAGGTTGGGCTCGTCGAAGTAGCGTATACAATGTGAAGTATGATATTTGTAGATGGAGTTGGATCTGGTTGTTGTTATGATGTTGACAGGGTTTCAGTGATTGATGATGCAGGTTGTACTACAATGGTGATTGTCTTATGGATCCAGTATGAAAATGTATGAAACGTGGTCCCGGGAAGATCGTAGGCCGGCACCTACGTACTGGTAAACATATCAGCGAGTACAAGAGCCAGGGGGTTGTAGCTCCCTTCCAGGAGCAGCTGGAAAACGAGTAAAGGTTGGAGCATTCTGTAGGCAGGCACCTACGTACTAGTAAATGGATCGGCTAGTACAAGAGCTATGAGGGTTGTAGCCCTCTACAGGTTGTAGCCTGTGTGCTGGTAAAGGATTGCACCAGTACATTGTAAAAGAAGTTTCTTATTAAAGGAAGATAGAAACAAATTGCAGCAGGTGGTTTTCACCCACATTGGGTTTCCACCTTATATCATGGTGTTCATGTGTATGGCTTTTGTGTGATGATCTGTTCTGTTATACTGCACCTGTTTACTGTTAAAATGGTTAATAATGTTCTGATGCATTTACTGAAGATAAGCTAACTGAATCATAAGATTTCTGGATATACTCTAGTTGCTTTAGACACAGTTGCGTGTACACGCGGGTTCACTTAACTGAAGTAGTGTATATGTTTCTGAGTATGAAATTAGAAAAGTGTTATTGATCTGATAATACTGATTCACCCCCCCTCTCAGTATTATTTCTAACAATTGGTATCGGAGCAGGTCCTTCAGAGAAGCTTGATCGCTTGAAGGAGATTCGTAGAACAATGGGGAAGAAAGCGCGTCAGAAGAAGAAGACAGCGCAAAGGAACAATGACAACCTGTCGTTGAGTGGAAGCAAGAATTTAGATCCTGAATCACCTCAGAATGAAGATGGACAAGCAAATGAAGCATCAGATCAAACCATAGATCAGCAAGATCTACCTAGCAAAAAGGAGAATGCCCTCAAAGAAGAAATCATCAGATTAGAAGATCAGTTGGAATGTGCCTCCAGAATTCGGCAAATGCTGCTAGCGCTGAATAAAGAGCAAGAAAACGAGATCCTCAAACTAAGGCATCAGCTGGATAAAGGAAGGAAAGCTGAAGAGACCTTGAAGAAGCAATGTCTGGAAAAAGAAGAACAACATCAAGTTGAGGTAAATATCTTGAAAATTAAATTAGAAGAAAAAGATAAACTATTACGATTTCAAGATAGTACTAAGATCTTGGATGATATTCTTAGTAGTCAAAGGTCCCCTGCTATCAAAACTGGTCTTGGTTTTCATGAGTCTATTGAAGGTGAATCTGGTTCACAAAGTAAGACAAGAATCTCTAATGAAAAATCTGAAAGGCTCTACAAGGAGATGAAAGGACAACCCCATCAACAATCAAGGAAAGAGACTCCTCAAAGAAAAATCTTTTACTCCTCCCATGAATAATGTTGAGTGTTATGTATGTCATAATCTTGGACATGTTGCAGCCATATGTAGAAGAAGAAGGTTTCAAGACCATCATGCAGAAAGATCATCACATTCAAGGTACTTTAATGGATATTGCTTTTCTTGCAATATGTTTGGCCACAAAGCTGCTGATTGCTATAGGAGGAATATGAAACATGTAAGATGCTATGCATGTAACAAGTTTGGACATAGAGCAAAGGATTGCAGGAACAAAGCTCATGATAAGAAGAAATCATCAACATGCCTGAAGATATGGAAGAAGAAGGAAGTTCAGTCAGAAAGATGTGGCACAGCACAGGGTACTCAGCATAGCACAGACATAACAGACTCAGAGGGAGTTGAAGGTATAGAACTTCAGTGTTCTAATTCTCATACGCAAGTTTAATGAAGGGAAGTCGCGTATATATGCGAGTTTCACACTGCAAAATCGCGTATATGTCAGTCTGAAGAAATGCAGTTGGGATAGGCTCAGAAAAGGGGTCTGATATGATTCAGTCCGGTATCTGCTCTATTAGTCAACAGTTACAGTCTACTGAGGATATGGCACAGGCTCAGGGGGAGCATATACTTCAAATAACGCATTGTTGGCATTATGGTTAGAAGTTGTTAATAAAGTCTATGAAGCTAAATGATACATCTTGTTGTTTGATCAAAGGAATGGTATTGCAGGCTGATGCTTATGGTACAGATCATAGATGATGAATGATAGTTATTGCTGGTCTTAGAACCTGCATCTGCTCAGGGGGAGCATGGATGGATTGATACAACTTGGCATATACAAAGGGGAGCCAAAGCAAAAACTTCAGCATGTACTCAGGGGGAGTATGGACAGCAGAAGGTATACCAAAGAAGAGAATATCTTGGTCCGCCCTTTGCCCTTGATGTCAAAGGGGGAGAGTGACTTGGTGTGGTGGTTGCCATCAAGTCCAAAGGGGGAGATTGTTGGCATTATGATACAAGTGTTGTCCTTGATGGCAACTCACTCAGAAGCAGGTACAAGTGATGGCAACTTAATCAGAGGACAGATCTTAGTACAGCAGAACAAGAAAGAGATATACGCAGGTTCATTAAGGAAAATCAGCGCATACACGCAGGTTGGCTTCAGTAAAAGCGCGTACATGTGAAAACGTATCTTTGGTCTGTGGCGGTTAGTCCTTGGAAGTTGTGACTATGGTTTTGGACCATGGTGTCTCGACGGACGTGTTGATCCCTAGTTTTGAAGTTGATGGTATTGTGTTACTATGGTTTTGGACCGTGGTATTGTGAAGGGCCTAAGGCTATATAAGGAGAAGATCATTAGGAAAAGTGAAGTAAGCAAGGTGTGAGTGTGTGTGTGTGATGAAGATCTGAGGAAGTGTGAGATCCAAATGCAGGTTATGGGTTGGTGATCTGAACCAAGGTTTCACTCATGTGGAGGATGATGAATGATGGAACGAGATCTCAAGGCTTGGAATGATTATCTACCTATGGTATGACTGTGGATAGACTAGATCTATTGACGCATGTTTATTGTTATGATCTGGGTATGTTTTGATGTCTGATATAGTTGCGGAGTTATAAGTTAGAATTTGCAGATCTGTACGCGGGTTGGTTTTGGTAAAAGAGCGTATACATGCAGGTTGGGCTCGTCAAAGTAGCGTATACAATGTGAAGTATGATATTTGTAGATGGAGTTGGATCTGGTTGTTGTTATGATGTTGACAGGGTTTCAGTGATTCAGTATTGGGTGTTTCAGTGATTGATGATGCAGGTTGTACTACAATGGTGATTGTCTTATGGATCCAGTATGAAAATGTATGAAACGTGGTCCCGGGAAGATCGTAGGTCGGCACCTACGTACTGGTAAACATATCAACCAGTACAAGAGCCAGGGGGTTGTAGCTCCCTTCCAGGAGCAGCTGGAAAACGAGTAAAGGTTGGAGCATTCTGTAGGCAGGCACCTACGTACTAGTAAATGGATCGGCTAGTACAAGAGCTATGAGGGTTGTAGCCCTCTGCAGGTTGTAGCCTGCGTGCTGGTAAAGGATTGCACCAGTACATTGTAAAAGAAGTTTCTTATTAAAGGAAGATAGAAACAAATTGCAGCAGGTGGTTTTCACCCACATTGGGTTTCCACCTTATATCATGGTGTTCATGTGTATGGCTTTTGTGCGATGATCTGTTCTGTTATACTGCACCTGTTTACTGTTAAAATGGTTAATAATGTTCTGATGCATTTACTGAAGATAAGCTAACTGAATCATAAGATTTCTGGATATACGCTAGTTGCTTTAGACACAGTTGCGTGTACACGCGGGTTCACTTAACTGAAGTAGCGTATATGTTTCTGAGTATGAAATTAGAAAAGTTTTATTGATCTGATAATACTGATTCACCCCCCCTCTCAGTATTATTTCCAACAATCTCTATAATCTCAAGAATTTCACATGTCGGTCGTTATATCACTCAACTAAGTGCTTCATCATTAAAATAAGGTCACCATCATGTCATTCATCACCATCATTATTTCACTTAGTATAATATCTCCATTAGGTCATTAGGGTTTCAAGGTCACCAACACTTTCATTTCATGCATAAAAATCCGGCATAGGATGAGTTGTGATAAGCAATGCTTTTCAATAAATTCTGATGTAATTTCATAAGTACTTCATGGCTACAGTTTCAAGGTTCCAAAAGAAAGAAGGTTCAGTGTTCAAAGAAGATAAAAAGGAATCCAGGTTACAAATTTCCAAGGTTGTCAAATTAAAAAAGAATGAAAGTGATATTTGAAAAAGACATGTAGGGCCCATTATCACTCAAAGGAGAATCATTCCATGTCTATAAAATCCCAAAAGTGTCATTCCTTCTTCCTTAACCTTTCATTCAATTAACCTTCATGTTTCCTTTTCCTTCCTTATTTACCATAGCTCTAATACCACGTTAGAAAATCAGAAAGGAAAAAACATTTCCTTATGTTGATAATTACTTGTGTTATTTTTGTATTCTTGTTATATTTTTTATGTTCTTTTTTAATATTATTTTCATCAAGTAATTATCAAATAAAAACATGAAGATCAACGACACTAGAAGTAGGTACTAAGCCAGGGATAAAACCCCTCTCTAGGGAAAAACCCAATCAAACTCTTCCGCTAATGAAATTGAGATAGACTAAGACCTTAGACTTGACCAAAAGACCTTCATCCTCCACCAAGTCAGCCTTCCAAGATGATTTAACAACCTTCAATAGGCTCTTCTTTTCCAACAACTACAACCCAACAAAAACCCAAAATTTCAGGCCCCGACAACTCCAGAATTTCGGCCCAGCTACAGTGTTACAATTTCAGCCCTTCCAACAACTTCGCACATGTCAAACAATGAGAGACAATAATTGACTTCTTATGCTTGACAAAGACTTCCTTCTCCTTCACTAGGGTTTCCTTTCTCTTCCTTGAATTTCACACCATTGTTTGCCTCCAAAAACTATAGATCGAACTTGTTGTTTATATGCTCCAAATGAGGTCGAATTGCTACCTTCATATAGTGAATCTAGGAGGTTGAATTCCCTTGATGAGGCCGACTTGTCCTTCTTGAGGTCAACTTGGTGGAGGAGGCCTAAATGACCTATTTTACATAAAAATAAATTTCTTCTTGATTGATAATGCCCATGAAAGGTCTATTACATTATGACATGGACAAGGACACTTGACATAAACACTAGAAGCTTGTAATGGAGGCCTTGACTTAAAAACCATTGACCGAAGCACGAAACCCATGCTTTAATAAGTCAATTTATTTTATAATATTTTTTTTTTCTTTCTCTTGAGAAATACATTCATCATGACTCAAATACAATTATGAAGACCAACACTAGTTATATTTTTCAACAGAGGAGACTTCCTCCCAAATAGCGATGACAAAAGGGTCGTGTCGGAATAAGTGCACCCATCCTAAGAGTTGGATTTGTAGAGACAAAAAAAGCTTAGGCCTTTGAAGCCTCTCTTGAGGAGGTTGTCCCAAGTCAAGATACATTTATGGACTACTATTGAAGTGAAACATTTGAGTTTCATTGGCACCTCCCACTTCCACATCTAGGCCAACCAGCCAATGAGGGGTTCAGGATGGGGATAAGAATCCTTTTGCAAGAATGCCATCACCTTGTGATATGCCTCCTCAAGTCAACCTGTTATCATTATTTGTGAGCACAATGCCATCCTAGATAAGGTGTATACAAAAGGTCTCACATTCAAAGTGCATATCTGGGTACAACTCCAACTCATCCGTATGTCTCTAATGTGTAGAGGGGAATCCCTCATTCAGAACCAGTCTAATGCGTGACAGTTGGAGGAGACCCCATTTGTGGAGGTGTTGGATGATTGGCACTGAAAGGGTATGGCACCCCTCCATAACCACCAAGGCATCAAGACCAACCAAGATGTCGTTGCCCCTACCAACAACCCAATGGAGATTGATGCACAACCACGACCTTGCGTTCATCAAATTGCGCCACATAGAGAATGTCCTTCTCATAACTGAAGTATCGTCCTAGATCCAATCCTCCAAGGTGGCCAACCAAAAAAAAAAAATATCCTATAATTTGATGTCAAATTCCACCCCATGAAAGCCCTCCAAAGATTTATAATAACTTATGCACCATTAAAAAAATTGGTACAGATATCTAGACCAAACTCATATTATTTAATATAATTTATATATAGACAACTCTCGAGACAAGTAGGGAGAAAGCCTCACCCAACAAATCAATAGTTATGAGGATTCGAATACCGCACAAAATAAATCTTCATTTAACAGCAAAACAGATCTCCTAGACTAAACTTCTTCTTCGACTATCTTCTAAAGGATGAACACAATAGATCGCGAAGCTAAGACACCAATGTCCCAAGAACTAGAAGAGATGAAAGAGATGCAAGATAAAGGAAGTTGGAAGACTGTAGAGAAAAAAAAGAAAGCTACAACACCAATCTCGCCAAGAAAGACGAGGAGCCAGATAATTAAAAACTAAGAAAATTATAGGTCCGATAAACCAATTTGGTCTCAGTGTACGTTAACCACCATCATCATCATCATCATGAAATTATTATTTAGTATAATTTATATGAAATTATAAAATTAAAATGTGTGAGGAACAAGATAGTCTTTAAAAAAATAAGTTTCCTATATCAATAGAAATATGTTATTTATGTTAATAAAATAAATTTAAAAATTTTAAAAATGCATTTTTAAAAGATAATTTTCTTATATTAAATAAATTTATATAAATCTTAACAAAATATTTATATTTTTTTTGTCACATGTAATATATTAATAACTTAAATTATTATATATATAAACCATTTTTTTTCAGACTCATTTTAATTTAAATTATTTTACCAAAAAAATGCAAAAAATAAACCAACAAACTAATATACTAATTGTAAATTACCATTTAAAAATTAGTATATTATATGATTATATTTTTCTTTTCTACCTCACCTCATTTTCCAAGTCATTTTAAAATTAATTTAAATGAATATTTGGATGGACTCACTTAACTAGTCCGAAATATCGGTTTCATAAATTGCTCACAGATTTTTCCATTAATTAAAATAAATGAATATTGATAAAAATACTTATCTTTTTGAGCGCTTTACGTGCAAGTCGAAGCAGTCCCCGGCAATCCTGATTCATAAGGAAACAATGACCATGACATGCGGAGCGAAGTCCGTTTCTATCCTTAGAAGCCGGGCATTTTATCTGCGAGTATCTATCATATATATGTTACGCAGATATTCACTCTGCGTATCTATGAACATCTATCATATATATGTTACGCAGCAGGGAAATTCCGTTCTCGAATTCGCCATGAGAACCCCTCCTCAGTCACCACATTCCATTCAAGTTTTCAAACAAAGACCGTTCTCCACAAATATGAAAAAACAATGAAGGAACTTAGCATAATAGTTTTAAAGAAGAAGAACAGAATTTGAATTGGGCACACGATAGCTACTTCAAAGGCTTGTTGCTTCTTTGATTGAGTTGAAAGTCATGTGAGGGTTATATGAGAAGTGGTAGTTGTATTTCACTTAAAAAAAAGTTATTATATTTCTTTTTTAGTCTAAGGGTGGGGCTTATAACTAATAATAAAGTATAATTAATTGGGCTTTGGCTTGATCTTGACTTTGCAATGTGGAGGAAGGTGAAGTATTTATAAATATTTGGTGATTATCTAGTGGTTATTGATTGATTTTTGGGGATCAACACATTACAGAGCTTGGCCCTAAATGCTGGGTAACAAAGAATTTGTTTATTATAATAATTTTTTGAGGAGATGGAAGTATCACATATCCATAGAGAACACAACATAGATACAAATAGAAGATCAAAAGAATAATTACTTTTTTGAGAAATGGAGGTATCACATATCCATAGAGAACATAACATCTATGCAAATAGAAAATCAAAAAAATAATTACTCCATGCTACAAGACATTTAGTAATTGCAAAAAAATTTAATACCATTAATACTTTTTGAAACTAAACTTGTTGGGACTTTGCATATTTTAATGTTTAACTCTTTCATATGGTTGATTGGTAAAATGTCATAACTATGGATAGACATGACTAAAAAATTGTAATTGAATAATAATTTATATACTTTTAATTTCAATGCAATAACAAATATGTATTTTTTTTGGAAAAAAAAAAAAATTATATATTTCTAAAAACACACTTTCTAAGATGATGATGCTCTATGTAAATAATTAAAATAAAACCAACCAATGAGGATAGGAGGAAGAGTATATAAAAGTTTAGAGAAAACATAATGGTACTTAGCTAACTTAAGTTAAATTTATTTTTATCGGATATATTGTTGTTTTAAAGTTTTCAAAATAGTATTTTTTTATTAAAAATAATTATTAATAATTATAAATATTAATATATTTATATATTGTTGGATTAGATGTGATTTAGAATATAGTTTAAAATTTGCATATTGACCCTCACGTGGATATGATTCAAAATTTAAAATTTGACAATATTTAATGATAATATTATTTTAATTTTTTTTTTTTTTTTTTATAATAGTAAAGCAACATTGACATGTACATAGAATGTTTTTAGTAACTGATTATCATAATTAGTTATTGGACTCCTTTCAAATTTTGGTTACACTCTATATTTTAATTAAAATATAGTTATTGGTTGTTCAAACATTGTTTTTTTCAAAAGAAAAAAGCGATATATATTATATGAAGTATATAAAATCAGAATAATACATTTTTTCTCTGTTGTGCAAAGAACAGAGATATGATCCCCTCTGTATATAAGAACAAAAAGCCTATATCAGAAAACCAATTGACTCTGTATTCGACTTTGATAAATTCTGATATCAAAAACTCCAAAGAGAGGACGGCTGCCATGCAAATTCTTTACAAATCTGGAAGGGCAAAATCAGATATCTGATAATGGACATCATCAGATACAATGTCGAGATGCCAAAATTCTGAAGAAGAGAAGAGTCCCTTTTTAGAAAGACCGTCTGTTGTACTGTTTTCCTCCCTATTGATGTGTTGAATTGAGCAATTCTCCAGGCAGGACCAATAGAACTGTATCCTATCTCTCCAGCCAGACAAATGATGAGCCTGAATGCAGTTTTTCTGGTTAACCGAATCAACCCATAGCTTTGAATCACCATAAAAATCCATCTGCTGAATATCAAGGAATATGCAAAATTTTAGAAGGCCAGAGAGAGCCATAGCTTCCGCCATATTATTAGATCCCTGACCCCCATGCCAATAAGCAGAGAATTGAGAACTTTCAGAAATAAATATGTAGAAGCCGCATCCGCATTGACCCTGTTGAGCTGCCCCATCGAAAAAGGCAGAAGGCTGATGAGGACGAACATAAGAAAGCCTGTCTGAGGATGATATTATTCTCTTAGCTGGTTCCTGAGGGAAAGATTCAGCATAAACAGTAATTTGATCGATAACCTTAGCTGGGGAAAATTTGGAATGATTAAAAATGCAGGAGTTTCGCCCTTTCCATATAAACCATAATGCTAAGATGCCAATTCTGCGCCAAAATTTCTTTTTCTTGCTGCAATCCATAAGCCACTCCTGAATCGATACCAGCCTGTCAATCTTGAAACCATAGGCATGTTCTAAATCTCGCCATATATGAGTTGACTGCTTGCATTTCAGAAAGATGTGGAGGTTCGATTCCGCCTCTTCCCTGCATAAAGAACAAACATTAGGACCAAACCAACCTCTCTTCAATAAATTTTCCCACGTCAAATTCCGGTTATGAAAAACGAGCCAGGCAAACAGGATCATCTTCATAGGACAACCGTCCTTCCAGAAAATGAGGGGAAAAGACGGGGACCAGGAGGGCTGTTGCCCAATGATCAGCTGATATAAACCTTTGACAGATATATTATTCGGATCACCCGAAATGTCCCAAGCAAGACAATCGGAGTCTCTCGTACAGGTAATGCCCCCATTTTGAAGACTACGGACGACAGCAAGCCACCTCTGTTCACAGTATTTTGGAATGTTTAGATCTGAGAAAACTTTCCAACGCGGCACTGGACCATCCCATGCAGCGATCAGCTTGTCCCAGAAAAAATTACCGCCTCTATGGAGATGTTTAATGAGAGTGCTTGGGATTTCAATAATCTCTGATCCACATCTAAAACGATCTTTGCCAATAATGATTTTGTTGCCCTTATGAAAATGCCAAATCAGCTGCTCCAGAACAATAGCCTCAACCTTTCGAAAACTGCGCCAGATGGGAGAACCATAGTGAACACCTAATTTGCCTCTTCGATACCATGCCTCCAAATCCTTATTGGCAAGATATTTGGATTTTATCAGCCGGCTCCATAGACCATCCCCTTGAATAGCTCTCCATAATGATTTGCAAAGGAGGGCTTTGCTGAAGATTTTTAGATTTAATAAACCCCAACCGCCCAGAGGTTTAGGAGATGAGATGCCAGAAAGCTTAACCAGATGATATTTATGCTTCTCTGCCCTACCCCCCCAAATGAAATTAGCCGATAGACAGTTCATACTGTTGATTATACTCACTGGAAGGTGGAAAAGGTGAGCCCAGTAAACGAACAATTGATTGAGAATGGATTGAACTAATACGATTCTCCCGGCCAGAGAAAGACACCGGAATTCCCAGCCCGAGATCCTTCTATAAAATCTGTCCACCAGCCATGACCAATCAGCTTTGGAATAGCCTGTCGCTTTGATCCTAAACCCCAAATAGTTAATACCATTGCTGATATGGGATGCTTTTACCCCAAAAAGATTGGATAGCCAAATAACATCATCCAGCCTGAGGTCAGAATGGAAAATAGAAGATTTGTCCAGATTAATCTGCAGTCCCGAGGCCCTCTGGAAATTAATCAAAATCTTATGAATATGTAACCAGGAAGCCCTGCAAAACATTGCAAATAATAAAATGTCGTCAACGAATAAATTGTGAGATAGGGATATGCTTCTGCAAATATTAAGAGGGCGCCAAATGTTCTCATCAACGGCTTTTTGAATGTGTAAACTGAGGGAGTCGATGGCTAAAATAAATAATAAAGGGGACAAAGCACATCCCTGACGAAGCCCCCTCTCAGCTCTGAAGAAGGAAGTCGGGAGGCCATTTATGATTATAGCATAATCCACAGGGTCGATACACGCCATAATCCATCTGATCATATTGCAGTTCAGCCCAATTTTTGCCAATAAGCACTTGATATAGGCCCAATCTATGCAATCATATGCTTTCCTTAGGTCAACTTTAAGAAGGACCGCTTCGCTTTTCTTAGAATGAATAGCAAATAATGCCTCCTGAGTCACAGCAACTGCATCATGGATGCTCCTCCCCTTAAGAAAACCAAACTGCTCCTTAGAAATAGTATCTGATAATTTATCTTTTAGCCTCTGAGCAATGATCTTGGACATAATCTTGAAAGTGGTGTTGCATAATGAAATAGGCCGATAGTCCGAGAAAGTCATGGCTTTCTGTTTCTTTGGGATGAGGGTCAAATATGTTGAGCAGAGCTGCCTGCTGATCATCCCCCCCATCCTGATTTCCTCTAACATCCTTAGAAGATCAGACTTGATGAAGTCAAAGAAATGTATAAAAAATTCAATAGACCAGCCATCTGGTCCAGGGCTTTTGTCCCGGCTGAAAGATTTCATAGTCTCCAATAATTCCTCCTCTGAAATGGGGCTAAAAAGCCGGACATTTTCTTCCTCATTAAACATTACCGAGTATGCCTCGATCCCCCATAAGATATCTTGGAAACTACTTCGATCCATCCTCTGGTATTGCTTCCTGAAGTGAGAGACAGCATGCTCCGCAATATCTTTTTGAGATAAGAGCTCCACCCCATTCTCATCTTTAATTCTCCAAATGAAATTATTTAGCCTTCTGACGTTAGCATACCTCTGGAAAAACTTTGAGTTTTTGTCGCCTTCTCTCATCCAAACAGCTCTGCTTTTCAGGCGCCAATAAATTTCTTCTTTTTTTAGAAATTGCATTTTCTTTTTCTGAAGGTCCTTAAGAAGTTGTCTCTGTTCAAAAGATAGAGAATTATAGTCAGAGGAAACCGACAATTGCTGGATTTGATCAATGATATCCATATATTCTCTCCTGTCAGCTAAACGCTTCAGTTTCTGCCACTTTTTGACAACCTTCCGAATATTTATCATCCTGTTCAAAAAAGACTCCTGATGCGAATACGTTCCACTAGGTTCATACTCGCGCCAGGCTTTAACCACCACGTCGATAAATTCAGGATCCCCAAGGCATTGTCTGTTAAACTTAAACGGCAATCCTTTATTGAAAGCCAAGGACTGCCAGCCCATGAGAATCGGCCGGTGATCAGATATAAGAGAGATATCCACTGATGAAAAGGGTATTCCAAGGATATCAATCAGCGAGGCGTTAATAAGAAATCTATCGAGCCGTTTAGCAATGTACGCCTCCCCACTTCTCCCATTGTCCCAGGTAGGGCAGATAGAGGAAGGGAGAATGTCGATGAAATCCCTCTTGAGAAATTCATTTCGAACCAAGGGAGCAATGGAGTCCGACTTCTTCCCCTTCCCCCATACTTCATCAGAAGATAAGGTTAAATTCAAATCACCTGCAATCAATAATGAGCCAATATCAAAAACTTCAGATGCAAAGAGGCTGACCCAATAGTCTGATCTGTTCCGGTAAGGAGCATAAATATTCAATATGTTGATGCGGCAGTTTAGACCTCTGACATGAGCAGAGATAAGGATACCAGCAATGCATTTATATGCCTTTGCATTAATCCACCGAGGATCCCAAATGACAGCGAGGCCACCTGAAAGACCAACAACATCTGTAGCAGATATATACCACGTAGGAAACATTTTGCGGAAGTAAGAAATAGTAACATGAACAGGATGCATAGTCTCCTGAATTACAATAATTTTAGGAGATGTTGTCCAGAACAGATTTTTTAAGGCTAAGAACTTCATCTCAGCTCCCAGCCCCCTGA
The DNA here is from genome assembly GCA_031772625.1 of Pinus tabuliformis. Lineage (NCBI taxonomy): Eukaryota > Viridiplantae > Streptophyta > Pinopsida > Pinales > Pinaceae > Pinus > Pinus tabuliformis. The sequence goes on from CM062812.1 coordinate 435,757,782, forward strand.
TGTTAACAGAAAGGATAAAATTCATTTAGGTGGAAAAACGGCCTTTCCAGCTCTAAGAGGCCCGTTAACAGGAATATCAGATATAGGAACGTCAACCAGGGATAAATTTCTGAAGCAGCAGTCCGAAACTAATCCCCTTCCCCGAAAATGTCTGCTTCCTCTTTTTTCCTTCTTTCGAACAGTGATATTCATTGCAGAAGAGGGACTAATGCAAGGTGAAGTAGGAGCAGGAGGTTTATGAACAGTCAGAGGGGCTAGTTCCAGCGATTTCTTGGACAACAAATGGTCTAAGTCACTACCAATAGAATTGGTAGGCGAAATAGGGAAGGCGCCTTTATCCTCCGGAGAAGGATCGATCAAGATAGTAGAATGATTGGGGGGGTTAATCTTAGCCGGTGAAAGAGAGATGTCAGGCGGAATCGGGACAGTATCATCACCGGATGGGTCGATGGGCTGGACCGGGGGAAGAGGAAGCTCATACTCAGAAGCGGTCTCTAAGTCCGGCATCGAGGGGGATACCCTTAAAAGAGGATCAGGGGATTCAGAACGATGGGATGAAGGCAACAGCCCTTCGGACGGAGAGACAGGACTGCAGTCATGCGGAGAAACATCAGAAGACAGAGGATCATTTGGGATAGCAGAAGGCCGCGATGAAGAACATGGAAATTCGGCGAACTTAGTAAGACGATGATGCTTTCTACCCTTAGCCCGCTTATTCGGGCAGTTCGAAAAAAGGTGACCAGTATGGTGACATGCAGCACACCGAAACGGTATACCCCAGTAATCCAGCCTTTGTCTCAGCGATAAATCCCTCCAGCAAATGTCGATATGCTCAGGGAAACCACCTCTGTAGGATCTTTCGATCAATATCCAAGCGACCCGCTTGTCTTTCTCAGCCCTGCACCAAGGATCTACATATACACTTCTACCAACAGCATTACCGATCTCTGATAGAATCTCAGGAGTCCAGAAGTCTAGTGGAAGACCCGGGAGTTTCAACCAAATGAGATTGTTTGTCGGGGTATTACTGAGAGGATTGAATCCCAGATACCATCTGTGCAGCGAGAGAAAGCTGCGGCCACATACCCATTGGAGATTCAGGATGGCATCCCGATCTTCTGCACTTAAAAAATGGAAGCAGAACCACTCTTTCAGCAACTTAGCAATAATGGGGGTATATCCAATTAAGGGCTTCCAGCGAGCTTCTAACCAGGCACGCATCTGATTTTCATCCAGAACCGGGAAATACCATTTCCCGATCAGAGCCTTACCCTGAAGGCTATCAATACGGTCCGATAACTGAGTGCTGTCAATCCTAATAGCATTGGGAGAAGGAGATGTCTTCGCCGGCTTGAAAGATTTGCTAGTACGACCCCCTGATAGAATTTTTGAATTCTGGTGTGACTCATCGAATGCTGACTGAGAGGGAATCGAAGGATGGACAAGTAAGTCATCCAAGGTGGATGGCCAGTCAGAGGAAGGCTTGGTCGGATGGAGACGAGATTCAGCTTGAATGGCCGCAAGGACCATCGCCTCTGTGGCAGATGAGTCAGATTTAAAATCTGACATTATAAAGGAGGTGATAAAAAAACATTCATGTCACCCTCAAGAAATAATAACAGGATCAGAGTAGGTAAAGGAAGGACAGATATCCTGACAAAGACGGTTGCAGAAAGATTTTCAGATCAAGAAAACGGCTCGTTCTGACAGGGGAAACAGCTGGATCAATATCTCCAATCCCTAGGAAGAGAAATTTGAATATCAAACGGAAAACCACTATACCAGAGGATGAAACCAGCACAAAGGTGCAACTGAGTCCGAAAACCAGATAACCGGAAGGAAAACCCTGGAAAAAGCACAGCGAGGAACAGGGGTACCAGAGATGCAATGGAAGCATCCGCAAAAGACAAAAAAAAGCCTATTCACCCGCGAGGATCCTCTTAGCATCAGAAAAGCTGAGAATGGATATGACAGTTAAACAGCAACACTAAACACTCAGGCATATAGTCCAAGTCCAGCACCGAGATCTCCAACAATTCATATGCCAGACCTTTTAAAATATGAAAGAGCGAAAACGAACTTCCACATAAAGATAAAACTGATATAATAGATAATCCCTGGTAATGCCGAACAATCGAAACTTCAACATTTAAATATAGGAAAGTGTGCTATAGCAGAGATGCTACAGCCACAACATGCCCTGGTGATGACACTTCTCTGCTCCACTGAAACACAAATTCGGTCATGACTGTAAGATGAACTCGGCCCTCAAGAAGTGAAAATCTCAGCCTCCTTTGACTGATATAAGTCCACTGTATAGGCCAACGATTTGCTGCTCTTCCGGAATAATAATTTGCAGTCTTGTAGCTAGGTGTGTGCCCTCCTTCTTAGAGTGATTTGGCTTCCTTCCAATGAATTCGACCCCTTCGAAAAGATCTCAAATACGAAGTTTGTTGATTTCCGTCATTGCATCGTATTCTCGAGCTCCCTTCTGCGCGCCCAAATTCTGACAGGACCATGTCTAAAGGGTTATGAAGATTTTTATCACATAGTGTTTCTGAAAACTCTAGTATATTATATATTAACATTACAAACCACAAGTCCTTGTTTAGAATTCTATAGGCATGTTTCCTATAACATTAATGTTTTAAAAAATGAAAGGATATATAAATATCATAAAACTTAGAAAGTTAAAGTTCCAAGGAAGAAATGACTACCAATTTAAGTGCACCTATGAGGGTTGTATATTTTGCTAATGTGTCGGGTCAATTTGTGGTTCAACACTAGTGGAAGAGATTCCAATCAAAGTTTCGATGAATTCATAATATTAAATAGACACTTTGAATGCCAAGGTCTGCTTGTTACCAACGGTTGGAAGTGTGGAAGATCCATGTGAGTGCTAGCCACTCAAGTTTGGTGATATATATCATAATGCCACTGTGAATTCACTTCTCCACTCTCAAATTCAAATTTATGTAGTCTTTCTTTGCAATAGATGATGGTGAAACTAGAAATATGAGTAGTATATTAGGTTTCTTCATTTACATTTGCATTTATTCACCCTCTTATGGAAACACTAGCTAGATGGTAGAGGCAACATGAGTAAGTCTAGGCCATGGTATAATAAATCAAGGAATCTCTAAAACAAGGTTGGGAGGGTCATAGAGATAACAAGGTGAGAGTTTGGAAGAAATGCTATGTCCCCTCATAATTGAAGAGGTGCATTGTTGACCTTTCCTTTAATCAATTGCATGGAAAATGATAAAGGAAGATGGGTGGCATATGTGGAGCTATGCCATCATGCTCTTTCATTAAATTGACTTGATTATAATATCGCAAGGAGAATCCATCCTTTTGAGACCTTTTGATTTCCCTTGTCATTTTTCCATGAGAGCTTCACCTTGTTCAGTAATACCTTATCATGTTCATTCATAAAAAGGGGTTTTAAATTTGTGAAAATAGAGTCAATATATTCTAGATATTGGTGGAAGGGTAGGCAAGGGTGAGGAGAAATAATATGGGTATGAGAAGGAATGGGTATTTGGTAAAAATAAGGGATGTCTAGTAAAAATTAGGTTTTTCTTAATTAGGAAGATGCAATTTTTGGTGGGGGTGGTTTTTTTGGCAAGTGCAGGGAGAATAAAAGTATTTTGGGAGATAGTTAACAACATATAATGAGATAAGATGTATTATTTAAGATCCCACAAACACATGTACTATGTTATAGGTTTTACTAAGTGAATTTTACAAGTGTAATAATTATCATACCTTGGGAATGGTAAAATCGGTTGGAAAAAGTAAATGGAGATGGAAATGTGGGAGAGGTTATAATGAAGGAAGAATGTAGTGTTGAGAATGAAGTCTAATGGTGTGGTTGTAATGGAAGATCTCATCCTTAGGGCATGACCTCATACTAAAATTACATGGGTATTTAAGTTCCCTAACTTAACATTATTCATTGATGTTGTTTTCTTCTTTGTGACCAATATCTATAGCAAGAGCAATGCGTACAAATCTTTCCTAGTAACAATAATCTCTTACAATTGCAACGGAAAGAACCACTAATAGAACCCACAAAGTTTGGGACATAGTGGTCCTACTTATGAAATTATGAACCAATGGATCTTTCGTGGAAATATGAGGCCAATATTAAGAAGTGCAATTATTCTCATGAATAATAATGTAAGAACCATCCATGATGCATGTGTGGACAAACAAATGGAATTCATATATGTATATATTCCTTCATTCATTGGTTGAGGAACATTTGAAAGTATTGTGAAAGTGGAAACTCTAATGATTTTATGCCATTAAAAAGATAGTGAATTTTGACATCTATCCAACTTTTATTTTAATTTTCAATTATCTTTAAATATTTGTAACATACAATCTTAGTAGTAGGAAAAGTTGCAATTTTTAAACCTTTTACAGTAAAAAATGCATATATAGATTGTTTATAAACTAAAAAGTAAAAAAATAGTACCAATCAAACATAATACTCACATATTTACCCTAAAAGCCCTTAATTAGGAAAACCAACAAATCTTTAGAACCACACCTCTAAATATCAATGTACTTTCTCCACCAGTTACAATAATATATAATATCCAGCAATATCAAAAACGCTAATCCATTAACCTATATTAGATTCCTTAACCTGAATCATATTTTAATGGGACAAAAAAATATTGGTTGAAAAACACCAAAAAAACAAGCCAAAAACATATGAAAACAACCAAATAAAAATTTCTTCAAGGATATGCCTATAAATAATCGAGTAATAGGGACCCAAACCCCTCCCCCTACTCTCTATGCAATGCACAACACATAAAGCTAATTGTGCAAAGAATATAACACACACCCAACAAAGTTATTTTCCACAAATTGTGAAAATTATGTAGTTAAATAAACTCCCTTTAAGGATTTAAAAAGTGTAACACTATAAGAATCTTGCAACAACATAAAACTATATGTAGCTGACCTTTTCATGTTTGGAAATGAAACACAAGTGAAAATTCATGATGAGAGAAAGCAACATAAAACTATATGTAGGTGACATTTTCATGTTTGGAAATGAAACACAAGTGCAAATTCATGATGAGAAAAGGAAATTATTACAACTTGTAAGTGAGAGTGCATTTTTTTTGGTTATCTATAGGATTTAAAACATTATTGACTTATTGTACCTAATCTATCAACAAAAGTAAATATTAGATGAAATGTTATATGCGATGAAGGTCACTCAATGTGTGAGAATTATTCGATGTCCATTCATTGAATTGCAAGCAATCTTTGATACATGTTCTTTCTCCTTTTACTCCTCCTATAATATTGAGCATGAAATCAATGCTTCACTTACTCAAACTTATCCCCCGAATGAGTCCATTGACCCTAAACATACACTAGCTTCACAAATGCTCCACAACTTCCTTGCTGGATATACAACAAGGGAAGTATATATTGATATAGTTGATGATCCTTTTGATAAATGCTAAACACACTATGAGTTTCACCAAGTCTCTTCTCTATTACCTTAATTTCTAGAGACTCCACATCTAGAAATAATTAAAGAAGCTTCTGGCCATCTAAAATGCATTGCCATAATAAATGAAGAATTTCATTTCTTAATGATGAGTGATATATGAGATCTACTACCTCTTCTTAAATGAATAAATTTTCAAATGAAATGGCTTTACAAGATTAAATATGTTGCAGATAGTATTGTTGGTAAAATATAACCATGATTAGTTTCCAAATGTTTTTTGCAAGTAAAACAAAGTGAATATAGAAAAATATGTACCCTAGTTGCCAAATTAAATTCCATACACTTTGCTATTACCCTTGTTGCCTAGTATATATGGGAAGTCCATCAAATGGATGTAGAATCCACCTAATAATTTTCTATGGAATAAACCTTGGGTTTGTTTAGAGGAATATCCCTCAATGGCTTGAAGCAAGCTCCTCAAGATTTGTATAAAAAGTGGACCAATTCGTTCTTGACCATAGCTTCCTAGATGCCATTTTGACCCTAACATTTTTTAAATAAAGTAGATGACCATATTTTTATACATATTTTATGTTAAATATGTTATGCTCATACTCTATTAATGACACCAAAGTTCTACACCATATGAAATCCAATATTAGAAGAATTTTGACATTAGAGACTTAGGTCTTTTAATGATTTTCTTAGCCTCCAAGTTTTGAAAACTCAAGAAGGTATAAATTAAATTTCCCAACCTAATTGTGCATGTTATTCATTAGTCATTGCTTTCACATGAAAATAGTAGAATAACCCCATCTCCCTTCCAATATGGAGCTATTTTTTTACCACCTACACTTCACCCTTTTCTCTTTCCCATCCTAAGCATGCACGTGACACTCTTAGTTGATTTCTCATGTAAATGAACCCCATCTCATTTCAATTTTGGATATAAATTTTTTCTTTCTTTATCCTCACCCATAGTGGACATTACAGTATACCTATAGTTACTTGGTATCCTTTTTGTCTAGCTCTTACTTTCCTTGACATCTTCATTATTGTTGGTATCGTTTCTTAGTACATGCAATATCCTCACAAAAGACATTGGAAATTAATAAAGAGGATACCATGTTATATCTAGGCTATAGTTCAATTTGGTACTATATTATAGTGTATGAAGATATCCTATGTTGGATTGTTGTATAGATTCAAATTGGGTTGATGACTCTAATGATAAAATATCTATTGTAAGATATGTTTTAAAGTTTGGTTTTAAATCTATCATTTAGGTTTTCAATGAAAAAATCCCCTATCATTCTATATCAAAATTAAAGTGTTAAACAACAATTTGTGCAATTTTAGATATTATTTCACTTATACAAATCCTTTCGAGTTTGAATTATGGAAGCAACATCCACCCAATCTCTAGCATGATAGTTAGAGTGCTATTTAGCTCACCAAGGATCTAATGGAACATTAAGGTATCAAATAGATTGAGTTACACATGCACTTCATTCAGAATATGCTTAAAAATGCATTCTTGAAGTTTTTTTGTTGACATATAGATGATCAAGTAATTATTGACATTTTCATGATGTCCCTAATCGAGGCCAATTTATTAAAGCCTTAAACTATGTTATGAATTAAAGAAGTTTTCAATAAGGGGGAATAAGGTCTAAAGTCTCTTTGTAAATATTTGAATTCAAGCCGAAGTTGTTCTTAAGAGTTGATATTAAGATATTCTGACAAGAGGAGTTTGTTTAGGTTCAACTTGATTTAATATATCTTTAGGATAAAGTATATTATTTATAAGATTTTTACTTCATTAATGCAATGGTCATAATCATGTCCTATGTATGAGCGATGATACAATTTAAACATCTCTTACAATCACTAACACTTGATTAGCAATTGATTGGTCTATGATATCTATTTATTAAGAATGGAGAGTCATTTCTCAATGATATAATTGAGAGATGTTCATGTAAATTAATTTTATGCATTAATCAATTATTTATATGTCTTCCACTATTTCTCTTCTTGAGAGTTTTAACTACATAAAAAATCATGTTCTAATTATCAATTTGTGTATACTACATTGTTTTCGTGATATATCTACCATATCTCACGATATACTTTATATTTTGAATAAGGATAACCATCACTTTGTGTATGTTCACTTTTTTCCTTAGGATATATGCCTTATGTCAAGATATAACTTATATTTTGAACAAGAATAACCATTTGAGGAGGAGGAGATGCAACAACTTAGTTTTCTGAAATAAATTTGAAAAACATATTGATTACAATGTGCCATGGAAAAAAGACAATAATTAACCTAGATAGGTGGTTGTCAGTTTCTCTATAGTATAGAACTTGTTATTCTTTCTCACTAGGGTGGTCCAATACAAGTTATATAAATCTTTGTTATGTCATTGAAGATGAGTAAATAATTCAAGTGCATCTCTGGCATTAGCAAATCCATGAATCTATGTAAATTCAACTCACCATTTAGTACCAAATTCTCTCAAACCTAAAAAGTTATCATGAGCCATTTAGGTGATTCAAATTGTCTAGATACTCTTAAGCACTAAAATTTGAATTTTACATATTTACCATTTCACGATCTAAACATTTCAAACATAAATCCTATTTAATGATTAGAATATATACATTAAATATATATTGAAATATAATATAAATATAATATAAATATAATGAATATAAAATATATGTTAGAAATCAATTACATAAATCCATCAAACTAATATTTTAAAACCAATTATTTTCTGATAGGAACTTTATATGGAAGGAGGTTGGTTCACCTTTTTTTTTCAATTGAGGGCCTAGATTGATTCTCAAGGGAATATGCTAAGCATATGCTTCCTCTTAATGTTTATCAACAATTGTAGTGTATTAGAAAGTTTTTTAGGTTGTAATGACTTTTAATAAATTTAAAAAATTATATTCATGCCACATGGCTCCCCGCCCACCAATTTCTTAGGGATTTGAGATTATTCCAATTATAATAAGTTCCTCATTATTATTTATAACATTCATTTATATATAAGAAATTTTTATTTAGAAAAATGGCCCATTACATTTAATAAATTGGCTCCCCACCCACCAATTTCCTTGGGATTTGAGATTATTCCAATTCTAATAAGTTCCTCATTATTATTTATAACATTAATTTATATATAAGAAAATTTTATTTAGCAAATTGGTCCATTACTTTTAATAAATTTTAAAAATTAGATTTTCACCACGTGGCTTTCAACCCACCAATTTCCTAGGGATTTGAGATTATTCCAATTATAATAAGTTCCTCCATGTTGAGATTATTCCAATTCTTTTCTAACAAGTTCCTCATTATTATTTATAAAATTCATTTATATATAAGCAAATTTTATTTAGCAAAATGATCCATTACTTTTAGTAAATTTAAAAAGTTATATTTGTGCCACGTGGCTCCCCACCCACCAAATTCCTAGGTATTTGAGATTATTCCAATTCTAATAAGTTCTTCCATGTTGAGAATATTCCAATTATAATAAGTTCTTAATTATTTTTTATAACATTCATTTATATATAAGCAAATATATAACAAGGTATTTTCGTATGTATTCACTATGGTGCAAATAAATTTCATCCATTCTGGTGTTAAGATATCCCTCAACATGTTCGAATGTCATATTGTCTACTCCAATCTTTTGCTCATGCTAGAAGAATGTCGGCTACAAGTTGTGAGTGCTACGTCTATATTCCTAGAATCGTGGCACCAACTTACTTTCCTGTATGCTTTACCAGTATATATATATATATATATATATATATATATATATATATACGCTGCCACGGTTTTCGATAGTGGAAAATTTAACGTGGATAACCTCTATGAGAAGTTTGGGCGTTTCATATTGGATCACGAGCTTACAAGACCTTGACTTTCAAGAGGAATATCTGTCACCGCACAAATGAGGAGTACAAGGGTTGACCATCTTATGCCACAAATCTCCACGAGATCAATTATGTGTCCGCTATAAATTTAGTAACTGAGTGTGGTTTATATGTTAATGATTCGAAGGAGTGTTCTATGGAAGATTTCTTTACTTTTCAAATACAAATGTGTAAAAGTAGCCCATCTATGAATTTGGTCTATCCTAGGATAGAGGAACATGATGCAAACATCTCGACTAAGGCACTATCAAGGGGTAAATTCAAGTTCCATAGAGGCAGGATTGGAGTATCTGATAATCCATTTCTTGTTGAGAGGGAGTGTTGAAAATGCAACAAGAAAATCCTAATTTAATTTTGTCCTTGAATTAAACTAGGAATAACGTTGTAGTTCCACATCACAAGATTACGTTAATTTGACTTAGTTGGCTCAATTAATTTGAGTTGAGGTTCTAACTTGAGTCATGTAGAGTGTCTCCTACTTTATAGGAACCGTGGTTGATTTTATTTTGAGTTGTAATTAATTAATTTAGTTTAACTGAGTTAAAGTCAGTCAAACTAGTTCCAACTAATGGAGGAACTAGTAGGAGGTCAGATAATGGGGTGCTTCTTCATGCGTTCAACCAGTTAACTTGTCATTAACTCATAAATAACTTATGCATGTCAGATTTAAGAGTTACCCAGTTAAGATTGGAGTTCAAGGGAAGTTTATTGTCAGTTGTATAATCATCCAAATTGCATAGGTGGTGCATGCAGTCAGGGGAATGCCTATGAGGATTGCACAATTCATATTGAGTAATTTCCCTAATTAGTACGGGCCTAATTCCTAAGGAAACATCGCAAGGAAATAGGGACTTGGGCAAGCAGAAAATTGGTTAAGTATTGGCCTAGGCTTGTCTAGGAAGGAGTGAGACGGATAGAGATAGTGCAGAGGTTTCTCGGGCTTGAGCAAAGCATCGAAATCTTCTCATATTTTCTGACTAATGAAACATACAAATAGCAGGGATTTTTAACTGTGGCTTTCCCTGGGAAATCATTGTGTAATGTGTTGATTGAATTCTTTCTCTTGTATGCTTCGTGATTTCTCGATCGATTAATTGTTTCCAATGATGAGTAGAGTAGATTCAAGTATTTTGTTTTAGAAAATTACATAAGTAGTTTGAATCTACAAGGAATTTCTAAAATTTGATTAAAGCCTTAGAGCAGATTCAAAGTCTAAGAAAGAAGAATAAGTTGCAGAAAGAACAACTGGCCAAAGGAAATTATGAAGGTATGGCCCCTCAACTCCTGAAAATTAAAGAAGAAAAGAAGGTACAAGATATTTTTCAAGAGAAGCTTAAAGAGAGAGAAAAGGCGTGTGAAAAGCTTCAAGCATAGGTTTTCACTCTTAGAAAAGAGCTAGAAAAGACAAAAATACAACTAAATCTAAATTATAAGTTTAGCCAAGGGATCAACTGTCTCAATAAAATACTAAATGTCCAAAGACCCCTTCACATAATGAATGGTTTAGGTTTTGAAGTTGAGTCAACCTTAGAAGTGGACAAGGGTAAGAAGCCTATTGATTTTTTTTAAGCTTTAAAATGATTAGATAGTGATGCAACTAAATAAATATTAGTCCAACATCAATGAAATCCCATCAATCTTTAACAATAAAAGAAGGAAAATATAGAGATTGATCTAACCCAACAAAAGAACAACATTGTAAGGAAGAGGAATTCTCAATAGTAGGAGCAAAAATTTGAGATATGCAACAACCATAATTCACAAAATCAAATTACCATGCCTCAGAGATGGAGAATGCAACAAAATTGAATTCTTCCCAAGTATGAATGCATTTTTCTAGGCTATTGTTTTACTTGCACAAATTATGGTCATAAAGCTACCAGCTGTAGGGTGAATGTGACTTTTACACAAATTACAAATTAGAGGAGAAATATCTTTTATCAGTCAAATAATGGGTTTACCAAGCAACAAAAAAACGTTCCTAGGAATACTAACTCATTTTATTTATCAACTGATATGATGGAGTGCTTTTATTGCCATAATTTCGGGCATAAGTCAACTGATTGTAAGCTTAGAAAGTCTAAATTAGCCCGTGAGAACATAGCAAAAGAAAATTCCAAGTTTTGGAAGAAAAAGCAAGAAAATTGTGACCTGGTTTTGTATGCATAGAACCAGGGTAGCCATTGGTATCGGACAATAGTTGTTAAAAGTACATGACAAGGGATAAAAAAAAATTATCTCAAAGAAGGAAGTCACCAAAGGTAATGAAACTTTTGGAAATGATGCTCTAGGTAAGATATTGGGCAAAGGTGTTGTCAGTATAAATGACAGAGGCAAGGGAAATAATGTTTTATTTGTTGAAGGCTTGAAGAACAAGTTTTTGTTGAAGTCTTGAAGAATAAGTTAATATGTGTGTCATAGATGTGTGATTAGGGTTACGATGTCCTCCTTAGAGCTGAAAATTTCCAAATCAAGTCTACAGGAATAGGTGAAATAGTAGATGAAGTTGTAAGAACTAAAAACAATGTTTATGTGTTGAAAGAAAAATCTGAAAAGTGTTGCTTAAGCAAGTTTGATGAGAGTTGGCTTTGGCACAAGAGGCTAGGACATATGAATTTTGATCATATTGTAAACCTTGGTAAGAAAAATGTAGTTAGGGACCTGCCAAAGATCTCCAAGCCTGAAAACACCATTTGCAAATCATGCTTGATTGGTAAGCAAGTTCAAATGCCATTCAAATCCAAGGAGATTTCCATAACTAGGCCATTATAGTTGGTACACACGGATTTGTGTTGTCCTTTAAGAATTCAGTCACCCTAAGGTAAATTGTCTTTCATGCTTATCATTGATTTTTTAGCAAAATAATCTAGGTAGCATTCCCAAAAGAAAAATCAAAGGCCTTTGAGAAATTCAAAAATTTTAAGGCTATGGGTGAGAATGAGACATATATAAAATTGAATGTATGAGATATGATAATGGTGGTGAGTTCACCTCCAAGGAATTTGATGATTATTGCAAATAATATAGCATCAAAATATAATTCACTATAGCTGAGACTCCATAGCAGAATGGTGTAGATGAAAGAGCCAATAGACATGTCCAACAACTCGCTATAACTATAATGGGTGAAAGAAGCGTACCGCAAATATTTTGGGTTGAAGCAATACATACAACAGTTGTGATTTTGAACAAATCACACTTCAAATCAAACATGGATAAAACCCCATATGAGCTATGGTATGGAAGACCAGCTACATTCAATCATTTCAAGGTATTTGGTAGCAAGTTCTACATTAAGAAAAAATATGAGAAGCTTGGAAAGTTCGATGCAAGAGTTGATGAAGGTATTTTTCGTTGGTATTCTCACAATAGTAAAGGCTACAGATGCTACAATAAGAATTCAAGAAGACTAGTTGACTATATTGATGGCAAAGTGGATGAATACGCTCCTCTTAAAAATGAAAAACCAAGAATTAGCAGTTCAATTAATCATATCAACCATGAAACTAATGATGAACAGATTGAAGAAGATACCAGTGAAGGTGCCCAAAATACCCAACCAAAAGACCCTCCAAGGTATGTGCAAAAAAGTCACCCTATTGATTAGATGTTGGGTAATTCAGATGCAAGTGTACAAATACGAAGAAGAATTATGAATTCCCCCAATGAAGCCCATGTAGCTCTTCTATCTATGATTGAGCCAAATAAATATTCTCAAGCGAACAAGGATGAAAATTGGGAGAAATCCATGAATGAAGAGTTAGATAAGATCACGATCAGATTAAGAATAATCAAGCTTGGGAATTAGTTCCAAGACCAGTAAATAAGAATGTAGTTGGCACAAAATGGGTCTTTAGGAAAAAGTTAAATCAAGATGGCCAAGTTGTGAGAAATAAGGCCATATTGGTGTGCAAGGGTTATGATCAGGTGGAATGATTGTTTTTTATGAAACCTTCACTCCAGTTGCAAGACTAGAGGTTATAAGACTATTCTTGGATTTTGCTAGTTTTAAAAGGTTTAAAATATAGTATATGGATGCCAAGTAAACCTTCTTGAATGGTGAACTACATGAAGAATTTTATATTGAATAGCCTAAAGGTTTTTAATTGTCAGATAATCTTGATTATGTATTCAGGTTGAAAAAGGATTTGTATGGTATTAAACAAGCTCCTAGGGATTGGTATTCATGGCTAGATATGTATCTAATTCACTAGGGATTTAACAAGGGCACAATAGACAACAACATATATATATAAACTAAGAATGAAAAACTTTTGGTTTTGTTGTTTATGTTGACCATATCAGTTTTGGTAGTGATGTAGATGAACTCAGTCAAAATTTTGTAGCTAATATAAAGTTAGAATTTGAGACTTTTATAATTGGATAACTATCTTACATCCTTGGTTTATAGATTGCACAATCAGAAAAATGAATATTTATCTCTCAATGAAATTACCTCAAAGAAGTCTTGAAAAAGTTCGGCATGGAAGAATGCTCGTTGGTAAGTACTCCAATGGTCACAGGATGAAAACTCACCAAAGATGGTGAGTCACACGAGGTGGATCAAACTTTGTACAGGTCACTGATTGGCAGCCTTTTATATTTAACAAATTCAAGGTAGGATTTCGGTGTTGTTGGAATATTTCAAGCATCCCCCAAAGAAATTCATCTCCTTGCAAAAAAGATGATTCTTAGACATTTATGGATTATGGTATCCCATATGTAAAAAAGATATTGATAGGTTATACATATGTAGACTGGGCATGAAATATAGATGACAGGAAGAGCACTGGTGGAGGTGGTTTCTTTCTTGGTGAATGTCTCATGGCATGGTTAAGTAAGAAGCAAACATCACCCTCTAATTCTACTATTGAGACAGAATATATAACATCAGTGGTAAGTTACACTCAGATTTTGTGGATGAAGAAAACTTTGTAGGATATGAAGGTAGAATGTGCAGACCCTATTCCCATAATATGTGATAACACAAGTTCCATCAACATATCTTAAAATCATGTACTCAGACTAAACATATTCCTATAAAATACCATTTCTTAAGAGTGCAAGTTGCAAATCGGGTTGTCAAATTAGAATATGTTACCACAAAAGAAAACGTTGCTAATATATTCACTAAACCACTAGTGAGAGAACCTTTTGAATGCTTTAGGTAGAGATTGGGAGTGATTACTCTCTCCTCTTTCAACTAATTCTTCTAGTCAAAGAAGAAAGGAAGTTGTCTAGGTGAGTAAAGGGATCACTACAAAAGAAATATCGGCGTGAGAAGTAGCTGAGAGGTCCACAAGGTCAGAATAATAGAGAGATATTAGTTCCAAGGGAAGCTGCTTTAGCATTGATGTAAGAGGGGGAGAAATAAGTGCAAACATTACATAATTATTGAAAAAGGTGGGGAAATTAGCAAACAAAAAGGGAAATATTGAAGCAGATTGAGGCAAAAGGTGTAAGTTCTTCTTAGAACCACAGGGGGAGAATGACCATAGGAGGAGAATGAACAAAGAGGAGAAGGTTGAAACAAACAAAAATTAGTCAAAAGGTGTTTTCATGCTCATGTTTACATTGCAAACCATCTTGATTTAATTTGTCACTGATTTGATGATTAGTAGCAACGTTTTTGGTGTTTCCATCAATGCCAAAGGGAGAGAACATTAGAACATTGTTGTCGTTGATGTCAAAGTGTGATTTTAGCTCAGATGCCCTCACAAAGTGCATAATTGGATAGGCCTCAAAAATACCTTTCCAATGGTATATGAAAGCTTGAAAAAATCCAAGGGATGAAGGAGTTATGTTCAGTCAAAGTTTAACATGTTTTGGGTTAAACAACACAAGGTTCTCGTAGGTTCCAAGTTCCACATGTTAGCACACTTTGAAAAAATCAATGCAGGAGTTAACGCCGCAATCAAGAAGAGTCTTAGATTAAGAAACAACGACAGAAATAAACGGATGTCCAGTAATTAAATGCATGGAGGTTCATCATGCATCCAAACCCCAATATGATCAGATGGCAGACGAAATCACAATCAGACGGACGAGTTTACCATTGGGAGCTAAACATGCATGTAGGTTAACACCCTTCTACAGCCTGACAAGGTATCCAACTGTGATGTGGTAGTGACATGGTACCAGGTGGAAATTGAGGTGGCCCAATGAAAAAATGAAAAATGGTTCTGGTTGACAATGATGAGGTGGCAATGTATGTGGCATGTTGACGTTAGTGTGACATCAGGAGATGATGTGACAATTTAGGAGGAGGACACGTGGCATGTTGATTTGGCATTTTCAAGTGCCCAAGTGCACCAAATATAGGAGACACATGGTACCACCCAAGATAGACAAGTGACATGGATGATGTTAGCATGACATAGTATGGTAATGTGGCAAAACATTGGAAGATGCACCAGGTGGACGTGTTTTGTGAAATTTTTATTTATTAATTTTTTTACGAAATGTTGTCGAGGCCTTCGGGCCTTTAGGGCTTCAATTTGTTTATGCATCACAATAAAGAAATAGTCCCAAACTCGAATAATGTGTTTAAGCCCCTGAACCTTAAGGTGTTGGTCATAGCGTGTGGTCTTATGACAGAAGGTGCTACAAGTTAGGAAATTAAAGGTCTGAAGCAGTATTCAGTGGAGGATTTGGCCCAGTACTCCATATTTGGTAGCTCACTAAAGCTAGAAATGAAGTTAATTGCAACTAAAGTAGAGCTCCAAAATTTGACAAATAATTTAGTGCAATATACCATATTTGGCATTTTTTCCATAAGTGGCAACCAACTAAATTTACAAGTCCTACTAAACTCTGTGTAAACACCAAAATTGTTCAAAATCAACAATTAAACACAGAGAACACCTCGTAACAACATATAGGGTATAAATTTGGATTGTTCATATGAAGAACTTAGATAAATTAAGTGGACAACAAGAAAACACAAGAATTAAGGAAAGTAAACAACAATTAATCAAGAGAACATTTAAGTATAGTGTTGAAGTTAAACCATTTGTTAAAACTAAAATTAGTAGCTCTAAATTCTTTATAAGCAGCAGAGAATGTGCAGAATTTATGTAATTGGAATCAGAGGTATATTGAGATAAGTGATTTTCGGTGAGCATGATAGTAAAATATTTTTGAAGGATTAAATCCTTCATAGTGTGAGTATGAAAATTATATGAAAGAATGATCAAAAGGGTTGTGCGAGTTGGTGCTTTCACAATAGGGAATCAGAGCTTCCTTTTAGTGGGTATTGATAAATCTATGAAATTTTGATTATAATTACTCTTGGTTCCAATACTTCATCGTTTGAGTAGAGAGTGGGGAATTTTGGTATTTGGGTGTCTTGTTCCATGTATAGTAGGATGGTTCTAATGCTGAGTCTAGTTAATTAGGGTAATGTCCTCTCACCCTCTTGGTATTACACAGTATCGTGCAAATTTTGCAAGTTTAGATTTTTGGGTGGTTTATGGTTTTGTATTCTACTAAATTCCTTGGTGTCTATGGGTACTATAATGTGGCGAACCAACACAAGGAGTACCAAGCTAGGGATCCTTTTGATTAGCGTGATCTTCTCTATGGGTTTTTGTGACTACTATATCTTGTGATGTCTAGTCCCTAATAATGTTTCAGTTGGGTCATTTTCTTATTACATTTCAGGCCATGATTGCTTTAGCGGTTCCTACAAGTGTGTCCCCTTCTAACAACCATGCCTCCCAAGAAACGCATGCATTGTGGGGGGCGGAAGAAGGGGGGGGGTCAACGAAGGTCATGGCTTTTTGCTCAAGATTCCGCTACAACCTATTTCAATGTAGTCCCAATGGATATGTGGAGAGAAATTAGAAAATTGGAGTCTTAGACAAGAGTGGAAAAATAGTCCCATTCAGACTCTTAGATTATGGATGAGGTTTATTGTTGTGTTCTAGACCCTGGTCACACTAGGGGACGGAAAAAACAGTGTCTGAACTCAGTGGCTCAACTCTATTTGGATTGGTCTTGAATAACAAGTAGAAAAGTATAATGTATTTGCTTCTTTAGAGGACATCAAGAGGATGCTAAAAAAACAACACTTCACCTTGAATACGCTAGACACAAGGTTGGCCCATCTACAAGGGCACATGCATTGTGATTCAAACATTGTTGCACCTCCTAGATCGAGTGTGAGGGACCCTGCTCCTGTCTCTTCCTTTGAATCTGAATGATGCTTATGCTTGGTGACTTTTTTGGATTCCTAAACTGTGTTGCAATGAATGCCCGACATGAAGGGCATTTTTGTAATTTTGGGTTAGTTATAAGGCTCATTTTTGTATTTTAGGATAATAAAAAAACTTATGAATTGTGGGTAGACTTGTATCCCTCGAAGACTTCAGAGAAATCCTCAGTTGACGAGATGTAACATCCATGTATCTCTAAGTTTATTTTGATAAATATAAAGTGATTTAATTTAAAATAATAATAAGAATTTATTTTTCTCATATTTTTGTAATATAAAGAATATAATAATTTTTAAAATTTTAAATAAAAATTAATTTATATATTTTTAATTTTAATATTTGAAAATCATATTTTTAATTAAAAACTACATAAATAAATTAGCAGTGATGGGAGGGGAGCCGTCCTTTATGATCTCAAAGAAATCAAAGTTTTAGAGTATTCATGGGGCTTGAGGAAGATGATAAATAAAAGTCTATGGTTTGATCCAAGGCATTCTTCTCACCAAAAAAAATAGGTATCTTCTCTCATTGTGTTGGGTGACTCCCTTTTAATAATTCAATATTGGTCAAAAGAACTTCCCTTAAGGCAAAGTTCTAGATAATTTCCTAAATCAAGTTAAGGGTGTATCAAAAGATATCCCAAAGATTAGTTTCAAACACATTTTAAGGAGTAATAACCAAGAAGAAGATCAATGTGGCAACCAAGCTTACAATTTTAAGTTTGGAGAGGTGACTATCCTCCATCCCGTTGTGGATTAAGCATGAATCCTATGATCAAACATCAAAATATTTGGAGACGGATCTACTAGTCAAGATGGATAGGGAGAAATGTGTTGTAATCAAAGATTATATTTTGAAGTAGGCTATGTGTACTCCAGATTTGGTTTAATTTTGGGGTTCTATTGGAAGGTTTTCACCTCCAAAGACTTGTATATACTTAGTATAAGATGTATTACTCTTAAGAGGACAATTTTGGTTAAAGAGTATGTAGATGATATTGAAGATGGAAGAAAATCATAATGTAACTCCCAAGAGGGTAATTTTGGTTCAACCGTATGTAAATGATATTGAGGATGGAAGAAAATCATAATGTAACTCCAATGTATAGCTATGATCTAAGCATAGTTTTGCAATTATTACAAATATTCTTATTACCATTAAAAAATTAAAAATAAATAAATAATTCTTTATATATTATATATATGTATCATTTAGAAAAATAATAAATATATTTTAATAGTAGAAATTTAAAAAACGATGAAGATGATGTTGTGGTCCACAAACACCAATATGGTTTATATTGAGGTTCTTTCATATTTTATTTCTATGATAAAAAAGAAGTGAAAGATGTGCACTATAATTTTGTTGACTTAACAAGTCATGAAGAATGTTTTGAAAATGAGAACAAATAAGGGTCGACACTCCAAGAGAAAGTGTTTTTCATCTTCAACTCTCTTAGGATCTCAAAAGGGTCAAATTCTTTCATCCAAAAGTATTTTGGGAATAAACCAACCCCCTTTGACTTTAAAGCTGATGAGACTTAGTTCTTATCTTTGCAATGTTCATTTCACTAAATTATTAATAAATTTATTAACAATAATTTAGTGACTTTTATATAATACAAAATATTTTTAAAATTTTGAAATATTTTTAAAATTAAAATAATATTTTATACTTTTTGATGAAATGTTATAATACAATTTTATTATTTATTATTTATATTGTTATTTAAAAAAATTAGAAAACATTGTGGCATATATCCAAAATATTGTGAAGTAGAATAAGGAGTTGTCTATAGTGCGATTTTTTGGGCTTTCCAGTCCCTAGAAGAATTTGAAGTGAAATCTTGATTTGTGGTATTTAAACTAGTTTTTTCACTGTATATATGGACTGCATATATGGATTTAGCACCATGAAAAACCCCTAAAACATTTCGATGAGAGAAACCCACCTGAAAAACTTTCAAAAATTTACACTAAAATAACTCAGTAAAATAAGCAGTGGTCTATAACGCGACTTTTTGAAAGCCTTTCTGGCGGGTTTTTCCGGTCGAAATCCGGCAGGAATTTATTGGAATCGCAAGTTTGATAGCTAGTTTCTGCACAATGAAAGCGTCTCAGGGGTTTTCAAGGGTGCTGAATCCAAATATGCAGTTAAAAAACCATTTTAACTGCAAGAAATCAAAATTTAACTTCAATTTCTTCCGCCGGATTCCGTCACCAGAATCTCCAAAAAATCGCATTATAGACAACTCCATAAAATAATACTCAAATCACATATTTTTTAAAATACATTAAAGTTATCGAGGCCCTCCCTACCCAACAATTCCGTTGCCTATCCCAGACCTAGCCAACTCCGCAATATGTGCGGCATGGGCCCTCAATAAAGAGATCGTTAGTTCGAAACTCGCCCCTCACTGCAGCGGCATACGAGCAAGCAGCTGAGATTTCAGAACGCGGAAATTCCGGATATTCAAGTCCTGTAAGCAATTACTCAAAAATTCCACAACTCTGTGGGGTCGAGGAAAAGGTTTATGTGTTCCTCCTCCTCATGCTGCTGACAAATACTGTAAATAATTTCCAAGGCCGAGACCTCCTCAATCGACGGCATTCTCTCTAAATTCAGGTTCATGCCCCCTTCATAATTGCCGCCTGATACCTCAAATGGACTTTCCCACAACTCCAACTCCCCTTCCTCTGATATTTGATGACCATCGCTCGACAACACAGTTTCTGATACCGGATCCGGTCTTGACGGCGATGCGGCCTCGTCCATGGCCTTATTATTAAAATTCTGCAGAGGGGTCGCACTCGAAGGGAATTGATCCAACGCATATTTGGCAGCAGCGAGTTGAATCTGCCGGCGGGAAAGAGAAGACGCAGACGGAATGTCGAGTAGAGAATTGGGTAAATTGAATTTGGCGTTCGGCCCTCTCAGACAATACACTGCGGCGTCGTAGGCGCGGGCGGCCTGCTCGGGCTTTTTGTATGACCCCAGCCATAACTTCTCTCGAGATTTGGGCATTCGAATTTCTGCTACCCAGCTCCCCCACTTTCGCAATCGGATTCCCTTAAATTGGCGGCACTTTTGCCCGCGAACTTCTTCTTCTGGAGTATGGGCATGGTCATCCTCCTGTGGGGAGGATTTCTCCATATTTAGCGGCACACAAGATGCTCAGTAGTGGCAGGGTTCAAAATGGGAGTTAATAGGTTAACACACAGTTAAATGCCTGGCGATGGGTGGACTTAAGAAATGGAAACGAATACATATATATAGGCGATGGAGTGAAACGCTGAAGCGCGTGTCTCTACATTCTGCGGAAGATCTGCCATGACAAAGTGTGGTCTTTACTTCTTCTGAAAAAAAAAGTGTGGTCTTCACTCGTTTGGGAAGGGTGAGGGTTTTCAGCGCCGGGCCTGAAGATGCCGTGGATTTTGATTTTTGATGTAAAAGGATTTGGTGTGTTATGATTAGACAGCCACGCAATCGCTAGGAATGTACGAAGCTCCAGTAACTCTATAAAAAAAATAATTATAATAATATAATCGATGACGAGATTTCATGTTTAATCAGACAGTGAAATCTGAAATTTAAATTATGGATGCTGTCTCTTTCATTCAAGCTTGGTTAAAAAATTTAAGGGATGTTTTCTATATCAATGATGTATCTTTAATAAAATATCATAAGTTAAGAGAATACATTTATTAAATATTAAAATATATATATATATATATATATATATATATATATTTTAAAATACATAATTATTATAATTAATTAAATAATTGGTAAATATAGATAAATATCATCAACAACAATTATTTAATATATTTCTTATTGTGAAATTTAAAAAATCATAAAAATTAACTAAATTATAATTTTATTTTAAATTATCTTATTATTATTATTTAAAAAAGAATTGTATATAATTTAAATATATATACATTTAAAATAAAAATATGAAACAAGATTTATCTCCATTTTATTATGGAGATTCTTAATGTAAATAGACTTTGCTACAATGTCATGACTTATCAATACCACATGTCCAAAAAACCATAGGTCACTTCATATGACCATTGTTTATATGACACTTTTTTAATTAATCAATTTAATTAAAAGGACAAAAATGGCATAGCTACTTTGGAGATAAATCTTAACCTTCCTACCATCCACCTAATAATTATTCACAACTAAATTAAAATTATAGAAGCTCTATTCCAAATTAAACACACATATTGACATCAATATCATATATTTTGATTTTATCATCTTCATATATAAAGTTTTATTATAATAAATTTTTGTGAGAATTTTAAAATAATATTTTAATACACACATACACCAAGATAATAATTTAATTTATTAAATTTTAAATATTATTAATTTATTTTATAATTTATTTTCACAAAAGAAAAAATTATGTGGAAGATTTTCAAATGATATTGTGAAAGGATTTTTATTCCATCCAACGTTTTGGGTGGACACTTCATCCATCATTAGAACTAGAAAGTGGAGTGTCCACCAAAACGTTGAACCGATTAAAAATCCAAATAAATAAATGTTTAACTCATAATGCATTGTAACTTACCAAGCTTTAAAAAATTCTTAAAATTTTACTAAGTAATAATAATAATAATAATAATAATATCATTATTATCATTATTATTATTATTATTATTATTATTATCCACTAAGACCAATATGGTCTATTAAACCATACTGGAGAGAAGTGTTCATATATCGCTATAGTTTTGTTGACCTAACAAGTCAAAATGGTTGGTAGTGTAGCAAAGATTTTGAAAATGGAATCAAATGTAAGTAAGAGCCGAGAAATCCAAGAGAAAAGTTTTTCATCTTCAATTCTCTTAGTATTGCAAAGGTGATATACTTTTATGTCCTAATGTGTTTTTAGAATTAACCAACCCCTGGTTTCACTTCGAAGCTCATGAGAATTAGTTCTTATCTTCACAATGTTCATTTTCTTCTTAGGACTCACAGAAAGATAATTCTGGTTAGCAAGGTTGGCGTATATCACCTCCTTATAATACCTTATCTTCATTTTTCCCTCTAACTCGTTATCATCCCACAAATTATCCTAAAATGTGGAAGTAATAGCATTTTTTATACTTATTCTCCAAGATGATCTCCTCCTTTATCCCCTAATGGTTGAGCCAAGATTGGCATCCTTATGCCAACCTCGCTTGAGCTGGAGTTGGGGGTTTTGGCTAGAGTTAGTAGAAATTTCGGGAAACATCTTAGATTCCATGTTGTAAAGCTTCTTCTTATACATTAGATACCTAAACATAATCATGCTTTCAATGGGGGAAAGGCTCGCTTCAAACAAGAGGATAGGGTAGGGAGTATTTCCATTAATCTTGAGCTTGTGGGTTATAAATTATTTTTGGATCAATTCAATTTTCCTCAAAGATTCTCTAGATATACAACAACCCCATACCTCATTTCCAAATAAAGGGGAAGAATATCAAGCTCATTTCAATCTGACAAGGTGCATAGAAATTTCTGTAAAGTGGGGCATAACTGGTGCCAAAGGGAGATGCTACGACTTCTAGTTGGATTTCAGGGAATGGTTTTCTCGTTGCAGAGATCCCAAAGATTGTGCCCCCTTTCGCGAAGACTACTCCAAATGCCTCCACCATGGAAAAAGGTACACCTAAAGGAATGTTGTGTATAAAGAAAAGCAATGTCAACTAAGTTGCTTGTATGGAAAAGGAGGCAACAGAAGGGAATGAAATTTTAATTCTTTTAAAGAGGAATCACATTTTCAGTGTCCGATTTTAGTTTAAAATTTTATACATTTTTTCATTAGTGCATGCAGTCATGGATTATGATATTTCTTGAGTTTCTTATACCTATTTTTAAACAATGGGACAAGGTGTTTTGGCATGAGTAAACTTAGAAACCATTTTTTTTATGTCAATTGAAACATTATAAATAGACTAGTAACATTATGTCATTGAACATTACGGAATGAAGAAATGTTCATTGTGGTTGGAATGATATATATATATATATATATATATATATATCTAACAAGATTCTTAACCATAGATAATTTATATGTTCACTTTATGATAGAAATTATTAACCTATAAATATGTTTTATGACAATTTCATGGTTTCCTAATAATACATGACCAGGAATCCATAGTTCATGTTAAAGACAGAGAAGGCATAATTATTTTTTAGATAAATCTCAACCTTTGATATGTGAATACTACCAAGAATATTTTGTGGAGGTTAAGGAGTTTGCTTAAAGGTCACCTTAAGCAATTAATCTTTGTGATAGGTTGAGGGATACCTCCTCTAGCCTAAGAGCTAGCTTGAGGCCTAAAGCAGAGAGGGTATTATCCCCCAAAGGATACCTTGGGTTAAGTAAGGGTAGACTAGGTGGTTGAGGTAGGTTGTTAAATCCATCACCATCTATGTTCGATTCCGTGAAATGACATGCTTAGCTTGAATTGATTAGGCTCAAGGAGTAGGCGGCCCTAGGGAGTTTTCACTCCGTATGTGGTCAATACAGGACATTTTAACTCTTACTTAGTCATTAGGTCATTATTGTAAAAAAAAATGGATGCCTTAGCACTTTTCTCTTTCATGTAATAGTCTCAAGAAACAATATGAATAAAATCCTAGAATTTTAGCTCAAAAACATGCACCCTATTTTAAACTTGAAATCAACATAATTCCTCACCATGAGCTCATCTACAATACAAATTATGAGTGGAGGTGATTTCTAACACCTCTCCTTCAAATCCTTTACATAATACCCCTAGTTGGATCCCCATAATAGAAATAGAAATGTATGAATGATGAAATTCCAAGAACAAAACAATGAAATATATAATCTATATTGAATAATAATAATATGCATCACAAGATACAAACAAAGGAGAATGAAAAACATGGGGAGATATGATTCCACAAGAGAGTTGTGAAAGGAGACTTATGGGGCTCAAAGGGGTGAAGACCAAATAATATTATTCTATTCCCTAACTTAAAGTATTTTTCTTATGTTATCCTAAGTCATGATGACCTTGGAATTAGTGGGAGAAGTGAGATACATGGAATTTGAAGGAGTGATTTGTTAGAATCGTGATTGTCATTACACTAAAACCCGTTGGTGGTAGTAAACAAGCACGTAAACAAGCACATCACCAGACTTAATGTATCTTCGAGAGACAGTTAAGAACATGTCATGAAACACTTCGGGAGCACTTGATTATATAATACCCAACAATCTTTCCCCCAATGCGAGCTTGGGGTGTTTCAAACTCAGGACCTTTGGCTCTGACACCAATTGTTGGAATCACGATTGCCAATATATCAAAACTCGGAGGTATCAGTAAATGGATGCATAACCGAAGTTAACGGATCTTCAAGAGGTGGTTAAACACATTTCACGAAACACGCGGGGGGAGTTAGATTATCCAATGCCCAACACCATGTGGTGAGTTGTGAGCATGTAATTATAATTATTGGTTTTTGGTTATTTGTGCAGTCTTTTTACCTGTGATTTTAAGGAAAGCCTTGTCTGGGAGCTAAGCTTCCACTATTGTAAGGAAAATATGGGAAAGGAATCCATAGAGAGAATTATAACCTTGCATGAAGGGATTTATTGACATTAAGAAGAATAGTGACAACTAAAAATCCCTAAAATATCTAGAATAGGGATCTCTTATCTAGTCTATATTGGAGCTTAGAAGGGAATTAGGATAGCCAGAGGGACTAAAATATAGAAAATTGGATCTCATTTATTGGGTTATGTAAGCTAAGAGGAAAGAGAACTAGTGGAATTGAGATAGCTATAAGAGTTAACAATCTATCATAGCCAAAAAATTGGGATGTTTGAGAGGATTGGAGGTAGCCATAGGAAGACGTTGTCATTGTGGAATCATAGCTTCATCTTGTGGGAGGTTGATTGTATAAATATTATGTGCAATAGAGCACATGGCTAGGTGGAACATCCTTTATCTATGACCTATTAGTGATTTGGTCCCATAAGATTAGTGTTTATGTTTTATTTATGTAAATGTGGGATTAAAGTTATATGTGTTGTGAACTAGTTTTTATTTTAATGTATGCATAAGCCCACGCAATTGTCACTTGGATGCATATAACAAAATAGTGAGGAAAATTATGGCATCATTGCTACATATTATGAATCTCAACCTAGCTATAAGGTTAAGCATGAGACAAAAAGGCATTGGAGAAAATCATTGAGTGAAAGGAATGGAATTCTGAAGTTTCCCATTATCCCAACAATGTATAGTGATGTTTGGATATGTTATAATGTGGCATTAGGAAAAGGTTATGACATTATATTTCTATGGGATAGAATCCAAAGATGCAACATTACAAAATTATGGATGCATGGCCAAGAAATTAACTTACAAAGGAAGAAAATTACACATTATAGGTTATAGATCATATGTTTAATAAAATTTCTAGTGAATTTGTCTAGTGAGCTGAGAAATTCATGGGTTTGAAATTTTCCCAGTGATGCAAAAATAGAATTAATACGCTCGCATGAAAGCATCATACGGAAACCAAAGAAATTATAAGTTTGTCTTGCATAATAATTTGCACAATTCCTAAAATTGGAAAAATCCCCAATTCTAGATGAAATCTAATATATATATACAGAGAGAGAGAGAGTGAGAGAGAGAGAGAGAGTGGGGGGGTTCTAATTCAAAGGTGTGAAGAGTATGTACACCTCCATAAACCAGTGTTCAAATTGTTACGTGGAGTTGGGTCCCTTGTCCCACAATCAACACAAAAAGGGGTATCATACACCAATTTGATGTCTCGATTGGATGTGACATTATTATTATCATTATTGAATTTATGGAAAATATTAAAAATATAATGCACACCCATACTAGTGATGTGGATAGGAAAGATGACATGGAGGTTTTAGGTTGCGCCATGTCGAATTAGGATGTTTGGGTGGTAGCAATAAGGTACATTGGTGAGGAGGTTAGGCCAACCAAATTGGTTTATAGGGGGCAAGTCAGAGAGTTTTTTCAAGGAAAATTTTAAGGATGGAAATTTATTTTAAAGTTTAGAAAATTATGTTGGAAATATTGGGGGAGGGGGTGAATTAGTATTTCACTTTTCTTACAATTTAGTATTAAAACTATTAAACAATAAGATCACATCAAAGGAACACAATATATATATATATATATATATATATATATATATATATATATGAACAATATATTTATATTACAAGGGAAGCTACAACTAGAAGGGATACAACCCCAAGATATTTACCAACCACTACTAAAAGGAGCTACAACCCTAGTTTACCAGCATCCACTCAAAGGAGGTAACAACCTCCTAAAGGAAGCTACAACTTCCTTCCCTAACACCATATTTCCACCATATAGAATAAAATATAAAAGAAGAAAAAGGACTCTTTAGGCTTCCCTACCAGGGACAATGACCCAATTACAATAGTATTACTATCTTTGTTAATGCATATTCAAATCATGGCCAAAAATATTTGTCCAATTTGTCCAAGTATCACTGAGAAGATCATTCAAAACTACTTCACAACTCTAGCACTAAAATGTGTCAAGGAAACTCATACCTTCATGTAGCCACTGAACAAGAAAATCTTCTCCTTTGATCAGTTCATCAAACTCGTACCTTCAATAAAACCTTAAATAAATTTCAAGCATGGTATTAGAATGATAGAATATAAACTTCCAATCCTCCCTCAATTAAGCCTTCAACAATGCTTAGATCAAATCATGGAAGTGCATCATGCTAGGGACAAAAACTGCTTCAGATCGTTGCCTTAGATACTTATATATTTTCCACAAGACACCTTTGGATCTACCTCAGAATGGATTCCTAAACAGTGAAAATTTCAGGCTTGAATATGCTTCAAAAAGAATTCAGATAAGCCACAAGAGATGACACAAATCTTCCTTAAGAGTATCTCCCACACGAGGGCTTAACTCAGTGAACCTCTTACATATCATGTTCATTCTTGGGATACTAAATAATACCCTTAATTTGTCTACATATTGAAAAATGCCTCTAAAAATTACATTATTTAACCCCCTACCAATACGAACCCAATAGAGCTTCCCAATTTGAAAAACCCATATTTTCACTAGATATTGTAGGAACCCATTTTTTCATTAACAATTTTTATACCCCTTTATATTTTTTCATTAACTTTGAGCTCCATTTTTTTTACTTGTCAATATAAAAATCCTTTACCCCCTATTATATGCTTAATATATTATGTCATTTTTTCCTCAATATATACTCCCCAATATGAACGCACATGGTATGGTATTGCTCCCCTAGTGAAGCCCCCATGGTCTCCCAAAATGATATAGATATGCCTCAAGAAAGAATGTGAATTTGTCCTCAAAATAGGCCACAGAATGGCCAAACGAAAGCCTCGAATGATGGCCCTCAATGAAATGGAGAGTATTTATTCTTGAGGATGGAGGACTGATCCAAATGTATATTGGTGGCCACCCACTTATGCCATTGGATCAAAGTACATTTCTCCATATTGGCAATATTTCTATAGTTTTTCAAGTCTTCTACTTCTAGGGTTGCTTTGAGACCCTAAACAATGTTTTTCTTGATGTTGCAGTGGCCCATGCGATTTTCATAGGCATAGCCTGTCCCTAATCTAAATTTGTATGTCTCGGATAGATCTTTCCAACAGGCTATCAAGCATGCCAAATGTAGATTGTATGCAAAAGTTACTATCCCCGAAAGTTGATGTGCCAACTAATCCCATCAAGGCCATAATCCTTTTGGCATTTCATCTACTAGGGTTAGGTTTCTAGATGTTTATGTTGGGTTGTGTTATATTCTTTCCACGACTAACCTACGTAGTGAACCGGGGGGTTAGAGGGGGGGCAGAGCCCCCCCTTCGTTGCGCCGATTGCGCAGCGGGGGGGTCACAGGGGGGCGGCAACCCCCCTTGTCCGGGGGGTTTGAGGGGGGCGGGTATCCCCCCTTTACGGGGTCCGGGTCAGCACCTCGGGAAATTTTTTTTTGGACCCTATATTAGGTTGGGCGAGCCTACCTATGGTTTTCGGTCCATGGTTTTGGACGCGATGGTTTTTCGGTCCATGGTATTGGATGCTTCAGCATGTTTAAATATGTATTGTAACATTGAAAGGAAAATAATGAAAAATCAAGCTAGTAGTCCCGGTTTTGGGATCCACGGGAAAATATCTGTGTATATGTGTTATGCTCTCGCATTGTTTATTTTCTGTGTTTTAGAATTCGTATGCAGATAATTTATGTACGGGGTTAAAACCTACGTTTGTCATCAGAGTTGTTTTGGCTTCAAGGGGACGCCTTTGTTGTTGAGGGGTTTCGCTCGGGCCTGTGGTAGACCCTGTTCAGTGGGATATCTGCGAGATCGATTCTGGTGGTGAAAGAAGATGGCGAGCAGTGGAAAGATAGAGATTGAGAAGTTCAATGGTCAGAGTTTTGAGTTGTGGAAACTCAAGATGGAGGATCTGTTGGTGGATAAAGATCAGCGGATCGCGGTAGATCCGGATACTAAACCAATGGGAGTGACCGATGAAGAATGGAAGAAGTTGGATCAGAAGGCAAAGAGCACAATACGGTTGTGTGTCTTAGATTCAGTATTGCTGAATGTATCAGGGGAAGCTACGGCGAAGGCTTTGTGGGACAAGTTAGGGACTTTGTACCAATCTAAGTCTCTGGTGAATAAACTGTTCCTGCAGAAAAAGCTATATAACCTGAGGATGAAAGATGGAGACTCGGTGACAGAGCATCTGAATGCGTTTAATACTATGGTAAGTCAGTTTTCATCTGTTGATATTAAAATTTCAGATTAAGATAAGTGCATCAGTTTGTTGTGTTCTCTA
The DNA here is from genome assembly GCA_031772625.1 of Pinus tabuliformis. Lineage (NCBI taxonomy): Eukaryota > Viridiplantae > Streptophyta > Pinopsida > Pinales > Pinaceae > Pinus > Pinus tabuliformis. The sequence continues at coordinate 435,787,346 of CM062812.1, forward strand.
CCAGATTCGTGGGATAGTCTGGTTATTGCAATAGGTAGCAATGCAACTGCTTTGCGGTTTGATGAAATAGTCTCAGCCTTGCTGACGGAGGAGATGAGACGGAAAAATATGGAGAGCCAGAATGGTGATGCCTTGTCTGTACAAGGACGGTCCCAGAATAGAAATAAAAATAAGTCATCGAGTGGGAGATCTAAATCTAGAGGGAGATCTAAATCTCCAGGAAAACCTGTAAAGGTGGTGTGCTGGAAATGCGGGAAGGAAGGGAATTTCAAAAGGGACCGTAAATCTAAAGCTCCTGATAAAGGAAAGGGATCTGATGATGCTCCTTCTGCAGAGGCAAAAACCACCTCAGATGAAGGTGGGGATGTGTACTTGGCTTCTTCAAGTACACATGTAGATCATGAGGCATGGTTGATTGACTCAGGTGCATCCTTTCACTTCACTCCCCATAGAGAGTGGTTCTGCGAGTATGAGAAATACGATGGTGGTGATGTCTTCTTAGGAGATGATAGGAAGGCTAGAATCATTGGTCGCGGAAAAGTAAAGTTGAAGTTGCAAGGTGGAATGGTTAGAACACTTCCGGGTGTTATGCATATTCCTGCATTGGCTAGAAATCTGATTTCTATAAGCAAGTTGGATGATGCAGGTGTAAAGATAGTGTTTGAGAAAGATACCTGCAAGATGGTTCAGGGAGCACTGGTATTGATGTGGGGAGCTCAAATTGGAACTGTGTACAAGATGCAAGGTAGCATTGTTGTTGATGGGTGCAATAGTTCTATGGTTCCTGAAAATGGAGCAGAAAAATCTAGTGGTCTCTGGAGAGAAGACCATGCTGTGGCATCAAAGGCTTGGACATATTGGAGAGAAGGGCCTTCGAATACTTCATGGTAAAGGTATGGTAGAAGGTATGAGTAATAGCTCTCTGGATTTTGATTTCTGTGAAAATTGTGTATATGGGAAGCAGAATCGGGTGAGTTTCCCCTCTGGTGGTAAGAGGGCGAAACATATATTAGAGCTTGTGAATAGTGATGTGTTTGGACCTGTGAAGGTTCCATCACTGGGTAAGTCTGTGTACTATGTATCATTTATAGATGACTTCTCAAGGAATACATGGATATATTTCCTTAAGAAGAAATCTGAAGTCTTTGACAGGTTTAAAGAATTTAAGGCTCTGGTGGAAAATCAGACAGAGAAGAAGATAAAGGTGCTGAGGACAGATAATGGTGGAGAGTTTTGCAGCAAGGAATTTGAAGAATTCTGTGGATACTACATGTTACCTGGTCAACAGGTCACCTTCATCAGCGTTGGAGGATAAGACTCCACAAGAAGTATGGACTGGTAAGAAACCCTCTCTTTCACATATGAGGGTATTTGGATGTGATGCATATGTACATGTTCCAAAGGAGAAACGAACCAAGTTGGATAATAAATCTGAAAAGTGCATCTTTATTGGGTATAAGGATGGTTTAAAGGGTTATAAGCTTTGGAACCCAGTCACATGGACGGTTGTGTACAGCCGAGATGTGGTGTTCAGAGAAGTAAAAGATGTTATTAAACATGAAGTCCAACCAAAGGAACCTGAGAAGATAAAGTTTGAGCTAAAGGAGGAAGAATCAGACTCTGCAGCAGAGGAGGAATCAGAAGATGAAGAGCCACAAACTCCGGTTGTTAGAAGATCAGTTCGAGAAAGAAGGCAGCCAGAAAGGTATAGTCCATCTGCTTTCTATTAAAATTTTGCTTTGTCTGTTACTGATGATGATCCCAGAACTGTGAAGGAAGCAGTGGATTCAGAGGATGGAAAACTCTGGAAAGAGGCCATGGTTAATGAAATGGAATCTTTGCACAAAAGTGAGGCTTGGGATCTGGTGGAGTTGCTGGCTGGAAGGAAACCCATTGGCAGCAAATGGGTGTTTAAAAAGAAGACAAATGCAGAAGGGAAGATGGAGAAATGCAAAGCTCGGTTAGTAGCAAAAGGTTATTCCTAGGTGCCGGGAATTGATTTTGGTGATATCTTTTCTCCTGTTGCCAAGGTAACTTCTATTAGATTACTTTTATATGTTGCTGCTGCTTTTGATTTTGAGGTAGAACAGATGGATGTGAAGACAACATTTCTTCACGGGGATTTGGAAGAGGAAATCTACATGAAGCAAGCTGAAGGCTTTGCGGTGAAGGGTAAGAAAGAGCTGGTATGAAAGTTAAAGAAGTCTTTGTATGGGTTAAAATAGTCACCAAGGATGTGGTATTAGAAATTTGATACATCTATACGGGGACTTGGCTTCACCAGAAGCAAAGCAGATCATTGTGTGTATTTTAAATTAATTGGTGACCGTGTTATTTATCTGGTCTTGTATGTGGATGATATGTTGCTGGTTGGAAGTGACAAAGAAAATATCCAGGATTTGAAGACCCAATTGTCCTCCAAATTCGACATGAAATATCTTGGTGCTGCAAACTATATTTTAGGCATGGAAATTAAAAGAGATCAGGCAAAGAGGAAGCTTTGGTTAAACCAGAGGAAGTATCTCGAGACAATACTGCAGAGGTTTAATATGCAGGATAGTAAACCGGTGAAGGTTCCTATTCCTGTAGGTGTGAGGTTATCTGGTGAACAGTGTCCCAAGACACAAGAAGAGGAAGAGGACATGTCCCATGTTCCATATGCAAGTGCAGTCGGTAGCCTGATGTATGCAATGGTCTATACTAGACCAGACATTGCACATGCAGTAGGAGTATTGAGCAGGTTTATGTCAAAACCAGGGAAGGAGCACTGGACAGTAGTGAAGCGAGTTTTCAGGTATTTGCGTGGCACTAGTGATTATGGTTTGTGCTACCAAGGAAGACCGGGATTGGACAGAGTGTTGGATATTCGTGGCTTTGTTGATGCAGACTGGGCTGGAGATCTGGATCAGAGAAGATCTACAAGTGGGTATGTGTTTAACCTATTTGGAGGTGTAGTCAGTTGGATGAGTAAGAAACAATCTGTAGTGGCACTATCAACTACAGAGGCAGAATACATGGCAACCGGTCATGCAATCAAGGAAGCAGTTTGGTTGCAGAGATTGTGTTCAAGTATGTGATTAGTACAGGAAGCTATAAGGATAGACTGTGACAGCCAAAGTGCAATTTTCTTGGATAAGAACCCTGCTTATCATTCAAAGACAAAGCACATTGATGTTCAGTATCACTTTGTGAGGGATATGATAGAAGACAAAAAGGTGTTGCTGGTAAAGGTGGACACTTTGAAGAATACTGTAGATGCATTGACAAAATCTGTGAGCTCCGAGAAGTTCTCTTGGTGCAGAGAAACAATGGGCATTTCAGGGCTGGAAAAATGAATAAGCTCTCTTGTGGCCCCCTATGGAAAGAAAACAACAAGTGGGAGATTGTTGGGTTGTGTTATATTCTTTCCACGACTAACCTACGTAGTGAACCGGGGGGTTAGAGGGGGGGGCGGAGCCCCCCCTTTGTTGCGCCGATTGTGCAGCGGGGGGGTGGCAGTCCCCCTTGTTTAGGGGGTTTGAGGGGGGCGGGTAGCCCCCCTCTACGGGGTCCGGGGCAGCGCCCCGGGAAATTTTTTTTTGGACCCTATATTAGGTTGGGCGAACCTACCTATGGTTTTCGGTCCATGGTTTTGGACGCGATGGTTTTTCGGTCCATGGTATTGGATGCTTCGGCATGTATAAATATGTATTGTAACATTGAAAGGAAAATAATGAAAAATCAAGCTGGTAGTCCCTGTTTTGGGATCCAGGGGAAAATCTCTGTGTATATGTGTTTTATGTGTTATGCTCTCACATTGTTTATTTTATGTGTTTTAGAATTCATATGGAGGTAATTTCTGTACGGGGTTAAAACCTACAGTTTAGGGTTTCCTCATTGCTACTTTATGTTAAAAAGATCATTTTAGGCTCATTGTAATTCGTCCTAGTGAATGTGCATAATTGTTACATCTCTTTTCATAGATAAGCTACCACCATTTAAGAAAGTTTGTTTCATTCCACATTATTTACAGTTTCAACAAATTCCATTGATAAATAGAAGTTAAGTTTTACTGTATCTTTGTGTTTTTGTTATAAATCTATATTTCAATTTATTCTCTTCATAAATCTAGATTCGAAATCAACCTCCACCTGTAACCAGAAAAAGAGGGATTCCTTGCAAGATTGCCCAAACCTTTTGAGATGTAAGGGGTTCCTTCGTAGAGTCGAAATCCACTGCCGAAGCTTGATGGATAGACTTGCATGACCTCAATTCCAACGAATGGCCAACATCCTTTGTGCATCATACTTGGATCTGAAGAGGAAATCCAACCAACTGCAAGTTAAAAGATAAGCCTCCAGAGAATAACCTAATCATGGGGACCAATGTTGCTAGACCAAAACTTTTAAAATTTTCTCTGGAATTTCTTTCCTCCAAAACTTTTGTATTAGGATTTTACCCATAAAAGAAGAAATAACATTCAAGATGATGCCATTACCAACAACCAATGTAGCAAGTTTTTTCTCTTCCTTATACATTGTCTACGTGACCATAAAGGCTCTAGATGAGGGGAAGGATGTGCAATGTGATTGGATATGGGAGTGAGGTAAAGGGATTGCACTTCAAACATAGAAGGTAAAAAGGGAAAATTGGAGGGTATAAACAAAATAAATGGATCTGAACCAAGGTTTGGAGTCATGGGAGCCTACAAGGAAGAGTTGGGACTAGGTCAAGAGGCAATCATTTATGCTTCCTCTAGAAACAAAGAAGAGTGAAAGGAGCCAACATGAAAGACGCCTTGAGTAGGAGAAGGAAAGACATAATGAGGAAGGTCGTAGCTCGATTAAGGATGAAATATGGGGGATTGGGGGGTGCTTCTAGAATTATCTATAGGTTCCTCCCCATCATGCTTGATGAAAAGCGATAATTACAATGTGAGGGATCAAAGAGCTAACATGAACCAGATATCAGACGTTCTGACGAGAGTAAAGGTGGCTTCAATGAAGTATGAACCTCGTTGCAACTGAGAAGCCTACTGGGGGATGTCAGTAGAGAAATCCATTCCACAACAAAACCTAAGGGAAGGTATAATGTGTGAAAGCTACAGAGCCATCCAAACAATCATATTTTTTCTCTTAGACACTCTCTCTATATATAGATATATAGATATATAGATATTTACATTGATTTTTGTTTTTTTTGTTTTATTAATAATTTTCAAAAATGTTAGTTGTCAAATCCATAAGAAGCATTGAAGGAATCAAAAATCTCCCTCATGTCATGAATTGGAAAGCACATATCAATGGAATAAGAACTCTCTCTCTCTCTCTCTATATATATATATATATTACTTACAATAAATATAGAAATATTGTATTTATGACACACATTCAATTATCCTGGTTATTTGTTATGGAACCAGCTCACAAAAAGATAGAAAAGAGAGATCCACACCTTAGAATTCAGCCTCTTCGAGGGGGCAACCTCCTTTACATTACATAAATGAACAATTCTTGGATGATACAAATGACAAAACCTCCTTTCTATATATAGGAGTCTAAGGAGTCACAATATAATCCAGCCGACCTAACAATAATAATATAAAGCCACAAAAATAACAATAGAGGGATTCTATGGGGCACAAAAATAACAATATGGGGGTAATAGGGGCACAACAATATAAATAAGGGGTATAACTACAATAGTAATGGGGTAATCACTAGTATTATAGGGACCCAACATGCCCCTCTCCTTCAAAAAAGTGTTGTCCTCAACGCTTGAGTAGTTCTGGATACTTCTGCATAAAATTCTCATCCTCCCATGTGGAATCTTCAGCGGATAAGTTCTTCCACTTGATAAGATACTCTGAAATTGATCGATTTCGTAGCTGTCGAGTTCTTGTTTCTGTGACTGCTTCCGGTTCCAATATAATTTTTCCTTCCTCATCAAGTTCTGGCAATATTGTTTGAATTGGGAGCTTGTCACCTATAACCTTCTTTAAACATGAAACATGGAAAACTGGGTGCAATCGAGAAGCTGCAGGAAGCTCCAATTTGTATGCCATAGTACCAATCTTTTGCAACACCTTGTACGGACCATAATACTTTGGTGATAATTTATTATCCTTCTTAGCTTGCTTTAGGGACATTTGCTTATATGGTTGTAGCCGTAGGAATACCCAATCACCTACATCAAAACTTCTTTCACTGCGATGTTGATCTGCCTGTTGTTTCATTCTATTTTGTGCCAACACGAGGTTATCCTTTAAGAGTTGGAGGACTTGTTGTTGATGTTCGATGTGATGTTCCACTGCCTGAACCTTAGAATTTTCTCTTAAATATGATGTGATGGATGGTGGTTGATACCCATAAAGTGCCATAAATGGGGTCATTTTTGTTGCTGTATGGAAGGAAGTGTTATACCACCATTCAGCCAGAGGCAACCATTTGACCCATTGTGTCTGTTTATCAGATACAAAGCAACGAAGATATCCTTCCAAACATTTGTTTACTATCTCAGTTTGCCCATCAGATTGAGGATGATAAGATGAGCTATGAGCTAACTGAGTACCAAGACAAGAAAATAATTCTGTCCAAAAATTTCCAGTGAAAATGGGATCTCTGTCACTTACAATAATCTTTGGGTTTCCATGTAGCTTTTGAACTGTTTCCATAAATGCAGTAGAAACTGTACTGGCTTTAAATGGATGTGATAATGCACAAAAGTGTGCATACTTGGTAAGTCTGTCAACTACCACCATGATGACACTCTTTCCCTCAGACTTGGGTAAACCTGTGATAAAATCCATTGAAACCTCCTCCCAACGTTGGCTTGGAATGGATAAAGGTTGTAATAGACCCGGTGTCTTAATTGTTTCAACTTTATTTTGCTGGCAAACCAAACATTCTGCCACAAACTTTTGAATATCTGATTTAAGGCCATCCCAAAAAAATTCCTTCTTAACCCTGTGGTAAGTTTTTAAAAATCCTGAGTGCCCTCCTAAGGGAGAAGTGTGCAATTCCATAAGAATCTTTTGTTTTAGCTGGGAATTCTTACAGAGGTATAAGCGATCTTTGTACCATAACGAATCATTTTTCCAGCTAAATGTATCAGAAGTACTGGAATCTTGTTGTAGCTTTCGAATAAGTGCCCACACTTCTTCGTCATTCTTCCATTCCTCCCTTGCTTCGTTTATCCAATCTGGTTGGATAATAGAAATGGCACACAACAATGCTTCCACATCCTCATCCTTTCTTGAGAGTGCATCTGCCACCACATTTTGCTTCCCTTTTTTGTAGATGATTTCAAAGTCATAACCCAACATCTTTGTGACCCACTTTTGTTGCTCTTCAGAGGATAATCTTTGTTCTAAAAAGTATTTAAGGCTATCATGATCCGTTTTTACCTTGAAGTGTCTTCCCATTAGGTAGGGTCGCCATTTCTTAAGTGCATGGAGTATTGCCAACATTTCCTTCTCATAAATAGCTTTGCTTAAAAACTTTCCCTTGATTGGACGACTTTCAAAAGCAATGGGTCTTTCATCTTGCATTAGAACAACACCAATTCCATTTCCTGAAGCATCACATTCCACAATAAAGGTTTTTGTGAAGTCCGGTGTAGCTAAGACCGGTGCTTGGCACATTGCCTCTTTAAGATGTTCAAAGGCCTTTGTTGCTTCCGAAGTCCATGAAAATGAATCTTTCTTCAATAATGTTGTTAGAGGTGCTGCTATTCTCCCATAATTCTTAACAAACTTGCGATAATACCCTGTCAACCCAAGAAATCCTCGCAGATGCTTTATGGATGTGGGGATTTTCCATTCCTTAATGGCTTTAATTTTGCTAGGGTCTACCTTAACTCCTTCATGAGATACAATATGACCCAAATATTCCACCTCCTGGACTCCAAAGAAACATTTGGATCTTTTTGCATATAATTGTTTCTCCTCCAATAGTTGTAGCACCCTGTCAACATGTTCAACATGATCCTTCCAAGACTTGCTGTAGATTAGTATATCATCAAAAAATACTAACACAAATTTTCTAAGGAATGGTTTGAAAATTGAATTCATCAAACCTTGAAATGTTGAAGGTGCATTGGTAAGGCCAAAAGGCATGACCAAAAATTCATAATGACCCTCATGAGTTCTAAATGCTGTTTTTGGAATGTCTTCAATCTTCATTCTGATTTGATGATATCCCGAACGAAGATCCAACTTGGTGAAGTAAATTGATCCATGCAATTCATCCAGTAATTCATCAATAACAGGAATGGGGAACTTATCTTTAATAGTGAGCTTGTTGAGCTCCCTATAATCTGGACACATGCGCCATGATCCATCCTTCTTGTGCACCAATACTACTGGAGCTGAGAAAGAACTTTGACTCGGTTGAATTATACCAGCCTCTAGCATTTCTGCAACCATACGTTCAATTTCACTTTTTTGGACATAGGGATATCTGTACGGCCTGATGTTTGGAGGAACACTTCCTGGAATCAGATGAATAGCATGATCATGATCACGCATAGGTGGGAGACCTTTGGGAGTCTCAAATACCTTGGAATGATTGTCCAAGACTTTTTGGAGATCTGGAGAAATAGATGATTCCAATGTGGAAACATCTAGCGAACATAATTGTGCAATTACACCTCTTTGCTCCTTTTTTAGAAGCTTTGTCATACCATTAGAGCTGATTATCTTTCCTGGTTTCCCTGCAATACCCCTTAATTCAACTTCCTTTCCTTCCGAAGAAAATTTGATGAAAAGTTCTTGAAAATTAAAAGCTATTGTACCCAAGGATTGTAGCCATTGGACTCCTAGTACAACATCAGCACCTCCCATTGGAATGGAAAGCATTGGGCTAGTCAATACATATTCTCCCATGGATAGCTTGATATTATGGCACTTTCCAGAGCAATTTATTGTTCCTCCATTTGCAATCATCACTTGACACTCTGGTGCTGGATATAGGAAGCAATTCAATTCTTTTGCTACCCTACAATGAATAAAATTGTGGGTGCTTCCTGAATCAATCAACACTATTACCTTTTTCTTCTTGATTTGTCCTTCTATCTTGATGGTTTGAGGAGTGGTAATTCCCGCCAATGCATTACAAGATATGGTCGGATTTATTTGTTCTTCATCTAGGCTTTGTTCCTGGAATATATCCTCTTCTTTTGACCTTTCTTGCTCCTTTTCTTCTTCCTCTTCACAATCTATGTAGAATAATTTCTTCTCAGCACACTTATGACCTTTTGTGTATTTGCTATCACAATTGTAACAAAGCCCTTTTGCTCTTTTTTCTTCCAATTGTTGTGGTGTCAACCTTGTAGGTTGTGGAAGACTATGGGCAACAACACTTCCGTCTTTATAGTTGTGAATGGTATGCTTCCTAGTTGCCATAATTTTGCTTTCCATTTTTCTTGCTAACCTGAATGCCTTCTCTAATGAATCAGGTTCCCAAAGGCGCACATCATGTTGGATATTATCCTTTAAAGACCCTATGAACACATCAATCCTATGCTCCTCTGGAATATCTTTTACCCTTATGTTCAATTTTTGGAACTCCTCAATGTGCTCCATTATTGAACCCTTTTGTTTGAGACTTATCAATTGGCTAAAAAAAGTGTTGCTTTTTGTATCCTCATAATGTGCTATCAATTCTTCCGTAAAAATTGCCCAAGTGATAAATTGTTTACGAGAACAAAGCCATTGATACCATACAAACTGATTTGGTTCCAAATATAAAGTTGCCATACGTACCTTTTGTGTGTTTTGCACATTATTGAGATCGAAGAATTGCTCCATCTGTAATATCCATGTGGCGGGATCCTTGCCATCAAACTTCCTCATATCGATTTTTGGAACATGGTGAGTCTTCGATCCAACATTAGAGTCTATGGAATCATGATTAACATTTCTTTTGTTCTCATCATGAGTTTCCTTTACTACCTTTTCACCATTAGTGACCCTTTCTTGTAGCAACTTCTTCAATTCTTCCATGTCTGTCTTCAAATCTATCTTCAAATTTACCATCGAATCCTCCATCTTAGCTTCCATGCCCTTTATCTTAGATTCCACGCCATTTATCTTAGATTCCACGCCACTTATCTTAGCTTCTGTTAGCTTTTGTGAGCGTGACATTTGTTGCACTTGTTCTTGTAATTTTGATATATCATGTAGCATTTCTTCCTCTTCTTCATGAGTCATGCTAGAGCTTTCAGGTTCCTTACTAGGTGTTTGCATTTTCTTTCCTCGGGGCATCAGTTACCGATAATAATGCTTTACTATGCCCTTTGAATTCCGTTAAACCAAGCTTAGATAAAAAATTAAAAAAAAAACTACACACTTTTTTTCACTTTGTAGAAGCCTGATATTGAATCTGATGTATCTCTGTAATTTTGGATCATCCAGTTCTGAAATTGCTACCTGTAGTAGCCTTCTGTGTCCTCTTTCCAATGCCACAAGTCTGAGCCAAATTGGATTCTCCAAGTAAGAGTTATGTGAAATCTCCCACAGTGACTTGCTTTTAGACTGGTTCAATAGAGCGAACTTGTATGACGTGCCACGAGTCACTGTTTCAACCTTTGAATCTGAAACACACATACAAGAAACTACAGTCCGTCCCCTTTCTGTATCGTTTTACGAAATTTCAATCCGATCCTCAGAGAAAGAGTTATGACGATTTTCCCCAGGTCACCTGTTTTGAATGTAATTCAGGATTCTGCAAAAAGGCCAACTTCCTCAGATCATATCTCCGAAAATATCGCGCGAAAAGCTCTAAAATTCGGACCCAAGGTTCAACGCCAATTCTTCTAAAATGGGTTTTGTTTGCAACTTCTGAAATGTCACAGAAAAAAAGTTATAGCAAAAATGCCACGATGACCTGTTTGGAGCAGCGAAACCCTAGAATCCAAAGCTCTGATACCAAATGTTATGAAACCAGCTCACAAAAAGATAGAAAAGAGAGATCCACACCTTAGAATTCAGCCTCTTCGAGGGGGCAACCTCCTTTACATTACATAAATGAACAATTCTTGGATGATACAAATGACAAAACCTCCTTTTTATATATAGGACTCTAAGGAGTCACAATATAATCCACCCGACCTAACAATAATAATATAAAGCCACAAAAATAACAATAGAGGGATTCTATGGGGCACAGAAGTAACAATATGGGGGTAATAGGGAGACAACAATATAAATAAGGGGTATAACTACAATAGTAATGGGGTAATCACTAGTATTATAGGGACCCAACATTATTACTATTTTATAAATGTAGCATATTAAAAATGAATAAATTACACATCTTTCTTAAAATGTAAAGTATGAATAATAATAATAATAATAATTTACTTATTTCTCCATATTTAAAGTTGATATATATATATATAATTGCACATCTCCTTCATATCATATTGCAATGTTAATATTATTTTTAAATGAAACTTGTCAAATTCATATAGGTTAGTGAAGGAATTACACTTACTCCTATACTAAAAAGTAGAAAGCAATTATAATGGAAGTTATAAACTTTTTATTTTTAATTACTCTATCTTTATATAAAGTTGATGTGAAATTAAGGTGAAAATTGATGTTTGATTTTTTTTTTCATTTTTAGTATTTATAATTTGTCATTATAAATACTATTACGCCTATAGACGTGTTTATTTTGGAATATTTATATAATTTTAATTTAATTATCTATATTATTAGGTGGATGGTAGAGACCGTGTAATATTTTAGAATAGTCCATCACACATCAAAAGTTGAGATTTATCTTAAAAATAGTTATGCCCTTTTTACAATTTTAATTAAATTGATTAACTAAAAAAATATCATATGAATATGTATCATATGAACACGAGTATGGATTTTTGTTAGCATGGTATTGGCCCATTATATTATAACAAAACATATTTACACATTTTTTAGAACATATATGTTTAATTTATATATTAATTATTTTTATAATTATTATTAATAATAAAAATTATTTTGTAAGTTTGGTAGGACTACATCTTCATCATGTCCAATATATCACCACGATGAGGGTGGGGAATAGAATCAGTGACTTCACATCAAGGAGTGCCTTAATAGAGACTTCGTATCAAGGAATGCCTTAAGAGAGTACTCGATCATCATCTATCCAAAACCCCGTGGACATAACTATTAATAATAATTTAAAATAAAATTATAATTTAGTTAATTTTTACGATTTTTTAAATCTTAGTAACTTGAGATATATTATAAGGTATTGCCATTTACAAGTCTCTAATTTTATTATTTTTAAATAAAATATCATGAGACATCTCTGTAGAAAATATTCTCACATAAAAAATGAATCTTTTCACATTTAAAATCTTTAAAAGTTAATAATATATACAATATATACTTTATTTTTAATTATTTTTAATTTTAAATAATTATTTTTTTACTTTAAATAATAATAATAAATGATGTAAATTATCTCAACCAATTTTCAATTTCATTTAATGGAAAAACCAATAAATAAATAAATAAAAACAATATCCTTACATGGGAGAGGTGCACACAAACAAGCAAGTTGAATAAATGTATGTTGTTAGGATATTCCGACACATAGGATATAGCTAAGTTCAACTTGGTCTAGTGTAGAGTTAGGTATAGAGTTAGGTAAAGTGTGTTTCTTTACCGTTGTACATTTTGTAACTTACAATCCGACGGTCACGATATGTAGTGATCCGACGGTTCATTCTCTCCTCGGTATTACCGACACTTGATCCGTGGCTTGACACCCGATTGGTCCATGAGTCCTATTTAAAGCGCATGGAGAGTCATTGTTCGGATAATCCGTGCATGAGAGAAGCTTATGTAAATTTTCATTCTTTGATTAATAAATTGCATGTAGTAGCCACGTTGGCGCAGGCCGTGGACTGTTTCCCTCTTTGAGGGTTTTAACCACGTCAAAAATACTGGTGTATTGATCTGTGATCTGGTTGTGAGCGGTCTCCTTTTGGTGTTCTTTCTGAGGAACTTACCCTGTAAATTCCTACATGGTATCAGAGCCATTTGAGGGCCGCGTCCGTTGGTGATCCAAATCTGAAGCCGGTAGAACTGCATGCGGCTGTCGTTTCCTAGATCTGCTGTTTCTGACTGCTTTCGGGCCGAGAGGACTGCTCTGTTGCGTTCGGAGCATCTTTTCCAGTGAGGAACCCCTTTCGTTTCACACGAAAAGGTTTCTGGTTGCCCTAACTGCGTCATTTTCAGATCGGGAGGTATACAGTGTTTTTGCAGTTTACTGTTATTTTCTCTCTGCTTATTTCGGTTTCGGTTTATTTAGCCTTTTTTTTAACCGGATCTATACCTTTCATCTCTGCGTATGCTCTTTGCCCTGCGACTCTGTGCGATCTGGGCAAATCAGAAACAGAAATGAAGGATTTTTCTCATGCGTATGCTCTTTTCCCTGCACCTTAGTGTGATCTCGGAAAATCAGAAACATTGAGAAAAATATTTAGTTTTTCGGCTAAAGCTAACTTTGAGATTTTTTTTAAAATATCTAGTTTTTTGGCTAAAGCTAACTTCGAGCCGCAAGGTTCGTTTTTCTTTGCATATTCGTGTTGGGTTTTTTGTTTTGTGTTTTGTAGGGAAAAAGAGCTTTCTCAAGGCAAGCACGCAAACCAAGGTCCCCCCCCCCCCTCTCTCTCTCTCTCTCTCTCAAATTTTTTGTATAGATCAATTGGTTCAAAGCTATTTTAAGAGAGTAGAGGTCTTGGGTTCAAGTCTCCATTTTGTGGGGGCGGATTTTTTCATTCTCGCACATTCGCGCACTTTGCCGGCAACTTCAACAATTTTTTTTTCAAAAAGCCATAACTTCTTCATCCGGAAGCCTTTTTCAGAGCCGTTTTTTTTAAAACAGCCTAAGTTTTCGAGATCTATCCATTGGAACACTTACTTTCAGCATCTTCAGCTTCAGTTTAAAAAAAAAAATAGAAATTCCATGCCAAGTCATTCTTGACAGCACTAACTACTTCCAATGGATAGCCTACATGGAAGATTTACTTAGAAGTAAAGGTCTCTACAGAATAGCCACAGACCAAGAGAAGAAACCAAAAGATGAAGACAAGGCTGCAAAATGGGAAAATAGACAAGATCAAGCACGTGGTTTGATAGGGATGTCTATTTCTCCTGATCTTAGATTCCATATTGCAGAACTTGAGACTCCTCATGAAGCATTGGAAAAACTCACTAAAGTTTTTGGGATTAAAAATGAAATTAGAGCCCATCAACTTGAAAATGAGTTGCTTACATTGGATCCTAATAATTTTTCTTGCATTGAAGATTTCTTGTCCAAATTCAAGACCCTTAGATATCTTTTGGAAGGTGTTAAGGTTAAGAAAGAAGATAGTAACCTTATTTATTCCATCCTTACTAAGTTGGGACCAGCCTACTCTGTATTTGTTTCCACCTTCCATTCTACAAGGGAAGCTTTCATTTGTCAAGGAAAAGACTACAAGGCCCCTTCCTTTGACTCTTTTTGTGATTCTTTAATAAGAGAACAAGAAAAACTCTTACACCTTGGTCTTCTTAATCTTGAAAACTCTTCCACGAAAGCGTTAGCCGCCCAGCAGCAACCAAATTCAAAGAATCCTAAGAAGTCATATCCTCAAAAGAATGGTCCTAAACCAACTCAGCCTCAAAATGGAAGATCATTTCAGCAAAATGATAAGACCAATAAAAACAAATGGAAGAAGACTGATAGACATTGTAACTTTTGTAATCGAGATGGCCACTTAGAATCTAAATGCTTTAAGAAGATGGAAGCCTTGGAAGCCGCAATGAAGAAACATAACATCCATGTGGAGCATACTTCAACTTCAACTTCCGGAATGGCACTTTCTGCATGTCATTGTCAATCATCTCAGTCTGGTTATGCATTAAATGTATCTTCTTCTTCTCCTTCTCATGAGTGGCTCATTGATTCTGGAGCCTCTTATCACATGGCCAAAAACCAAGCCATGTTTTCTTCTTTAAATGATTGTAACACCAAAAATATATATGTTGGTGATGATAGATCTCTTAATGTTGTAGGGACTGGAACTGTTCATCTAGACAATGGTCAGTTTAATGATGTATTATGTGTTCCAACCTTATCCTGCAACCTTCTATCTGTATATCAGATAACTCATTCAGGTGAAGGTAAAATTGTTGAATTTTCACCTCATGATGTTGTAATCAAGGATCTAAGAGATCCTAAATAGATTCTAGCTACTGGTATTGCTGATGATTCCACAAGGTTGTATAAGTTTCACAACTTTGGGTCATCAAATCTTCCCTCAGTATTTGTTGCTCATAATGATGAAGTGAGCAAACTTTGGCATGAGCGATTTGGTCACTTAAACTATCGCTCCCTTCAGCATCTATGTAAAGAAAATATGGTGACAGGTCTTCCTATGGTATCTTGCAGAGATGGTGTTTGTTCCGGATGTGTACTCGGAAAACATCATCAGGACAGTTTTGACAAACGTGCCTCTTGGCACGCCTCAGCCCCTTTACAGCTTGTGCACAGTGATTTATGTGGTCCACTTCCTGTTGCTTCATTCTCTGGCTGCAAGTATTTCTTAACTTTCATTGATGATTTCTCCAGACGCACTTGGGTATACTTCTTAAAACTCAAGAGCGAAGTATTTAACACTTTTTTGGCCTTCAAAGCCTTTGTTGAAAAACAATCTGGACATCAAATTCTTAAGCTCAGAACTGATAATGGTGGAGAATATGTTAAAAATACATTCATCAACTTTTGTTCCATACACTCCACAACAAAATGGTGTAGCTGAAAGAAAAAATCGCACCTTAAAGGAAATGGCTAATTGTATGCTGCAATCTAAAGGACTCAGTCTTAGTTTTTGGGCCGAAGCAATTAATTGTGCAAATTATATAATCAATCGCACTCCTACTAAGGTTCTAGAGAATATCACTCCAGAAGAAGCTTGGAGTTCCATTAAACCAGATGTAAGTCACTTTCGTGTTTTTGGAAGTGAAGCATGGGCCCATATTCCAGATGAAAAGCATAAAGCTTTAGAACCTAAGAGTGAGAAATGTACTTTTGTTGGATATTCTGAAGATGTAAAAGGTTATAGACTTATTCCATTTAAGTCCAAAAATGTTATCATTAGAAGAGATGTAAAATTTGATGAAAATAAATCGGCCTGCGAGCCTAGTTCGGCGGATGTGCCACCTCTTCCTATCTCTTCTACTTTTGAAAACATTTCTTCTTCAGATGATGAAAGTGAGGATGATAATCCTCCCCCACCTTCTCAGGATCCTCAACTTCCAAGATGGGTCCGTGCTACTCGAGATGCAGCAGGTGATCTTGCCGGTGATCCTACAGATCAGCGACGTACACGTTCTCAGTTTGAAAGAGCCTCTTCTTTACTGGCTCAAGCTCCAGTAAATCATGATCCTGACACTTTTGCAGAAGCTTCAGGCCATCCACATTGGGAAGCAGCTATGAATGAAGAATATCATTCATTGTTGGCAAATGATACATGGGATCTTGTTCCTCTACCAAAGGGACGCAAACTTGTTAGATGTAAATGGGTTTACAGAACCAAGTATGGACCAGATGGGAAAGTTGATAAACATAAAGCTCGTCTTGTTGCTAAGGGATTTTCACAGGTTGAAGGCATTGACTACACTGAAACCTTCTCCCCTGTTGCCAAAATGAACTCTATCCGCCTTGTTCTTTCCCTTGCTGCCTCTTTAAAATGGGAAGTCCATCAGATGGATGTTAAATCTGCCTTCTTGCATGGGGACTTGCAGGAAGAAATCTATATGGAACAACCCATTGGCTTCATACAAACAGACTCCAGCCTTGTTTGTCGACTTAAGAAATCCCTTTATGGTCTCAAGCAAGCTCCTCAGGCTTGGTATGCCAAAATGGATAGCTTTCTTTTAGAATCTGGCTTTTCTAGGTGTTATTCTGACAATACTGTCTACACCAAGAAAGTGGGCAACTCTCTTATCATCCTTGTTCTTTATGTTGATGATCTTATTCTTACTGGTAGTGATCCCAACCTTATAAACCATGTGAAGTCCAGCCTTAAAAAGAAATTTGAAATGACAGACTTAGGACACTTACACTATTTTCTCGGTCTTCAAGTCTTGCAATCCAAGGAGGGTATTTTCCTTTCCCAGTCCAAGTATGCTTGTGATATTCTTCGTCATTTTCACATGGAAGACTGTAAGCCAGCCCCTTCTCCCTTTCAGTCTGGAGTCAAACTTTCAGTCTCTTGTACTTCTCCTGAAGTTGATGCTACCTTATACCGTCAACTTGTAGGAAAACTCTTGTATTTAACCCATACTCGTCCTGACCTTTCCTTTGCTGTTGGCCTTGTTGCTCGTTTTATGCAAAACCCCCGTGAAAGTCATTGGAAAGCAGCTAAAAGAATACTTCGTTATGTTCGAGGTACAGTACAGTTTGGGATTCATTACAGTGCCAAAGCAGCTCCTCTATTAGTTGGTTTCACTGATTCTGATTGGGCTGGTGACCCTGATGATCGGAAGTCTACTGCCGGTTATGTCTTCACTCTTGGTTCAGGACCTATTACATGGGCTTGTAAGAAACAGGCTGCCATTTCTCTTTCGTCAGCAGAAGCAGAGTATCGTGGTGCCGTGGAAGCTAGTAAGGAAGCCTTGTGGCTTCGTCAGATCCTATCAGAGTTTGGCTTTGAGCAGCAGCATCCAACCACACTTTGGTGTGATAATCAAAGTGCCATTCAGCTATGCAAAGATCCAGTCCAGCATCAGCGCAGCAAACACATTGAACTACACATGCACTTCATCAGAAAGCTCATTCATGACCATGTTCTTGAAGTGCAATATTGTTCAACAGATGATCAGGTTGCAGACATCTTCACAAAGGCTCTCACAGAGGCGAAGTTCACTAAACTTCGATATATGCTTGGAGTTCAGGAAGTTGTCACTAAGGGGGGATAGGCTCTAGTGCCTCCTTCCTTCTCCTATTGTGTCATATTTGTAAATCCTTCAATCCTATCCCAAGCTGTTCTTAACGGGGGATGTTAGGATATTCCGACACATAGGATATAGTTCAGTTCAACTTGGTCTAGTGTAGAGTTAGGTAAAGTGTGTTTCTTTACCGTTGTACATTTTGTAACTTACAATCCGACGGTCATGATATGTAGTGATCCAACGGTTCACTCTCTCCTCGGTATTACCGACACTTGATCCGTGGCTTGACACCCGATTGGTCCATGAGTTCTATTTAAAGCGCATGGAGGGTCATTGTTCGGGTAATCCGTGCATGAGAGAAGCTTATGTAAATTTTCATTCTTTGATTAATAAATTGCCTGTAGTAGCCACGTTGGCGCAGGCCGTGGACTGTTTCCCTCTTTGAGGGTTTTAACCACGTCAAAAATACTGGTGTATTGATCTGTGATCTGGTTGTGAGCGGTGTCCTTTTGGTGTTCTTTCTGAGGAACTTACCCTGTAAATTCCTACATATGTCCAAAATCCTGTAAAGTAGAATAGACTCTGAATTTTGAAAAAAAAATCTCAATACATTAAAGTTATCTTTATCTGTCCCTATCCATTAGTCTGATTCTTATGATTAGTCATCATCTCGATTCTGGGCCAACTTTCGCTGGGCCTTGAATAAAGAGGTCGTTAGTTCGAAACTCACGCGCACTACAGTGGCCCACAAGCCAGTCGTTGAGATTTTAGATTGTGGATGTTCCAGATAATCCACATTCTTGTAAGCAATTATTCAAAAATTCCACAACTCTGTGGGGTATATGAAAATCTTCATGTGCTCCTCCTCATGTTGCGACCAAATACTGCTAACAAGTTCCAAGGCCAAAATCTCCTCAATCGATGGCAGTCTCTCCAAATTCAGGCTCATGCTCATGCACTCTTCACAATTGCATTCGATACTTCAAACATACATTCCCACAAATCCAACTCCCCTTTCTATGATATTTGATGACTTTGGTTCGACAACTCTATTTTTGAAACCAGATCCAGGCTTGATGGCGATGCGGCCTCCTCCATCGCCTTATTATTAAAATTCTACAGAGAGGGCGAACTCGAAGGGAGTTGATCGGATGCATATTTGGCGACGACGAGTTGAATCTGTCTATAGGAAAGAGTAGGTGCAAGTGATAGATTCAGAGCAGAGTAGAAGAGAATAGACAGAACACAAGACAAGAGACAAGAGATTTTAGGACATAGAAAACACACAATTTATTAATCATGGAAAGCCTTGCCTTGGCTTGGATTACTCAAACAGAGGAAAATACAAATTTATAGATGAGGAAGGAGGATCTAGAATTTTCTGCATGTGATTCAGATGGTTGCGCAGTGAAAATCTAGAAATCAATGGGCGGTGTGGTAGGTTCGGCGTGGGTGTGGCGATGACATTCTCCCACTTGAAGCCGAATGAGGAATCTTGAATCAAGTCACACCAAGTCCTAACATGCCTCTACATAACTCATGTTTATTTCTTGGTAGAATCTTAGTGAGCATATTAGCAAGGTTCTTATCTGTAGGATCTTTTCCAAGGATAATTGTCCTTCCTCCAACACATGCCGTATCTAATTGTAACTTAAGTCAATGTGCTTGGTTTTTGAGTGAAATGTTGGGTTTTTTGCCAAATTAATGGCACTCTGACTATCACAATATAACATATAATTGTCTTTCTTTATTCTTATCTCTCTTAGGAATCGTTGCATCCACAACTGTTGAAAATAGCAACAAGAAATGCTAAATATAGAAGTGCTAAAAGTAGCATTGCCATAAATAGCATTTCGGGATACATTCCAATTTTAGTTAGTCCCTGAACTAAAATTCAGAATTAAAATTCGAATTTGATCTTAGCAGTTGTTTGAAAAATAATTAATTAATTCATCTTGAGTTAATTAGTTGGAGAAAATCAAACACAAAGTCTATGTGAAGACATGCAGCAATTATCCCTTTGATTGAGGAAGTTATCCCTTAATTAAGGAGATTAGGATGAGTTGTACCTTGAGTTGTAATTAGTTAGCTCAGTTAACTGAGTTAAGTCCAGTTAGATTAGTTCCAACAGTTTGTGGAACTGATTTCCAGTTCAGTTAGTTAATGCATGCATGCATGTAACTAGTGTACTTGAGATAACTGAATATTCTCTCATAAATAACTCATGCATGTCAGTACAGTCATAGACTCATTTGAAGTCAGAGGATGGGATAGTTTACTATCAGTTGCAGGAATATTCCATTGAGGATATCTCTTGCATGCAGAAGGAATTCATTCCTTGGAGATTGCGCAGTTACTTCTGAGTTTGGTGAGTTGTGTGAGAGGTGAATTCACACAGGTGGCAACCAGAGGACCCAAGAGAAACTGCGCAAGGAAATAGGAGGCTTGGAGGACTGAAGGAAGGCATATGTTGTGTCTATTCAGTCTATGAGCAGCATTGAGGGATTGTACTGAGAGCTGGATAGCTTGTGAGCTAAAGCTTTGTGTAATCCAGAGATATTTCCACTTGTATGATAATACAGATAGCGAGGTTTTTAGCTGAGGCTTTCCCCAGAGTATTCTTCTGTGTTCATGTGTGATTGATTTCTCATTCTCTGTTATATGTGTTCTATTTGATCTTGCTCAAAATCGATTAAGCTTCCGCAAGTTTGTTTGTAGAAGTAGATCAAGTATTTTGCTTTAGTATATTGCATTATCAGGTGATCTATAGTGAGAAATTCTACATGGTATCAGAGCAAAGGTGATCAAAGCAGAGAACAATATACAAAGAAGGGAGAAGGGAGAAGTTTGAAGTTCTTGATTATAGAAATCGAATTCTTATCACATCTCAAATTTCACCAATGGCGTTCAACGGTTTGAAACTCGAGTATGCCCTAGATGGAAGCTCGAATTATATAGCCTGGAAGGATCGCATGGAGGCGGTATTAGAGGACAGCAGTTTGAAGGACTTCATTGATCAAGAAGTCCCCAAGCCAGCAGCTGTTAATGCCCAAGATTTGGCGGAATGGAAGAAATGTGTGGCTAAAGAGAGGAGGATTCTTTTGGAGGGAGTTCAAGACCACATTGTCTCGAGTCTCCATGGGAAGGAGACATCATTTTCAATGTGGAAAAAATTGAAGGATCTATATCAGAACAACAGTTATCAGAGGAAGCTAGCGTTGAAAGACAAGCTCTGGAAAATCAAGTGTGAAAAGGGCGACACGATCTCTACATATCTGAACAAGCTCACCACCTACAGGGATGAGCTTGGAAGTGTAGGAATCATGACAACCGATGATGACATGGTGAGTCTTTCTCTCCTCGATCTTCCTAAGAGCTGGCATAGCTACCAAGACTTAGTAAATGGAAGAGAGAAACTGCCAGATTAGGAACGAATTTGGTCGGATATGATGCAGGAGGAGATAAGGAGAAGCACCAAAGATGGATCTTCATCAAAGCATGATGATGAAGAAAATCTAGCCTTAGCGAGTAAGGCGAGGAAAGGGAAAGGGAAGGCGTCCCATTCCAAATCGAGTTCTTCCCATGGTGGGAAGGAGATTGACAAATTGAAAGTGTGATGCTTTCATTGTCATGAGGTGAGCCATTATGCTACGAATTGTCCACAGAAGAAATCCAAGAAAGGATCCTCGAAAGGGTCAGATGGTGAGGTACTGGCCTCACAGTTTGCATTGGATTTCACCCTCATCGCATGCATGGTTTCATCGATGGTGGGTTGTTTTTTGTACTTGGAGAGTGGAGCCTCATTCCACATGACCGGCGACAAGACTCTATTCAGTACCTTGGAGGAGAAGGACCTCCAGATGTGCATAGAGATGGGTGATGATGGAAAGTACCATGTTTTAGGTGAAGGCACGATTGTGTTTCAGAGGGAGAATGAAGCTCCTCTCACCCTGACTAATGTAAAGTATGTGCCTGGTTTGAAGAAGAACCTTGTGTCCGTCTCTATGTTGGAAGACAAAGGCTATGATGTAGTCTTTAGTAAAGGAAAGGCATTCTTGAGGCATATCGGCACTTGACAGACCAAGAGGATTGGGATTCGAGTAAAGAATATCTACAAGTTGAAGGTAGACAACTGTGCTACATTGAGTTCCAAAGCAGAGTTGGTGCAAAGCCAAGATATTAGCGAGCTATGGCATAGAATATTGGGCCACTTGCACCATGGGGCCTTGAAGATCATGCAACAGATTTCTACTGGACTTCCCAAGGGTAAACTGGAGCAAGTGGATACATGCAAAGGTTGTACCTTGGGTAAGTATGCAAAATATTCCTTTCAGGATCGAGACAGTCGAGCTGGAGCAATATTGGAGCGAGTTCATACAGATGTGTGTGTACCATTCTCAACAGCCTCCACCGCTAAACAAAGGTACTATGTTATTTTTATTGATGATTTTTCACATAGATTTTGGATCTACTTCATGCAGAAGAAGGATCAAACCTTCTCAAGGTTTTGTGAGTTCAAAGCCTTGGTTGAGAAATAATTTGGAAAGAAAATAAGGGCCTTGCGAAGCGACAATGGTGGAGAGTATGTCTCCCAACAGTTTAAGGACTTCTGTGCAGCAGAAGGAATTAAACAGGAGTTGACGACACCCCATAACCCACAACAGAATGGGGTGGCCGAAAGGAAGAACAGATTGATTGTGGGAGTAGCTTGGGCGATGCTGCTTGACCAAAGCCTACCACTTCATTTGTGGGTCGAGGCATGCAATACAACAATGTACTTGCAGAATAGAAGCCCGCATCGTATAATAGGGATGAAGACACCAGTGGAGGCCTTCTCCGGGTGGATAACATATGTGATTCACTTCAGGATTTTTGGATCATCAGTTTATTTCCATGTGACCAAAGATTCCCGGAAGAAGCTAGAGCCAACAACTGAGTTAGGGATACTTGTGGGGTACATTGATACACACCACAACTATCGGGTGTTCTTGTCTACTAGTTAGAGGACAGTGGTATGCAGAGATCTGAAGTTCGATGAGCAGAAGGCCATGCAAGTATCCTTTGAGAGGGAGCTCAAGTTGCATGCAGAGGAGGAACTTTTGGTTCCTAAGGAGGAGGGGCCTCAGACTGATGCGGAGCAACTGCATACAAAGGATCTAGGCGTGGAGACATCCGCTCATGCAAAGTCTTCCAGAGATGGGCAGAAACGCTCAAGGGAAGATGACAGATTGAGGTTGGATGCGAGAGAGGATGTGGGACTGCCATCTTCTCAATGCAGACAGAGGAGGTCACCCGAGCGGTACATTGGTTACCTGGCCCTGGTTGGGGAGTGTGTAGAGACCGAACCATCTTCCTTTGAGGAAGCAGTGCAACAGCCAGTTTGGGTTGATGCTATGGTGGAGGAGTACGACTCCATAGTTCATAACAGTGTTTGGGATGTTGTCCCAAGACCGGAGGACAAGTCAGTAGTGAGTTCCCGATGGCTTTACAAGGTAAAGCAAGCAGCTGATGGGAGTGTGGAGAAACATAAGGCAAGGTTCGTTACCCATGGTTTCTCACAGGTCGAGGGGATCAACTATGATGAGACTTTTGCTCCTATAGCAAGGTACTCATCTATCAGATCAATGTTGGCACTATCAGCTCAGATGGGTTGGAAGATCCATCAGATGGATGTGAAGACTGCGTTCCTCAATGGCAAGATTGAGGAAGAGGTGTACATAGAGCAGCCAAAAGGATTTGAGACCTTCGATCGTGAGTCACATGTGTGCCGACTCAAGAGAGCTTTGTACGGGCTGAAGCAAGCACCTCGTGCTTGGTACACTAGGATTGACAGCTATTTCACCGGGTTGGGCTTCATAAAGAGTGAAGCAGATGCGAACCTTTACCACATCATGGTAGAAGGTAAGCCATTGATCATTGTTCTTTATGTTGATGATCTGATATTGACAGGTGATGATCAGTTGATCAAGTCTTGCAAGGAGGACCTTGCAAGAGAGTTCGAGATGAAAGACATGGGTCTCATGCACTACTTTCTAGGCATGGAAGTGTGGCAGAAGGATGGGGAAGTGTTTGTGTCTCAAGGCAAGTATGCCAATGAGATACTCAGGAGATTCCACATGGAGAAGTGCAAGCCCATGCAGACTCCTCTAGTAGGTAACTAGAGGAAGGAGGATGCTACTTCAGGTGAGGTAGTAGCTGCTATTGTTTATCGGCAGCTTGTGGGTTCATTGATGTATTTAGTGAACACACGACCAGATTTGTGCTTTGCAGTGAACCAACTGAGTCAAGCTATGGTTCAACCTACCAAGCTGTTTTGGAAGGTAGCGAAGCATGTGCTAAGATACCTCAGAGGCACATCTCAGTATGGATTATGGTACAGACGGACAGAGGGAGTGAAGCTTCAGGGCTTCACAGATGTAGATTAGGCAGGGAGCCCATCACATTAGAAGAGCACTTCAGGAGGAATTTTCAACCTTGGTTCAGCTACAGTTTCTTGGTACAGTAGGAAACAGAGGTTAGTTGCACTTAGCTCAGCAGAGGCTGAATACATGGCTGCCAGTCAGGCAGCATGTGAGGCCATTTGGATGCGGAAAATTCTAGTTGGATTGTTTGGTCAGAGGATGGATCCAACTGTAATCTATTGTGATAATAAGAGTTGTATCAAACTCTCCGAGAATGCAGTATTTCATGAGAGGTCCAAGCACATTGATATCCGATATCATCATCTTCGAGACTGTGTGGTGAAGAGGATCATGTTGTTGCTGTATGTTTCGACCAAGGAGCAGGATGTAGATATTTTGACTAAGGCATTGTCAAAATGCAAATTCGAGTTCCACAGAGATAGGATTGGGGTGAAAAATAATCCCTTTCTTGTTGAGAGGGAGTGTTGAAAATAGCAACAAGAAATGCTAAATATAGAAGTGCTAAAAATAGCATTGCTATAAATAGCATTTTGGGATACATTCCAATTTTAGTTAGTCCTTGAACTAAAATTAAGAATTAAAATTCGAATTTGATCTTAGTAGTTG
Source organism: Pinus tabuliformis (assembly GCA_031772625.1). Taxonomy (NCBI): domain Eukaryota; kingdom Viridiplantae; phylum Streptophyta; class Pinopsida; order Pinales; family Pinaceae; genus Pinus; species Pinus tabuliformis. The sequence goes on from CM062812.1 coordinate 435,812,309, forward strand.
TTTGAAAAATAACTAATTAATTCATCTTGAGTTAATTAGTTGGAGAAAATCAAACATAAAGTCTATGTGGAGACATGCAATAGTTATCCGTTTGATTGAGGAAGTTATCCCTTAATTAAGGAGATCAAGATGAGTTGTAATTAGTTAGCTTAGTTAACTGAGTTAAGTCCAGTTAGATTAGTTCCAACAGTTTATGGAACTGATTGTGAGTTCAGTTAGTTAATGCATGCATGCATGTAACTTGTGTACTTCAGATAACTGAATATTCTCTCATAAATAACTCATTCATGTCAGTTCAGTGAGAGACCTAGTTGAGATCAGAGGATGGGACAGTGTACTATCAGTTGTAGGAATATTCCATTAAGGATATCTCTTGCATGTAGAAGGAATTCATTCCTTGGAGATTACGCAGTTACTTCTGAGTTTGGTGAGTTGTGTGAGAGGTGAATTCACATAGGTGGCAGCCAGAGGACCCAGGAGAAACTGTGCAAGGAAATAGGAGGCTTGGAGGACTGAAGGAAGGCATATGCTGTGTCTATTTAGTCTATGAGCAGCATTGAGGGACTGTACTGAGACCTGGATAGCTTTTGAGCTAAAGCTTTGTGTAATCTAGAGATTTTTCCACTTTTATCATAATACAGATAGCGGGGTTTTTAGCTGAGGCTTTCCCCGAAGTATTCTTCTATGTTTATGTGTGATTGATTTCTCATTCTCTGTTATATGTGTTCTATTTTATCTTGCTCAAAATCAATTAAGCTTCCGCAAGTTTTTTGTAGAAGTAGATCAAGTATTTTGCTTTAGTATATTGCATTATTAGGTGATCTACAGTGAGAAATTCTACAACAACATATCTTTACAAGCCTTTGTTGCAACTATGTACTCTGCCTCGGTTGTAGAGAGAGCTACTATTCTTTGTAGCCTTAACAACCAAGATATAGTTGCCCCTGCAAATGTGTACAAATAACCTGTAGTGGACTTTCTGGTATCCATATCTCCAACCATATCTGCATCTGTAAATCCTTCAAGCACAGTCTCATTATGACCAAAACATAAACAATAATGACTAGTTCCCTTGAGATACCTCAAAATCCATTTTACTGCTTGCCAATTTTGTTTTCCAAGATTGGAAAAGGAAACTGCTCACTACTCCCACTAAATATGCAATCTCTGATCGTGTACATACCATGGCATACATCAAGCTGCCAACTATTGAAACATAAGGGGTCTTTCTCATCTCTTCCTTCTCCTTGTCATCACTAGGATATAACTTAGTACTCAGCTTGAAGTGGGTTGCAAGGGGTGTACTAACTGGCTTGGCATCCTTCATATTAAACCTGTCAAGCACCTCCTTGATATATTTTTCTTGCGACAAACACAACCTTTTGTTTTTCCTGTCACGCATGATCCTCATGCCAAATATCTGTTATGTTGGGCCCAAATCCTTCATTGCAAATTTGTTGCCCAAATATTTCTTCAACCTATTTATCATATTTTTATCATGCCCAACAATCAACATGTCATCCACATATAATAGTAATATGATATACTTTCCTTGATCATACCTCTTGATATAGAAACAATGGTCAACTTCCAACCTGTGAAAACCATGTTCTAACATGAATGAATCAAATTTCGTGTACCATTATTGATGTGCCTGTTTCAACCCATAGAGACTCTTCTTCAACCCGCAAACAAGATCTTCTTTGCCTTTTTCTATGAAGCCTCTAATTTACCATGAAGGAAAGTAGTTTTTACATCTAATTATTCACATTCTAAGTCTAAAGCAGCAACAAGACCAAGAATGACTCTGATGAATGACATTTTGACAAAAAGTGAGAAAATCTCAATGAAGTCAATACCTTCGTTTTGGGCAAATCCTTTCACCACCGGACTTCCTTATACCTCTCCTTATTTTCGTCACTTTCATGCTTAATCCTGTAAACACATTTGTTTTGTAGAGCCTTTCTACCTTTTGGAATATTTACCAACTCCCAAGTTTTATTTTCCAACAAAGAGTTCATTTCTTCCTCCATTGCTTTCTTGCATTCTTTATTGTGCTCACCTTTACAAGCTTTTTGAAAACAATGAGGTTCACCTTCATCAGTCAATAGTATATAGTTTGAAAGAGGATACCTTTGTGAAGGCTTATGAGGCCTAGAAGATCTACGAACCAACTATGGTGGTGCATTATTAGGTTGAATATCCTGTAAAGGTTTCTGCAAGATTCCTTCTTCTTGGTGTTCATGATTTTCAACTTGCTGCCCTTCCTGCTCCTAAATTTGTTGTCCATTTTCTTGCATTGGTGGGATGTTGTCCTACTGCTCTTCAAACCTATCAATAACTTTCTTGACCTCCATCTCACCTACATTCCTCTTAAACATTTCTAACTCATTAAACATATTATCCCTGCTTCTAGTAATTTTATGTTTGATTAGATCCCATAGATGATAACCAAATTCTTCATCCACATATCCCAGATAAATGTTTTTCATATATTTATCATCTAGCTTAGTTCTATTTTATTTGGGAATATGTACAAATGCTTCACATCCAAAGAGTTTCAAATGAGAATAATTCAACTTCTTACCAGTCCAAACTTCTTCTGGGATGCCACCATACAAGGCTAGTGTTGGAGATTGATTTATAAGGTAGCAAGTTGTCCTTACAACTTCTGCCCAAAAATGCTTCTTCAACCCAGAATTGGACAACATACTCCTCACTTTCTCCATAATGGTAAGATTCATCCTTTCTGTGACACCATTATGTTGAAGAGTACTAGGCACAGTGTTCTCATGCTTTAAGCCAAACCCGTTACAATATTCCTTGAATGTTTTTGAGCATTATTCTCCACCATTATTTTTTATCAAGCACTTGAGAAACTTGTTAGTTTCTCTTTCAAAAGCAACATGGAATTTTTGAAATATTTCAAATACTTCACTTTTACTTTTCATAGGGTAGGCCCAAACCTTCTTGGATGCATCATCTATAAATGTTACAAAATATGATGTTTCTCCTAATGACTTTATGTTAACAGACCCAAAAACATTTGAGTGTATCAATTGTAACAATTTTTTCTTTCTGTCATGGCCATTTCTAAGGAATGAAACACTTCTTTGTCTACCATATATACAATGCTCCCAAAGATCAAGATTGTAGGATTTCAAACCTGGTAGTAAATTTTTACCAACAAGGATTTTTAAGCCCTTCTCACTCATGTGACCCAAGCGCTTATGCCACATATTTGTTGAATTTCCTTCTTTTGTGACAACAACCAAATCTAATTTTCCTATCATTGCCTTCAATGTATATAATGTTCCTGTCTTGGGTCCTCTAGCCACGACCAATGCTCCTTTGCTAATTTTCCAGCCTCCTTTTCCAAAACTTGTGGAATAGCCTTTGTCATCCAATAGTCCTATAGAGCTCAAACCCATGTGCATTTCTGGTACATGTCTAACCTATTTCAACAATATATCTTGTCCATCCTTCATCTTGATCTGGACATCTCCCACTCCAACAATACTACAAAAATGATTATCCCCAAATGCACTCTACCATAATCACCAGGATTATATGCAACAAAACTATCTTTGCATGGGGTTACATGGTGAGATGCCCCAGAGTCAAGGATCCAATCAAAGATACTACTAGATGTATATAAACATGCATCCTCTATTGAAATAGTAAAAAACACGTCACCATCTGTGACTACAACATTAGTCTCACCTTCATTTGTGTTGGATGGCTTGTGATTTGTGCTAGTTGGTCTTTGATCCTTTTGTCCTTTCTTCCAGACTTGACATTCTTTCTTCATGTGCCTAGGTTTACCACAATGAAAGAAAATGAGCTTGCACCTCCTTGATTTTGATCGATCTCTCGATCTTGACCGCCTTTGTCGGCCTCAATAAATTCTCCTACCACGATTAGTTAGAGCTAGAGCTTCTCCTCCTTGGTTTTTAGAAATTAGCTTGCGTCGCAGCTCCTCACTCATTAAACTGTTGCTGACATTATCAAACTTCAGGGTTCCTGCAGGTGCTAAAGTGCTCATAGCTACAATTAAATTTTCTCAATTGTCTGGCATAGAACACATTAACAAAATATCTCTAATTTCATCATCTAGAATGATTTTTATAGAGACAAGCTGACTAGTAATAATATTGAATTCATTCAAGTACTTAGCCACTGAAGCACCATCCTTCATCTTGAGACTATAAAGCTTCTTCATCAAGAACACTTTATTTGATGTTGTGGTCTTCTCATATAGATCATGGAGCTTCTTTCATAATCCTTTTGTCATATTTTCTCCAGACACATTGAAATACACATTCTTTGCTAGATATTGGTGGACTGTTGCAATCGCCTTTCTATCTAGCTTATTCCATTCTTCATCTGTCATCAATGAGGGTTTATTTGTTGTGCCGTCAATCAACAAATACTGATCCTTTAAAATCAGTATATCCTCCATTTGTGATTTCCATAGGGAAAAATTAGCCCTGCTCAACTTCTCCATGTCAGTTATTGTTGTCTCCATTCTTAATAAAATTAACACCCACAAAAATCAAGGCACACTTTCAAACTTTAATTATTACTTCAATTTAAAATCAAAAGTCAAAATTAATCTGATTTATATTTTGACTTCTAACTTCTTCCCAAATAAAAATATCACCCTTTATATATATATATATATATATATATGTTTCACCATAAAACACTCCAACGATTATGATTCACCACATATATATGTTTCACCATAATATATCAACTGCTTTTTAATTTGCCCACATCCTATGTACCAAGAAAAATACGAAAGCAACCATGAACGAAAATTATTTGGTGTAAGAATGCAACCAAAGAGTTTATATTAGCCTTCGTCCACAAACTCAACCACCAAAGTGCCACTGGAGTACGTCTGACACCTTCCACGCCGGTGTGGAATCCTGGGCTGCCTCAAACTTACAGATGATAATCCAATAGAGTAAATTCCAATTGGTCGGTCATCATGGCACCAATGAGAGTGGAGATCCTAGCATAGAGCGGCCTGACAACTATTCCTCCCTAGTACGTGAGGTCAATGGAGTAGAGAGACCCACTGATTGTGTTCTCAACTTGAAAGGAGGAATGGAGGACAAAGGCTCGCAGATTCTAGTGGTGGACGTTGTCGGATGGGATTATGCAGATGAGGAGATCAAGAAGGAGACTGGGCATCAAATAAGGGATTGAGAAGGATTTGATACCAATTGATAGATTCAGAGGAGAGTAGAGGAGCACATACAAAACACAAGACAAGAGACAAGAGATTTCAAGATAGAGAAAACACAAAATTCTATTAGTCATGGAAGGGCTTGCCTTGGCTTAGATTGCTCAGGTAGAGGCAAATACAGATTTATAGATGAGGAAGGAGGATCTAGAATTTTCTGCATGTGATTCAGATGGTTGCACAGTGAAAATCTAGAAATCAACGGGTGGTGTGGTAGGTTTGGCATGGGTGTGGAGATGAGGCTGAAGACGACGTCGGTACTAACTTTCGGTGTAAGACGACGCCAACATCTTTATTACGGCTTCACGTTTAACAACAAGCGAAATGTCGGGCACAAAATTAGGGAAATTGAATTTGACGTTAAGCCCTCTCAGACAATACATTGCGGCGTCATAGACGCGGGCGGCCTGGTGGGCACTTGCATATGACCCCAGCCATAGCTTAGCTCGGGATTTGGGCATTCGAATTTCAGCTACCTAGCTCCCCCATTTTCACAATCGAATTCCCTTAAATTGGCAGCACTTTTGCCCACGATCTTCAACTTCTGGAGCATGGGCATAATCATGCTCCTACGGGGAGGAATTCTCCATAGTTTGTGGCACACAAGAAGCTTTGTGGTAGCAGGGGTCAAAATACCGATTTTGCACTATGTAGATTTATTATAGGGTTTTTAGTAAGGGTGGAGGTGAGTGAGAAATTATTGGGAGTTATTGAGCTCAAACACAAAGAAATACTTAGCAATGGGTAAAATTTAGATAAGTAAGCGAATATATATATATATATATATATATATATATATATTTGAAGACCGTAGAGAAAAAAAAGAAAGCTACAATACCAATCTCGCCAAGAAAGACAAGGAGCTAGACAAATAAAAATTAAGAAAATTATAGATCCGATAGACCAATTTGGTCTCAGTGGACGTTAACCATCATCATCATCATCATATAAAAGTACCTAAAAGGCGATGGCTTGAAAATCCGAAATGTGTCTCTATGATGTACCGAAGACTGGCCGTAACAACTGAAACGCTCAAGCGCGTGCCACTTTACTCTACGGAAGAGCTGCCATGGCAAAGGATTGCATTCAAAAGAAGACTATGGATGGTCCAATAAAACGTGAATAGAGTGTGGTCTTTACTCGTTTGCGAATGGTTTTCAGCGTTGGGCCTACGGATCGGGTGACAATTGATGTAAAAAGATTTGGGATTAAACATGTGCAAGATCCGTAGGAATCCAGTGAGATCTACCTACTCAAATGACGTAAGCTGAATTTTTGGTTTAATGACGTAAGCTGAATTTTGTAATGAAATTTAACGGACGTTACCTATATTCTTAATAACTTTGTGCAGATATGTATTAAAGTTTAATAGAAAACATATTAAATATTAAAAGACATTCGTTATAATCAATTTAAAGGATTTTTTAAATTGTTTGTTTATATCAAGTGGTTATATATATATATATATATATATATATATATATATATATATAATAGTTTTTAATAACTTTCCAAGATTAAGATTATATATGAATGGTAGTTTTTGTCATTTTTCAACCTATATACTTTGGTTTTTAATTTTATATATAAATTTATATATAAAAGATTTAAATTAAATGTTTATTTATAATTTTAAGCCTTTATATATTTATATTTATATATATAGGGAAGAGGTTTACATTAAATGTGTATTTATTTATTTTTATATATGTGTGTTTTTTTCTAAGAAAATGTTTAGATAATAAGTGATAAGAATATTCATTATAAATTCCATTGTTATATATAGGAATTAAATTTGGATGAGAAAATAATAACATTTCTCCTAATTATCCTAATTAAATTTAGCTAGCCACACTTACATGTAAAATAAGTAAATGATATTTTTAATAACTTTATGTATAGGAATTTGTATCCAATATTTATAAATATGTAATTTGTTAAGTATTCAACTATATATATTTATACAACCTTTGAGGGTTAGTTCAATTGGATTTGCGTAGTGGATTTGCGTGGTACAAATATTTTGTGGATGTAGTGGTTATCGATTTTTGGAGTCCGCGAACCACATAGAATATATATAACCAGCCCAACGACCTTTTCCCACACACCAATTCCTTTTAAATAGAGCTTAATAACTGGTACCTCAATTAATTCAAAAGCATAAGGAAAATTTTGAACAAATGAAAATCCTAGAATTCTAACTCAAACACCTACATCCTTTGCACTTCAAATTTCAAATTGATGTAATTTCCTTTCCATAATCCCTCCTGCAATATGAATTATGACGGGAGGTGGTTGATAATGCATTTCCATTGAATGCTTTGTGTAATTCCCCTAGTTGGATCCCATAAATGGATATATATGATGAAAGGCCAAGAGTCAAACAATGAAATATGTAAATGTACATTAAATACTAATAAAACACATCACATGATATGGACGAATAAGGAGAAAAGACATATGATTCTACCAAAGAGGAAATAAAAGGGTCTTAAGGTGCTCAAAGGGGCCAAAACCAAATAATATTATTTTATTCCTAGCCTAAAGTCTTTTACTTATGTTATCCTAAGTCATCATAACCTCAAAAGTAGTGGGGGAAGTGAGATACATGCACTTCCTAGGGAGCCACATGGTCAATTGTGAACATGCAATTATAATTCATGAGTTTTGGTTATTTTATGGTATTTTTTCCATTCATTCTAAGGGATGCCTTATATGAGAACTAAGTTACCATGATTATAAGGAAATTATGAGAAAAGGAACCTTTATTGAGAATTGTGACCCTTTGTGAAGGAAATTGTTGTCATTGAGAAGAGCAGTGATAACCGAGAATCTTTGTAATTCCTAGTACAGAGATTTCTTATCCAATATATGGTAGAGCCCTAAAGATAAATAGGATAGCCTAAGGGATCATAATATAAAGAAGGGGATCCCATTCCTTGTGTTGTGTAGGTTGAAGGGGAAAGAGAGCTAGTAGAATTGAGATAATTGTAAGGGTTAATAGTCTATGCTAGTTGGGAAATTGGGATGTGTGAGAGGATCAAATCAAACCATGGGAAGAGTTTGTCCTTATGGACTCATAGCCTCAACCGACGCGTACCCTATTATAGAAAGATTATGTGCAACAAATCTGATGGTTGGGTGGAACATCCTTCATTTGCAACCAATTGGTGATTTATTTGAAGAAGATAAGTGTTTATATTTTGTTTATGTACATGTTGGATTAAAGCCACGTGAATCAATTTTTGTTATGTTGTATACATAGCCTACATTATTATGTTGCTTCAACATAATATAACAGTGAAGAAAACTATGGTAACATAGCTATGTAATGTGAATCTTATCCTAGCTAGCAAATTGGGCATGAGACAAAAAGATATCGGAGCAAAGAATTGAATGAGATAGATTAAATTCTAAAGTATCCCCTATCCCAGTGGTATACATCGGTGGTTGGGTACATTACAAAATGGTGTTAGAGAAAATTTACAACACTATGATTATTAGGGTCTTAAACCAAAGCCATGGGTTTACAACATTGGGGTTTTATGGGCCAAAAGCATAACTTTCAAAAGAAAAGGATTACAAGTTACAAGTTACAGATCATATGTTTGATAAAATGTCAATGTGGAAAATCATGTAGTAATTATATCTATGAAATCCAGGGATTCAAAATTGGCTAGGTGGCGTAAAAATAGAATTATTATGCTAGTGTGAAAGAATCATAAGGAAACTAAAGAAATTGTATGTTTAGTATAAGTAAGAATTGGTGCACATCTTGAAAATGTCAGACTTGCCTGAAATAAAATCCACAAAAATGAATGATGTATCTTGTTGATCAAACACATGAAATTTATACAAATGAAAAACAAAGGGAGATAGTTATGTCTGAATAACTTCTCTGTATGGGAAAAAACTGAAAGACTAACTAATCCTAGTAATGTACAAAATCCCAAATTATTGGTTTAACATTTCTCCTCTTAATCCAAAGTGATACCTAACATGCCAAGGAAAGCTCTAAACTTTTCAAACTTTTTACGTCCCAATGTTTTGGTAAAAATATCCGCAATTTGGTCTAAAGTAGGACAATGTTTCAGAAGAATTGTTTTGGCCTCTACATGATGTCGAATCAAATGATATTTAGTGTTGATATGCTTGGTTCTATCATGAAATTTAGGATTCTTAGCCAATTGAACTGCAAAAGTATTATCAATCAGAAGAGGTGTTGAAGTCTTTTGTTTCTCCTACAAGTCTTGAAGTATTTTTCAAATCCAAATGATTTCTTTTGTAGCTTGAGTTGTTGCAACATATTTGGCTTCAATGGTAGAATCAACAGGGATAGATTTATTTCATGATATCCAAGTGATAATTGTTGATCCAAATGTCATCAAATAACCAGAAGTAGACACTCCATTCTTTTTATCACCATCAAATCAACATTTGAATAACCAGTGAGGTGGGAGTCTGAAACTTTTGAATATTTGATGCCATATGTTAGAGTCCCTTTAAGATATTTGAGCACTCTTTTTGTTTCTACACATTGACCTTCAAAAGGTTGATGCATAAATATGGAAAGTATCCCTACATCAAAATTTATGTCAAGACAAGTAGTGGAAAGATAAATCAAACTTCCAACAAGTTGCCTATACTTTATTGGATTTTCAAATGGATTTCCTTCATTTGAAGTGAGTTTTAGATTTTGTTCCATTGGAGTAGCAACAAGATTACAATCCATCATTCCATATCTATTAAATGAAATTTCAACATATTTCCTTTGAGAGATAAAAATATGTTGAGGCTTTTTATCAACTTCAATCCCTAGATAATAATGAAGTAAAGTGAAATCTGTCATATCAAAAACCTTTTGTAGTTCCTTCTTAACAGAAGATATATAGTCATCATTGATCATTGTAATCATCAAATCATCAACATAGACAGCCAGATATACAACTGATTTTCCAAATTCCTTAACAAAAAGAGTTACATAATCTAGGTCAAAATTATTATAATTCGACTGAAGAAGATGCTCGATTAGTTTTCATACCATGCACGAGGTGCTTGTTTCAAACCATATAAGGAATTCACCAATTTTCATACCTTGTGTTCCTTACCTTTAACAGAAAGACCCTCTTGTTGAAACATGTAAACATCTTCCTTCAAATCTCCATTTAGGAATGTTGTTTTAACATCCATATGATGAATTTTCCATCCTTTTTGTGTCACATTAGAAAATAAGGTTCTAATAGTGCCCCATTTAGTTGTAGGAGCAAATCTCTCTATATAGTCAACACCATCTTTTTATGCATACCCCTTTGCTACAAGCCTTGCCTTGTGCTTATCAAGTTAACCATAAACTTTATACTTCGTTTTATAAACCCACTTGCAACCAATGGGTTTAACTCCATTAGGAGGATCCACCAACCTCCAAGTATCGTTTTTAATGAGTGCATCATATTCCCTTTGCATTTCATTTTTTCCATTCATTACAACTAAATCTTCTTCAAAACAAGTAGGCACATTATCAATAGAGAAATTATATTCAGAATCATGAGAGTAGTTACCCGAGGAACTTCATGTTTCAAAATCACCATATTTTCTTGGAATTGTTCTGATATGAGTTGATCTTCGAAGTGGTTTCTCAACTTGTGGAGGTGGTTGCTCATCTTGTGGAGTAGAATCTTCTGGGACACAAGAATTTTTTTTCCTTGCAGAAACACTTTGATCATCCCACTTTTCTTCCGAACAACTATTATCATCATTAAGAGGCAAATTTGTTGAACGAAAATCCATATACTGATCTAGAATGGGAATTCCCTCCTTCAAGAGGTGGAATATTATTATCAGATTCATAATAAAACTTCTTGGACATAAACATTTCTAAATCGTTGAGTTGTCTATCAATAGTGGATGTATCTTTATCTAATTCAAGAAAAACTACATCTCTTGATAAAATAAACTTCTGATTTTCTTCATCATATAGCCTGTATGCCCTAGAAGTATTGGAATATCCCAAAAATATACATTTTCTGCTTCTTCCACTTAACTTATTTCTTTGTTGTTTAGGAATCAAATAATAACATTGAGAATCAAAACTGTGAAATGTTGAACAATAGGAAGACGATTATACCACATCTCATATGGAGTTTTATTGTTGATGACAGAAGAAGGACAAATATGTATAATATAAGTGGCACAAACCACTGCTTCTCCCCAAGACATCAACTTTACATTCTTAAATAACTTAATTGATCTAACCATATTAAACAATGTTCTATTCATTCATTCTACAACACCATTTTGTTGTGGATTATAAGGAATTGTTGTTTGGTGTTTGATGCCATTTTCTTGAAATAATTTTCAAAAGAGTGTGAAGTATACTCGGCACCATTATCAGTTATTAAAGTGCTATATTAAGTTGAGTTTCATTTGCATCAAGACATGAAATTTCTTAAACACATCAAAAACTTGTGATTTTTCTTTTAGAAGATAAACCCAACACATCCCCGAATAATCATCAATAAATGTCAACATATATTTAATACCTTTAGCAATTGCAACATGTATAGGTCCACATAAATCTAAATGTATGAGACTTAATTTTCTTGAAGCTCTAGAAGTAGAACTTTGAAAAGGTTTTTTTATCGTGCTTCCCCAAAATACAAGCATTACATGAAGTAAGGTTTCTTGGAATTGTTGTAAGCCCATTAATTCCTTGTTGTCTCATAATTCTTATACAATCATAATCGATATGACCAAAACGAGCATGCAATAATAAACATGAAGACAAAGTATCATTTCGTTGGACCGAATGAGTAGTATTCAATGTAATGGATGACATAACTTTAAATTTTAAGAGTTTGTATTCTTCTACACCAGTCATAACAGTCCCATTATCAGCTGCTCTTCGAATATCCACTTTTCCATAAATTATGTCTATTGAATGTCCTTGTTCTCTGATATGTATAAGAGACAATATATTGCTTTGAAAATGTGGAATGTAAAGAACATCATTTAGAATATAATTTGCAAGTCTTGACATCTGTAATCGAATACATCTGATCCCTGATAGTTTAATTTGAGATTTATTAACAAAATAGACTACTCCATCAATGTTAACACTGAATTCTTCAAACAAATCTCTCCTAAAGGTCATATAACAATTGGCACATGTGTCTAAGATCCAACTCTCTTGCCATGATGAAAATGAAATACTAAAGACATCAATGATATTGAAATTACAATGTGCAACAACATAATGTGCATTCTCAAATGATTTTCCTTTATCTGGAGGTGGTTGGTCTTTCTTTTCATTCATTTGTTCTCTCCTTTCATTGAGTTTCTCCCAAGAAATTCTACAATTAACAGCAGTATGACCAATTTTTCCACATATAAAACATTTGGTAGTTGGTTTATCACTAACATTCCTTTGTTGTCTACCATTTTGTTGCATGTATCCCTGATTATTTCCCCCCTCCCTGCCTCTATAATTTCTCCTACCCCGACCTCTTCAACCCTTATTATTTCTGGCTAATTCTTCTTGATAATTTTGAGCAAGACATAAAGTTTCAGCATTAGAATTGGGTAGGGGTTCTTTCCTGCCAAAATCCTTCTCTCTTTCTACAATTCTTCCTACTAATTTGTCAAAGTCTAACTCTTTTAATTGTCCACTAGCTTGGAGAGGTTCCAAGTAGTGTGAATAACCAGGATAGAGATATTTTATAAAGGCAGTAAGTTGTAAATCAACCTTAACACCATTAGATTCAATTTCATGATTGATAGATTTAATTTTAGAAGCCAGTTTCAAAGGATCATTATATTTCATCTCCATATTAAACAACTTCAATAGTAATTGAATGATCTCCAATTCTTAATGTGAATCATAAAGTTCTTTCAATTTTTCTAATGCTTCATATGTTGATTTACTTTGAATAATATATTTGCTTACCTCTTCTGTCACTGAAGCTGAAATCAACGCATAAGCCTTTTTATTCTTACTCTGCCAAATTGCTAGTTGTTTTTCCTCTTCAAGTTGCTTCGATGCATTACCTCCCTTTCCTTCACAAATTCCTTCCCACAAATCATTAAAAACAAGTGCATTTATTACTTTTATGAAAAATTCTTGATATTTTTCCTTTCCACTAAGGACAACACCAACTAATGATACTAGATAATATATGTTTGTAAATAAAACTGATAGTAAAAAAAAAACACCAATTTTTCTCTAGATAGAATCAATTATAATTTATTTATTTTTTTACTTAGATCACTTGTAAACAACTCTATCAGTAGAATTTGTAATGCAATAAAAAATAAGCATGACAACCAACACAAAAATCAGGATTTGCAAAATAAAACACAGTTTTGAATGCCTAATTTCCTTATTCACTTTATGTCATACTCTATTACGTTGTCTTCGGGATAGATAAGTGACTAATTCTGAGGAACCATCATGGTTACCAAAGAGAAAACTATTCAATTTAGAATAGAAGTTTAACAGTTTAACATAAATGTCAGAGGATACAAAATTTCATCCAAACAATTCAACCCGTACGCTCTCCATTTTGAATGTGATTTACAACTGATAGGACCCACCTTTGGTCAAATGCCATTGATCAACACATCCAACCCTTCTAAAAGAAGGCCTAAGTTCAGGCTATGAAGCAATCAAAAAGATTAAAACCCCGAGCCACGTAATTATAGAGGAACAATCTTTATAAGTTTCATGACACTACAATGGGGTTGAGCCTCTGATGCGACCACAACGGATTCTCGAGGAACTCTTGGTACACTATTTCCACATCAAATCTGCCAGGAATTCTCGACACACTGTTTAATCACACACGTCCATAGCATCTCCACCAGACTCTAGTGGTTTCGATCACATACGCTTCCATTGTGATAATGGAGTTTGAACCAGGCATGCTCTCCTTCAGAACAATGGATACAATGGATTACCTCCTTTGTTGTGCTCTACAACACCTCACTCCGATACCACTATCAAGCATGCCTAGAATAAACTCCACAAAATTGAAACACATGAAATTTATACAAATGAAAAATAGAGGGAGACAATTATGTTTGAATAACTTATCCATACGGGAAAAAACTTAAAGACTAACTAATCCTAGTAATGTACAAAATCCCGAAGTATTATTTTAACAAAAAATTCAAAAATCCCCAACTCTAGATGAAATGTAGAGACTGATTGATACCATGGCATCAAAATTGGTTGGTACAAGGGTCAAATTTAGCTAAGGAAACCAAGCATAAAATATTGCGTAAAAATTCTATGGAGAAAATATGAGAGATGTATGTATGTATATATAGAATTCATGGGAAATTTCAAAAATATGATGTGGGTTCATACTGGTGATCTAGATGAGTAAGATGATGTGGAGCTTCTGGGTTATTTTTTATTATTTTATATTTTAAATAATAAAAATAATATGTGTAAATTATCTCAACCACTTTCAATTTCATTTAATGGAAAAATAAATGAATAAATTAAAACAATATCCTCTGCCATGAGATAGGTGCAGACAAACAAGCCAATATCCAGAGTTGAAATAAATGTATATCCAAAATCTTGTAAACTAGAATCGACTCGGAATTTCGATGTTTTCTTAAGAGTAGTATAAAGAGGCTACAAATTCATTAAGAAAATAGTGGAAATTATAGTTTTATTTTTGATAAAATCTAGCAAAATTTTGGGAAATCTTAGTTAAAACTGCTAAGCTTTATGATTTTGGGTGCCTTGGTCAGATTTTTTGAAAAATAAAATTGCCAGATTGCAGTGAAAATAAATTTCCGAGCAAATTTGTAGCCTCGATAAACAACATTTATTTTTACATTGAAGCTATCTTTGTCCATCCCTATCCATTAGTTCTGATTCTTGTGATTAGTCATCATCTCAGTTCTGAGCCAAACTCGGTTGGGCCCTGAATAAAGAGGTCGCCAGTTCAAAACTTGCCCCACGTAGTAGCAGCCCACGAGGCAGTAGTTATTACTTCAGAATGCTAGTGTTCTCGATAATACACATTCCTGTAAGAAATTATTCAAAAATTCCGTAATGCTCTAGGGTTTATGAAAATGTTCATGTGCTCTTCTTTCTCCTACTCAGACTACTGCCAAGTACTTCGAACAAGTTCCAAAGTCAAAACCTCCTCAATTGATGGAATTCTCTCCAAATTCAGGCTCACGAGCCCTTCATAATTGTTGCCTGATAACTTCTTGAAAATTGGCAACAAGAAATTGCTAAAAATAGAAGTGCTAAAAATAGCACTGCTAAAAATAACACTTTGGGCATCAGTGCTGGATTGGGCAACAGGGAATGAAAAATGGAAGTGCTAAAAATAGAAGTTCTATTTTTAGCAGTTCAAGTGGATTCCTATTTGTAGACAGTCCCTGGTCTAAAATAGGAAGTAAAATTCAAATTTGGTCTTACCATCAGTTTGAATATTAATTAATTAATTCTCCATGAGTTAATTATTTAAGGAAAATCAAAATTGAAGTCTTTGTGAGAACATGCAATAATTTCTCCACTGATTCGGGAATGTGTCCTTGATTTGCTCCACTGATTGAGGAATTAAGGATGAGTTCTATATTGAGAGGATCAGTTGACTTAGTTTAACTTAGTCAAGTTCAGTTAGATTAATTTAACAATTTGTTAAATTAATGAGATATAGTTTGTTGATGCTTACATGCATGTGACAACTGTTATTTTCAAATAACTGAGTATTATCTCATGGATAACTCATGCATGTCAGTTCAGACAAAGACCCAGTTGAGATTAGAGAAGGGACAGTGTACTGTCAGTTGGATGAATATTTTTCCTATAAAGGAATCTCATCCATGATGAGGATTTATCTCCTTCGGGTTTGTGCAGTTAGATTAGAGGTTAGTGAGCGTGTGAAGAGGCCAATTCACACAAGTGGCAGCACTAGACCGCAAGGAAAACTGCACAAGGAAATAGGAGGCTTGGAGGGCAGAGGAGAAGGTTTGTGAGAAGCCTTTGACTGTCTATGAGTAGCAGAGGGATTGTACTAAGAGCTGGATAGCTTCTGAGCTAAGGCTTTGTGTAATCCAGACTATATTTCCACTTGTATGATAATACAGAGATGGGGTTTTAGGCAGGTGCTTTCCCCGGGTAAATTCTTCTGTGTTATGTGTGATTGATTCCTTCTTATCAATTTTATGTGTTCTTATTGATGTTGCTCATGGTTGATTCAGCTTTCGCTAAATTTTTTGTAGAAGTAGATCAAGTGTTTTGCTTTAGTACATTGCATTACCAGGTTGATCTACAGGTGGGAAATTTCTACATGGTATCATAGCTAGCTAATTTGTAGAAAAAGTTCTACACGATATCAAAGCTAGTTGATTTGTAGGAAAAATTCTACAAAATTCTACATAACTCAAACATACTTTCCCACAAATCCAACTCCCCTTCCTCTGATATTTGATGACTATCGTTCAACAACTTCATTTCTGATACTGGATCCAGTCTTGACGGCGATGCAACCTCCTCCGTAGAGTTATTATTAAAATTCTGCAGAGAGGGATAACTCGAAGGGAGTTGATTCAATGCATATTTGGCGGCGACGAGTTGAATCTGTCGGCAGGAAAGAGTAGACGCAAGCGGAATGTTGGGCACAGAATTGGGGAAATTGAATTTAGTGGTAGGCCTTCTTAGACAATACACTGCGGCGTCATATGCGCAGGCAACCTGTTGGACACTCATGTATGAGCCCAGCCATAATTTTACTCAGTATTTGGGAATTCAAATTTCTGCCACCCAACTTCCCCATTTTTGCAATCGGATTCCATTAAATTAGCGACACATTTTCCCGCAATATTTAGCTTCTCAAGCATGGGAATGGTCATGCTTCTGCGCAGAGGATTTCTCCATGTTTGGTGGGACACAAGAGGCTCTATGGTAGCAGGGGTTAAAATAACGATTGGGCACTATGTAGGTGTATTGTAGTTTTTTTTAGTAGAGGTGGAGACGATTAAGATATTGTTGGGAGCTAATGATTTCAAATACGTATAAATGTTGGGCAATGAGTGGAATTAAGAAAGGAGTAAGCTAACAGGTTGACGAAACACCCTTCGTGTTTCACACCCGCTCACCGCTAGCGAGGCCCCTTGGATCCCTTTTGTCTCCAAACTAAAACTTCTCCTTCTCACCCTCTCTATCATGGTCTCCATCCACATCGCTGTTGTCGTCACCGTTCATGGAGTTCTGTTTCCTGACTCATCGACTATGACAGGACGGCTCGCCTAGCTCACGCAGCCACACATGTTGAAACAAATTAATGGTGAGCCTCCCTTTCCTTTCCCGCCTTCGACATTCTGTATTCCATTCCTTCCCTAATCATTTTGAAACCCTTGCACCCTCAGACAGAGAAAATAGAGATTCAACACAGTGTTTTCATTGATTTGATTACAAAAATTGCTCCAATGTTCAGCCCGAATTTTGTATTGATTTTGTAAGGAACATGCCAAATAGTGAAAAACATTTATTTTGTACCTGGGACGCGAGCAGCGAAGCTCCATTCGACGTCGCTCATATTACAATTTCAAAATATGAAATTTCTATTTATCTCTAAATTTATTTAGTAGAGTTAAAGTGGAAGTAGACTCATAAATCTATAGTTCCTTTCTTTTCCTACCTACGCAGATTCTAGGTCCAGCTATTAGCGTAATGTTGTTTTTTTTTGCATGTCAAAACCCTTCATCCTCCACATTATTAAGACCCACTTTGTAAAAACCTTCATCCTCCACATTACTAATTCCCAATTTGTAAAACCCTTCATCCTCCACATTACTAAAACCCAATTTGTAGAACCCTTCATCCTCCACATCACTAATTCCCAATTTGTAAAACCCTTCGTTCTCCACATTACTAAAACCCAATTTGTAAAAGCCTTCATACTCCACATCACTAATTCCCAATTTGTAAAACCCTTCATCCTCCACATCATTAATTCCCAATTTGTAAAACCCTTCATTCTCCACATTACTAAAACCCAATTTGTAAAACCCTTCACCCTCCACATTACTAAAACCCAATTTGTAAAAGCCTTCATCCTCCACATCACTAATTCCCAATTTGTAAAATCCTTCATCCTCCACATTATTAAAACCCAATTTGTAAAACCCTTCATCCTCAACGTTACAAATTTAGATTCCGCAAATAAATTTCAGTATATATATCTCTGTGCTTACACTATTATATAATTTATTAACAGACTATTATATTATTAGCAGACTATTATATAATTTATGCAAACTATTATATAAAGGAAATGTTGTTCTGCGTTGCTTTCTTTTTTAATGTAGACAATATTATATTGTTTGACCAATTCCCTAGTAGAAATAGGAGAGCACACAACTGGTTGTTGCTTTTCAAGGGTTAGGAGAGCGCCAAACTTGATTGCAAAAAATCCATTGGTTCATTGTTGCAACAAAAAATTGTTTCACCGCTATGGCAACTTGCTGGTTTTCTATTGCAGCAAATCGGTGGTTGACTAGTGCAGAAAATCATTGATTAACCATTGTGGCAACGTGATGGTTAACCGTTGTAACAACTCGCTAGTTAATTGTTGCGGAAACTCGCTAGTTAATTATTGCGGAAACTCGCTTGTTAACCCTTTTGGAAACTTGCTGGTTAGCCGTTGAGACAACTCGCTGGTTAATTGTTGTGGCAACACGCTATTTGAACGTTGCGACAACTCATTGGTTGACCATTGTGGTATATCGTTGGTTTACCATTGTGGCAACACACTAGTTCAATTTTGCAGTAACTTGTTGGTTTACAGTTGTGGCAACTCGCTAGGTCACCATCGTGGCAATTCGTTGGGTCCCTGTTGCATCACATTTCTGGGTTACCATTGCATAAGCTCTTTTGGTCACAAAATGGTAAAGCAAGTCAAATGGGAAACAATCATTTCCCTTCCGATGCAAGACCCTAAAGAAAATATCATCTTTTCTAAGAAGGATTTAAATTGGTCTGAAGTACATGGAAAACACATGGATATTGATCGGATTGCAAAAATCCCTTCAAATAGAATTGGAGACTTTATTAGAGGAGAGGAAATGAACCCAAATGCTCCATGTTCTTTCACCCGGGTGAAAAATAAATGCCCAAGATCAAGGCCTACTGTTCCTTGTGATATGAAGTGTAAGTTTTTTAGAGATGAATTATTTAGATGTTGGTATTAATAGTGCTTGATCATTTTTCATGGATTCATATGTATTGAATTTTCAAACATTTTTTTGCAACTATGCTTGTTCATATGGCCCCAAGGAAAGAAGATGAAAAAATGAAATGAAGCGAAGATCCTTATTTGTGAAAAAGAGGGGTTTCCAATGGCATTTCATTGTAAACGTTATGGTTCACATCCCTGAGATAGCGATAATAACATATAACATGTATGCATATGAAGATAACCGAGGATGGCCTTATCATGGCCAACATGACACTTCAGGTCATGCTAGGTCCCTGCATCAACCAAAGTTATGAAGGGACATGGTTTCCTATGTAGAGAGTTGTTTCTTCTTGGAAGTGTCGATTGATTCGGTTTGCAAAATACATGATAAAAAATATGTTGACATGGATGCCACAACTCGAGATAAGGATATTTTTGTGTAGGAAATAATTGTTTTTGGATGAATTCAATTTTCCTCAAAGATTCTCTAGATATACAACAACCCCATACCTCATTTCCAAATAAAGGGGAAGAATATCAGACTCATTTCAATCTGACAAGGTAGATAGAAATTTATTTAGAGTGGGGCATAACTGGTGCCAAAGGGAGATGCTACGACTTCTAGTTGGATTTCAACGAATTTTTTTCTCGTTGCAGAGGTCCCAAAGATTGTGCCCCCTTTCGCAAAGACTACTTCAAATGCCTCCACCATGGAAAAAGGTACTCATAAAGGAATGTTGTGTATAAAGAAAAGCAATGTCAACTAAATGGAAAAGGAGGCAACAAAAGGGAATGAAATTTTAATTCTTTTAGAGAGGAATCACATTTTCATTGTCTTATTTTAGTTTAAATGTTTAGGCATTTTTTCATTAGTGCATGCAGTCATGAATTATGATATTTCTTGAGTTTCTTATACCTATTTTGAAACAATGGGACAAGGCACTTTAGCATGAGTAAACTTAGAAACCATTTATTTTATGCCAATTGAAGCATTATAAATAGACTAGTAACATTATTTCATTGAACATTTTGGAATGAAGAAATGTTCATTGTGGTTGGCAAATATATATATATATATATATAAAACAAGATTCTTAACCATAGATATTTTATATGTTCACTTTATGATAGAAATTATTAACCTATAAATATGTTTTATGACAATTTCATGGTTTCCTAATAATACATGACCAAGAATCCATAGTTCATGCTCGTATAACATTTTTTAATTAATTCATTTTAATTAAAAAGATAGAAAAAGCATAATTATTTTTGAGATAAATTTCAACCTTTGATATGTGAATACTACCAATAATATTTTGTGGAGGTTAAGGAGTTTGCTCAAAGTTCACGTTAAGAAGACTATTCCAATTTTGAAAACGTGAATAGAGTGTGGTCTTTACTCGTTTGCGAATGGTTTTCAGCGTTGGGCCTACGGATCGGGTGACAATTGATGTAAAAAGATTTGGGATTAAACATGTGCAAGATCCGTAGGAATCCAGTGAGATCTACCCACTCAAATGACGTAAGCTGAATTTTGTAATGAAATTTAACGGACGTCACCTATATTCTTAATAACTTTGTGCAGATATGTATTAAAGTTTAATAATAGAAAACGTATTAAATATTAAAAGACATTCGTAATAATCAATTTAAAGGATTTTTTAAATGGTTTGTTTATATCATGTAATCTGTTATATATATACAATAGTTTTTAATAACTTTCCAAGATTAATAATATATATGAATGGTAGTTTTTGTCATTTTTCAACCTATATACTTTGGTTTTTAATTTTATATTTTTAATAAATTTATACATAAAAGGTTTAAATGAAATGTTTATTTATAATTTTAAGCATTTATATATATTATAAATTTATAGGGAAAAGGTTTACATTAAATGTTTATTCATTTATTTTTATATATGTGTGTTTATTTTTATATATGTGTGGTTTTTTATTTTTATATGTGTGTGTTTTTCGGAAGAAATTGTTTAGATAATAAATGATAAGAATATTTATTATAAATTCAATTGTTATATATAGGAATTAAATTTGGATGGGAGAACAATAACATTTCTCTTAATCATCCTAATTAAATTTAGCTAGCCACATTTACATGTGAAATAAGTAAATGATATTTTTAATAATTTTATGTATAGGAATGTGTATCTAATATTTATAAATATGTAATTTGTTAAGTATTTAACTATATATATCTATATAACTCTTGAGGGTTAGTTCAATTGGTCATACGCAATTGGTCCCTTCCGAAGGGACCAATTGGATTTGTGTAGTGGATTTGTGTGATACACATATTTTGTGGATGTAGTGGTCATCGATTTTCAGAGTCCGTGAACCACGTAGAATATTTATAACCAACCCAACGACCTTTTCCCACACACCAATACCTTTTAAATAGAGCTTAATAACTAGTACCTCAAGTAATTCAAAAGTATAAGGAAAATTTCGAAGAAATGAAAACCCTAGAATTCTAACTCAAACACCTACATCCTTTGCACTTCAAATTTCGAATTGATGTAATTTCCTTTCCATAATCCCTCATGCAATATGAATTATGACGGGAGGTGGTTGATAATACATTTCCATTGAATGCTTTGTGTAATTCCCCTAGTTGGATCCCAAAAATGGATATATAGGATAAAAGACCAAGAGTCAAACAATGAAATATGTAAATGTACATTAAATACTAATAAAAAACATCACATGATATGGACTAATGAGGAGAAAAGACATGGGGGGTAATGATTCCACCAAAGAGGAAATAAAAGGGTCTTAAGGTGTTCAAAGGGGCCAAATCCAAATAATATTATTTTATTCCTAGCCTAAAGTCTTTTACTTATGTTATCCTAAGTCATGATAACCTCAAAAGTAGTGGGGGAAGTGAGATACATGCACTTCCTAGGGAGCCACATGGTCAATTGTGAACATGCAATTATAATTCATGAGTTTTGGTTATTTTATGTTATTTTTCCAATCATACTAAGGGATGCCTTATATGAGAACTAAGTTACCGTGATTATAAGGGAATTATGAGAAAAGGTACCTTTGTTGAGAATTGTGACCCTTTGTGAAGGAAATTGTTGTCATTGAGAAGAGTTGTGATAACCAAGAATCTTTGTAATTCCTAGTAGAGAGATTTCCTATCCAATATATAGTAGAGCCCTAAAGATAATTAGGATAGCCTAAGGGATCATAATGTAAAGAAGGGGATCCCATTCCTTGTGTTGTGTAGGTTGAAGGGGAAAGAGAGCTAGTAGAATTGAGATAATTGTAAGGGTTAATAGTCTATGCTAGTTGGGAAATTGGGATGTGTGAGAGGATCAAATCAAACCAGGGGAAGAGTTTGTCCTTATGGACTCATAGCCGAGTCAACTGGTGCATGCCCTATTGTAGAAAGATTATGTGCAACAAATCTGATGGTTGGGTGGAACATCCTTCATTTGCAACCAATTGTTGATTTATTTGAAGAATATAAGTGTTTATAGTTTATTTATGTACATGTTGGATTAAAGTTATGTGAATCAATTGTTGTTATGTTGTATACATGATCCGGATTTAAACAGGAACACAACAAATTACAGAGATAACCATATACACAAAGATGCAGCGGAAATAATACTTCATTTCATTAATGTAAAATATTGAAATATGCTTACAAACAGAAATGGAAATAAACCAGTTAGGGCGATGATAGCTTATCTCTGAGAAGAGATGTGGCGGCTACATGCCTCTGAACTGTGTTACAATGAGGCTCGAAGGCCTATTTATTGTTGAGAAACAATGGAAAACCCCTAAGATCCCAAAACCTAACCCTAGAAGATGAAATGCCAAATTGTGGGCCCTGTTTTGGGTAAGTTGGTACATTAACTTCCCGAGGTCGTAACTTTGGCACCTGATCTTCGTTTGACGCGTACAATAGCTCATTAGAAAGATCTAGCCGAGCACTACAAATTTGGAAAGAGAAACATCAGTCCATGGACCCATATTGCTCCCAGATTTCCCAAAAAACATCGTTTAGTGCCTCAAAACGGCTCCGGAAGTTCAGGACCCGAAAACTACTAAAAATAGTAAATTGTGCTACAATTACGGAAACTGAAAACTGAAAGAGACAGTTGTGGGGGTCCAAATGGGATAGGTGGGTGGCCACCAACATCCACTTGGATCATTCCTCCCCCCTTAGGAAGCAATGGTCCCCATTGTGTTGAGTTCCTCCATTTGCTGAACTTGGTCCCTATTGAGCTATTCTGCAATCTTGGATGTGTCTAGTAATGGTGGGAAGCATGGTCGAGGGTGGTATTGAATGCTTGGTGTAGGCAAAGGAATGGAGGAATGCTGTGCTCCAAAGCATTGTTTCCCCCAGCCTTGGTAATGGTGTAAGGACCATGTCGGCGTGGTCGAAGCTTCTTATGGGCTCTTGTAAGGTGTTCTTTCTGCAGATGCAACTAGACTTTGTCACCCACCTGAAGCTTGTGTGGTAACCTTGTGGGTGAGGAGAAGTTGTTCCTGTGTTCTGTCATGACTGTATCCCTTTTCTGCTGCTGCTGCGTGGAGGAACCCTTCGTGGGGGTCATGGATGTGGCTACGATCTTCCCCTTACTTTGGGAGCGAACTAGACATAAAATAAATTTCCTAGTTTGTGAGATGAGCTTGCTTCCTTTCTTGGTAGTGATCAAAGAGGTGGCAGTAGGTGGGGCTACCTCCGGTATCCTAAATAATGAATTACACAAAGAAATAATGACAACACGAGGCCTTGACTCATACATAGCATGTCGCCTACACAAGTATGGCTGGCCTAATAATACATCACAAACATCCAGAGGTGTAACATCACACAATACCTCATCTGTGAAAGGCTTGATGCTGTAGGGAAGGCGGCACTGCTGGCGAACTTTGAGATCTCATCCTTTGTGAAGCCACCCGATACTGTACTGTTGCGGTTGTGGTGTAATCTATAGGCCCAACCGCTTCACGACCTCTGCTGAAATGAGGTTCTTTTGGCTGCCACTGTCGACAATGAATTGCAACGGCAAACCCTTCACCCACATCTGTGAGTGGAAAAGACGCTCCCCCTCCTCTGGGTCTTCGGGCTCATTCTTCTGGATCTTGGCGGTGGCAACAGTGACGCTGGGCTCCGCATCAATGATCTACTTCCCTTTGCCATTCCCCTTGTCGGGTTCTGACTTAGGGTCGGACCATGCATCTGATTCTGAATCCTTCAACTCACCCACAAACGATTGCTTGGTCCGACACTCACTTGTGTTATGAGTGGGACTCTTGTGGAACTCACACCACTTTCCTGTGTCCTTCTTCGGCTTCGTGGTGTTGTTCTTTTCTTGTGGATTCGATGGGTTGTCTTGGGTCAGCTCGCCTTGGCTTTGTCCTTTGGTCTTCGGATTTGCAGATCCAAAGTCTCGCTTATTTTGTTTCAACTTCTGCTCAATTTTGACAGCGTATCAGTATGCCATGCCGAGCGAGGAGATATTCAGGAACTCCATCTCTTCCTGGATGTATCTGTGTAGGCAGTCACGGTATTTGAGTACCAAATGTAGGTCAGAGTCCTTGATACCCAACTGTGTGCAAAGGGTATGAAAAATGTTGGTGAACTCTGGCACATCTTGGTCTCGTCCTTGCTGTAGCGTGGTCCACTTTATGTATTTGTCCTCATAGCTTTTGACAGGGTAGTACTACTCCTTGATGGCATCTCGGAATGAATCCCAAGTGGGTGCGGCTGAAAATAGTGAGCCCATACTTTCATCCTTCTACTCAGAGTAGGTTTCCCACCAGTCCTTGACATGGGGGGTTGCTTTGAGAAGAGCGAAAATAATCTTTTCTTGACTCGAAAATTCATGAACAGAAAAATACCCATCTAGCAGATTTAACCATTTATCTACGGCATCTGCGTCTATTTGACCCTCGAAGATGGGGATTTCAAAATTAACTTGTACCTTAAAGGGTGTGGCGTTTCCAGAGTAGCTATAGGAAGCTGATGCGTCGCCTCTAGATAGCCGCTGAAGGATCTGCGCAAAGTTGTCCATCATCGCTTTCCTTTGTCACTTGAGGGCTTCTTCGAGCAAGATTTTGATAGGATCTCCTGCGCCCTCGTCTTTCTTCTCATCCGCCATGGGAGGCCATCGGGATTTGCGAGGCTGGTCTTGCAAAGGTTCGACCAGTTCAAGCCCTAACTCCTTATATCCCGACCTCGTTGGGAACATGCAAAGAAAAACAGAGAAAAAGCAGACTGCTCTGATACCACTGATCCAGATTTAAACAGGAACGCAACAAATTATAGAGATAACCATATACACAAAGATGTAGCGGAAATAATACTTCATTTCATTAACGTAAAATACTGAAATATGCTTACAAACATAAATGGAAATAAACCAACTAGGGCGATGGTAGCTTATCTCTGAGAAGAGATGCGGCAGCTACATGCCTCTGAACTGTGTTACAATGAGGCCTGAAGGCCTATTTATTGTTGAGAAACAATGGAAAATCCTTAACATCCCAAAACCTAACCCTAGAAGATGAAACGCCAAATTGTGGGCCTCGTTTTGGGTAAGTTGGTACATCAACTTCCCAGGGTCGTAACTTTGGCACCCGATCTTCGTTTGACGTGTACAATAGCTCATTAGAAAGATCTATCTGAGCACTACAAATTTGGGAAGAGAAACATGGGTCCAAACATGGGTCTATGGACCCATGTTGCTCCTAGATTTCCCAAAAAACGTCGTTTAGGGCCTCAAAACGGCTCCGGAAGTTCAGGACCCGAAAAACTGCTAAAAATTGTAAATTGTGCTATAATTACAGAAACTGAAAAACTGAAAGAGACAGTTGTGGGGGTCCAAATGGGATAGGTGGGTGACCACCAACATCCACCTAGATCAATACATAGCCTACATTGTTATGTTGCTTCATCATAATATAATAGTGAGGAAAACTATGGTAACATAGCTATGTAATGTGAATCTTATCCTAGCTAGCAAGTTGGGCATGAGACAAAAAGATACCAGAGCAAAGAATTGAATGAGATAGATTAAATTCTAAAGTACCCCCTATCCTAGTGGTATACAAGGGTGGTTGGGGACATTACAAAATGGTGTTAGAGCAAAATTTACAACACTATGATTATATAGGTCTTAAACCAAAGCCAAGGGTTTACAACATTGGGGTTGTATGGGCCAGAAAATTAACTTGCAAAAGAAGAGGATTACAAGTTACAAGTTACAGATCATATGTTTGATAAAATGTCAATGTGGAAAATCATGTATTAATTATATTTACGACATCCACGGATTTAAAATTGGCTAGGTGGTGTAAAAATATAATTATTATGCTAGTGTGAAAGCACCATAAGGAAACTAAAAAAATTGTATGTTTATTATAAGTAAGAATTGGTGCACATCTTGAAAATGTCAGACATGCCCGAAATAAACTCCAAAAAAATGAACGTTGTACCTTATTGATCAAACACAAGAAATTTATACAAATGAAAAATAGAGGGAGACAGTTATGTCTAAATAACTTCTCCATATGGGAAAAAATTGAAATACTAACTAATCCTAGTAATGTACAAAATCCCAAATGATTAGTTTAACATTTTCCCTCTTAATCCAAAGTGATATCTGACATGCCAAGTAAAGATCTAAACTTTTCAAACTTTTCACGTCCCAATGTCTTGGTAAAAATATCCGCAATTTGGTCTGAAGTAGGACATTGTTTCAGATCAATTGTTTTGGCCTCTACATGATGTCGAATCAAATGATATTTAGTGTTGATATGCTTGATTCTATCATATAATTTAGGATTCTTACCCAATTGAACTGCAAAAGTATTATCAATCAGAAGAGGCGTTGAAGTCTTTTGTTTCTCCTGCAAGTCTTGAAGCATTTTTCAAATCCAAATGATTTCTTTTGTAGCTTTAATTGTTGCAACATATTCGGCTTAAATGGTAGAATCAACATGCATAGCTTCATTTTTTGTTCTCCAAGTGATAGTTTTTGATCCAAATGTCATCAAATAACCAAAAGTAGACACTCCATTCTCTTTATCACCATTGAAATCAACATCCGAATAACCAGTGAGGTGGGAGTCTAAAACTTTTGAATATTTGATGCCATATGTTAGAGTCCCTTTAAGATATTTGAGCACTCTTTTTGTTTCTACCCAATGACCTACAAAAGGTTGATGCATAAATATGGAAAGTATCCCTACGTCAAAAGTTATGCCAAGACGACTAGTGGAGAGATAAATCAAACTTCCAACAAGTTGCCTATACTTTATTGGATTTTTGAATGGATTGCCTTCATTTGAAGTGGGTTTTAGATTTTGTTCCATTGGAGTAGAAACAAGATTACAGTCCATAATTCCATATCTATTAAATGAATTTTCAACATATTTCCTTTGAGAGATAAAAAAATGTTGAGGTTTTTTTATCAACTTCAATCCCTAGATAATAATAAAGTAACTGAAATATTTCATATCAAAAACATTTTGCAGTTCCTTCTTAACGAAAGATATATAGTCATCATTGTTCACTGTAATCATGTTATGAAACCAGCTCAAGAAAAGATAGAAAAGATAGATCAACGCCTTAGAATTCAGCCTCTTCGAGGGGGCAACCTCCTTTACATTACATAAATGAACAATTCTTGGATGATTCAAATGACAAAACCTCCTTTCTATATATAGGAGTCTAAGGAGTCACAATATAATCCAACCGACCTAACAATAATAATATAAAGCCACAAAAATAACAATAGAGGGATTCTATGGGGCACAGAAATAACAATATGGGGGTAATAGGGGCACAACAATATAAATAAGGGGTATAACTACAATAGTAATGGGGTAATCACTAGTATTATAGGGACCCAACATGCCCCTCTCCTTCAAAAAAGTGTTGTCCTCAACGCTTGAGTAGTTCTGGATACTTCTGCATAAAATTCTCATCCTCCCATGTGGAATCTTCAGCGGATAAGTTCTTCCACTTGATAAGATACTCTGAAATTGATCGATTTCGTAGCTGTCGAGTTCTTGTTTCTGTGACTGCTTCCGGTTCCAATATAATTTTTCCTTCCTCGTCAAGTTCTGGCAATATTGTTTGAATTGGGAGCTTGTCGCCTATAACCTTCTTTAAACATGAAACATGGAAAACTGGGTGCAATCGAGAAGCTGCAGGAAGCTCCAATTTGTATGCCATAGTACCAATCTTTTGCAACACCTTGTACGGACCATAATACTTTGGTGATAATTTATTATCCTTCTTAGCTTGCTTTAGGGACATTTGCTTATATGGTTGTAGCCGTAGGAATACCCAATCACCTACATCAAAACTTCTTTCACTGCGATGTTGATCTGCCTGTTGTTTCATTCTATTTTGTGCCAACACGAGGTTATCCTTTAAGAGTTGGAGGACTTGTTGTTGATGTTCGATGTGATGTTCCACTGCCTGAACCTTAGAATTTTCTCTTAAATATGATGTGATGGATGGTGGTTGATACCCATAAAGTGCCATAAATGGGGTCATTTTTGTTGCTGTATGGAAGGAAGTGTTATACCACCATTCAGCCAGAGGCAACCATTTGACCCATTGTGTCTGTTTATCAGATACAAAGCAACGAAGATATCCTTCCAAACATTTGTTTACTATCTCAGTTTGCCCATCAGATTGAGGATGATAAGATGAGCTATGAGCTAACTGAGTACCAAGACAAGAAAATAATTCTGTCCAAAAATTTCCAGTGAAAATGGGATCTCTGTCACTTACAATAATCTTTGGGTTTCCATGTAGCTTTTGAACTGTTTCCATAAATGCAGTAGAAACTGTACTGGCTTTAAATGGATGTGATAATGCACAAAAGTGTGCATACTTGGTAAGTCTGTCAACTACCACCATGATGACACTCTTTCCCTCAGACTTGGGTAAACCTGTGATAAAATCCATTGAAACCTCCTCCCAACGTTGGCTTGGAATGGATAAAGGTTGTAATAGACCCGGTGTCTTAATTGTTTCAACTTTATTTTGTTGGCAAACCAAACATTCCGCCACAAACTTTTGAATATCTGATTTAAGGCCATCCCAAAAAAATTCCTTCTTAACCCTGTGGTAAGTTTTTAAAAATCCTGAGTGCCCTCCTAAGGGAGAAGTGTGCAATTCCATAAGAATCTTTTGTTTTAGCTGGGAATTCTTACAGAGGTATAAGCGATCTTTGTACCATAACGAATCATTTTGCCAGCTAAATGTATCAGAAGTACTGGAATCTTGTTGTAGCTTTCGAATAAGTGCCCACACTTCTTCGTCATTCTTCCATTCCTCCCTTGCTTCGTTTATCCAATCTGGTTGGATAATAGAAATGGCACACAACAATGCTTCCACATCCTCATCCTTTCTTGAGAGTGCATCTGCCACCACATTTTGCTTCCCTTTTTTGTAGATGATTTCAAAGTCATAACCCAACATCTTTGTGACCCACTTTTGTTGCTCTTCAGAGGATAATCTTTGTTCTAAAAAGTATTTAAGGCTATCATGATCCGTTTTTACCTTGAAGTGCCTTCCCATTAGGGAGTATTGCCAACATTTCCTTCTCATAAATAGCTTTGCTTAAAAACTTTCCCTTGATTGGACGACTTTCAAAAGCAATGGGTCTTTCATCTTGCATTAGAACAACACCAATTCCATTTCCTGAAGCATCACATTCCACAATAAAGGTTTTTGTGAAGTCCGGTGTAGCTAAGACCGGTGCTTGGCACATTGCCTCTTTAAGATGTTCAAAGGCCTTTGTTGCTTCCGGAGTCCATGAAAATGAATCTTTCTTCAATAATGTTGTTAGAGGTGCTGCTATTCTCCCATAATTCTTAACAAACTTGCGATAATACCCTGTCAACCCAAGAAATCCTCGCAGATGCTTTATGGATGTGGGGATTTTCCATTCCTTAATGGCTTTAATTTTGCTAGGGTCTACCTTAACTCCTTCATGAGATACAATATGACCCAAATATTCCACCTCCTGGACTCCAAAGAAACATTTGGATCTTTTTGCATATAATTGTTTCTCCTCCAATAGTTGTAGCACCCTGTCAACATGTTCAACATGATCCTTCCAAGACTTGCTGTAGATTAGTATATCATCAAAAAATACTAACACAAATTTTCTAAGGAATGGTTTGAAAATTGAATTCATCAAACCTTGAAATGTTGAAGGTGCATTGGTAAGGCCAAAAGGCATGACCAAAAATTCATAATGACCCTCATGAGTTCTAAATGCCGTTTTCGGAATGTCTTCAATCTTCATTCTGATTTGATGATATCCCGAACGAAGATCCAACTTGGTGAAGTAAATTGATCCATGCAATTCATCCAGTAATTCATCAATGACAGGAATGGGGAACTTATCTTTAATAGTGAGCTTGTTGAGCTCCCTATAATCCGGACACATGCGCCATGATCCATCCTTCTTGTGCACCAATACTACTGGAGCTGAGAAAGAACTTTGACTCGGTTGAATTATACCAGCCTCTAGCATTTCTGCAACCATACGTTCAATTTCACTTTTTTGGACATAGGGATATCTGTACGGCCTGATGTTTGGAGGAACACTTCCTGGAATCAGATGAATAGCATGATCATGATCACGCATAGGTGGGAGACCTTTGGGAGTCTCAAATACCTTGGAATGATTGTCCAAGACTTTTTGGAGATCTGGAGAAATAGATGATTCCAATGTGGAAACATCTAGCGAACATAATTGTGCAATTACACCTCTTTGCTCCTTTTTTAGAAGCTTTGTCATGCCATTAGAGCTGATTATCTTTCCTGGTTTCCCTGCAATACCCCTTAATTCAACTTCCTTTCCTTCCGTAGAAAATTTGATGAAAAGTTCTTGAAAATTAAAAGCTATTGTACCCAAGGATTGTAGCCATTGGACTCCTAGTACAACATCAGCACCTCCCATTGGAATGGAAAGCATTGGGCTAGTCAATACATATTCTCCCATGGATAGCTTGATATTATGGCACTTTCCAGAGCAATTTATTGTTCCTCCATTTGCAATCATCACTTGACACTCTGGTGCTGGATATAGGAAGCAATTCAATTCTTTTGCTACCCTACAATGAATAAAATTGTGGGTGCTTCCTGAATCAATCAACACTATTACCTTTTTCTTCTTGATTTGTCCTTCTATCTTGATGGTTTGAGGAGTGGTAATTCCCGCCAATGCATTACAAGATATGGTCGGATTTATTTTTTCTTCATCTAGGCTTTGTTCCTGGAGTATATCCTCTTCTTTTGACCTTTCTTGCTCCTTTTCTTCTTCCTCTTCACAATCTATGTAGAATAATTTCTTCTCAGCACACTTATGACCTTTTGTGTATTTGCTATCACAACTGTAACAAAGCCCTTTTGCTCTTTTTTCTTCCAATTGTTGTGGTGTCAACCTTGTAGGTTGTGGAAGACTAGGGGCAACAACACTTCCGTCTTTATAGTTGTGAGTGGTATGCTTCCTAGTTGCCATAATTTTGCTTTCCATTTTTCTTGCTAACCTGAATGCCTTCTCTAATGAATCAGGTTCCCAAAGGCGAACATCATGTTGGATATTATCCTTTAAAGACCCTATGAACACATCAATCCTATGCTCCTCTGGAATATCTTTTACCCTTATGTTCAATTTTTGGAACTCCTCAATGTGCTCCATTATTGAACCCTTTTGTTTGAGACTTATCAATTGGCTAAAAAAAGTGTTGCTTTTTGTATCCTCATAATGTGCTATCAATTCTTCCGTAAAAATTGCCCAAGTGATAAATTGTTTACGAGAACAAAGCCATTGATACCATACAAACTGATTTGGTTCCAAATATAAGTTGCCATACGTACCTTTTGTGTGTTTTGCACATTATTGAGATCGAAGAATTGCTCCATCTGTAATATCCATGTGGCGGGATCCTTGCCATCAAACTTCCTCATATCGATTTTTGGAACATGGTGATTCTTTGATCCAACATTAGAGTCTATGGAATCATGATTAACATTTCTTTTGTTCTCATCATGAGTTTCCTTTAGTACCCTTTCACCCTTAGTGACCATTTCTTGTAGCAACTTATTCATATTTATCTTCAATTTTTCCATCTTATCATCCATGCCATCAATTTTAGCGTCCATGCCATTCACCTTAGCTTCCATGCCATCCATCTTAGCTTCTACACCTTTCTTTAAACCATCCATCTTAGCTTCTACATCTTTCCTTAAACCATCCATTTTAGATTCTGTTGCTTTTTGTGCAAGTGACACTTGTTGCACTTGTTCTTGTAATTTTGATATATCATGTAGCATTTCTTCTCTTCTTCATGAGTCATGCTAGAGCTTTCAGGTTCCTTACTAGGTGTTTGCATTTTCTTTCCTCGGGGCATCAGTTACCGATAATAATTCTCTACTATGCCCTTTGAATTCCTTCAAAATAAATTTTCAAACCAAGCTTAAGCAAAAATTTAAGAAAATCTACACACCTTTTTTCACTTTGTAGGAGCTCGATATTGCCTCTGATGTATCTCTGTACTTTTCGATCATCTAGTTCTGAATTTGTGACCTGTAGTAGCCCTCTGTGTCCTCTTTCCAATGCCACAAGTCTGACCCAAATTGGATTCTCCAAGGAAGAGTTATGCGAAATCTCCCACAGTGACTTGATTATAGACTAGTTCATTAGAGCGAACTTGTACGACGTGCCACGAGTCACTGTTTCGATCTTTGGATCTGAAAAATTCATACAAGAAACTACAATCCGTCCTCTTTCTATACCTTCTTATGAAATTTCAATTCGATCCTCAGAGAGAAAGTTATGACGATTTTCCCCAGGTCACCTGTTTTGAATGTAATTCAGGAGTCTGCAAAAAGGCCAACTTCCTCAGATCATATCTCCGCAAATATCGCGCGAAAAGCTCTAAAATTCGGACCCAAGGTTCAACGCGATTTCTTCTCAAATGGGTTTTTTTTGCTACTTCTGAAACGTCACAGAAAAAAAGTTATAGCGAAAATTCCATGATGACCTTTTTGGAGCAGCGAAACCCTAGAATCCAAAGCTCCGATACCAAATGTTATGAAACCAGCTCAAGAAAAGATAGAAAAGATAGATCAATGCCTTAGAATTCAGCCTCTTTGAGCGGGCAACCTCCTTTACATTACATAAATTAACAATTCTTGGATGATTCAAATGACAAAACCTCCTTTCTATATATAAGAGTCTACGGAGTCAATATAATCTAGCCGACCTAACAATAATAATATAAAGCCACAAAAATAACAATAGAGGAATTCTATGGGGCACAGAAATAACAATATGGGGGTAATAGGGGCACAACAATATAAATAAGGGGTATAACTACAATAGTAATGGGGTAATCACTAGTATTATAGGGACCCAACAAATCATCAAATCATCAACATAGACAGCCAGATATACTACTGTTTTTCCAAATTCATTAACAAAAAGAGTTACCTAATATAGGTCAAAATGCTTATAATTCAACTTAATAAGATGCTCAATTAGTTTTTCAGACCATGCACGAGGTTCTTGTTTCAAACCATATAACAAATTCACCAATTTTCATACCTTGTGTTCCTTACCTTTGACAGAAAAACCCTCTAGTTGAAACATGTAAACATATTCCTTCAAAGCTCCATTTAGGAATGTTTTTTTAACATCCATATGATGAATTTTCCATCCTTTTTGTGTCACAATAGCAAACAAGGTTCTAATAGTGCCTCATTTAGTTGTAGGAGAAAATGTCTCTATATAGTTAATGCCCTCTTTTTGTGCATACCCTCTTTTGCTACAAGCCTTGCCTTGTTCTTATCAAGTTAACCATCAACTTTATACTTGGTTTTGTAAACCCTTGCAACCAATGGGTTTAATTCCATTAGGAGGATCCACCAACCTCCAAGTATTGTTTTTAATGAGTGCATCATATTCCCTTTGCTTTGCATTTTTCCATTCATTACAACTAACATCTTCTTCAAAACAAGTAGGCTCATTATCAATAGAGAAATTATATTTAGAATCATGAGAGTAGTTACCTGAGGAACTTCCTGTTTCAAAATCACCATATTTTCTTGGAACTGTTCTTATATGAGTTGATCTTAGAAGTGGTTTCTCAACTTGTGGAGGTGGTTGATCATCTTGTGGAGCAGAATCTTCTAGAACACAAGAATTTTTTGTCCTTGCAGAAACACTTCAATCATCCAACTTTTCTTCAGCACAACCATTATCATCATTGAGAGGAAAATTTGTTGAATGGAAATCCATAGACCAATCTAGAATGGGAATCCCCCCTTCAGGAGGTGGAAGATTATTATCAGATTCATAATAAAACTTCTTGGACATAAAATTTTCTAAATGGTTGAGTTCTCTATCAATAATGGATGTATCTTTACCTGATTCAAGAAAAACTACATCTCTTGATAAAATAAACTTCTTATTTTCTTCATCATATAGCCTGCATGCCTTAGAAGTATTGGAATATCCCAAAAATATACATTTTTTGCTTTTTGCACTCAACTTGTTTCTTTGTTGTTTAGGAATCAAAGAATAACATTGAGAATCAAAACTATGAAATGTTGAACAACAGGAAGACGATTATACCACATCTCATATGGATTTTTATTATTGATGACAGAAGAAGGACAACGATTTCTAATATAAGTAGCACAAAGCACTGCTTTTCCACAAGACATCAACTTTACATTCTTAAATAACATAATTGATCTAACCATATTAAGAAATGTTCTATTCATTTGTTCCGCAACACCATTTTGTTGTGGATTATAAGGAATTGTTGTTTGGTGTTTGATGCCGTTTTCATGCAAATAATTTTCAAAAGAGTGTGAAGTATACTCGGCACCATTATCAGTTCTTAAAGTGCCTATATTAAGTTGAGTTTCATTTGTATCAAGAGATGAAATTTCTTAAACACATCAAAACTTGTGATTTTTCTTTTAGAAGATAAATCCAACACATCCTCGAATAATCATCAATAAATGTTAGCATATATTTATTACCTTTAGCAATTGCAACATGCATAGGTCCACATAAATCTAAATGTATGAGACCTAATTTTCTTGAAGCTCTAGAAGTAGAACTTTGAAAAGGTTGTTTACTGTGCTTCCCCAAAATACAAGCATTACATGGAGTAATATTTCTTGGAATTGTTGGAAGCCCTTTAATTCCCCGTTGTCTCATAATGCTTAAACTGTCATAATTGATATCACCAAAACGGGCATGCCATAATAAACATGAAGACAACGTATCATTTCATTGGACCGGATGAGTAGTATTCAATGCAATGGATGACATACCTTTCAATTTTACGAGTTTGTATTCTTCCACGCTAGTCATAATAGTCTCATTATCAGCTGCTCTTCGAATCTCCACTTTGCCATCAAATATGTGTATTGAATGTCCTTGTTGTCTGATCTATATAAGAGACAATAAATTCCTTTGAAATTGTGGAATGTAAAGAACATCATTTAGAATATAATTTGCAAGTCTTGACATCTGTAATCAAATAAATCTAATCCCTGATGGTTTAATTTGAGATTTATCAACAAAATAGACCACTCCATCAATGTTAACACTAAATTCTTCAAACAAATCTCTCCTAAAGATCATATGATAAGTGGCACCTGTGTCTAAGATCCAACTGTCATGCCATGATGAAAATGAAGTACTAAAGACATCAACGATATTGAATTTACAATTTGCAGCAACACAATATGCATTCTCAAATGATTTTCCTTTATCTGGAGGTGGTTGGTCTTTCTTTTCATTCAATTGTTCTCTCCTTTCATTGAGTTTCTCCCAAGAAATTCTACAATTAGCAGCGATATGACCATTTTTCCACATCTAAAACATTTTATAGTTGTTTTATCACTAAAATTCCTTTGTTGTATATCATTTTGTTGCATGTCTCCCTTATTATTTCCCCCCTGCCCACCTCTATAATTTCTCCTACCCCGACCTCTACCACCCTTATTATTTCTGGCTAATTCTTCTTGATATTTTTGAGCAAGACATAAAGTTTCAGCATTAGAATTGGGTAGGGGTTCTTTCCTACCAAAATCCTTCTCTCTTTCTGCAATTATTCCTACTAATTTTTCAAAGTCTAACTCTTTTAATTGTCCACTAGCTTGGATAGATTCCAAGTAGTGTGAATAACGAGGATAAAGATATTTTATAAAGGCAGTAAGTTGTAAATCAACCTTAACACCATTAGATTCAATTTCATGATTGATAGCTTTAATTTCAGCAGCCAGTTTCAAAGGATCATTATATTTCATCTCCATATTAAACAACTTCAATAGTAATTGAATGATCTCCAATTCTTAATGTGAATCATAAATTTCTTTCAATTTTTCTAATGCTTCATATGTTGATTTACTTTGAATAATATATTTTCTTACCTCTTTCGTCAATAAAGCTGAAATCAACACATAATCCTTTTTATCCTTACTCTGCCAAATTGCTAGTTGTTTTTCCTCTTCAAGTTGCTCTGGTGGATTACCTCCTTTTCCTTCACAAATTCCTTCCCACAAATCATTAAAAAAAAGTGTATTTTTTACTTTTATGAACCATTCTTGATAGTTTTCCTTTCCACTAAGGACAACACCAACTAATGATACCAAATAATTCATCTTTGTAAATAAAATTGATAGTCAAAACAAAAACACCAATTTTTCTCCAGATGGAATCAATTATAATTTTTTTTTTTACTTAGATCACTTGAAAACAACTCTATCAATATAATTTGTAATGCAATCAATAGTAAGAATGAAAATCAACACAATAATCAGGATTTGCAAAAAAAAAAAAAAAACACATTTTTGAACTCCTAATTTCCTTCTTCACTTTATGTCGTACTCTATTACGTTGTCTTCGGGATAAAGAATTGACCACTTTTGAGGAACCAATCGTGGTTACCATAGAGAAAACTATTCATTTTAGAATAGAATTTTAACAATTTAACATAAATGTCCGAGGATACAAAATTCATCCAAACAATTCAACCTGTATACTCTCCATTTTGAACATTGTGATTTACAATTGATAGGACACACCTTTGGTCAAATGTGATTGATCAACACATCCAACCCTTCGAAAAGAAGCCCTAATTTAATTCTATGAAGCAATCGAAGAGATTAAAACCCCAAGCCTCGTAATTATGGAGGCACAATGTTTATAAGTTTCACGACACTACAATGGGATCGAGCCTCTGATGCGACCACGACGACTTCTTGAGGAACTCTTGGTACACTGTTTCCACATCAAATCCGCCTTGCACTCTTGGAACACAATTTAATCACACAAGTCCATAGCACCTCCACTAGACTCCAGTGGTTTCGTTCACACACGCTTCTAGTGTGATAATGGAGTTTGAACCATACATGCTCTCCTTCAGAACAATGGATACAATGGATTACCTCCTTTGTTGCGCTCTACCACACCTCACTCTGATACCAGTATTCGACATGCTTGGAATAAACTCCACAAAATTGAAACACATGAAATTTATACAAATGAAAAATAGAGGGAGACAATTATGTTTGAATAACTTCTTCATACAGGAAAAAACTGAAAGACTAACTAATCCTAGTAATGTACAAAATCCTAAAGGATTGGTTTAACAGAAAATCGAAAAATCCCAAACTCTAGATGAAATGTAGACACTGATTGATACCATGGCATCAAAACTGGTTGGTACAAGGGTCAAATTTAGCTAAGCAAGCCAAGCATAAAAGATTGCGTAAAAATGCTATGGAGAAAATACAAGAAATGTATGTATGTATATATAGAATTTATGGGAAATTTCAACAATATGATGTGGGTTCATACTGGTGATGTGGATGAGTAAGATGATGTGGAGCTTCTAGGTTATTTTTAATTTTTTATTATTATTTATTTTAAATAATAATAATAATAATAGGTGTAAATTATCTCAAACAATTTCAATTTCATTTAATGGAAAAAGAAATAAATAAATTAAAAAAATATCCTTTGCCATGCGATAGGTGCAGACAAACAAGCCGATATCCAAAGGTCAAAATAAATGTATATCCAAAATCCTGTAAACTAGAATAGACTCGAAATTTCGATGTTTTCTTAAGAGTACTCTAAAGATGCTACAAATTCAGCTAGAAAAATGTGGAAATTCTAGTTTTATTTTTGTTAAAATCCAGCAAAATTTTGGGAAATATGGGTTACAACTGTCAAGCTTTAGGATTTTGGGTGCCCCGGTCAGATTTTTTGAAAAATAAAATCACCAGATTCCAGTGAAAATAAATTTTCGAGCAAATTTGTAGCCTCGATAAACAATCTTTATTTTTACATTGAAGTTATCTTGGTCCATCCCTATCCCTCAGTTCTGATTCTTGTGATTAGACATCATCTCGATTTTGAGCCAAATTCGGCTGGGCCCTGAATAAAGAGGTCATCAGTTCGAAACTTGCCCCGCGCTGCAGTGGCCCATGAGCCAGTCGTTAAGATTTCAGAACCGGATGTTCTGGATAATACACATTCCTGTAAGAAATTATTCAAAAATTCCACAACGCTCTAGGGTTTATGAAAATGTTCCTGTGCTCCTCCTTCTCCTGCTCAGATTGCTGCCAAGTACTAAGAACAAGTTCCAACATCAAAACCTCCTCAATTGATGGAATTCTCTCCAAATGAAGGCTCACGAGCCCTTCATAATTGTTGCATGATAACTCAAATGGACTTTCCCACAAATCCAACTCACCTTCCTCTCATATTTGATGACTATCTATCGACAACTTCATTTCTGATACCGGATCCAGTCTTGACGGTGATGCAACCTCCTCCATGGCATTATTATTAAAATTCTGTAGAGAGGGTGAACTCGAAGGGAGATGATTCGATGCATATTTGGCGGTGATGAGCTGAATCTACCGATAGGAAAGAGTAGACGCAAGAAGAATGTCGGGCACAGAATTGGGGAAATTGAATTTGGTGGTAGGCCCTCTTAGAAAATACACTGCGGCGTCATACACACAGGCAACCTATTGGACACTCATGTATGAACCCAACCATAACTTCACTCGGTATTTGTGAATTCAAATTTCTGCTACCCAACTTCTCCATTTTCGCAATTAGATTCCCTTAAATTGGTGACACATTTGCCCGCGATCTTCAACTTCTCGTGCATGGGAATGGTCATGCTTCTGCAGTGAGGATTTCTCCATATTTGGTGGGACACAAGAGCCTCTATGGTAGCAGGGGTTGAAATATTGATTGGGCACTATGTAGGTGTATTTTTGTGTTTTTTAGTAGAGGTGGAGACAAGTAAGAGATTGTTGGGAGCTAATGATTTCAAATACATAAAAATGTTGGGCAATGAGTGGAATTAAGAAAGGAGTAAGCTAACGGGTTGACAAAACACCCTTCCTGTTTCACACCCGCTCACCGCCAGTGAGGCCCCTTGGATCCCTTTTGTCTCCAAACTAAAACTTCTCCTTCTTCCCCTCTATGTCATAGTCTCCATCCACATCACTGTTGTCATCACCGTTCGTGTAGTTATGTTTGCTCACTCATCGGCTATGACATGACAACTCGCCTAGCTCATGTAACCACACATGCTGAAACACATTAATGGAGAGCATCCCTTTCCTTTCCTGCCTTCGACATTCTGAATTTGATTCCCTCCCTATTTATTTTATAACCCTTGCACCCTCAGACGGAGAAAATATAGATTCAACATAGTGTTTTCATTTATTTGATTACAAAAATCGCTCCTATGTTTAGTTCGAATTTTGTATCGTTTTTGTAAGGAAAATGCCAAAATCGCGAAAAAAAAATTATTTTGTAGCCGGGACACGAGCAGTGAAGCTCCGTTCAACGTTGCTCATACTGTAAGTTCAAAATATGAAATTTCTATTTAGATTTAAATTTCTTTAGCAGAGTTAAAGTGGAAGTAGACTCAATAACCTATAGTTCCTTCTTGTCCTACCTACACAGATTCCAACTCTAATTATAAGCATAATGTTGTTTTTCTGCATTTCAAAACCCTTCATCCTCCACATTACTAAGACCCAATTTGTAAAACCCTGCATCCTCCACATTACTAATTCCCAATTTGTAAAACCCTTCATCCTCCACATTACTAAAATCCAATTTGTAAAACCCTTCATTCTCCACATTACAAATTTAGATCCTGCAAATAAATATTAGTATATATATGTGCTTATACCATTATATAAATTATTAACAAATTATTATATTATTAGCAGACTATTATATAAAGGAAATGTTGTTCAGGGTTGCTTTCTTTTTTAATGCAGACAATATTGTACTGTTTGACCAATTCCCTAGTAGAAATAGGAGAGAACACAGTTGGTTGTTGCTTGTCAAGGGTTAGGAGAGCACCAAAATTGATTAATCCATTGGTTCACTGTTGAAAAAACAAACGATTTCACCGCTGTGGAAATTTTCTGGTTTTCTATTGCAGCAACTTGGTGGTTGACTGGTGCAGAAACTCACTGGTTAACCGTTGTGGCAACTTGATGGATAAGTGTTGCAACAACTCACTTGTTAACTATCGTGGAAACTTGCTTGTTAACCATTTTGGAAACTTGTTGGTTAACCATTGTGACAACACATTGGTTAACTGTTGTGGCAACACACTATTTGAACGTTGCCAAAAATCATTTGTTAACCGTTGTGGCAAATCGTTGGTTTACCATTGTGGCAACACGCTGGCTCAACTTTGCAGCAACTCGTTGGTTTACAGTTGTGGCAACTCGCTAGGTCACCATCGTGGCAACTCATTGGGTCCCTGTTGCAGCACATTTCTGGGTTACTATTGCATCAACTCCTTGGGTCACAAAATGGTAAAGCAAGTAAAATGGGAAACAATCATTATCCTTCCTAGGCAATACCCTAAAGAAAACATCATCATTTCTAGAAATGATTTAAATTTCTCTGAAGTGCATGGAAAACACATGGAGATTGATTAGATTGCAAAAATCCATTCAAATAGAATTTGAGACTTTATTAGAGGAGAGGAAATGAACCCAGATGCTCCATGTTCTTTCGCCCGGGTGAAAAATAAACGCCCAGGCTCAAGGCCTATTGCTTCCTTGCGATATGAAGTGTAAGTTTTTTAGAGATGCATTATTTAGATGTTGGTATTAATAGTGCTCGATCATTTTTCATGGATTCATATGTATTGAATTT
The DNA here is from genome assembly GCA_031772625.1 of Pinus tabuliformis. Taxonomy (NCBI): domain Eukaryota; kingdom Viridiplantae; phylum Streptophyta; class Pinopsida; order Pinales; family Pinaceae; genus Pinus; species Pinus tabuliformis. The sequence continues at coordinate 435,854,022 of CM062812.1, forward strand.
TCAAACCTTTTTTTGTAACTATGCTTGTTCATATGGCCTCAAGGGCAGAAGAAGGCAAAATGAAATGAAGCGAAGATCCTTATTTGTGAAAAGGAGGTTTGCCAATTCCATTTCATTGTAAAAATTATGGTTCAAATCCATGAGATAGAGATAATAACATATAACATGTATGAACATGAAGATAGCCAAGGATGGCCTTGTCATGGCCAACATGACACTTCGGGTCATGCTAGGTCCTTGCATCAACCAAAGTTATCAAGGGACATGGTTTCCTATGTAGAGAGTTGTTTCTTCTTGGAAGTGTCGATTGACTCGGTTTGCAAAATGCATGTTAAAAAATATGTTGACATGGATGCCACAACTCGAGATAGGGATTTATTTTTGTGTAGGAAATATGTTGTTAACATCTATAATCGTCTAATGAAAGGAAAGTATCAGTTGCATAAGAAGGATGAAATGAGTGTGAACCTTTGGTATAGAAAACACCAAGATGATTTTTTCTTTTATCAAAATCCCAATGGTGGAGATATCCCTTTTATAGTTGGAATTCAGACAAAGTGGATGTTGGAGACCATGGTGAAGTTATAGAATAATGGCCTAATAGCCATGGATTCAACACGAATAAATATGGGGTGAGTGTATTAAGAATGTTGATCTAGTACAATAATTTGATTTGTAATGATTGCTAATCATCAATGAGCCGAAGTTAACTTCATATGTTTTTTGAATGTGATAGTACCAGTTGTACACACTGTAACAACCCTGGTGAAAATTCCATGTAATAAAAGTTAATAAAGACAAAATAAGACCATGTTAAGGGACACTTATTCCAAGCTGAATGTTGGGCAAAGATATCCTAGTGAGCATCACTGGATGTGTTTATGGCTAAAGGAATTGGCAAAGGCAAAGACAAAGGTATTAAAAAAAAAGGCAAAAAGGTATTTTAGCACATTTATTTATGAAAATAAAGGAAATTAGGAGAAAGGGAAGGTGATAGGTCACGGATTGCATGAGAGGAGGAAATTGAAGGAAAATAATGGAAAATGAAGAAAATAGAGGCCTCATTGATAAAAAGGCTTCTGAGGATCAGTGGGAAGGCTTGGTCAGTGTAAGCTTGGTCAATTCAATTTTGGAGCTCTCTCATTACTCTCTCTCTCTCTCACTCTTGGACACTTTGATTTTTCTTGGAGCACTCTAGCCTTGGAGAAAGGAAGGAAAAGAAAGCAAAAGGAAAGGAAGGAAAGGAATGATCAAGCAAGGAAGAGAAATATCAAGCAACTTCAAAAGGAATACTTGTAGGTAACATATTGCATATGTGATTTCCTAGATGGTTTTCACATGCATGGCTTTGCATGTTGGTGTATGGTTCTCTTGTTGTTGGTGGCATGGTTTTTCCGGGTTATGACAGTGGTTTTCAGCCTAGCCTTACCTTTCTTCGGATGTCATGGTGTGTTGGGATGTTTATCTTGGTTTTGATATTTGGAATTATCGGATGGATTTCAGAATCTGGGTTGGAGGTGGTCTCAAGGTTCATTCCCAAAGGCCTAGGAATCCCTTAAGATGTTTTGGTGGGATACACAGTAAAGCCCAAGGGAGGTGTCTCGGTTTAGGGCCTAGTGATCCAGGATTGGATTGTGGTAAAGCCTGAGACACACGGATATGGAAAATTCCTCAAGGATAGTGATGGATTCTGGATGGCATTCCAAGTTCGGTTTGGTTTTGTGATCGAAGGACTGGTTTTAGTGTGATCACGGTATGGTGAGGGTGTAGGTGGTTTAAACTCTAGATTCCCTTGGTTGTTTTTGGATTGGTTTTTCCATAAGATCCCGTATTCATGCTTGGAATATGGCACAAAGGCGATTGGCTGAAATAAAGATTTGGTTCAGCCATGTCTATGGTCTGGTGGTACGTGGAAGTCTTGAACCTGGTCGAATTTTCCTATGTTTAATAAAAGATAAGTTATCTTGTTTTTTTTACTTGTTTATATGTGGATTTAACGGTTGTTATCTCACTGTTATTTCCATGGTTTTATGATGGTTATAAGTATGGTTAATTGATTGGTTCATGTGATGGTTATTTCATGTATTTATGTGTAATTGTTAAAAGTATGGATGCAAGACCTAATTGATGTCATAATAGTTCAAGGGTGAAGGTTCTGATCCTTCTTGGCCTGTTTCGTAAGAGTTTTCATTAATTCATGCTTTGTCTTGTATCCTAGACTTGTAGATTATATTGATGACAAGTGTTTGACAGAATGTCAGTCCCGTTTGGGGATGGTTAGTGATGAGGCTCATCAATAGGTAAAATTTATCGACCTTAATTCCACTCTCCAGCTTATTAAAATCAACTTTTCTCACATTTCTTTACATATTTTATTATATTTTGCTTAGTGAGAAGGGTAAAGGTGAGATGTTATGTCATGTGGCCTAATGTGCATTTATTGCAGGATTTGGAGCATTTTTTTGCTAATTTAAGTGCATAAAATCGAATAAGACAAGCACGAGGGATCTTAGGAGATTATCTCTCCCTGATTAACTCCTTAATCACTCGAAGATTCCTCCACAAGATCTCATTAGCTCGGAGTTACAAGTAGCCAAGCCCACCGAGTTCATTGGAAGCCAAGCCAGTGATAGTTGAAGACAAGTTAATATTGAGTTTGGGAGCCAAGCCTCCCTAATTTTAAGGAAGTTTTTGGTAGCTTTAGTTGTATAAATAAGAAGGCCTAGGGCCTCATTAGGATTCAAATTTTTATTGTAGCCAAGAGGCAATTTCGAGCTTAAGATATTGTGATTGTTATTATCATGTTATTTTTGACATTTTGGTGATAATGAAAAGGGTTTCTTTGATCCAGCACTGAGTTGATTCAAAGGGTTGAAGCTCTTGGGTTAGGGACCAACCCTAGCAGCAGAGGTTCCTCTTCTTTTTGTACATGTATCCTTAGATTAGAATCATAATTTAGCTACTGAAATTATTTATGTTTTGTTTAATTTGCAAGTCTTTGAATGATTGGTTAATTTTTCTTCCATAAGTTGGAGAAGTATATCAGTGTTACAATAGGGAAAGAAAAAACTTTAGAAAATATTGTGATAGTGGCCCCATTCTCATCTCCCTCATTGGATCATGGTTTGAGGGCCCCACTCTCACAGCCCCAAAAACAGAGTTATCTTTTGGTTATTACATAGATTAAGGATTCTTGTTGAGTAGGTCATTGTTCATGATTTCTTAAAAGCAATTGCAAATTTTCATTTTGGTTTCTTAAGTTTGTTGTATATTAGAAAGAATTCCATTCCATAGATTTGATACACTATCCATCAATAAGTCAGTTTCTCAAATTCAACTCATCTTTTCCACATTTACATCAAGTTGTGCATAAATGAAGAAATGAATATGTGTTGTTGTAGGACTTTTTGATATGTAGGGAGAAATAATTCCACCAGCCTCATCTAAGTCTTCTCCACCTCTTGCCAAACCCTGCCAACCATCAATTCAAATTTCTGTTTGTAGCCATTGTGGACATCCACCTTGAGCAAATCCAACCATCTTGAAGAGTTGGGCTGATCCTTGGGTACTGTGCACCTTACCCATACCTTATTCCACCATCATACACCTTCCCAACACTTCCTTTCACCTTCCCTACCTTCATATAGCTTTCAACTAAGTTTCCTGTAGTAAACCAGGACATCCTGTAGTAACTACAGGAAATCCTGTAGCAACTACAGGAAACCTTGTAACAACCTGTTTTAGACTGTTTTGGGTAGAAATAATGAAAAAAGCCTAGGGTAGGCCTTCAACTTGACCTCCATACCCCTCAATTCCATCTTTGACGTGTTTTCCCATACCTTTCTCCCCTGCAAAAGATCAACTTGATTAGTTTAACATTTACATTTCTAAATTGAAAAACCAAAAGACTATTTTTTGCAATATTTAGCTAATGCATGCATACATCAGTCTTAACAATATTAGGATCATTTCCATACCTACTTAATCCAAATAACTAGATGATAGAATGCAAGGTTAAATTAGGTCTCTTTTGCAAGTAATGTGTGTTAATTCCTAGCTAGGTGATTTCATGTCATTTTCATAGAACTTTCTATTCAACACTTTCATTTCCTTAACATAGGCAAGCATTTAATTTCTGCATTAAGGATAGCTTTACATTCACTGTCAGTGTTCAGTGTCCTTCTAGTCAATAGAAGACTGGTTTGAAAAATCCTAGTTGTATATCACCCCAGTTGAGCAGTGACAAGAGTAGATTGTTGCATCTGTTGTGCATATAGCACTGCCACCTCCAAGTTTGCACGAACCGTGGGTTGATAAAGTAAAGTTGGTTAGCCTAGGAGTTGCAGCATCCTTGCTAGAATACTGGGCTCTTCATGTTTTGGATCCGTTGCCGGGGAGGTGTCTAGGTAGATGTGGTTTCTTCTTTCCTTTCCATTTAACATTTAATAAATAGATGTAATTCTTGCTTTCCTTTTGTTTTGCATTAAATAGATAGTTGAATTTTTTTCTTTCTTTCCATTCTGTAGGTAGTTCTGAGAAAACCCTAAAAGAAAAAAACAAATTTATTTCATGCCTTGTAGGAGTAGAGACAACTTAGGAGAAAAAATCCAAATACCCCCACACCATGAAACAACCAACCTTCCCTCTTCTTCAGTGGCTATGAGCTAGAGGACCCATTAGGTGAACACCGAGAGATTTTGAAGAGCCTATTGGGGAATAAGAAGAAGAATAAACCACTCCACCAACCTACACCATGCCTAAAAATAGAAATGGAATTGAAAACGGAAATGGAGCTGAAAATAGAACTGAGGGTGCTTTTCCCATCAGAGAAACTAATGGAGATGCTAGGATGAAAAACATAATCCCCTCTTCCCTTCCTCACTTCCATGGCTTAACCTCAGAGGACCCTGATACCTTTTTGTTTTAGTTTGTTGTCATCTACAAAACTTATGATTATACCTCTGACAACCAGAAGTTGAAGTTGTTCCCATCCACCCTTAAGGATTCATCCTTGTACTGGTTCATTGGTTTACCTGGGGACATCATCACTACATGGGCTCAAATGCAACAATCCTTCAACAACAAGTACAAGGACTATTGTAGGTCCAAAGACACCAAAGAGGAAATCTTTAGAATGACCTTGGGACATGATGAATCTTTGGAAGATTATGAGGAAAGGTTCCAACTCAACTACAAAAGGGCCAGATGCACCCTCGATCCTGAATCACTCAAGCTAGTCCTTCTTAGAGGGATCAGGGAAGATCTCCTAGAAACCCTAAACATGTTGTCAGGAGGGGACATCTACTAGTTATCTTATGATGATATCAAGACAATTTTCAAAAATCATTCTAGGGCAGCCAGAAAGAAGGGTAGGGCTAGTCAAGCTTTGGCCAGTTCATCCTCCTCCAACACATCCATCAAAAATGAAATTGGGAACATGTTGGAAGACTTTAAGAGTGAAATGTTGCATACCCTTGCTCTGCAAATGGACACCATGCAGATCAAGAGGAAGCAGGAGGAAGCAAAAAGAGCCTTAGCTGTCTTTTTCCCTAGATGCACTAGGAGGCACCCTAGAAATGAATGTCCATTAAACCTTATAGAGATCTGCTCGGTCTGTGAGGAGAACCACTCCACAGACAAGTGCCCTTCTCTGCCTAGATTGAAAGTTGTGTATCAAGGAATTGAAGGTGTGTCTGAATAACTCTACTTTATCAACCAAAGGAGGCCTCAAGGACCACAACATACCAACAAGGCATGCAAGGGGCGTCCTATTCATATTACAACCCTAACCAGAATTCATCCATTTCCCCTTGGTGTCCTCCTACTCATCCTTCATGGTCCACACATTCTCCCTGGTATTTTGCACTTGAATACCATTCCCAACCTGCTAGTTTATCATTTCATCCATATGCTCCCCCACAACCTCAGTGGAATACACCATCACAAGGGTGGAGCCCCCCATACAACCAATCTCCACCCTAACTAGCCCCACCTCCATCTCAACCACAACTCCTTCACCCTGGTCCACCTAAGAAACCTCAGATTCCTACTCAGCCAAATCCAAACCCGAATGACAAACATGCACAACAGGTCTGTAGTGGAGAGACATCCTACCTTCCTATTCTATGGAAATTCAAGAAATCAACCTCGGGTCTGGAAGAGTGCTTCGAGATAATAAATCACCATCTCCATCTGAGGAGTTTGAAGAGGAAAAGGAAGAGAGTGTTCCGCATACCAATCCACATCCTTTTCCAAAGAGATTAATCCATCCTAGTTATCACACCCCAGAACAGACTGAACTTCTGGGTGAATTGAAAAACTTGTGTGTTAAAATCCCACTCCTCCAAGATATCAAGGATGTCCCCATCTATAACAATTTAATCAAGGAGAAATTCTTCAAACATCCTGGGAGGAGAAAGAAAGACACCCCTACCATTAATGCCATTGGACAATTGTCCGACTTAATGTTGGGGCAAGTGATTTTCCCAAAGTATCTAGACCCTGGAAGTCATGTGGTAGATGTGCACATCGATGGTATCATTATCCCCCATACCTTGATTGATATTGGGGTTGCCATCAATGTGATTACTAAGGAGACTATGCTTAAACTGAATCTCCAAGGATCATTAGGGAATACCACAACAATTTTGCAGCTTGCAAACAAATCCATAGTAGCTCCTGAGGGAGTTGTTGAGGATGTGATGGTGTTCATTGATTCCTAGGAATACCCTACTGACTTCTTATTTCTCCAACCTAATACCAGGTTCAATGGTTATCCTCTCATCCTTGGGAGGCCATGGTTAGCCACTGCTGATGCTTACATAAGTTGCAGGGCTGGGAATATGACCATTAAAAATGGGCATTTGTCCAAACAATTGGTCTTGTACCTTCCTTCTCAACCATCTCTAAAGCATGACTTACCTTTATGATTGGAAGAGGAGGAGGGATATGAAGTCTACTCTACCGCATATTACCCAATATGTACCCTATATGCTACTATAGGAGGGGGGGAACCTGATGAGACGACCTGATTGAGCAAATCCTCCAGAATCATCTTCCCAACACCATGTCTCTTGACGAGTTAGTAAAGAAAGTTGAAGATAACCCTTGGAATGATTTGTGCCTAGCTGACTGAAGTCCTATTCATGTCAATACGATATAATTTTTTCTAGATAGAACATTGAAAATAAACCCCTCTCTCTTTTCACATTAGGAAAAGGAGTTATGTGACATGCTAAAAGAGCATCTGGCTGCCTTTGCCTGGAGTTATAAGGAAATCAAGGGAGTGCACCCTTCGGTGTGTACTCACCACATTTACATCAAGGAAGGTTGCAAGCCAGTGTGCCAACCTCAGAGGAGAATGAACCCAGCCCTCAAAGACATAGTTAAAGAAGAATTGCAGAAGTTTTTGGATGCAGGGTTCATTTACCCCATCTCAGATAGTGAGTGGGTGTCTCCTCTGGTTTTGGTCCCAAAGAAGAATGGAAAATGGGGGATTTGTGTGGACTAAAAATAGCTAAACAAATCCACCAAAAAAGACCATTTCCCTCTACCTTTCATTGATCAAGTCTTGGATGGTCTTGCAGGAAAGAAGTTCTTCTCTTTCCTAGATGGATTCAGTGGTTACAATCAGATCTAGATCAGCCCAGAGGACCAAGATAAAACCACCTTCACTTGTCCTTGGGGTACCTTTTCTTATAGGGTCCTTCCTTTTGGATTATGTAATGCCCCTGCCACTTTTCAGAGGGCAGTCCTGAGCATCTTTGCAAAGCTAGTCCATGACTCTGTAGAAATTTATATGGATGATTTCACTCCCTATGGGTGTGATTTCCTGGAGGCTCTCTCTAACTTGGGGAAAGTATTAAACAAATGAATTGAAATGAACCTATCCCTTAGTCCTGAGAAGTGTGAGTTCTTGATGAATGCAGGGACTATTCTAGGTCACTTAATATCCTAGGAAGGACTACAAGTGGACCCAAATAAAATTTCTATCATAAAGAGGGTCCCTACTCCTCAGAAGCGGAGGGATGTCAAAAGTTTCTTAGGCTTAGCTAGATACTATATGAGATTCATAAAGGATTTCAACAAAGCAGTCTCACCTTTGTTTGGACTATTGGCCAAGGACTCTGATTTTTTCTAGTCAGAAAGCTGCTAAGAGCCCCTAGAAACCGTAAAGGACAAGTTGACTACTGCACCTATCCTCCGAGGCCCAAATTGGGCTCTTCCTTTCCACATCCATGTTGATGCCTCTAAAAAATATATAAGAGCAGCTTTTGGCCAGATAGATGACAATTTTCCTTAGGCCATTTATTTCATCAGCAAAAATTTGTCTAAGGTTGAATTGAACTATACTGTGACTGAAAAAGAGCTCCTAGTTGTTGTCCATTCCTTGAATAAATTTAGACATTACATTACTGGTCACCAGACCTTTATACATGCTGACCATGCTTCTATTAAATATTTGATGAACAAGACTGATGTGAATGCCATAATTATTAGATGGTTTCTTTTATTACAACAATTTGATCTAACTATCATTGATAAGCTTGGTAGAGAAAATGTAGTTGCAATTTTTTTGTCTAAACATGTTTTTCCTGCAGGTGAGGAAGGAATGGTTGATGATCAACTGCCACATGATCATTTATTTTCTATTTCAGTTCTTTCTCCATGGTTTGCTGACATAGCCAACTACTTAGTGGTTGCACAGTTCCCTCCAAATCTGTCCTCCAAGGAAAAGAGCAGAATTATAAGAAAGAGCGCCCCATTCACTTGGATTGGGGGAAATCTCTTCAAGCTAGGCCCAAATCAAATTTTGAGGAGATGTGTCAGGGAGGAGGAAGTCTTTGACATCCTTCTGGCCTATCATGATGGGCCTTGTGGAGGTCACTTTGCAGCTAAGAGGACAACCTTCAAGGTACTGCAAGTTGGCTACTACTAGCCCACTCTCCACCAAGATGCAAGAAGATACACCAGTCGATGTGACTAGTGCCAAAGAATGGGGAAACCTACTCCCAAGGATGAAATTCCTTTGCAACCTCAAGTGAATCTTGAGCCATTTGACAAGTGGGGCATGGATTTCATTGGGCCCATTGATCCACCATCAGGGCAAAAAAAGTACATAATTGTGTGCACTGATTATTTGACAATGTGGGTTGAAACTAGGGCTGTCAAGGTAGAAACAAAAGAGAAAGTGGTGGGGTTCTTAAGGGAGAATGTGTTTTACAAGTTTGGCTATCCTAGAGAGCTAGTCATTGATCAGGGCGCTCAATTCACCTCACACCTGATTGAAAATCTGTTGAGTTAGCATAAGATCAAGCACGAGAAGTCAATTGCTTATCATCCTCAGGCCAATGGACAAGCAGAGGTTACCAGCGGAGCATTGGAAGGCATTCTCACAAAGGTTCTCAGCAACAATAGAAAATATTGGGTTGATGGAATAATGGAGGCCACTTGGGCCTATAATACAACCTGGAAGACAACCATTGGCTTCACCCCTTATGACTTAGTTTATGGGAAGAAGGCTCTGCTCTCCATTGAGTTTGAGGACAACACTTTGAGAATGGAAGCACAGTTGGATTTAGATGTTACAAAGGCACAATAAGAGAGGTTGCTCCAGCTCAATGCTTTAGATGAATTCAGGCCCTCCTACACACAAAGGTGACTCAAGTACAAAGAAAGGTTTGGCATATAAAAAACATCAACGACACAATTTTTCAAGAATTTGATTGGGCTCTGCTATATGACTCTAGGTTAAAGGACTTCAAAGGAAAATTGATGACCAGGTGGTTGGGCCAATATCTGATAAAGAAATGCCATGACAATGGGGCTATGAAAATAATAACCAATGATGTAGAAGGTATCCCCTTGCTGGTCAATGGATACAGATTGAAAGCCTATAAAAGACCTCTATCAAGGGAAGAGTTCATCAGTAACATAAATAAGGAAGTGAATGTTCTTGGAAGTGTCTCAACTTCTAGCTCACAAAATTATTTAAGACTGTTTTATTTTTGAAAAAATGAAAAAACAAAAAAAAGGAAAAATAACCTAGGTGAAAACCTCTATGAGGCACCTAAGGCCAACTTTTGGGTTGAAAACCTCCTTGAGGCAGCGCAAGAGTGAAAAAAGGAAAATAAAAATATCCATGTGTGAAAACTTCCCTTGAGGCGCCTAGGGTAGGCAGACAGGTTGAAAACCTCCTTTGAGACAACCTGTGTGTCTTTCAAAAAAAAGAAAAAAAGGAAAAAAAAAAAGTAAAATGACATGGTAGGGACCTCAAACCTACCCACTAATAAAATTCTGTGATTTTTGCAGGTTTTTAAAGGAAACAAAGGACTCAAAGTTAAGAGGAAAAAAACCCAAGAAAAACCACATTCTTCCTTCATTCACTTCATATCTCCCATTTCTACCATGTCTCCATCATCCATCCTCACTTCCAGGCATCAAAAACCAGTTTTTATGCAGTTTTATGACTTCTACAGGGTTTCCTGTAATTACTACAAGAGTTTCCTATAGTACTACAGGATGTCCTGAAACACTACATGAATGAAATTATGATTTGGAAGTGATGATGCAAGCTTGTTCTAGGTTGAAAGAGGGGACCATACACCTCACTACCTCTCACCCAACACCAACTCATGACCATACTACCCTCTGTGTCCATCAAAAACCACTCAAAAAAATAAAAACATACACAAAAAGTTCTAAAAAAGAGTCCAAGGACCATGCCATCATTGGCCTCACTCACTTACCACTCCATCTCCTCCATTTCCATCCTTCCACTCCTACATCACCACCCATTCCTCCTCAAAGTGAAAAATAAAGAGAAAAAAATGACGAAAAAGGTAGCTACAGGATTTCCTGTAATAACTACAGGAAACCCTGTAGCATCCTATGCTCTCACAACAACAATTCTCCATGCACTCTCCTTTAGCACCAAGACAAGAAAAGAGCTCCAACACCCCTGGAAACACTATGACTCCCATCCAGAGCTCAACAATAGCAGCAATACCAAGCACCTACACATATTAACAAAGAGGACAACCACATCAACAGGAAGAAATATATAGAAAAATGACCATGGAAAAGCACTTACCTGAGAAAAATTAAGCACAAAAGAGCCACCGTCCAACATGTAACAAATAAGTGAAGGAAGGCACAGGTATGGCACCTCATTTGAATTCTTCCCTAAGTATGATATAGTAAAAGTGTAGGAATATGAAAAAAATCGATTTTACAAGGTGAAGGTGGCTAGGTAACTTAGCCACCCTCAGCTCAAAAACAAAAAGTAAACTCCTAGTTAGCCTGACGCATGGCAACATCACATCAAGAAGAATAAGTTAAAAAGGTGGCCAAGTTAAGTTGTGCGAGTGGGTGATGATTAGGAGGAAAGGTTGCATGATAACTAATGGTGGGCCAACGATCCCAAAGAGGAAATCTTGTACACTGCAAGACAATACAACGCTCCAAGGAATCGACCATAAAAAGAAAATATTCCAAGATCTCATGCACCATTTTCTCATTTCAAGATCAAAGAGGACAGGGACCACCTTGGAGAGCCATTGAGGAGGCAAAATTGTTTCAGCCACCCTATAGGAAACAACACTATAGGAGCAACTACAAGAAATAGTAGAAAGTCACAGAGAACGCTAAAGGGAGGTACATAGGGTCCAGCTGCTCAGAATTTCTCCTCAGCCAAAGCATCACAGTGTAAGGTAGGTGGCCCATATCTCCTATGCTTTGAAGTGATACCTAGGAACAAAAAAAGTTGAGTTTTTAAGTGATTACAGTGGGCTTGGGAGTTTTAAAATAATTGTGAATAGTTTGAAAGTTGTGTGGAGATAGGGAGAAATTGCAGCCATCCACCACCCTCAGTCACCCTAAAAACTAACGCTAGCCTACCAAACTCCCTATAGTCAGCCAACCAGAAAAGGAACATGACATGAGGGTTTAACAGAAGGAAACCCACAAAGACATCTAGGATACACCTTCATCCCCCTATGGTAGAAATATCTAAAAGGCATAATTAGTTGGGATTCTTTGAGCTTCTCAAAGGGTATGATGATGATGTAGCTCAAGAATTTTCCATGGAACTTAACCCTTAAACTAGAATTAGTGTTACCACTGTGGTAAGAGGACTGTCAGTTACCATTACTTCTTAAGTAATTAGCAGAACCACTACACTTCCTCAAGGGATGCCACGGAGAAAGGAGGATAAGGTTGCAAGCACTTTTGCAAAGTAAAACTTCTTCTTAAGGGATGAATAGCCATTTGAGGACAAAAATGGGATAAATCCTTCCCTAGCCTTGGAATGAGGTGAGCTATCATATTCTCAAATATCTCTCTTGTGAAGGGAGGCTTAGTATATTCTATGGCTATCAATTTGGACTCCTCCATGAATTGAGATTTGGGGATGGGATACCCATTGACAGAAGACTCAGTATACCCTAATTTTTGTTGCAATTAATAATAGACATGAGCCTAAAAGTCCAAGAGGGAAAACATCAGAAATTGGCACAACATGGACTTATTAAGCTAATACTAGAGGATGCCCTGAGCCAGCTAAGAATCCCCATTCAATGGTCCACATTCAGAGACATGGACAGAGAGGTTGTGATTTAAATACAAGCCCTTGATTTGATAGGGACAATACCTCTAGTGTTAAAGAAGAGGAGAAAGGTGAAGAGAAAGAACAGAAGGAAGAAGAAAGCCTTGAGGAACACACCAAGGAAAGGGAGGAATCTCTAAGGTTGTCTCCTAAACAAACTGAGAGGGAGGCAATTTCTGCCTTGACTACCCTAAGCACACCTATCAATTCAAAAGGAAAGATATAGAGGCAGAATCCCCTTTATTTCAAAACAAGGAGGAGAACTAGGATCAAACAAGGGAAACCACAAACACCCACCAGGACTCCAATCCTAATTGAGGACTCACCAAAGAGCAAGGAAAGCTAGTTTCCCTAGAAATAAAAGGTGAAAAGGGCACATCAAAACAAGCTTCCCAAAAGTATCCCATCACCTATGTTGGGAGTCCTGTCACCAGGTCAGAATCAACAAAGCAAGACAAGGCACCTTTGACCCCATTTTAGAAAGGAAAAAGCCTTCTATAGGAAACTCAGACAATCCTACAAGAAACTTTGTTAGCACTACAGGAAACACAAAAAAAGTAGTGTTAGAAAATTATATATTACGAAGCAATGGAACGCATAAAATATTGCAGAAATATAAACACAGAGAACACATAAAACAAGAGAGACACAGATATACGTGGTTCACCCAGTTTGGGCTACGTCCACCCCGAACAGCCAGTCCTTCCTTTCTATTATCCAGCAAAATGAAGAGACACAACCTACAGCAAATCCGCTGTAATATCCTCTGTTTTCTCTCACAGTCTCAGCTCTTTGTTTCTCGCTCACACAGAATACACATCTATCACACAGCCTCAAATAAAATACCCTCATACAAAGAGAGGGGTTGCCTTCTAGGGCAAAAACCCCTAAACAAACATAAGTTCTACCGTCAGATCATTCGCCTAATGAATGAACCAGATTGACTAGAAATTACTATACTTTTACAAGGTAATTTTACATTTATTTTTGGCTTCGGGGGCGCTGCCCCCGAGCCCCCGCCGGGGGACCGCTGGCCCCCGGACCCCCCAGCCGGGGGGATGGGCCCCCCTGGACCCCCGCAGGGGGGAAAAGTCCCCCTCGCACCCCCCCGCGTGGAGGGGTGTACAAAACTTCCTGGGGTATACATCCGACTGAAACAAAAGACCTCTGAACAATCATGCTCCACACACAACAATCTCCCACTTGGAGAATGATTGTAGCAACTCCACCGCTGCTTCATTTGCTGGACAATGACTCCTCTTTGGACCTGGCTGTTCCTCATCTTCATCGTCATCCTTGATGACCAATTGAAACTGAGCATGTTCCTAGTTTCTCCCTGGTTACAACTTTTGTTAGCATATCTGCAGGATTCTGCCTAGTGTGTATCTTTTCCAGCTTCAAATCTCCATCTTCCAACACTGATCGTATGAAATGGTACTTGAGCTGTATGTGTTTAGTCCTGGAATGAAATGCTGAGTTCTTTGCAAGATGAATGGCACTTTGGCTATCACTGTATAACGTGCCCATATCATGCTCCTTACCCAATTCACCCATAAACCTTTGTAACCAAATCATTTCTTTACTAGCCTCTGTAGCAGCAACATACTCTGCTTCTGTTGTTGAAAGTGCAACAACACTTTGGATTTTTGAAACCCAACTGACAGCTGTTCCTCCAACAGTAAATACATATCCTGTAGTGCTCCTCCTGTTATCTCTGTCACTTGCCATATCTGCATCAACATATCCTTGTAGGCAGATGTTTGAACCACCAAAGCATAATGCTTGATTTGTGGTACCTTTCAAATATCTGAGAATCCATTTCACTGCCATCCAATGTTCCTTTCCTGGATTGTTCATGTACCTGCTTACAACTCCCACTGCATATGCAATATCAGGCCTTGTGCAGACCATTGCATACATTAAGCTTCCAACTGCTGATGCATATGGAACTTTAGACATATAATACATATCTTCTTGGGTCTTTGGGCACATTTCCTTGCTAAGTTTGAAATGGCTAGCAAAAGGTGTACTAACTGGTTTTGCATTTTGCATATTAAATCTTTTCAACACCTTTTGTATGTACTCATTCTGAGACAATGTTAATTTGCGATTTTTCCTGTCTCTAGTTATTCTCATACCAAGGATTTGTTTTGTAGCTCCCAAATCCTTCATTGCAAATGAATTTGCCAATTTTCTTTTGAGTACATTTATTTCCTGCATGTTAGATCCTGCAACAAGCATGTCATCCACATACAATAACAATATAATATAGCTGCCATCATTTTGCTTTTTCAGATAAACACAATGATCAGAGTGACATCTAGTATAACCTTGTTCAGACATAAACTTGTCAAATTTTAGATACCACTGCCTTGGAGCCTGTTTTAAGCCATACAAGCTCTTCTTCAACCTGCACACTAGTTTCTCCTTCCCTTTCACCTCATATCCTTGTGGCTGCTGCATATATATCTCTTCCTCCAAATCCCCATGGAGAAAGGTTGTCTTTACATCTAACTGCTCAAGATGCAAATCTTCAGCTGCTACAAGACTTAAAATAGTTCTGATTGAAGTCATTTTAACAACAGGAGAAAATATTTCATCAAAATCAATACCTTTCTTCTGTGCAAACCCCTTCACCACAAGTCTAGCTTTATACCTCTGTTTTCCTCCATCTTCTTCCTTCAGCCTGTAAACCCATTTATTCTGCAATGCTGTTTTACCTGCAGGCAACCTGACTAAGTCCCAAGTCTGGTTATGTGCTAAGGAGTCCATCTCTTCTTTCATGGCTTGCTCCCACTTCTTCCTGGTTTCTACCTGCACTGCTTCTTCATAACATTCGGGTTCACCAGAATCAGTCAATAATAAATAATATAATGAAGGAGAGTAACGTTCAGGGGGTCTACTTATCCTGGTAGATCTTCTAACACCACTTTCGGGTGTTTGGGGTGCCTGTTGCTGTTGTGGTGGTTGCTGTTGTTGTGGTTGTTGATTATTATTATTTTCAGGCACCTTTACTTTTTCAGTGATTTCGTCAAGAACTGCGTATTCCTTGTTTTCTTTTTCTTGCTTCTTTTCCTGCAACTGATTCTTATACAAGACCTTTTCATTGAATATTACATCTTTGCTCCTAATGATTTTGTGATTTTCATAATCATATAAGCGATAACCAAAATCATTAACACCATATCCAATAAAGGTACATTTCTTTGACTTTGCCTCAAGCTTTGTTCTATTTTCTTTATCAATATGGACAAAGGCCTCACAACCAAAAGGCTTTAAAAAAGAGTAGTTTACCTTTTTACCTGTCCATGCTTCCTCCGGAACACCACCATCCAAGGAACTTGAAGGCCCTCTGTTTATTAGATAAACAGTAGTATCTACAGCATCTGCCCAAAACTGTAAAGGCAATCTTGCATGCAATCTCATGCACCTTGCACGCTCCATGATTGTTCTGTTCATCCTTTCTGACACACCATTTTCTTGTGGTGTTCTTGGAACTGTCTTCTCTCTACGAATTCCATGCTCTGAACAGTACCTATCAAACTCTTTGCTGCAATATTCACGTCCATTGTCTGATCTAAGACACTTCAATTTCTTTCCTGTCTCAATCTCAACCAAAGCTTTCCATTTCTTGAAAGTATCAAATACATCAGATTTATTCTTGATACAATAAATCCAAGTTTTTCTAGTTGCATCATCAATAAAAGTAACATAATAACGAGAGCCACCGAGAGGTGATACCTGAGCAGGTCCCCATACGTCTGTATGCACAAGCTCTAATTTTTCGTTCTTCTTTTCTTTCCCAACTCTGAGAAATCTGACTCTCTTCTGTTTTCCATAAATGCAGTTCTCACAGAAGTCCAAATCAACATTCTTCAAACCCGGCAACAAATTCCTTGAGTGAAGAATCTTCATCCCCTTTTCACTCATGTGTCCGAGCCTATGATGCCATAATGCTGCATCTGCTCCTTTGGAAGTTAAAGCATTAACAGAGTTAGAAACACCATTGCATAAATACAATGTACCAACCTTTTCGCCTTTTGCTATTACCAGGGCTCCTTTAGTGACCTTCCAAGCTTTATCTGTGAAAGTTGTCACACAACCTTCACCGCCTAACTGCCCTATTGAAATCAGATTTTTATTTAGATCTGGAACATGCCTTACCTCCTTTAATAGCCATTGGTTTCCATTCTACTGTTTTACAAGAACCTTACCCATTCCAACGATTTTACAGGGTTTATCATCACCTAGACGAACTTGTCCAAAATCTCCTTGAACATAGTCATGAAAGTATTTCTTATCAGGTGTGGCATGGAATGAAGCCCCTGAATCTACCACCCACGAATCAGTAATATTTTCAAAAGAAAGAATCAAAGCATCTTGTAACACCTCACCTGTCACATTTGCTTCATGATTGTTTTCTTGCTGTGCATCTCCTTCTTTTCCCTTCCGAGATCTACAGTCTTTCTTTAGGTGTCCTTTCTTTCCACATTTCCAGCACACTATCCCCAATCTGGACTTGGATCTGCCTTTCCTTGATTTACTGCGATATCCTGAGCTCTTTCCTCTTTCCATTTTTCTTCCTCTAGACTCTGCACTCAAAGCATTTCCCGATGTCTCACCGGAACTTTTCTGTCGCATTTCCTCGCTAAGGATAGCACCGACAACATCATCAAACTTTAAAGTACTAGATCCAGAAACGGAGTTACTAATGGCCATTACCAAACCATTCCAACTTTCTGGTAATGAGCACAAGAATAACAGAGCTCTAACTTCATCATCAAAGTTTACCCCTACAGAACTTAATTGACTTGTAACTGTATTAAAATCATTTAAATGGTTTGCAACAGATCCACCTTCCGACATATTCATATTAAATAACCGTTTCATAAGAAATACCTTGTTTGAGGCCGAGGGTTTTTCATATAGTTTCGACAACGTCTTCATCAAACCCTTTGTCGTGGTTTCCTTCGAAATGTTGAAGGCGACTGACGCAGCAAGGTACAACCGTATTGTTCCGAGTGCCTTTCTATCGAGAAGGTTCCATTCTTCGTCTTTCATACCCGTCGGCATCTTTGTTTTTCCGCCCAATGGTAGGTATAGATCTTTCTGATACAGATAATCTTCCATCTGCATCTTCCACAGCGAGAAGTTTTGGCCGTTAAATTTCTCGACCCTAAACTTACCATCTTCTGCCATTGCTCCCACTCGAACCAGGAACCCTTCTTTCCTGCGAGTTTATTAGCCAAATATACCTTCGGCTCTGATACCAGTTGTTAGAAAATTATATATTACGAAGCAATGGAACGCATAAAATATTGCAGAAATATAAACACAGAGAACACATAAAAGAAGAGAGACACAGATATACGTGGTTCACCCAGTTTGGGCTACGTCCACCCCGAACAGCCAGTCCTTCCTTTTTATTATCCAGCAAAATGAAGAGGCACAACCTACAGCAAATCCACTGTAATATCCTCTGTTTTCTCTCACAGTCTCAGCTCTCTGTTTCTCGCTCACACAGAATACACATCTATCACACAGCCTCAAATACAATACCCTAATACAAAGAGAGGGGTTGCCTTCTAGGGCAAAAAACCCTAAACAAACATAAGTTCTACCGTCAGATCATCCGCCTAATGAATGACCCAGATTGACTAGAAATTACTATACTTTTACAAGGAAATTTTACATTTATTTTTGGCTTCGGGGGCACTGCCCCCGAGCCCCCGCCGGGGGATCGCTGGCCCCCGGACCCCCCAGTCAGGGGGGATGGGCCCCCCCGAACCCCCGCGGGGGGGACAAGTCCCCCCCGCACCCCCTCGCGTGGAGGGGTGTACAAAACTTCCTGGGGTATACATCTGGCTGAAACAAAGACCTCTGAACAATCATGCTCCACACACAACAAGTAGCAGGAAGGACAACAAGGACAGAGGAAAGGCAAGGAAGTAGCAACACAAGTGCAGGAGGAGGAATATTCTCCAAATACATCTAAGGGATAATCCCAAGAGATGCAGGAACCTAGCCCACAACCCAATCTGAGCTCTTATTATAGATTCATTGAAGGAGGCAGAGTAATACCACATAAATTTTCCATCCCTTTCTTCTTTAAGATTGAGAAGGAGAGAGGAAGGACACATCATTGGATGCAAATTGCCAAATCAAAGAAGGTAGAGGATGTGGGCCATATGGAAGAGAAGGTACTAGAGATGGGCAAAGAGTTATGTATGATAAGATACAAGGACCAAATTATAAGATCTCAACTAGAAGCAAAAAACACATGGCTAAGGAGGAAGTTACAGGAAAAAGAGAGCCAATTGTCCACCATGGTAAGCTTCTCCATGGAGGCACTCTAGTGCAAGATGCCACCAAAATCACATTCCTCGTACCTCAAAGATCAATGGCTACAATTTCATATAAAGACACTAGCACAATGGGGGACTATGCCTTTCCAAGACTATAGGTAGTTCATTGAACTATGTGACAAAAGTGCCCTAGAGGATAAGGCTAAGATATTTTAATTCTACTTACACAACATGGCCTTAACAGACTTGAATGTGTGGGACCACAATGCAAATTTGAGGGACTTACAACTAATGGCCCTTGCATCATGGATGAAGCATGAGGAGGCTAGGGCTAAGGACATGAAGAGGGTGTTGGAAAGAGAAGAAAAAAATACCCTTTACATCAGAGTAGAACAAATATATTCTATGGTTGTCATTAGCACCCACAACATCATCGCCAATGATCCCCAACTTGTACCAAGATACCTAGCTACACAAGAGAAAGCAATCACACATTTTGAGAACACCTTGAGACTGCTAGGGGATGAAAGCCAATAATCATGCCAAAGGAGATGGGGTACCCTACCATAAAACCTAAGGATCAAGGAGTATCATTCCCTTGAAAGGATGAGAGATGCACTAGAAAGGACCCCACTGTATAAGAATGCATTGTAGAGACTCAAAATCAATTGGATTGGTTTGAAACTCAGTCCACCTTTGTTATTGGGTATGCTAGAAAGTAGAAAGGAGGAAGAGGAAAGAAAGTAGTGGGAGGAAATAGAAAAGCATGTAGGGTTTTATCCACAAGAGGAAACTCCATCAACAGAGGTTTGGGATGTCAGAGAGGCCACAAGAGCTATGAAAGACATGGACATAGACTAAGTTGCTCAGAGGATGAGAAACACTTTCAGTAGGGGGGTGATGATGAGGCTCATCAATAGGTAAATTATATGGGCCTTAATGCCACTCTCCAGCTTATTAAAATAAACTTTTCTCACATTTCTTTACATATTTTATTATATTTTTCTTAGTGATAAGGGTAAAGGTGAGATGTTATGTCATGTGACCTAATATTCATTTATTGCAGGATTTGGAGCAATGTTTGGCTAATTTAATTGCAGGAACTCAAATAAGATAAGCAAGAGGGATTTTAGGAGATTGGGTCTCTCTCATTAACTCCTCAGTCACTTGAAGATTCCTCCACCATATCTCATTAGCTCGGAGTTACAAGCAGCCAAGCCCACCGAGTTCATTGGCAGCCAAGCTAATGACAGTTGAAGACAAGTTAATCTTGAGTTTTGGAGCCAAGCCTCCCTAATTTTAAGGAATTTTTTGGTAGCTTGAGTTGTATAAATAAGAGGGCCTAGGGCCTCATTAAGCTTCGACTTTTTGTTGTAGCCAAGAGACAATTTCGAGCTTAAGATATTGTGACTTTTATTCTAATGTTATTTTTGACATTTTGGTGATAATGAAAAGGGTTTCTTTGATCTAGAACTGAGTTGATTCAGAGGGCTAACGCTCTTGGGTTAGGGCCCAACCCTAGCAGTAGAGGTTCCTCTTATTTTTGTACATGTATCCTTAGATTAGAATCATAGATTAGCTGCTAAAATTATTTATGTTTTGTTTAATTTGCAAGTCGTTGAATGATTGGTTAGTTTTGCTTCCATTAGTTGGAGAAATAGAGCAGTGTTACAATAGGGAAAAAAAAAAGACTTTAGAAAATCTTGTGACAGTGACATCATCCTCATCTCCCTCATGGGATCATGGTTTGAGGGCCCCACTCTCACAGCCCCAAAAACAGAGTTATCTTTTGGTTATTACATAGCTTAGGGCTTCTTGTTGAGTAGGTCATTATTTGTGATTTCTTAGAAGCACTTGCAATTGTCATTTTGGTTTCTTAAATTTGATGTATACTAGAAAGCATTCCATTCCATAGATTTGATCCACTAGCCATCAATAAATCAGTTTCTCATATTCAACCCATCTTTTCCACATTTACATCAAGTTTTGCATAAATGAAGAAATGACTATGTTTTGTTGCAGGAGTTGTTGATCTACATGGAGAAATCATTCCACCAGCCTCATCTAAGTCTTATCGACATCTCATCAAACCCTACCAACCATCAATTCAGATTTCTGTTTGTAGCCACCGTGCAATACAACCACCTTGAGCAAATATGACCATCTTAAAGAGTTGGGCTAATCCTTGGGTAGTGTGCACCTTCCCCATACCTTATTCCACCATCATACACCTTCCCAACACTTCCTTTCACCTTCCCTACCTTCCTATAGCTTTCAGCTAAGTTTCATGTAGTAAACCAAGACATTGTGTAGTGACTACAGGAAATCCTATAACAACTACAGGAAACTCTCTAGCAGCATGTTTTAGACTGTTTTGGGTAGAAATAATGATCAGAGCCTAGGGTAGGCCTTCAACTTGACCTCCATAGTCCTCAATCCCATTTTTGACCAATTTTCCCATACCTTTTTCCCCTGCAAAAGATTAGCTTGATTAGTTTAACGTTTACATTTCTAAATTGAAAAACCAAAAAACTATTTTCTGCAATATTTAGCTAATGCATGCATACATTAGTCTTAACAATATTACGATCATTTCATGCCTACTTAGTCTAGATAACTAGATGATAGAATGCAAGGTTAAATTAGGTCTCTTTTGCAAGTAATGTGTTTTATTTCCTAGCTAGGTGATTTCATGTCATTTTGATAGCACTTTCTTTTCATCACTTTCATTTCCTTAACATAGGCAAGCATTTACTTTTTGCATTAAGGATAGATTTACATTCAATGTCAGTGGTCAACCTCCTTCTAGTCAACAAAATACTAGTTTGAAAAACCCTGGTGGTCTATCACCCCAGTTGAGTAGTTACAAGAGTAGATTGTTGCATCTGTTGGCATATAACACTGTCACCTCCAAGTTTGTACAAACCCCAAGTTGATAAAGTAAAGTTGGTCACCCTAGGAGTTGCAACATTCTTCCTGCAACACTGGGGCTCATCAGTCGGGCCTAGTCTTGGAGTTAGTTTTTGGTTTATTAGTCTTGTCATCATGTGTTTAATGGATTCCAGATGTTACATCAAATTTAGGGTAGTGGCCGAAATTCTGGGCTTGAAAAGAGCCTTAAATCCCGCGGACTCTGACACAAGTCTGTTGGAAATATTCCCTAGACGTAGGCATGTAGGCTTGTGGGAGCATCTAGAGGTCTCTAGACGCTGGCATGTCCATAACAGGGGAGCGTCGAGAGATTTAATAGCTTAAAAACTTAGTGGGACCCAAGGACATGATACCTGAGTGGTTGGGATGGCTCCTGGGAGTGTTGTTGCTGATGTGGAAGGCATGGTTGATGTTTTTCCATCGATTCCACTTCCTTAAGGTCACCTAGGAGGTTGAATCATATCATAGTAGCCTCTCGTCACATGTTTACCCCAATTGGCCGATTACTTGGGCAGATATGGGAGGAGGGTGTTACAGAGTGGTATCAGAGCATGGTTCACCCCTCGGACTGCATAGGTTATGTGTTGGTCATGCATTCATGTCAGTTTCATATGTGTTCCTTATGTTTGTGGTCCATGTGTGTGTTGCATTTACATGGTGTTGATCATGGTTGTAGTGATGTTACCATGTGAACGTTGAGGGCATTGTTGTGGGATGTGACGTCATGAGTGTATGGTTGTCTATGCATTTGTTATGCATGTACGGTAGGTTGGACATGCATTGGGATGTCATTGTATGCAATTAGGTCATCATGATGCTTTTGGTTATTATTATGCTGATGTGTTGGATGAGATAGAGTAGGAGATGCAAGTCATTAAAGTGAAGTTGCAGCATTGGACCTCGAGGAAAGAGCATGTCGTCATACATGTTTGTATGTTGGGCATGCAAGTATGTAGGTTAAGGATTGTTATATGCATTGTGGTTATGTGTGTGCTTTTCATTCTATGGATGTTATGGTTATATACATAATAGATGCTAGTTGATTAGTGTAGTCATATGCACATGTGTTAGATAGTCATGAGTGGTAGTAACTTGTGCTTATATGCAATGCTCTTGTTGTTTTATGTTAGATAACTTGATGATTATGTTATATGTTGTTGATGAGTATGTTATAGGTTAATTTGTTGTTTTTATATGATAGTTAGCTTGATTATTAGGTTATATGTTGTTGATGAGCATGATATATAACTTGTTGTTGTTATATGGTAGTAACTTGATGATTAGGGTTATTACATTAATATCTTGATGTTATATGTATCATGCTAAATTGGATTGTCCTATACAGATGGTTAGGGTTATGAAATTCAAGTATGAGTTGACTTATTTGTGACATTGTGTTGTACTAATCTAGAATGATCGTACATATGTAATTTCTATGCATGAATGACAAATGTTTATGAGTTTATGATGTGAACATGTTAGCCAGTGACTATTTTGGATATCATGACCTTATTTATTTTTGAGTTGATATGTTGTGAAGTTATATCATGCTAATATGGATTGATTGTGTAGACAATATAGCCTCCATTGAGATACATTAAGGTATGAGCTTGCTTATGCCATCTACTTTGTGCTTGAATGTTTGATTATGTCGTTTTGTTGGTGTTTGCGTGTTGGTGTCTATCATGTCGCATATTTGTTGTCTGAATGTTTGATTACTTTCATGATATGAGTATGTGTCTGTAAGATTGTTTGAATGAATGATGTTGTTTTAAGATGATTGTACTAACACATATGTGTTGAGATAGTTGACATGTACTTGAGTGTAATAGGTGAAAGTTGTATTATTTCTAATGACTATGAATTATGACATGATTGCTAGTCTTGGTAAATGTTGATTTCAAATTAATAGATATCATTGTATTGATATTTGGAACATGTGTTTGACATGTGTAAATAGTGCAGGAAACATGCCTGGTATTATCATGACAAGGTAACAGTTGATGCGTTTATATAACTAACAGTTGGGTGATGTGACAGTGCATAGTAACACTCAATTGCAACAAGGAAAAATTCAAAGAAAGGAAATTGCAATAATTCTTTTTCTTATGTTTAGAAACCCTAATTCCTGTTAGGATATTCCGACACATAGGAAATAGTTAAGAATAACTTGGTATACTGTAGAGTTAGGTAAACTGTGTTTCTTTATTATGTACATTTGTAACTTACAATCTGATGGTCACGATATGTTCTAGACATGAAGTGATCCGACAGTTCATTCTCTCCTTGGTATTACCGACACTTGATCCGTGGCTTAACACCCGATTGGTCCATGATCTCTATTTAAAGAGCATGGAGAGTCATTTGTAGGGTGACCATTCATGATTGAAGCTTATGTAAATTTTCATTCTTTTATTAATAAATTTCCTGAAGTGGTCGCGTTAGCTCAGGCCATGGACTGTTTCCCTCTTTGAGGGTTTTTAACCATGCCAAGAATACTGGTGTATTGATCTGTGATCTATTTGTGAGCAACGTCCTTTGGTGTTCTGTCTAAGGAAATTACCCTGTAAATTCCTACATGGTATCAGAGCTATTTGAGGGTTGCATCTGTTGGTGATCCAAATCGGAAGCCGCTACAACTGCATCTGACTGTTGTTTCCTAGATCTACTGTTTCTGACCTCTTTCGGGCCGAGAGCGCTGCTCTATTGTGTTAGGAGCATCTATTCCAGTGAAGAAACCCTTTCGTTTCACACGAAAAGGTTTCTGATAGCTCTAGCTACGCCATTTTTAAGATCTAGAGGCATACAATCTTTATTTGCAGTTTTAGTTATTCATCTCTCTGTTTATTTTGGTTTATTTAGATCTCTGTTTTTTATTACCAGATCTATACCTTTCATTTCTGCGTAAGATCTTTGCCCCACGACTCTATGCGATCTAGGCAAATCATAAACAGAAAGGAAGAATTTTTCTCATGCGTATTCTCTTTTCTGCCGTGCCATAGTGTGATCCCGGAAAATCAGAAACATTGAGGAAAATATTTAGTTTCCGATGAAAGCTAACTTCTTACCGTAAGGTTTGTTTTTGTTTTGCATGTTCATGTTGGGTTGTGTGTTTTTTTGTTTTGTAGGCAAAAAGAGTTTTTTCAAGTAAGAATGCACGCCAAAGCTTCAGTGACCAAAAAAAAAAAACCCTTCTTCTTTTCCAAAAATTACTAACCTTTTAAACTAGCTCACTTGGTCCAAAGTTGCTTTACGAGAATAGAGGTCTTGGGTTCAAGTCTTTCTTTTTGTTGAGTTACTTTTTCAAAAAGCACATGTAACTTATGTTTTAAAGTTACTTTATGTAAAAGTGTTCTCACCCATTATAAAAAGTGAGTCACTTATAATTCTAAAGCCTCTTTATCTTTTATTTTAGTTACAATTTAGTGAGTAGCTCATAAAGTACCATTGTAAAAGTGACTTTCACTTGTTTAGAAAAGTGAGACACATAAAATATTTTTTTAAGTGATCTAATTGGATTAAGTTTGGGGGGGAGGAGGGGTGAGGGGTTTTAAATATAACATTATCATTCACTTCTGCACATTCACGCACTTCATCGGCATCTTCAACTTCTCTTCAAAAAGCCATAACTTCTTCATCCGGAAGTCATTTTTAGAGCCGTTTTTTCTTATCGACCTAATTTTTCGAGATCTTTCCATTAGAACACTTAGTTTCAAAATATACATCTTCAGTTTCTATTAAAATGGAAAGTCCATGCCAAGTTATTCTTAATAGCACCAACTACTTCCAATGGTTGTCCTACATTGTGGATTTACTTAGAAGCAAAGGTCTTTACAGAATAGCCTCAGGCCAAGAAACTAAACCTAAAGATGAAGATAAGGCAGCCAAATGGGAAAATAGGCAAGATCAAGCATGTGGGTTGATAGGGATGTCTATTTCTCCAGACTTTAGATTCCATATCGCAGAACTTGATACCTCTAATGAAGCAATGAAACAACTCACTAAAGTTTTTGGAATTAAAAATTAAATTAGAGCCCATCAACTCGAAAATGAGTTGCTTACGTTGGACCCAAATAATTTTTCTTCCATTGAAGATTTTTTTTCCAAGTTCAAGACCCTTAGACTTCTCTTGGAAGGTTTTAAGGTTAAGAAAGAAGATGTTAGCCTTATCTATTCCATTCTTGATAAGTTGGGACTAGCCTACTCTGTGTTTGTTTCCACCTTCCATTCTACTAGAGAAGCATTTATTTCTCAATAACAAGACTACAAGTCCCCCTCTTTTGATGCCTTTTGTGATTCTTTAATAAGAGAACAAGAAAAACTCTTACATCTTAGTCTTCTTAATCTTGGAAACTCTTATAAGAAAGCCTTAGCCGCCTAGCAACAACCAAATTCAAAGAATCCTAAAAAGAAATATCCTAAAAAGAATGGTCCTAAGCAATTTCAGTCTTAGAATGAAAAATCAATTCAACAAAATGATGAGGAAAATAAAAGCAATGGGAAGAAGATGGATAGACATTGAAACTTTTGTAATTGAGATGGCCACTTAGAATCCAAATGCTTTAAGAAGATGGAAGCCTTGGAAGCAGCAATGAAGAAGCATAACATCCATTTGGAGCACTCTTCAACTTCAACTTCATCTTCAGTAATAACACTTTCTGCATGTGTTTGTCAAGCATCTCGATCTGGTTATGCACTAAATCTATCTTCTTCCTCTCATTTTCATTAGTGGCTCATTGATTCTGGAGCTTCTTATCACATGGCCAAAAACAAACCCATGTTTTCTTCTTTAAATGATTGCAACACCAAAAATATATATATGTTGGTGATGATAGATCTCTTAGTGTTGTAGGGATTGGAATTGTTCATCTAGACAATGGTTAATTTAATGATGTATTATGTGTTCCAACCTTATCCCGCAACCTTCTATCTGTATATCAGATAACTCATTCAGGTGAAGGTAAAACCGTTGAATTTTCAACTAATGATGTTGTAATTAACGACCTAAGAGATCCTAAACAGATTTTAGCTACTGGCATTGCTAATGATTCTACATGGTTGTATAAGTTTAACAACTTTGGGTCATCAACTCTTCCCTCGGTATTTGTTTCTCATAATGATGAAGTGAGCAAATTTTGCATGAGTGATTTGGTCACTTAAACTATCGCTTCCTTCAAAATCTATGTAAAGAAAATATGGTGAAAGGTCTTCCTATGGTATCTTGTAGAGATGGTGTTTGTTCCAGATGTGTACTCACAAAACATCATTGGGATAGTTTTGAAAAATGTGCCTCTTGGCACGCCTCTGCCCCTTTACAGCTTGTGCATAGTGATTTATGTGGTCCACTTCCAGTTGTTACATTCTCTGGCTACAAGTATTTCTTAACTTTCATTGATGATTTCTCTAGACGCGCTTGGGTATACTTCTTAAAAATCAAGAGTGAAGTATTTAACATGTTCTTGGCCTTTAAGGCCTTTGTTGAGAAATAATATGGACATCAAATTCTTAAGCTAAGATTTGACAATGGCAGAGAATATGTTAACAACAAATTCATCAACTTTTGCACTAAGCATGGAATTCAAATGCAACATACTGTTCCATATACTCCACAACAAAATGGTGTAGCTGAAAGGAAGAATCGCACCTTAAAGGAAATGGCTAATTGTATGTGCCAATCTAAAGGACTTAGTCTTAATTTTTTGGGTAGAAGCAATTAACTGTGCAAATTACATAGTAAATCACACTCCTACTAAGGTTTTAAATAGTATCACTCTAGAAGAAGCATGGAGCTCAATTAAACCAGATGTAAGTCACTTTCATGTTTTTGTAAGTGAAGCATGGGCCCATATTCCAGATGAGAAACATAAAGATTTCGAACCTAAGAGTGAAAAATGTAATTTTTTTGGATATTCTGAAGATGTAAAAGGATATATACTTATTCCACTTAAGTCCAAAAATGTTATCATTAGAAGAGATGTAAATTTTTCTGAAAATATATCGACCTACGAGCCTAGTTTGGTGAATGTGCCATCTCTCTCTTTCCCTTCTACTTTTTAAAATATTTCTTCTTCAGATGATGACAGCGAGGATGGCAATCCTCCCCCACCTTCTCAGGATCCTCCTTCATCTCCTCAGCTTCCAAAATGGGTCCGTGCTACTTAGGATGCAGCAGGTGCTCTTGCAGGTGATCCTATAGATCAACGACGTACACGTTCTCAGTTCGATAGAAACTCTTCTTTACTAGCTCAAGCTTCAGCGAATTATGATCCTGACACCTTTGTAGAAGCTTCAGGCCATCTAGATGGGGACACATCTATGAATGAAGAATATTGTTCATTATTGGCAAATGATACATGGGATCTTGTTCCTCTTCCAAAGGGACGAAAACTTGTTAGATGCAAATGGGTTTAGAGAACCAAGTATGGACCAGATGGAAAAGTAACATAAAGCTCGTCTTGTTGCTAAGGGTTTTTCACAAGTTGAAGGCATTGACTAAACTGAAACCTTCTCCCTTGTTTCCAAAATGAACTCTATCTGCCTTGTTCTTTCCCTTGCTGCCTCTTTCAAATGGGAAGTCCATCAGATGGATGTTAAATCTTCCTTTTTGCATGGGGACTTGCATGAAGAAACCTATATGGAACAACCTCCAGGCTTTATACAACCAGACTCCAACCTTGTATGTCGGCTTAAGAAATCCATTTATGGTCTCAAGCAAGTCCCTTGGGCTTGGTATGCCAAAATGGATAGTTTTCTTTTAGATATTGGATTTTCTAGGTGTCATTTTAACAATACTATCTACACCAAGAAAGTGGGTAAGTCTCTTACCATTCTTGTTCTTTATGTTGATGATCTTATCCTTACTGGTAGTGATCCCAACCTTATAAACCATGTGAATTATAGCCTTAAAAGGCAGTTTGAAATGACAAACTTAGGACACTTGCATTATTTTCTTGGTCTTCAAGTCTTGCAATCCAAGGAAGGTATTTCCCTTTCCTAGTCCAAGTATGCCTATGATATTATACGCCACTTTCACATAGAAGACTGTAAGCCAGCCCCTTCTACCTTTCAGTCTGGAGTCACACTTTCAGTCACTTGTACTTCCCCTAAAGTTGATGCTACCTTATACCGTCAGCTTGTAGGAAAACTTTTGTATCTGACCCATACCCATCCTGAACTTTCCTTTGTTGTTGGCCTTATTGCTTGGTTTATGCAAAACCCACATGAAAGTCATTGGAAAGCAACTAAAAGAATACTTCATTATGTTCGAGGTATAATTCAGTTTTGGATTCATTACAGTGCAAAAGCATCTCCTCTATTGGTTGGTTTCACTGATTCCGATTGGGCTGGTGACCCTGATGATCGGAAGTCTACTGCAGGTTATGTCTTCACTCTTGGTTCTAGACCTATTACATGGGCTTGCAAGAAACAAAGTGTCATTTCTCTTTCTTCAGCAGAAGAAGAGTATCGTGGCGCTGTAGAAGCTAGTAAGGAAGCCTTGTGGCTTCGTTAGATCCTGTCATAGTTTGGCTTTCAGCAGCAACATCCGACTACACTTTGGTGTGATAATCAAATTGCCATTCAACTATGAAAAGATCCAATCCAACATCAGCGCAACAAACACATTGAACTACACATGCACTTCATCAGAAATCTAATTCATGACCATGTTCTTGAAGTGCAATATTTTTCAACCGATGATCAAGTTGCAGACATCTTTACAAAGGCTCTCACAGAGGCGAAGTTTACTAAACTTCGATTTATGGTTGGAGTTCAGGAAGTTGTCACTAAGGGGAGATGGGCTCTAATGCCTCCTTCCTTCTCCTATTGTGTCATATTTGTACATCCTTCAATCCTATCACAAGTTGTTCTTAAGGGGGGATGTTAGGATATTCCGACACATAGGAAATAGTTAAGTATAGCTTGGTCTAGTGTAGAGTTACGTAAAGTGTGTTTCTTTACTATGTATATTTGTAAATTACAATCTGACGGTCACGATATGTTCTAGACATGAAGTGATCCAACAGTTCATTCTCTCCTCGGTATTACTGACACTTGATCTGTGGCTTAACACCCGATTGGTCCATGATCTCTATTTAAAGAGCATGGAGGGTCATTTGTAGGGTAACCGTTCATGAGAGAAGATTATGTAAATTTTCATTCTTTTATTAATAAATTACCTGAAGTGGCTGCATTGGCTCAGGCCATGGACTGTTTCCCTCTTTGAGGGTTTTAACCACGTCAAGAATACTAGTGTATTGATCTGTGATTTGTTTGTGAGCGGCATCCTTTGGTGTTCTGTCTGAGAAACTTACCTTGTAAATTCCTACAATTCCAAACAAATGAATGCTTTACATACAGGAAGTTTTCTTAACGTTAATATTGTATGACATTATGTGGATATGTGCTAGATTCATGAATTTGTATTTGACAGGTATATTAGCTAGTCTCTAGTTACAGGTGAATCTATCAAGGGAATTAGAGTCCCTTGAGAGATAGTGTGGATTTGTTCATTTGCAAGCAACGTGCTTGGCACAACAAGGTAAGGTAACGAGTGTATTGTTATGTTTATTTAATCATTGGTAGTTATCTATTGATGGAAGTATGATGCGAGGGATTGCATGGAAAAGAAATTTCCATGGAATGTTGAAGAAGGCTCAGGTTGAGATTTCCCTTGGAAGCAATGGGAACCATGGGGATTGAGTCATGGTGTTTGCTGTTAGTCTTGTTCTTTTGGTGATTTGTTGTGCTAGATTGTGGTTGTGTTTGCGTCTTGTGCATGGACATGCCACTTTGGTTGTGATTTCGTATTGTTGCTGGTTTTCCATGGTTTTCTTCTTGTTTGTTTCTTGTCTTAGTCTTGGGAATTGGTTGGGAAAGGGGAAAGTTAATGTAGCCAAGGGAGAGATGAATGAAACCCAACAGGTAATGTAAGGCTTGGATGAATCTCAGTGCATGTATAAGGGAAGCTGAAGGTAATCGTATAACAATTAGTTGGATTGGTTGGGTCCATTGGTGTAAATGGATGATGGCAGGACAATCATGAGAAAAGTAATCGGTAAGGGTAAATTAGATATCATTTTTGGGATTCAACTGCGTTAAGTAAGTCATTCAAACGTATGACCATTTCCATGAGAGGTAGTCGTAACTGACTAATTTCTCATGATTTTTGAATAGTTCACTTAGTTGAAGGGTAAATTAAATAGATTTGAGGCATCAGATGCCTTAAGATACATTTGGAATTGTTTTTTTCGATGTTGTACATGCGTTGCACAGATAAAGGAAGTTCTATTAACCTTGACCTTAAGATATCTAGTAATTATGTTGTGATCATGATTGCCTTGATGTATATATATGTATACATGTATGTATTTAGGTATGCCATCTTCAGATGAGATCATGATTGTTTTGTGCTAATGTTATATATATGTATCTATGCCATTGTCTAACAGGGTTATTCAGAATCGTTCTCGTGGAGGAATGATTACTTATGCAGGTGAATGGCATGAAGAGATTCAGTGGGAAGAGTAGCCTGACAGATCTCTGAGGTCAGTATCATGTGGATATGAATTGATATTATGTGATTATACTATGTCTATGTTTATGTTATGGACTGGATAATTATAAGATATACATCAACGAAATGAAAACAACATGATTCGCAGCATGCTAGGATAAACATGGATGGCGGAGAAACACTGGAAGTAAGGTTGCTTGGTAGAGACTGTGTGGTTTTGGATGTGTGGTACTACTGTTGTGCATATATTGTATATGTTGTACATGTTTCATCTGTGATGTTGTGCACATGTGTTGTTGTATATATATAGTTTGTGTACATGTTGTTATGCGATGTTTTGTGTAGGGTGGTACAAATAGTGTTGTGTGAATATTGCATATGTTTTGTTGGGCATAGATGGTGCTATGTACATGTTGGATATGTGACATTTTGTGCATATGGTGATGTGCAAATGTTGGATATGTAGTGTTGTGTATAGATGATGTTATGTACATGCTAGATATGCAGTTCTATGTACATGTAGTGTTGCGTGCATGTTGTACATGTGGTGCTATGTACATATGGTGTTGTGTGCATGATTTTACAAGTGGTGTTGTGAGCATGTGGGGCTGTGTACATGTTGTACATATGGTGTTGTGTGCAGGTGGTGCTGTGTACATGTCGTGCATATTGTACTGTGTACATGTGGTGTCATGTACATGTCATACATATGGTGATGTGTACATCTAGCGTTGTGTACACATTGTACAGGTGGTACAATGTACATGTGGCATTGTGTACATGTTGTACAAGTGGTATCGTGTACATGTGATGTTGTGTACACGTTATGCAGGTGGTGCTGCCTATAGGTGGTATTGTGTACAGGTTGTACATGCAGTATTATGTGCATGTCGTACATGTTGTGTTGTGTACATGCGGTATTATGTATGTTCATGGTGTAGTCATGGTATCATGACATGTGTATTCGTTGTTTTCATCTCTGTGTACATATATGTATTGTGTTGTAAATAGGGTATAGGTGTATGTATTGTGTTGTGTTGTACACTGGGTGTAGGTGTATGTGTGGTATTTCAGGTGTAGGTGCATGTATTGCATGGTGTTGTATGTCGTGTGTGGTTATATTTGTTTGATGTACACTATGTGTATGTGAACGTAGTTAAGGAGAAGGAACTGGGTGTTTTTTGGGTGTGGAAATCGATCCGGTGTGCATACGGAATAAGGACAAAGGTAGAAGCTAAAGATTGATTAAAGGATAATTATCAATATTTTATTTCAATTTTATTATGCATGTGATCTATGATTCTTCTTTATGATGGTTACATGTGATTCATGATTTTGATCTATGGGTTGTGTTTTGAGCTAACCTAATGTGATATGTTCATACATGATGATTTGTTCAAAGATTCCAATTTTACTTGTTGTGATAGGAAGCGAACAGAATTTCAAAGTGTACCTTGTTGACAGGCCACCAATGAGGTATGGCTTGAAGTTATTTTAATTTATTTTAAATCTAATGAAAGTTATGTGCTTGGTACAAGAAGCACAAAAATTCTCGGTTGGGTGGTTGAAATTGGCTCCAAGCATTAGTGGCAAAGAAGAAAGGAATTAGAACATGCAGTAATATGTTGGTAAAGTACTTCAGGAGTAGGGCCATTGTGGGACACTGGTACCCAATAGTGTCCACTGATTTCCATGAGCATGCTATGACCATTATGACGGTTTGAGGCAAGTATATGCCTTGGTTGTTTGAATTTTTGATGTGAGGAAGCCTTGCCAAGGGATGGCTCGCCCGGGATAGGGGATGTTTGGGAACTTGGAAAGTGAGTGACTTCACGGAAGGGGTGACCAGATTGCCTGAGGGACTGTGTAGAAAAGAAGCGAAGGTCGGGCATATTTTTTTTTGGTTATTAGCATTGCTAGACGAATCAAATGAACATTGGGAGTGCTCCCTGGAAAACTGATTCGGTAACTGTTTGCTGAGAGGAAAAGTGATGCAGGATTATAGTGTTGGACATTGGATGTAGATTTGGCTGTGGCAATGGATTCTGCACTTCTTGGGAAAGAGGTGAATTTTGGTATTACTTTGAGGGTGGAGGTGTGAGCCTCTGGATTCCCTTGTTGATTGATATGGGAATCATATCCTTTTATTTTTCTAGTTTAGAAAATATGCATATGTGTATCGGTATCGTTTTTATCTGGTCATGTTGTCATGATGTTTTGCTTTTGAGTAGGTCTTCCATTGTAAATACTGCAACGAGATAAGTTATAAAGCTCATTGGTAGTATGTTTTCTTTTCAGTGGTTTTGCTGAGGTCTTGGTGTGGTTTAACACTGAGGACAATGTTCCCCAAGGGGGGGGGGGTTCTATAACAACCTCGATGAAAATTCCATGTAATAAAATTTAATAAAGGCAAAATAAGACCACGGTTAAGGGACAATTATTCCAAGATGAATGTTGGGTAAATATATCCTAGTGGGCACCACTAGATGTGTTTATGGCTAAAGGAAAATTGCAAAGGAAATTGCAAAGGTATCAAAAAAAATAAGGGAAAAAGGTATTCTGGCACATTTATTTATGAAAATAAAAGAAATTAGGAGAAAAGGAAGGTGAGAGGTCACAGGTTGCATGAGACGAGGAAAATGAAGGAAAAGAATGGAAAATGAAAAAAATAGAGGCTTCATTGATAAAAAGGCTCTTGAGGATCAGTGGGCAGGGTTGGTCAACTAAGCTTGGTCAATTCAGTTTTGGAGCTCTCTCATTACTCTCTCTCTATCTCTCTCTCTCTCTCTCTCTCTTGGACACTTAGAGTTTTCTTTGAGCCCTCTAGCCTTGGATCAAGGAAGGAAAAGAGAGAAAAAGGAAAGGTTGGAAATCAAGGATCAAGCAAGGAAGAGCATGATCAAGCAACTTCAGCAACAATAATTGCAGGTAACATATTGTATGTGTGATTTCCTAGCTAGTTTTGACATGCATGGCTTTACATGTTGGTGTATGGTTCTCTTGTTTTCCGTGGCATGGTTTTGCTAGTTATGACAGTGGTTTTCAACCTAGACTTGCCTTTTTCAGGATTCCATGTTGTGTTAGGATGTCGATCTCGGTTTTGAGCTTTCGAATTACCATATGGATTTCGGAATCTAGGGCGGAGGTTGTCTCAAGGTTCATTCCCAAAGGCCTAAGAATCCCTTAACCAGTTTTGGCGGGATACATGATAAAGCCTTAGGGAGGTGTCTCAGTTTAGGGCCTAGTGATCCAGGATTATATTGTGGTAAAGATTGAGAGACAAGGAGATGAAAAATTCCTCAAGGATAGTGATGGATTCCGGATGGAATTCCAAGTTTGGTTTGGTTTTGTGATCGGAGCACCAGTTTTTGTGTGATCACGGTATAGTGAGAGTGGAGGTGGTTTAACCTCTGAATTCCTTTGGTTGTTTTTGGGATGTTTTTCCATAAGATCCCACATTCATGCTTGGAATATGGCACAGGGGTGACTGGCTGAAAGAAAGATTTGGTTAAGCCATGTCTACGGTCAGGTGGTACGTGAAAGTCCCAAACTTGGTCAGATTTTCCTATGTTTAATAAAAGATAAGTTATCTTGCTTTTGTACTTCTTTATATGTGGATTTAATGGTTTTTATCTCACTGTTATTTCCATGGTTTTATCTTAGATATAAGCATGGTTAATTGACTGGTTCATGTGATGGTTATTTCATGTATTTAGTTGTAATTGTTAAAATGATGGATGCAAGACCTAATTGATGTAATAATAGTTCAAGGGAGAAGGTGGTGGTCCTTCTTTTCATGTCTCATAAGAGCTTTCAATCATTCATGCTCTGTCTTGTATCCTAGACTTGTAGATTGTATTGATGCCAAGTGTTTGACAGAATGTCAGTCCCAGTTGGGGATGGTCGAGCCTAGTCCTAGAGTTAGTTTTTGGTTTATTAGTCTTGTCATCATATGTTTAATGGATTTCAGAAGTTACAACAAGTTCTGGGCAGTGGCAGGAATTCTGGGCTTGAAAAGTGCCTTAAATCTCATGGACTCTAGCACAGGTCTGCTGGAAATAGTCCCTGGACACAGGGATGTAGACTTGTGGGAGAGTCCAGAGCTCTTTGGACGCTGGCATAACCATATCATGGGAACGTCCAAAGGTTTAATAGCTTAAAACATGAGTGGGACCCAGTGGCATGATACCTGAGTGGTTGGGATGGCTCCTGGGAGTGTTGTTGTTGATGTGGAAGGTATGGTTGATGTGTTTATGTTGATTCCACTTCCTTAAGGTCACATAGGAGGTTGAATCATATCATAGTAGCCTCTCGTCACATGTTCACCCCAGTTGGTCAATTACTTTGGTAGATATTGGAGGAGGGTGTTACACACACTCGTGGTGTTTGATGAGAAACAAGGTGGGGTGCCAGTTGCTTTCATCGTGGCGTCACGTAATACATCAAAAGGAATTTCACTATGGTTGAAGCACCTCATGCATAGGTGTCACCAAGTTTATCATAGTTGGAAAGTTAATGCCTTCATGGTTGATGATGAATTGGTTGAAATCAACGCTTTAAGGTTTTTTCAATATTCTTATTTTATAGTACAACTTATGTTTATTACAAAAAGAACATGCTTGAAATGAATTGAATGTGGTAGGAGAATCACAAGGTGTAATGTTATCTTGTTTGTTTGGAACATACGTCGAGCTTGAATAAAAATGTGAATCGAATGGCCAGTAGTCCAGAAATAACAAAAGAGATGTTTAGTGATTTGGGTTTAATTATGAATTATTGTTCTAGTGCTGAAGTGAGCAATGTAATTAATGTTTTCTTCAACAAATTTTCTAATGAGGAGAAGTTCCTAGATTATTTCCATAAGAATTGGGTTGCTGGTGACAAGATTTGTAAGTTGACAAACTCTTTCTTACATTTCTCCTTTTGATTTTCATACGGGTGAAATATCTTCATTAACCCAACTTTTTTGAAATTAGGGATGTGGGTAAAGGGTTGTCAGGATTTCCCCCATGCAAATCAGGGGATAAACAATGTTGTGAAGTCATATCACTGTTACCTAAAGACAGATTTTCTATTTGATAGAAGAAAGAAATGTGCTCGT
The DNA here is from genome assembly GCA_031772625.1 of Pinus tabuliformis. NCBI lineage: Eukaryota > Viridiplantae > Streptophyta > Pinopsida > Pinales > Pinaceae > Pinus > Pinus tabuliformis. The sequence continues at coordinate 435,890,477 of CM062812.1, forward strand.
AGGATATATTGGTTGATATACGTTGTTCTAACATATGTTGAACCATGTTATCGGTTTAAGGAAATACTAAAAAAGGAAGGATTTTTGAATAATTACAAGAAAGAGAAAAAATTTGAATCATTAATGGAAAAACAAAAATAATTCCAGATAGTGATTGTAACCCTCATGAGCAAATGTCTCATGCTTTTTAGGTGAGGAGTCAACCTAAACATAATAAGAAATATCTTGTCACTTGTCATTGCACAAATTTCTTAACTTGTGGTTTCCCATGGTATATTCATGGAAAAGTTTGTAAGCATGCCATAAAGGTGGGTTGGTTTTCTTCATGTTTAATTGCTTCAAAATAATTACTAAACCATCAAAGGGCAACTGATTCATACAATGACCCTCTTGAGATAAATATAGAGGAAATATCATATCTTGGTGAAGATGTAAACACATTTTCCATGGATAGTCACAATGTTGATGTAAATGTTGAAGGACTTGAGTTGGCCAAAGAGGAGTTATTTGGCTACATAGAGCTGGTTCAAAACAATCCTCCTACTACTTTGATCAAGACTGAACAATTTATTTCTTTGGTTAAAAAAAATTGGATGATGCCAAAAATATTCATATTATGGATTATGAATTCATGTGTGGGTTGGGTGCTTTTGAGTCATCTTTGAAGAGGAAGAAGAGTTTCTTGAGCCCCAAAAAGAGAAGAAAAACAAGCAAAAAAATGCAAGATTGGAAATTGACTTGAATATCACTGCAGATGAAGATGAACCATTTGAGTTTGAAAAACTCAACAAGCGAGGTCACCCTCGCTCCAACATGCATGGTTTTCCAGGTTTGTTGTGATACATTTGTTTTCAATTTGATTTTAATATTTATTAGTGTATTACATGTATTTAATGTATTATTGTTTTGTTGAATATGTTAATGTATGTTTGATATGTGGTGAGGATATGTTTGTTGATTTGGGAAATTTGTTTGAATTGTCATTTAAGGTCAGTAAATAACTCCATGCATTTACACTCAATCTTTTAATACATTGATTATTTTGTATGTTATGGAAGATATATTTCATAGGGTTGTTCCATACTTGCATTATGCTTGCATACATTGGTGTATAATCATGAATCTGATATATAAATTGGAATAAAAACAATGGAAATGTAACAAAATTTGTAGCAGAAATGCAACGAAATTGTAACAAAACATGTAAAACATAATTTTACAGTTTTTTATAACTGCTCAATGCTAATTGTGATATATTATTAGAGAATAATATATATTACAACATCAAAGATTGTGTGTTTTTTGACTATGAGTTATCGCACCAGTGGCAATGAGTGTCCGCAACGATGAGACAATTTGTCAGCAATGGCAAGTGGGAGAATGTCAGCAATAGTGAGGGTGTGAATATAAGTAAGAACACGGGGTTACTCTAAATATGAGGATTAATGGGGATTTTCATGAATATTGTTGATACAATAATCACTGTGTCCTGCTTCACGAGGACGAAGATACCCTATTGTTTCCATAATTTCATTCCAACATTCAATTTTATTTATTATTATTATTATTAATTTTTTTTTTTTTTTTTTTAGGCTATTATAAGAATTTTTATATATCTTTGTTGGCATCCAGATCATTTGATAGAGAAATCTAAGACCGAACTAATTATTCCCATATTGTTCCATGGAAATAATATACTGAGGAACCCTTGTTAAGGCTATCTTTAAGTTTAGGTAGTTAAATCGATATTTATTTCAGGTTGTTTTCCCGAGGCATCCCAACTTGCTTTACATCCTTCTTGTGTGACAATCTCCAATATTTGAATCTGGGTTGCGCAATATGCAATGGTTTGTTTCCTGTTCCTGGCGATATTCTCTACTTCCTCTGACAAACTGGCCAATTGTTGATATTATTCTATCACCTCTATAGGTATTTCATATTCTCTTCTAACCCACATAATTCTCTCAGAATATGTTTAAAATTTTTAAGAGCTTCCACCCAACTAGTCTGATTTCTCAAATATGATACAAAGGCTATAAATTGGACATCCCTTACATAAGGGTTGGGATTCCATCTTTTGTTAAGAGAACATAAAATTATGTTGGTATAGTTCACAGAGCAAGTATTTTTCTAGATTCATACAGGCCTTGTATGCTTCTATGAAACAATTTATGTATTCAACCTGGAAAGGCTTATTGTTGATTATAACATTATTTTTCAACATCAAAAATCTTTTTGCCAAGTACACATTGTAATTTGTTGCATGATACCTTCAACTGAGCATACCATCCATTATCTTTCCGAGTTTTTTTCTTATCATTCTCCATCTTGGAAAGCTTTCTTTGCAGCTCAGGCATTGTGTTTTTATGTTTTCCTTCAACTTTGTTTATATATTCTTCCCATGTCTTGCAAAAGTCACAAATTAAGTTTTCATGCAAATGGAAAGGTATTAGTTTTCCCTTGTAAGAGGGTATACACAAGAATATTTTATCCTTTGGTTCCTCATCCTCTGGTTGGACAACAATGCCTTTGGTTAGTTTGATCTCTGGTTCCTGATCCTATGTTTGAACAACAATGTCTATGGTAAGTTTCATCTCTGGTTCCCGATCCTCTGTTTGTACAATTGTTTCTTTTGTCAGTTACATCTCTGGTTCTTATTCCTCTTTTTTCATAGTTGTGCCTTTGGTCAATTTTAGCTCTGGTTTCTAGTCCTCTATTTGCACAACAATGTCATAATCTATTATTTTCCAAGGGGTATATTTTCTTGGACTCCTGGAGAAGGTATATCCATGAAACAAATGGGGAGGGAATTCGCAACTTGGGCCAAACAATTTAATCTTTCAAAACTTTATTTTCATCTGAGCTCATCTATTAGGGTTTTAACTTTGTTTTTTGGTTGTCTATTTTTCATCTGGAGAATCCTATTCTTCCTTAACAACGAAATATATAGAGGGATATTTGAACGGGAACTTACTATTTTAATGTGCTTCTTTGTCAATTATGGTGGTGTAGTTGCTTGTTCCTCCTCATCATACCCATACAAAATTGAAATTGAGACAAGGCCATATGTTCTGTACCATTCGGCTACTCCTTGTATGTACTCATAGTCAGAATGAGGAGAGGGAACCTTCTCAACTTTTTCTTTTGTGTCAGCAAGGTGGCCTAATCCTTGTTCCATGAATCCTTGTTGCATGCATCCTTGCTCCATGACTCCTTCTTCCATCAATACATCATGTGTATTCTATTTCTCTTTCTCTTTCTCTTCTGTTGTTTCTTATGTAACAACAGGGATGGTTTCAAGAACTGAAGCAACACGACCTCACTTTTCCCTATTCTTCTTGGCTTTTTGGCACCACTTTCGGTCGCTTCCTATATCCTCTCAATCTTCTGGTGGCAATTTTACTCCCAAATATTTCTACTTCATCATCATAATCTTGTCCTTCTCCTTTCTATGGGGATTTAGCAGCATAATCCTTAGAAACCCTCGTAGTTTGAACGTTGGGCAGCTCGGCTTCCATATGGAAAGGTTTTGTGGGAATTTCTGCATCTGGGAGGTCATGGGACAGAGTTGCAGCTGTTAGGGCATCCTCCAGCAAGGTAGAAACATCAACATTAAATGGCCTTATAACTAGTTCATCCCAAGTTTTCCCTTCCCTTTGTAGCGCACTAACCACCAAAATTTTAATGAGGCAATGGTGGGGCAAGGTTTCAAATGGCCGCTTTGATTTCTGCATAGATCGGGCCATATGCTCTAGAGTTTTTGCAAGAAAGAAAGGCATGTTAACCAATATGTCATGACATAAGTGGTCTAACAACCAAAGGTTCTGGTAATAAATAACGACATAACTTCCTTCGCACATGAAATATTTCTGCACAAGGAATGCAATATCTTTCCAGGGTTTTGGTAATGTCCTCCTTTCAAATCCTATGCTTATCTTCTTCAGTTATTCACCTGCCTCAAGGGATTGTCGCAAAACATCAGGTTGGGGTTTTCAAGGTGCATACCATTGTTCTCCCGTCTGGGGTAACCCTTTCTCTTATGCAATTGCTTCTTTTGTCGCATGCAACACTATCCCTGCTGCCTCATATTTTCTCTCCCTGTAATGCATGGAAAATTTTAGATCTATGTCGTCGTCATACCCCTGCAACTGACAAATATACTCAATCTAGACGACCTGTTCAAAAAATGGTCTAGCGCGTGGAAATGTGTGTAGCAATTATTCTGCAGGTTCTTTGAAAACTCTTGGGCCTCCCATATTTAGTCGGAGTTCAGAGTGGTTATGGCTATGTTTCAAAGTGGCTATATCCGTGTTTGAAAAGTGCAACATTTTGAATGTGGGAGAGCGACAAGCAATGGAAGAGTTGAGGGTAAGCATGTAATAATGCATTCCAACAATAATGTAATCATGTGGCGTCATCTATTGCGGCGATCATTTGACATCAACTACTCATTGCTTCTGTGAACATGGGAGATTCCCCTTCTATGCAGTCATGTTTTACCGCAATGGTGACCATTTGAATGGGAGGGCGAGTTTTCGTCCATTTGGCACCAACCTCTCATTTTTGTCATGATCATGCAAGGTTTCTGTTGTACACAGTGAAAAGTTGCCGCAACAATGACCATTGGAATGGGAGGGAAAGTTTCCATCCACTTGATATCAATCATTTCTTTCTACCGTGATCACAGAAGATTCCCCTTCTATGTAGTGAGGAGTTGCCACAATGGTGACCATTGGAATGGGAGGGCAAGTTGCCGCAACTGATGCAATTGATTTGGGGCAACCCTGATTTTCCATCATAATAATTTAAAGTTTGTTTATGTGCAACTTTGTGGGCCCATGCACCATTACACTCACTCCTTAAATTACTTTCCTTAAAAAGTATTGGTTACAATTTATTAGTTATCCTTGAATGCATATTATAATTTTGCATGATTATCAAGTTAACTTCATTGATTTGCAGGTTGTTCATATTATTTTCACTATTTTGTAGGCTTAGCTGTTGTTGTTGTCATGTATGTCAGAACGTGCTTCAATTCAATTCACCTGATCTTGTGGCTGAAGATGTTGATAATGGAGAAATTCACAACAATTGAATGGTTTGTTTGGTTATTTATACAATTTTGTCCCTTAAATGAGGTTGGATCTATGAATTGGAAAAATGCAAGATATCACAATTTCATTTTGCATATCACCATGTGTAAAGGACAAATTAAATAATAATGATTGATCTATAAGCTATCTTGGTTGGCTTGTAACCAAGGGTATCTCACATAATTTGTTATGTTAGGGGCTTCTTTAAGAATTTGAGCTCATTAGACTTGTATTAGAGACTTGTATAAATTTTGCATGTGCTACTCATGGATAATGAATGAATGAATGTTCCTAGAATTTGTTTTTCATATTGCATCCTTGAAACTCCATTTATTCTTGCCAACTAAGTATAAATTCCTAGACTAGTTGTGAAGCTGCCTATGGTGACAGTGGGACTTTGTTTGAAGTTGTTGTTGTGCCCTCTAGCTTTAGCCTATTCACTAGGCATGCTAATTTGTGCAACAACAAGTTCAAAAACCCTAAGTGCCAAACCCTAGATGCAAACCCCTATGTGCATTGTGTAAGACAAAACCCTAAGTGCAAAACCCTAGGTGGAAACCCTTACCCTAATGGATGAACAACACATGTGGAGAAACCCTAGCATGAAATATGACCTAACAAGACAATGTCATGAAGCATATATAAGAAGCACTAACATTCTCCAAGGCATGTCAATATGATAGAAAAACCCTAGCTACAAGTTTAAAATCCTAGAAACAAGTTCTAAACCCTAGCAACAAGTTTAAAACCATAAGTGAAAAACCCTAGGTGTAAACCCCATAATGCATTGTCTACAATAAAACCCTAAGTGAAAAACCCTAGGTGCATTTTAAAGTAGAAAATCATGAGTGAACACCCTAGGTGCAAACAATTGCATTGTTAAAGATGATACCCCTAGAATTCTTCACATCTCATGAACTAGAAAAGTTTGAGAGAGAAAGAGAGTAAAGGTTCTTGGTGGAATATTACAGTGGTTATACTTCAGTAAGGGCTATTTTATTTTATGCAATATCAAACCGTAGATAAAAAATAAAAAATAAAAAGACATAGGAGCAAGGAGCAGAATTCTTCACAACTCGTGAACTAGAAAATTCTGAGAGAGAAAGAGAGTACCATATTCTATAGGAGACTTGTAGGAGACCTCCATCTGGCTTGAAAACAAGACATCTGAAAAGTCACTAAATTTTGGATTGTAGTATTCCTCTACAATTTCGACCTATGTCTCTGAATTTTCGGACTGTGGTATCTCTCTGCAACCTGGGCCATCTCAACACACTTCAGACCTATCCAAAAATAAACCCCTGTACCCTTGGATATGTGGAATTATGGGTGTTGGAAATTTTATGATAGATATAACCTCTGGAGTAGTAAATTGTTGGAAACATTGATTGGAAATGTGAATAAGTATTGAAGGCATTCTAAGGTCTCGTTTTGTAACATCTTTTGGAGTCCTCACTATTTGTTAATAAAAATATTTATTTAGTTGTCCATTTTTGGGTTTTCTTAAAGTGATCTTGACTAGTAAATAAAATTTGTAAAAGGAAATACTGATTCAACCCCCACCCCTCTCAGTATTTCCAACATATAGACAAAAATGAACTGTAATCAAAATGACACAACTGAACTGAAATGAACTGTTAGACACAACTGAATTGTAATAAAAATGACACATCTGAATTGTAATCACAATATAATTCCATTAATAGCATTGACTAAAAAATACATTCCTTACATACACGTTGTGTTGAGATATAAAAAAGGTACCAAAAAATAAAGTGAGCCCGTATATAAAAAACAGAGCTCATATAAATACATAAAAAAGGATGGACATAATGGTTGTTTATGATGCTACAATAACATCATAAGAAATAAGAACACCATAATAGGACTCCCACCATAATAACCCCAATAGCAATCACAAGAACAATGCATTCATTAACAAGCCACATATATCGATGTCTGTCAATGAAAATTGGTAGAGCACACACTGATTTCTCTGCGTATCTTGCACATATGCATCCATTGGATGTTGCTTCAATGAGTATATCATTAAAAACCTTTTGACATCTGGTCGGTAAGTTATGTTAAAGCTTTGAAATTGTGAAGCAATGTTTTTTGCTTCTTTGTGGAGGGGTTTCAAATTTTGTTTTCTAACTTGGTAAATTCCAATAATTTGATTGGTTATCAATTCTGAATTGGTGTAAGTGACAATGTCACTTGCAGCATGATTCCTTGCCGCTCTTAGCCCATCAAATAGGGCAAGCTAATAAGGTTCATTATTGGTGGTTGTCCCAGGAATTTCTCTACTGTTTTGATAGACTTGGCTTAGTGCTTCATTGTGAAGCACAAATCTAGTCCATGCTTGACCTGGGTTTGGATGGCACCAAACCTGAATGATCAATGTCCACTTTTGCACCATCTGCAAAACAAGAAAACAATTAAATGAAAAAAAATTAATGAAATATTGTTAGATTTTGTTCAAACTACGTTGCAACAACTCATTGTTGCAGTGGAAGAAACTCACTATTACAGTGGCGAAAACTCAGTGTTACAGTGGAAGAAACTCACTGTGGTGGTGGGAACTCCCTATTACATTCATTGAAACTCATTATTATAGTGGTTGCAACTCACTGTTACAGTGGCGAAAACTCCCTTTTACATTGGCGGCGAAAACTCCCTGTTACAATGGTGACAACTCATTGTTATAGGCAGTTTTCGCCATTGTAACAGGGAGTTATCGCCATTGTAATAGGGAGTTGTCGCCACTATAAAAGTGAGTTGTTGTCACTGTAATAGTGAGTTGAATCCATTGTAATAGTGAGTCTCCCTATTACCCATGTACATTAGGATAATAACCACTGTAACAATGAGTAATAGAACAACACCATTATCACTTTATCAATAAACCAAAGCTAAAAAAATAACTACCTCATTTTTTTTCATTCTAAGCTTGATGATATTTATATTGGTAAAGTAGAATATAGTGAAGATGAAGTGTGACCTTCCTTGAGGGAAAAAAAGACCACAAAGAGTAAAAAAATTAATGTTTATCTTGCATGATTACCGGGTAGTGTCCTTTACATTTATAACCTTATTTGTAATATTGTGTATATATATTTTAAAAAGAAACATAAAATATAATTGAAATAAACAAAAGGGGAATCATAATTCCCCTCTACAAAACTGGCCAAATGAAAACTTTTATTCCCAACGCAAGTAGGCATATTCTTATTTTTACCATTGTTGGGAATCCTTATATTCCTTAAGATATTTGTCATTGAAGATGGGGTTGGGGGGTATCTTTAGACACATGAGGAAGTATTTTTTTTAACATTGAGTTATGCTTAATATTCTTATGGATTTTCACTAAAATATTAATGTTATAAACTGCTATAAAAACTATTTATGAATAATGTCTCGTTATTGATGATCAATTTTCTCCATAGTATGATATATGAACAATTTGTTCAACAAAAAAGATTTCTAAGATTGAAAATTTTGGTAACCTTGGATTCAGAGAACCCGATGTTCAAAATTGAGTCCCCCAATTCTACTTCAACATGTTGACTGGAGAAATTACTCATTTTATACCTAACCGAGTTTTCAGTATGGGAAATGTCTTCCTTGATAGCAGTATAGAAATAATAGTGTTAATTAGATGTCGCATTCATGGCATCACAAGCATAGATGATGCAATGAGGGATATTCTAGTGTAGGGGATCGTTGGGAGCTTTTTTGGTCACTTGTTTGAGCTTGCATTTGTTGGGATCATAGTTCATTGCTAGAGTTCAACATTTCAATTTGAGGACATTAGATAAGAGCTACAAAGGGGAGGTGATAATGAGGGACAAACATAATGGTTGGGAATTGGCGTGGAGCCAAGACGATAGCTACCCAGTTAGAGAGAAAAAATTGAAAGAGGCCTCCTAGATTGACACATGAATTTCCCTAATTGTAGTTTGGATTTTCCTACCCAAGTTTGATGTTGAGCCAAACTAGATGACAAGACAATGAAAAGGAATAAACCAACAATAAACAATACCAAATAATTCATGAATCCCACCATTATTTATTCCTCTATGCATAATTTTTTTCTTGATGAATGAACCATTTAAACATATGACACTTTTTGAGGCATGATGATTCATGTGATGGAATTAATGGTCAAATCATACCATCCAAGAATCAAATGGAAGGCATATGCAACAAAATATCCCATTCTAAACAGCATCCAAAACCATATTTATTACACAATGCAGTCCACATGGACATGTGGCCTTGTTTATTTTGGGGCTTGTGACACCTCATTTGATAAAGTTACGGCTACAACGTTATTGTAATTATAGAATTTAGTTAAAATCTAATAATAATTGAGTCAAGGTGTGTTGCCCCATATGGAGGCAATGTTGCAATGGTGTAAGTGTGTGTTTGCAAACATTCACATGTCTCAAGTAACATAAATGAAAAAAATACCTATATGATTTCGAATTCAATTTATTGTATTGTAATTTTGTGATTAATAATAAAATTACAAACACTTTTTTCCAACAAATTACAAACAATGGTGACAAATGTGTTGTTGCAACGATGACCAGTGAGTTTCCGCAAAGATGAGCCAAATAAGTGTCGTTGCGACAACTCACTGGTCACCGTTGTGGTAACTCGCTTATCATCGTTGCAGAAACTCACTAAAAAAATTTCAATGGAAAAAATGGAAAAAGAAATTGGGAGTATAGTGAAAATTGGTAGAAATTACCTCTACTCACTAGGTACTTCTGCTCTACGTGCTCTAACTGGACCAAATGGTTAGAAACCCTGAAACATCCCACAAATTTGTTAGCAGGAGAAAAAATAATGCTTATAAATTGTAGAAAATGCAGATAATTTGTAAAGAAACAATAAATTTACCTTTGCAAGGTAACCCACTATGAAAAATGGTAACCCTATCTTCGATTGAGCCTTCTTCGCCAAATTCAGAGATAATTTTATATGTCTCGCTCGGTAGAGGAGAAATTCACTCGGTGAATTTCTGAAAAAAATAGGCAAAATCTCGACAAAATGAAATGGGGTTTCCAGGGCACAGGATTCGCAGAAAAAGCTCTAAAATTCTACGTGCAGTAGATTATAGATGGAAATTGTAGCAAGAATCCATGTGTGGTTTCCTCTCTGAAAATGACGGCTCTAATTGTATATGGAAATTGCGGCAATAATCCATGCATGGTTTCCTCTCTAAAAATGGCAGGGGAATTCCTAAAAATGGAGAATGGTATCTCTGAAAAGGAATGAAGGGGTCTTTCATTAAGTGCTTGACGAAATGAAATGGGGCTTCCACGCCAAGGGATTGACAGAAAAAGCTCTGGGATAAGCTTTGTCCTCCCATCTGCGGCAGATTGGAAAAATCATCGACTGTACAGAGCCATAAATTGTTGTATTAAAATTTCAAAACTATGCCACCACCTGTAAATATCACTCTTACTCCATAAACATTTGGCGGAAAACTATTGGTGAACTCTAGGAGCTGTTTTATCGATGAGCTGGGGTCAGACGACCTGGCGAATGGAAGTTGGCATTACGGTGACACGGACAAAGAGGGAGACAGATAAGTTTGGACGTTTTCGTTTGGAGATTTAAGGGATCCAAGGGACCCATATCACAAAGGAGGTCGCTGAAAGGGCCTCGCTAGAGGTGAGCGAGTGTGAAACACGAAGGGTGTTTCGTCGACCTGTTAGCTTACTCCATTTAGAAATGGAAGCGAATATATATATATATATATATATATATATATATTCGCTTCCATTTCTAAATGGAGTAAGCTACCAGGTCGACGAAACACCCTTCGTGTTTCACACTCGCTCACATGTATGTATAGATATATGTATATATATATATATATATATATATATATATATATATATATATATATATATATATATATATATATATATATATATATATATATATATATATATATATATACATCTATATATATATATATACATCTATATATATATATATATATATATATATATATACATATATCTATACATATATACATATGTATACATATATATATATCTATATATATGTATGTATGTATATATATACATATATATACATATATGTATATATATATATATATATATATATATATATATATATATAGAGAGAGAGAGAGAGAGAGAGAGAGAGAGAGAGAGAGAGAGAGAGAGAGTACATAAAAGGTGATGGCGTGAAAAGTCTAAGCGTGTGTCTCTATATTGTACCGAAGAGTTGCTATAAATACTGGAACACTGAAGCATGTGTCACTTTACTCTACGGAAGAGCTACCATGCACGGTTGGAATTTGACGGGAAAATGCCTGTGATCGAGCATTTTTCCCATCAAATACGTTTAAATAATTTACATCACCATTTCTTGTGATGTGTATTGAAATTTACAAAACATATTTTTGATGTTTTATTTTTTTACCAAACATTATTAATATCCTATAGGCATGTTCCACCTAGACTGCGGCTTATCAGGTCATTATTTATGCTCATGTACAACCATTGATTCTCCAGAAGTTTCCAACAACTACCCTACTCATGTTCAAGCTCAAGTTTCGATTTTTACATGCTACACTGCTTTCAAGACTTTCCCCTGCTCCAACTAAGAACTCTCCAATGTAGTTGATGACATCCACCAATATGAATTCAATGCCACCATCTCCTGGTACATGAGTTCAAATTCAAGAGTTGCGTGTGAAATGTTTTGAAGAATTAAAAAGGTTAAATTTCCAAATAATGTTGCTTTAGTTGGAGAATTACCACATGAGCTAGGTAACCTGGAAATTTTAGAATCCCATGTTGTTACAAAGAGAAGTATGAAGGGAAATTTTCTAATGGAAATCGAGAACCTTTAAAAAAAAACATAGGTCGACCCAATACCAGACCCCATCACCTGCAACGACATCTCGTTCTTGACTCATTGTTTGTGAAATTTGATTGCACAATAGAGAAGAGCAACATGACATGGAGCAGAGTAATGCAACACAAAACATCTCAAAAGAAGAGGTTTGCCAATGGAAATCGGGAACTTAACCAAACTAAGAAAGTTTTTCCTTAGCCACAACCTATTCCATGACATGATACTTCCTTCTTTAGGGCATCTGTGGGAACTGTTAATAATGGATTTAAGGTTTAATACATTATAGCATCGAATTCCAACATCTTTTGGGAATATGATATCTCTTGTAAAAATGGATTTGAGTGACAATGGCCTACAAGAGGAAATTCCTAGGGTATTGGGGAATTTGAAATCCCTTACATTTTTGGATTTAAGGAATAGTAAGCTTCACGAAAACATTCCTGGTTCCTTAATAGAGATGAAGAATTTGTAGGAGCTTTACCTCAGTAATAATCGCCTGGGAGGATTGATTGATCTTCTTCAATGGGAAAATTTGTAGTCCTTGATCAATTTGGATCTTTCATCCTCATATTATATTGGAACCATTCCAGAATAATTTGGGGAATTGAGGATGCTTAGGTACCTTGCCTTGAATGATAATAATATCACCATGAAAGTTCCTTCAAAGTTGACAAATTTACCAAAGTCTGCTCTTTTTATTAAATAACAACAATTTGTCTGGTCCTTTGGAATTTCCATCAAAGTCTTATGAATGAATTGGAAGGTATCCAACTCTGTGGAGCAATCCAAGGCTTTGTTATGTTACACAAAATCAGAACTTTGTTCCAAATAGAATAACTCTATTCTAGAATGGTAAGAGCTGGAAAAAGTCATGACACATCAATGAATTCCATAGTTGGATATGGTGCAAGAAGTTGTAATTTAAGATCCTCTATTATATCATTTGCTTCTTTGGTTATGAGTTTCATACTATGAATTTTCAGTGAACAATAGTTTTGACACTAAGGGAAAATTTAACTAGAGTGAAAAGGAAAATTTTGCTATATTCATTAAGCTTCCCTTAAAATCAGAAATTTTTTCCAAATAGGGTAACTCTGTGTTTCGAATGGTAAGAGCTAAAAAAAGTCATAGCACATCAATGAATTCAATAGTTGTATATGGTGCAACAAGTTGTAATTTAAGATCCTCTATTACAACATTTGCTTCATTGGTTATGAGTTTCATACTAGGAATTTTTTGCGGGTAGTGGTTTTGACACCAAGGGAAAATTTAACTAGAGTGAAAAGGAGAAATGGTGTTGCCTTAATTAAGATTTCCATATATGCTCCTCTGCTCTTATGGTTGGTTGTGACTATGTACTTATTTCAAACAGGTTGGATTTCATGATTGTTTGGTGCATCACAATCTAGGTCTATCTATGAGGTTACTAGTTTTGATTCGAATGGAAATTGGCATCCACCTGTGGTATTCATCGACTCATGGTATTTATCCACCCATGGAATTTACCCATTGTATTGTAAGTGGAATCCACCCATGGTATTCATTCACCCATGGTATTTACCCATGATATTGTAAGTGAGATCCACCCATGGTATTCAATCAACCATGGTATCTACCCACCCATGGAATTTACCTGTGGTACTATAACTAAAAAAAGACTATAAATAAGAAGTTTTATGTAGTAAAATGACATATTGTCCACCACAATGTAGCTTTTCCAATTATTCTCTATTTTAATAAATATTTTCTTGGTGGTTTTGTTTAATATGTGTTCTCCTATTTTATTTTGGCATTTCAATTTTTCAAATCTTGGGGCCTCCCCCCTAAGATCCATTTCATTTTTTTAGATCTTGAGAGCCTCCCCCCAAAATCCAGATCAGTGGTATCATATTCAGGTTTAAGCTCCATGGGAATGAGGTTTTGACGCATATTTTAGTTTCCAAGTTTTGCAGCAACCTTCAACAAACTTCATGCACATGCTACGACCTCCCCATAACACTTTCATGGGCAAAGCGGGAACAATTTTGTTTTCCATTTTTTTGAAGAAATTTTTTGGGCGGTGAGTTGGCAGATCATATCTGAAAATTTTGGTGCAAAATTTACAAAAAAAATAACATATCTGGATTCCTTGAGAAAAAATACCCAAATAAAAAAAAATTGGTCAAATTGGAGTCTGAATGAGGGAGATATCATTGATTTAAAATAAGTTCTGTTGCAGAAATTGTTTTGACAACAATTCATGGACGACGAATCTCCTATCGGCTTTTGTAGTTTTTGTTCAGAATTTCAAAAAAATGATTATAGATCTAAACTCCTCTTGAAAAATCACCCAATTTCAAAAAAAATTGGGTGAATCGGAGTTAAAAAATATGAGGGAGATATTGCTAATTTAAAATAAGTTATTTTTTTAGAACTTTTGTCACAACGAGACAGTTGCAACACAAATACGAGTTTCCAGAGCATCTAGATAATGATTTCAATCACATGGGAAGATGCAGAATGATCATTCTATTTCCAAAAACAGGATATAATAACAATTCTGACTTATATTGACTGAGTTATTCCCATTTTCAATTAATTTTTATATCTGGAGCATCATTCAGAAATGGTTCCCTTTGGAGATGTGCCCTCCCACCCTAGTTTAATAGGAACTTGCTTCACATTCAGCAGTTTCAGCATACCAACATCCAGCTTGGGTTCTTTGGAGACGTTCCCTCCCAACCTAGGCTATGTAGGCACATGTTACTTCATCAAAAATCAACATCACGATTATGGGTCAACTGCAAAAAATCCTTGTCATCGAAGTCCATTTGCTAGGCCGAACATTGTTAGTATCACAGTTTTTCACTAGCATTACCGGGTATCTCTATCCTCAGATCTTCGTTTTTCATGATTATGTGTCATCCACAAATCCACACTTCTTGAAGTTCATTTGCTAGGCTGCACACTGTCAGTATCACAGTTGGTCACAAGCATTACAAAATATCTCTATCCTCGGATCTTTGTTCATCACGGTTATGGGTTAACCACACAAATCCCTTCCCTTCAGTGGCTCTTCATATTCAACAAAGGCTTCTTAGGAGGGAACTTCATGCAATGGGGACCACTGCTTCTTAGGGAGAGAGGAATGATCTGAATGGAAATTGGCATCCACCCATGGTATTTACCCATGATATTGTAAGTGAGATCCACCCATGGTATCTACCCACCCATGGAATTTACCTGTGGTATTATAACTAAAAAAAGACTATAAGTAACAAGTTGCATTTTATAAAAGGACATGTTGTCCACCAAAATGTAGCTTTTACGGTTATTCTCTATTTTAATAAAAAAAATCTTGGTGTTTTTGTTTAATATGTGTTCTCCCCTTTTCTTCTGGCATTTTAATTTTTCACATCTTGGCGGCCTCCTCCCCAAGACCCATTTCAATTTTTTAGACCTTGGGAGCCTCTCCCTAAGATCCAGATCAAGTTTGGTTCTCCTGAAATACCAATTGCATATTTGTAATCTCCATTGTCAACGAAAGGAGATAATGGTTTCAATTATGCTAATTCATTTAATGAAACCTAAATTCTTGAGTAATAGGAAAGTGACATAATTATCATCTTAGGTACCTACATTTTTTATTCATAAAGTTGACAGCAGTTCTTTTTTTGCCCAGCATACTTTGTTTCTTTTCTTGTGTGGTATCTAATTCCAAGTACACTCACAGTTGAGATATAGTGAATCACCAAGATCCTTGGTATGCAATCAAACAAATATGTGTAATAATTTTATAGTAAATACAAAAGAAGCCTCCAAATACCAAAAATAAGTGTTACTATAAGTACCGTTTGAACATAAAAGGAGATTACAGTGATTATAACCAGTGTTTGAACATAGGAGGAGATTACAGGAGACTTAGATTTTAGTGCATCAGGGTTGTGGGAAACATCCATGTGGTTGTCTTATTTAATTTCTTGAATCTGTTTCTAGTCTTCATCTTTGGTTATCACACTTTAAATGGTCAAGTTACTTGTATTTTTTTGATATTTTTTCTTTTAAATACCATTCTCTATGCTATACACATGCAATAACTTTAACCTCAATTGAATATTTATTAATTTGTTTATGCACTATAGATGGTTATATCATGGCATAACTTCAAAGTGGTAGAAAGAGAGTTGTCTAAAATACCAATCTTCCATGGAAATTAGCATGTGGTGAGAAGTGAACATCCATTGATGATTTGAAATTGGTCATGTGAATATTCACTGGTAACAATAAAATCATACATACAATAAATTCAATTTTTTTTTATTAAGTTTTTACCTATTCTAATATTACTTTACCAAAATTTTCAATTTTGTTGTCCATAGTTATGAGTTATTATCACAATTGCACATATTTATGGTACTATTTCCTTCACTATTATTTTTCAGTCAATGGTAAGGCAATCCCACATGGATAAGAATTGTGAGGCATCTAGATCATAGGAAAGAACAATAGTGAAAATACTAATGACATTTTGGGCAATGAAAACAATGAAGGTGGAGATGGGGATGAGAGTAAGTTTAGTTGATTCAAATGTTTGAGGAAAATGGCAAAGTGGGATGAAAGGGAGAATATTGAGAATTCAATGATAATGAGATGAAGAAAATTCAAACTAGTTGAAGATGAAGATGATAATTATATGGTAAAACCTTTCAGTGAACTAACAATGCAAGATGAATCTAAAAAATAATTCTTTGGTTACATCTATTTGTGTTGGCAAGTTTAAATATCAAGCACAATTACATTTATTTGATAGTCTCATGTGTGACGGCTTAGACATAGGTTGTGGAGATTTGATTGTGTGTGGAAAATCCTCTAGAGACAGTTAGTGTTGAGCGACACTGAGAAATGTCATTATGAGGCCTTCTGACAACTACCCAGAACCTTTAAATGATAGGTTCTTGCATGAAACCTCACAAATGTCCAAGGTTCAAGGCATGAACCTATGATTTAAAAGTTTTGAGTAAGTCATAATGGCAATTTTGTAGTGGGGGCTTAGTGCTTGCCTCTAAAAAGCAAGTAATCCAATTGCACTTGTCTGAAAGCCCTGGTAGGAGAGGAGTGAGTTAAGAAGTGGACATGTAAGGTGTATGAAGGCCTCCTAAAATAAGTAGATGGGAACAATTTCTTAACACTAAGTATTTCAAGGAGTGTACATCACAAAGTTCTCTAGGAAAAGTTTTGAATAACGCATTACTTACGTCAATTTGTACTAAGTTCTTCATTTGCACTATGGACATGGGGAAGCTTGAAAGGGGAGTGTAGATACAAAGGTCGTGCAACTTGCGAGGCAACTACAGTGTTTGTGTTTCAACTATCAGGAAAAAGTCTATGATGATTTTTCAATGAGAAAATGAAGTGTAACAACAGAGGAAAGAAAAATAAACATACTTTGATATTCATGTTCCCACAATACTCTTAATTCCTTTCCTTCCACTTCCAAAACTTTTAAATTCTCCATGGGAATCTAGGAAGGTAGGGAAGAATGTGTACACTTATACCAACAGATCCACTGGAGCTGTGGTGCTAGCACCCTTCTCAGTATATGTTCTAAATAATCACCTTCAGCCGAGACAAGTTGCAAATTCAAAATGCCACAAAAATGGAAATTATGTAATAGAAACCTCATATAGTTCCCAAACAGACATAAAATAATAGGTAAATGATTGAAGTGCGTGGATATATCAAATTGAAGCAAGATGATATATGAGATCGTTGATTTCAAAAGGTTTGAGATTGCCGAGAACTCTTTAAAAGCATAATTAGATGATTGAAGTGGAGGCAGGTGGATCAAAATGCCGAGACCTTTTATAAATTTTGTGGAAGTTATGCTTCGTTTGTAAATGAAAGATTTACCAAAACTCTATCTATAACAATCATGAAATAAAAGCCCCAAGAGTTAGCTCAATCGGTCAAATCAGTGCCTCGCCAATCGGGAGGTCACAGGGTCAATTCCCGAAAGCTCTTGGGGTCAGGTCAGCATAGGCCGAGAGGTGTGCTCCCCTTCGGGGTCGAGCTACCCAGTTCTTACCGTGGACGTAGCGGCTGCCCATTGACCATGGGTATCCGTGAACCACATGTGAAAAAAAAAAAAAAAAAAACAATCATGAAATAACCAAGCCAATAACTTTAATACCCTTGAAATAGAAAAAACAATTTTTTATTTATAAAAGATTAATTTATTATCAAAACATCATTTTAAAATAGCATAATTTTAAATATCACGATATTTAATAAAAAGTATAAAAACTCTAAAAAAAAATAAAAAAAATATAAAAACTCAAAAATCCAAATTCAAACCCACTTCGTTGGCAAAGGATTGCTTTCAAAAGAGGAAGACGGATGGCCCAATTTTGAAAAACGTGAATAGAGTGTGGTCTTTACTCGTTTGCGAATGGTTTTCAGCATTGGGCCTACGAATCGGTGACAATTGATGTAAAAAGATTTGGGATCAAACATGTGCAAGATCTGTAGGAATCCAGTGAGGGTGGTTCCTATTTTGTAGACTATAGAAAAGTAAATGCGGGTTGATATGTCAGGCATTTATTTTTCGCCTTCTTTCTCCAGGCTGTTATCTCCATTCGTGTGCTGTAAGAGAGGAACAAAGAGTAAATCCCTAACATGTCAGCGAGTATTTACTTTTCCATAGTCTATTAAATAGGAGTTTTTTCCATGAGATCTACGTACTCAAATGACGTAACCTGACTTTTTGGTTTAGTGACGTAAGCTGAATTTTGCAATGAAATTTAATGGATGTTTCCTATATTTTTGATAACTTTGTGCATATATGAAAATATTAGAAAACATATTTAAATATTAAAAGATATTCGTAATATCAATTCGAAGGACTTTTTAAATTGTTTGTTTATATCACTTAATCTGTTAACTATTATATATATATATGAATGATGGTTTTAAATAACTTTCCCAGATTAAGAATATATATCAATGTTAGTTTTTTTTTTTAAACCTATATACTTTGGTTTTTAATTTTATATTCTTAATAAATTTATATATACAAGGTTTAAATTAAATATTTATTTATAATTATAAGTATTTAGGTATATTATAAATTTATATGTAAAATGTTTACATTAAATGTTTATTTAGTAAATGATAAGAATATTCATTATAAATTTAACTGTTATATATAGGAATTAAATTTGGATAGAGAAAATAATAAAATTTTTCTTAATTACTCTAATTAAACCTAGCTAGTCACACCCACATGTAAAATAAGTAAATGACATTTTTAATAATTTTATGTATAGGAATTTGTATCAAATATTTATAAATATGTAGTTTGTTTTATATATATATATATATCTATATATATATATATATATATATATATATATATATATATATAATTCTCGAGGGTTAGTTCAATTGGTCAAGGCTTTATCATTAAAGCACTTTCGCTATTAAGAAGTCATGGGTTCAATACTCTCGACACTCTCGAGGCCAGGTTTCATGATTGAGCCTATAGGAAGTGATCCCTTCAAGTGGATCTGCTTGGTACAAATATTTTGTGGATGTAGTGGTCATCGATTTTCGGAGTCTGTGAACCACATAGAATATAATAATATATATAACCAGTGCAACGACCTTTTCCCACACACCAATTCCTTTCGAATAAAGTTTAATAACTAAGACCTTATGTGTTTCAAAACCATAAGAAAATTTTCGAAGAAAAGAAAATCCTAGAATTGTAACTCAAATACTTACATCCTTTGCACTTCAAATTTCAATTTGATGTAATTTCCTTTCCCTAATCCCTCTTGCAATACAAATTATGACGGGAGGTGGTTGATAATGCATCTCCATTGAATGATTTGTGTAATTCCCCTAGTTGGATCCCCAAAATCGAAATGTAAATATATACATGATGAAAGGCCAAAAATCAAACAATGAAATGTTAAATGTACATTAAATACTAATAAAACACATCACATGATATGGATGAATGAGGAGAAAAGACATGGGGGGCTATGATTCCACGAAAGAGGAAATAAATAGGTCTTGAGGAGCTCAAAGGGGCCAAATCCAAATAATATTGTTTTATTCCTAGCCTAAGTCTCTTCCTTATGTTATCTAAGTCATGATAACCTCATAAACAATGGGGGAAGTGAGATACATGCGCTTCTTAGGGAGCCACATGGTCAATTGTGAACATGCAATTATAATTCATGAGTTTTGGTTATTGTATGGTATTTTTTCCAATCATACTAAGGGAGGCCTTACCATGATTATAAGGAAATGATGAGAAATGAACCTTTGTTGAGAATTTTCAACTTATGTGAAGGAAACTGGTGTCATTAAGAAGAGTTGTGATAACAAAGAACCTTTGTTATTCCTAGTAGAGAGATTTCCTATCCAATACATGTTAGAGCCCTAAAGAGAATTAGGATAGCCTAAGGGATATAATGTAAAGAAGGGGATCTCATTCATTTTGTTGTGTAGGTTGAAGGGGAAAGAGAGCTAGTAGAATTGAGATAATTGTAAGGGTTAACAATCTATGCTAGTTGGGAAAATGGGATGTGTGAGAGGATTAGAGTCAACCATGTGAAGGTTTTGTCCTTTTGGGCTCATAGCCTCAACTAGCGCGTGCCCTATTGTAGAAATATTATGTGCAACAAATCTTATGGTTGGGTGGAACATCCTTCATTTGCAACCAATTGGTGATTTATTTGAAGAAGATAAGTGTTTATGATTTATTTACGTGCATGTTAGATTAAAGCTATGTGAATCGATTATTGTTATGTTGTATGCATAGTCTACATTGTTATGTTGCTTCAACATAATATAATAGTGAAGAAAACTATAGTAGCATAGCTATGTAATGTGAATCTTATCCTAGCTAGCAAGTTGGGCATGAGACAAAAAGATATCGAAACAAAGAATTAAATGAAATAGATTAAATTCTAAAGTATCCTTATCGCAGTGGTATACAGAAGTGGTTGAGTACATTACAAAATGATGTTAGAGCAAATTTACAACACAATGATTATATAAACCTTAAACCAAAGGCACAGGTTTACAACATTAAGGTTGTATGGGTTGAGAAATTAATTTGCAAAAGAAGAGGATTACAACTTACAGATCATAATAAAATGTCAATGTGGAAAATCATGTATCAATTATAATTACAAAATCTATGGATTCAAAATTGCCTAAGTGGTGTAGAGAAATAGAATTATTATGTTGGTGTGAAAGCATCATAAGGAAACTAAAGAAATTGTATGTTTAGTATAAGTAAGAATTGGTGCACAAATTTAAAATAGAAAAATCCCCAATTCTAAATCAAATGTAGAGATTAATTTATACCATGGGATCGAAATTGGTTGGTACAAGGGTCAAATTTAGCCGAAGAAGCCAAGCATAAAAGATTGCATTGTAATGTTGGGGAGAAAATAAGAGAAATATATGTATATTGTATGTATATAATTTATGGGAAAATTCAAAAATAGGATGGGGTTCACACTGATGTGGACGAGTAAGATGATGGGGAGGTTTTGGATTATTTTTTATTTTAAATAATAATAATAAATGTAAATTATTTCAACTAGTTTTTAATTTTTTTTTGCTAAAGCAAGAGTCGTACCTTCTTTACCATTAAATCAAAAAATAATATACATAGATTACAAACATCCAAGTGGCTCCATGGACCGGGAAAAAGCACCCACCTAACAACCAAGGGCATCGAGTTAAGGGTGTAAACCCCAATCCCTACCAAACAAAACAAAAAAATCCTCAATTTCCAGATCGTACCAAGGCCAGCCAATCGAATCACCCCAATCCGAATGGGGGACTGATACTCATACTAAAGAAATACCTAAATCAAAATGGAAATCAGCATTGAAGCCTTTAATCTCCACCGTCAAAACACCATGCCCGATCAACGGTAGAGGAAGATATCACAGTGCCAAGGAGCCCGTCTATTAACCGTGCGGACCCACTAACATACTCGAAGGTTCCTGACCGTAGATGTCGCAAGCCTGATCCAATGGTAGAGGAATATATCGCGATGCCAAAAAGCTCGCCACTTAACCACATGGACCCATTGACATGCTCAATGATTCCTAGTCGTCGATCCACCGTGCTTGATCCGACGGCCCAGGATCATATTGCACGAGCCTAAAGCACCGCTGGTTAGCGTGCGATGAGGGCGGTATTCGTACCCACCCCTCGGCCACGTGTAGCGACTTGAGTGGAATCACTCCCAAATCACAAAAACCACTTTCTGCTTGAAGGGCGCCCGATGACCAGAAAACCACTTCGCGGGCGGAATTACATCCCCATGTAGAGAATCTAGGGTATTCCGACCACCACGAAATCCCAGATTTCGGCTTCTCACTCCATCCCCTCTACACCAATTGATGAACTCATGTGAAGTACATTCCCATCCCTCCGGCCAACTGCCCAGGCCGCAAAATCTGCCGATCCACGGAAGAAGGGTAAAAATGAGGAAAAAGTAGCTACTTATGTCGAAACCGAATTATTTGGACACCGCCTCCATGGCTCTGTTACGATAGACCATCATATCTTCGTCAGCTTGGTAACCACACTGTTCCTTGAGTCTGTTCTGAGACAGCCCTTGCCAACCCATCGCGACTCTGCTAATGGTGCACTTCACTCCTTGGTTGGCCAATAAATCCGCCAGTTTGTTAGCCTTCCTTCTTACATGGTTAAAACTTACCGTTTGTAGGCTCATGAGGTGGAGTTTGATCCTTTGAAACCCTGGGTAAACCTCCAATGTTTTGAAACCTTCTCCGGCCCCGTGCCCCAACTAATTCTTTTGACTGAGTTAATGATTACCTCAGAGTCCGCTTCGATAATCACATTTTGCCAATTTTCCTTCACTAGGAGTTCTAAGCATTGCTCCATAGCCATTAGTTCTACCATGTTGTTAGTGGCTCTGCCTAAATGGCAATGGAAGACGGAAAGGATATTTCCCAATTCATCCCTTAATGCCCCTCCAAAGCCAGTAATACCCGGGTTGCCTTTAGAGGCCCTGTCAATGTTATATTTCAGAAAGCCGTGAGAGGGAGGATGCTAATAGTCCTGCTCAGTTTCCATTATCCTAACCTTTCTGTCCAGGCCCTGAGGAATAAGCCCCTACATGCCCAACTGTCTGAGAATTCTCATTTCAGCATCTGAAGGTGGATTCTTAGGGAGATTTCTCACGGTCGTACTAACCGTCTCCCTAAGTTGCCTTAAGGTCTGCTCAAAAAGACATTGGAAGGGTCTCTTTACATTTTTAAAGATCCTATTGTTCCTTTCTTTCCAGACATTCCAAAAAATGAAGTTAGGCGTGAGATCCCAAGCAGAGCAAAGAATTTCAGAATCATAAAAATTTCGCCTCCAGTTATTTAGGGTGTTGATAATACTCCCTCTATCCCTGTTGGTCTTTTGGAAGATGGTAGCAAAAGAGTCCCACAATCTAGAGGTGAAGATGCAATTTTTGAGGACGTGTTGCATAGTTTCCTCCTGTGCCTCACAGAGCTGGCATTTGGAAGGTCCCATAACCCCCCTTTTCCGAATGTTGTCCCAAGTCATAATTTTCTTATGGTAGACTAGCCACATGAAGAGTTTAATCTTCATCTAGCCTTGATGCCTCCATAGATTCTGCCAAATTTTATCCGGAGCAAGAGAATCCAGCTCAAGCAGCATGCGTTTTTCCTCCTTAAGATTAAATGTGCCCTCATTGTTGTTGCCCCATCTTACCTGATCATGTCCCCCTATTACCAAAATCTTTCTTTGTTCCAACCTTTTCATAAGAGCCTCTCCTTTAGCTTTCAAGGGGCTGTCTTCCCTGTAATCAATACTCCTCCAATTTCTCCATTTTCTTGCATTATTGGTTTGATCCCAAAAATCTTTAACCTTAGATAAACCTAAGAAATCTGTCTCTATCTTGAGGTCCTTAAAGTCCTCTTTTAACAGAATCGGTTCTTGTTGCCATTTGTCTTCCCAAAATAGTGTCAGATCTCCCTGTCTGATTTCCCAGAAGCTGTTCCTTTGTACTAAGCCTCTATTCTCCCAGGCCTTATTCCAGATATAGGATCCTTTTATACTTCCATACATCCTTATATGATCATTAATGTGCCAAGTACTAGCATATTTTTCTTTCCAGATACTAGCCCATTGAGCCTTTGGTTCTTTAACCCATCGCCACCAAAGTTTAGCCCCTAAAGCTCTGCTTAGAACCTCTGGATCGTCCAAACCAAGACCTCCATATTTTTTAGGTTTGCAAATATTGTCCCAGGCTACCAAGGCCCATTTCTTTCTATTCTCCCCCTTGCCCCAGAGGAAGTCTCTTTGAATGGTTCTGAATTGTTCTAAGACTCCTTTTAGTGCAGGGAGAGCTGAAAGCATGAACACTGGGATAGATTGAAGAACAACCTTTGTAAGCACCAATCTACTAGCCAAGTTTAAAGATCTGATGGTCCAATTCCTAATTTTATCTTGCATCTTGTTAATCACCGGATCCCATATGCTCTTATGCAGAGGTTTAGCAGTTAGAGGCACACCCAAATATTTCGAAGGAAGGAAATCCCTTTGAAAGCCCAGAATTTTGGAAATATTCTTTTGAATAGCTATATTGGTATTAAAGAAAAAAATCTTGGATTTGGAAAGATTAACCTCCATACTTGAAGCCATGGCAAAGTCACTTAGAAGTTGTTTGTAAGCTAGAGCCTCTTTGACTGTAGGGATTCCTTCCAGCATGGTATCATCCACAAATTGTTGATGAGTCAAGGGCCGTCCATTCTTAGAAAGTTGGAGACCCTTGATTTTGCCATCTTCCTTTGCCTGCTTGATGGACCGACCCAATCCTTCCATCATGAGAATGAAAAGAAAGGGAGAGAGTGGGTCACCCTGCCTGAGGCCTCTTGAAGGAATAAAATTATAGGAGGGAGAACCATTTACCAAAATAGAAAAACTAGGAGAAGTTACCAGGGCCATGACCCATCTGACCTAGTTATGATCAAACCCAAAAGCAATAAGAACCCTCCTAATATAGGTCCAATTCAACTTGTCATAAGCTTTGGCTAGGTCCAGTTGCATGATCATTCCAGCCTTCCTGTTGCTAGTCAGTGAGTGCACCACCTCTTGTGCTTGAATGATATTATTGAGAATTTGCCTGCCTTCCACATAACTAGATTGTTCCCCAGACACAAGAGTGGGCAAAAGAGGTTTGAGTCTATTGGCTACAACCTTGGATATTATCTTGTAAACCACATTGCACAATGCTATGGGTCTAAACTTATCTGGAGTTAGGGCATTATCCTGTTTAGGGATCAGAGAGATGAAGGAGGTGTTAAGAGCTTTCAAAATAGTTCTATTCCTCCTGGAATCTTCTACTACATTCAGAATGTCCTGTTTAACAATATTCCAGCAAGCTTTAAAGAAATCTACATTGAATCCATTAGGGCTTGGCACTTTACCATTCTGCATTTCCTTGAGGACCTCACTGATCTCCTCTTCAGTCACCGGCCTATTGAGGTTGAAGTTATCCTCTCTGGACACTAGTCTTGGTATATGTCTTGTTATGTCCTTGATGAAATGCTCTATGTCCAAAATGTTTTCCTTTGCTATCCCACTGAAGTGCTGGAATAACATAGCTTCTATGTCTTCGTGGGAACTGAGAAGTTGCCCTCCCTCATCCTTGATCGAAGAGATTCTGTTATGGGCTCTGTTTGCCAAGGTGGATCTGTGGAAGAATTTGGTGTTTCGCTCTCCTTCTTTTAGCCATTGCACTCTATATTTTTGTCTCCAAAATATTTCTTCTTGTTTACAAAAGTTCTCCCATTCTTGCTGGAGTTTGGTAGCTTTCTCATTTCTGACTTTGTCAAAGCCAACCGTGATAAGGTTTTGGTTTAGTTCCTGCAATTTGTTTTCAACAACTTTTTTTCCTTCAAAAATATTGCCAAATTCATTCCTGTTCCAATCTTTTAGCCTGCACTTGATATGTTTTAATCTTTTGTGAAGAAGGAACATACTTGTACCTTGAATGTGTAAATCTTCAGACCACCAACCTGAAATGTTGTTGATGAAATTTGGATGGGTGAGCCAGATATTTTCAAATCTGAAAGGTCTATTCCTGGGGGTACCTATGCCTTTGACCTCTAGTTGGACCGGCCAGTGATTTGATCCTCCAAAGGGGAGAATACTTGCTGCCATTTCCTTATTATTGAGCATAAGGTCCTCTGAGATGATGAATCTGTCTAACTTTGATGCAACCAGAGACTCTCCTCCTCTTTTATTGTTCCAAGTGAAGAGACCATTACTCGAAACAATGTCAACTAGCTTCATAGAATCCATAAAAGTTTGAAAGGCTAAGGAGTCTTTGTTTAGCGTTCTTGTGGCCCATTTTTTCTCCGATAGTGATTTGATCATGTTGAAATTGCCACCCAAAATCCGTGGTATATCTACATATCTTGCTCTGAGATCCACCAGAGAATCTATAAAATTCGTGACCAGATAGATGTCCCTATCCCCCACAGGTTGAATAACCACTGATAAATATTTTCTCGAAGCCTCAGCATCTATTATACCAATCTTTTGGGGGTTCCAAAGAGTAAGAATGCCTCCTGCTGTATTTTCTGCCTTGACTTCTAAAAACTCAAAACGATTGAGCCATTTTCTATATATTTCTTTAATTTTCTGAATGGAACATTTAGTTTCCTAGATAAAAATCATATCCGGAGCTTCTTGTTTCATTATGTTACTAATTAATCTTTGTTTCCTTTTACTACCTAGACCCCTGATATTCCAAGAAGTGAAATTCATCATTAAAGATTTGTGAAGGAGTAACTGGTTAGGTCTTTCATCTTACCTGAATCTATCATTAGCTTTCCACATTCCATCAACAACTCATTCTGCTTTTTTCTGCCTCTCTTCTTTCCTGGGCATCTAGGTGCTAATCCTAGTGTGTTTTTCATGGTTTTCACTCCTTCGCTACCCTGTCTTGCAGTGTTAATTTTCCTGTCCATCCCTATAGTCTGGGTTTTCCATAAGTACAACTGTTGTACTCTAGTGAACTCCTCTTGAGGTAACGAGTCTACCCCTCCCAAGGTTCCTTGTTTCAAGAACCCTTCCAAATCTAGGTTTTCTCTCTCAAGAATCTCCTGTAGTTCATGGTCCTCCATTTCCATCTCGCTTTGGGTCATTTCCTGGTCCATGTCCAGTTCTACATCGCTCATCATAGCCTCTTTCTGTTTATTATTATCCTTTGTTTGCTCCTTGTCTTCCTCTTTCTCCTTCTCCTCTGGACTTCCCTCCATTCCCGAATCTGCTTTTTTTTCCTCTTCTTCTTCCTCGAGCACTTGGTACCTGTTCAGACTAGCCTGAGGCCCTTCTGCTTGATGTTGCTTAAATCCCTTTTTTTCCCCCTTTTCCTCTATGGCTCACTTTATGAAAGCTTTCAGTATCTTTCATAGTGGTAGCTTTGCTCTTATTCTCCATTTTACTGAGAGGGAAATCCCTGAAAAGGTGTCCATGCTCATGGCATCTTCGACATCTAAATGGAATATGTTCATAATCAATTGTTTGAACCCATTCTTCATCAAAAACCTCCAAGATAACCTCATCCGGTAGGGCTCTAGATAGATCCATTTCCACACAAATTCGTGCAAAGGAAGTGTATTTTCCCCTTCTGGTGGCTTCAGAGGCTTTGACAAAACGTCCTAATTTATTTCCTATGGCTGTTAACGACTCTGTTTGCCAATAATCAAGAGGAAGGGAGTAAAGCCTTACCCATACCAGAACCGAGGTGAATGTCTCTCGCTCTGGGACAAAGTTCATCATCCACGACCTCATATAGAGGCCAGCAGCTGCGAAGAAGTAGGGCCCCCCTTCAAACACTCTGTCTTTATCCTCAATATTTGTGAAGACCACAGTGAAGAATCCCTTTGACCCAAGATGTAGGTCAATGCTTCCTTTTGGTTTCCAATGATATTTAATCCATGTCTGTAATGCTTTTTCAGTGGGCCATACTCCCATGAATTTACAAATGATAGCATATGTCCGCATGTGGTCCCTATGTGCCTGCAGAGCAGGATCATTCAGAACTACTCTGGGTCTGACTTCAGTTTTGGGTTTACATGGACCCTTCTGTGCCTTGGTTTTTGCCCCCTGTTCCTTGTCATCTTCCTCCTTTTCTTTTGTGCTATTATTCTCCTTTGATGTAATTCCCTCTTGCTCTTCTTCCATGCTTTCTTTCCCTACTTCAGCAATACCTCTGACCTCTTCTATTGGCTTCTTACCTCGGCTGGCTACAACCTGCTTGTAGGAGGGAGTGGAGCTCCCTCCTTTGCGCCCTTCCATGGAGTTCAACGCCTGCTAACGACTATAAACCCTAGCTGTTTGTTCCCGCCTCCTCAGATGACTATCCCTGCATATCCACTTTGTTATTTCAACTAATTTTTAATTTTATTTAATGGAAAACAAATGAATAAATAAATAAATAAAAACAATATCTTTTGCAATGCTACAGGTGCAGACAAACAAGCTGATATCCAGAGTCGAAATAAATGTATATCCAAAATTTTAGATTAGAAAGTTTGATGTTTTTTTTGTTACAAATTTGTTTGTAAAATAGTGAAAATTTTATTATTATTTTTATTAAAATTAAAAAAGAATTAGGAAATATGGGTTATAGTTATTAAGCTTGTAAAAATTTTAAGAAATTTTGGTTACAGTTGTCTATCTTCTTTAAAATTTTAGATGCTCTAATTAGTTTCTTTGAAAAACAAAATCACTAAATTCCAATAAAAAAATTTTGAAAAATAAAATCGCTAAATTCCAAACAAAATAATTTGAAAAAATTAACTTTCCAAAAAAAT
This sequence comes from Pinus tabuliformis, assembly GCA_031772625.1. Taxonomy (NCBI): domain Eukaryota; kingdom Viridiplantae; phylum Streptophyta; class Pinopsida; order Pinales; family Pinaceae; genus Pinus; species Pinus tabuliformis. Next base: position 435,919,353 of record CM062812.1, read on the forward strand.
TTGTAGCTTCCATAGACAATTTTTATTTTCATATTGAAGTTATATTGTCAGTCCTAACCATTAGAAATTTTAGTTATAGTTGTCTAAAAATTTTAGATGCTCTAATTAGATGTTTTGAAAAATAAAATCACTAAATTCCAATCAATTTTTTTTGAAAAATAAAAGCGCTAAATTCCAACCAAAAAAATAATTCAAAAGAAAAAAACTTTCCAAACAAATTTATAACCTCCATAGACAAATTTGTAACCTCCAAGGACAACTTTTATTTTCACATTAAAGAACTTTTATTTTCACATTAAAGTTATATTTGTTCGTCCCTATCCATTAGTTCTGATTCTTGTGATTAGTCATCATCCCGATTCCGAGCCAACTTCAGGTGAGGTCGCCCGTCTGAAACCCACCCTGTGCTGCACGGCCCATGAGCTAGTCATTAAGATTTCAGAATGCAGATGTTCTGGATAATCCACATTCTTGTCAGTAATTATTCAAAAATTCCACAACTCTGTGGGGTCTATGAAAATGTTCACGTGTTCCTCCTCCTGCTCAGGCTGCTCCCAAGGGAGTAGTCTAACAAGGCGGAGGAATTGCCCGGTTTCCGTCACCGCCTGGAAAAACGTCCAGCTCCGGCCACCGGCAATTCCTCCGCCCTCAACCACCTTTCGCGAGCTCTGCCACCGTTCCACCCACCACCGTGGAACATTAATTCGTCTGACAGAATTCTGAGCGTGGGTATGGCAATTCGAATTTTCCCCACGGGCTCTACAGTGCCCCTAACCAATTCGACTCACCAGCTCTGCAGCTCACCAGCTCACTCCAAGGGAAAACTCTACCCCGCGCTCTGCAGCTCACCACCCAGGCAACAGACAGGCAACAAACCAAGGTGGACATCACCAAGCGACAGACAGGCATGTTCATTTTTCCACTCTTTTCACCTTCTCACTGCTCAAATTGGATTTTTTTCATTCAAAGCTCTCTACTCTCTTACGAATTAAGAAGATGTTCCTCACATTCTGAAGCTAATTCAACAGTTAGCTGAGTTCGAACGCCTAACTGATCATTGCAAGGCGACTGAAGAAGCTCTGTCATCAACCCTCTTTAGCACACATTCCAGTCCAGCACACACCATTTCACTCTTCCAAACCCCATTTTAGCGGACTGCCCGACCACTGCCTTGAAAAGAATGCTACCCAAACCCCTTCTCCTGTAAGGCTCTCTCACAAAAATATCCTCTATGTAAAATCCTGGCTTTGCCAAAAACGCCGAATAATTCCTGAAAAACAAAACAAAACCCACAATTGTCCTGTCGTTTCCCAGCCGAGACAAACGAAACCATTTCTGGGTCGTTCACGGGGGTTTTGAAGTTCACATTCTTAATCGTCTGTTCAAACGATTCATCTACGGTTTCGGGGGTCGGGAAGTTTTTATGACATATTTCTAGCAGGAAGGTTGTGGGACCTTGGAATGGAGGTGCACTAAAGAGGGTTGATGACAGAGCCTCTTCAGTCGCCTTGCAATGATCGGTCAGGCGTTCGAACTCGGCTAACTGCTGAATTAGCTTCAGAATGTGAGGAACATCTTCTTTGTTTCTATTGTCCTTCACTGTGCCAAGTGAGGTCAATTTCTATCGTTTTTGAAAATAACAAAATCAGAATGAGGATGATGAGTAAGTATCCATTTGATATTTTTCAAATTTAATCCCTATGCTTCGCTTGTATCTCACTATTAATGCATATGAACACTCAATCCATCATTGTGTTATTCCTTAACATGTTTGATACATAAAGATATCTCATCACTTGATGTTGGTTGCTCTACCACATAATCATCTTAGTGTAATCTATCTTCGCGCTTTGTGCCATGTGATGGGTTGACCTAAGATTTGATTGCACCACCGTGATGACTCAATCGCTTCTTTGATGCACCAGATGGATGGATCACCTTATTGGAGTCTTTTTCTACCTGTCCATGTGCTTCATTCAACTTCACTACTTCAAAAGCATTACTAACCTTGGATTCTACTACAGATTAATAGATGAGCTACATAAATTGTTAATTTCTACAATACTTGCATATTAGCCTAATTTTACAAAGAAAAACATATAAAACGTAGAATAACATAATTATTACCTTTGTAGAACCTTCTTTAGTTCATATGGAATATTTCATGTGAAATATGACAAAATGATGTAGGAAAGATGATTATGAGGGTTTCTACAAGGTAAAAGAGATCAGACTAATGTAGAAAAATGATAAAATGTTACTAATTATGGGCCCATCATTCCCCATACTTAATTTAGTGCATGTCCTCATGCAATTTGACAAAATTGCAATTTTTTTGTCAACTTCCTGATTTAGAGTATGGTTTCAGATGGTTAGATGACAATGTCCAGGTTGTTTTGGGTGCCCTTATTTTTCATGGCAACAAACCATCTAGGCTTCCTCACTAGTATATTTTCGTTCATAATTTTGATCTTTAAGTGTAGTTCCCTCCTATATTTCTTGAGTTTGGAATTTTTATGCTACCAGTGATACATCCTTTTGAGAATCTTGTGGTTTTTCTCTTTGAGCATTTCATTCTCTCTTTTGATATGTCTCTCTAAAACTTCTAGTTCTGTTACCTCTTATTTTGATGCTTTGATGATATCCTTTTCCATAGGAATGTCTAAAGGAAAGTCACACTACTCAAAATAATGTTCAGGAATATGAGAATAATCTTGTACCTTTTCATTATGTGCCTCTTGTTCCACGGAATTGATTTATTCATAGACCTATTGTTGAATTTTATCTCATCCTAGCTTTGTTGGTGACAATTAAGGCTTTCTTGCTTCTAAGTTTTCCATTATTTTAGGTGAAACAAGGTTATTCTCATTACCTTGTTTTTTCATGCTTCTTGTTACCCTTATGTATTTATTTTTATTTTATTTTTTAAATATTTTAATCCCATAAACAACCTGGACATTGTCATGGTCAAAGGCCAATGAGGTTTGAACCTTATCATTGTGTTTTTTGTTGTTGGATTTTTGATTCCTTGCCTCTAGTCAGAGATCTCGTTGGATTTTCATGACTTCATCAAGCTGATTTTGCCTTCATGGAATAGTATATGATAGCGTAGTAGATTGTTATGTTATTTTGAACATGCCCTCTTCATGATTTGTTGATGTTCACTGAACGATGTTCTGTCCTTTTATGCTTGTGATAAAGTGTTAACTGTCCTATTGCCCAAATCAACGTCGGTTGTTATATTTTAGTTGTGTGTTCAGTGAAAGTGTTTATTTTGATCTTGTGTGCTTGTGTATATATGCGTGTTGATGTTCCTGGTCACATATAGTTTATGGTCTGCTAGGATAATGATGGTGTTGATTAATTTTCAAAATTTTAACGTGGATGCTCTTTTTTTTCAGGTTGTTCTATAGTTCTGCTTCCAACCAAGATTGTCCATGCATTGAACCTCAATGTGGAAGACATAAATTCTCAGCCAAGCACACAATGTGGTCTTTTTCCAAGCATGCAATTCTCATCCAAGCACACAATGTGGTCTTTTGCCAAGCACACAATGTTTATCTATACAAATATTTTTTGTTGTAAAATGCATCATGGAAGTGATGGTCATGGTTGAAGGCTTGTATTTTATCTAGTCCATGGTTTTCCAACTTCCAGTTGTACAGCAAGTGATAAAGCTGTGATAGATTAATTTACCTTTTGTATAAGCATCATTACATGAAATGATGCTCTGGAAGCACAAGGGAAGTATTATTCAATACTGTGGCAGTTTCCACAGTCTTGAGGAAACAGTTCTAGCATTTTGTAATAAATTGAATATAATGAAATCCATTGCAGTGAATTTCTTGCTAGCAATCTGTTATATTCCAAACTTTTGATGTTTAGCTCCACTCCATTTTGGTATCTTCCTTTATATGTCAATAAAGAAAATCCGTTGCAATCACTGTACTCATCATTCCAATGATAACCCCTATAAATTATTAATTAACCAATTTAAGCTAATAAGGAAGATCCTTGCAAGTGTCCACTCTATTCCATCTATGTTCCTCGAACATGCCAATGAAAACACTGATTCATTCTTTGAAATCTGCTCCCCTCACCATATTTCCGCTGTTGATCAAATGGCTCTGCGATGCATATAGTAATGACAATGCTCCTATACCCACCTGCCCTTGATAGTTGAAATGGCTTAGGCATTTTCTAGGAACTACAAAATCCCATGTTACATTACACTTTATAAATGTTCCAAGAATTTTTGTCCTTGCTCATTTCCCTTAACAGAATCTATAAAATTTGAGAGCATTTAAAAATATCGATGGGGTTCAATTATTTGAAACAGAGTTTTAGGTTGTAGAATTCCACATAAGGTATATTTAATGAGCTTTTTTCATCATTTTTTATATTCTGCCATAAGAGAACCCCTTTTTTAGCATATCCACTAGCCAATACACATTTTTGCCATTAAAAGGATTGAAGCTCATCTTTTGAGGATTACTAATGCTTAGTAAAAATGATCTCAGCATAAGCTCATTTGGTACGAGAAGGAAGCTCATTTGTTGTCATTCTTGCTATTGTCTTTGCTTGATGGTTCTTGTTATCAATCCTAAATCAACTTTTTGTTTTCTTCAATTGTTCATGGGAATATATCGAATTCTATTATATTTAGTTTGGTTTAGATTGGGAAAACAATTGCATCAAATTATATTTCTTTTTAAAGGCAGGAAAGATGGGTATATGGAGTAGACATAAAATGTTCATGCTATATTTATTGTGACTTTCACATATGCCAATCAAACTACCCCATGATTCCAGTTCTACATAACTTGAACCTGGTAAGCAGGGATTACCGTAAGATTTCAATTATTTCTTTTTTTGGAGAATTGTTGCAGAGAAGAGAACCCCTTTTTTAGCATACCCACTGGCCATTACACATTTCTGCCATTAAAAGGATTCAAGCTCATCTTTTGAGGATTACTAATGCTCAGTAAAAATGATCTCAGCATAAGCTCATTTAGTACGAGAAGGAAGCTCATTTGTTGTCATTCTTGCTATTGTCTTTGCTTTATGGTTCTTGTTATCAATCCTAAATCAACTTTTTGTTTTCTTCTATTGTTCATGGGAATATCTGGAATTCTATTATATTCAGTTTGTTTTAGATTGGGAAAACAATTGCATCAAATTATATTTCTTTTTAAAGGCAGGAAAGATGGGTATATGGAGTAGACATAAAATGTTCATGCTATATTTACTGTGACTTTCACATATACCAATCAAACTATTTGACAATTTCCATAACTATATGTGTGAATGCCGGGGCTTTGTTTATCATAGTGTTGCCTTTGACTTATCTCTTGCAAGAAGCTGACTGCAGTTAATTGCATTGGTGGATCATAGGAGCTTGTTTACATGCTCTTTGTACATGAAGTCCCTGAGGGTATATCGCCATCCACCGTTCAGGTACTCCTTGCATCATGATTGATGTTGAAAAACAATAAATCCTATGTGGTGAGATTTTGATGGCAAGTAACTTCAATCATTTTACTGTTACAGTTGGGAACACCTATGGCATAAATTAGAGTTGAAGTGATTGCATAGAGTAGTATGAAATAGGTATTTGGGCTTGAATTTGATTAGGACAATTATTGTGCAGCACACCTGTATAATGACTAGGAGATTGAGGGTGTGATTAAAGGGGGAACTATGGAAGGAGTTTTGTGGCCATGTCTAGTATGCATATCAATTATGTGAGGATGCTCTGCAATTCAACAATTTGCATATTTCGTTATTGATAGAAGAGAGCAACTAGTGGTAGACACCCAGTATTCAAGGATCATCCCACATGTCAAATGACTGCCAAGTGATATATGACAAACAAAGATGGTAAAGGCTGGTATTTGCTGGGGCTGAAGACAATTCAACTTGGCATTAGATTTTAAAATCCAATTTTGAATGGATTGATGGACGAAGGTATTAATTAAATTCATTAGTTAGTGGGTTTGGTTTAGATATTGTCAATGTTCCATGGGGATGTGCCCTCTAGTGTGTTTCCCATACTTCAGGGGCTGTATGTCCCACTTTTGGGGAAGCTCAGGGAAATGATTCCCAAGTGTGGGGGATGCTTTTGCCCAGCTACACCCCCCCATCCACAGAAAAAAGATAAGGGGAAACACATGGGAAATGATTCCTGACCTGATAAGACAGAACAAAGATATGGGATTGAGTTTTGAGGAGTTTGTGACCTTGGTAATTAATGGTAATATTATTTCAAGATGTTTGAGAGGTGCCAATCTCATTGGAATTCATATGGAGAAAGTAAAATTTCATATCCCATTCATATTTCAGTGGACTTAACAGTTTTCCAGATTTTGGATTGTAGCATTTCCACTCGAATGTACATTGATGAATTTTTATGGGTTGAATCGCTGTTGTTGAGATTTTATCATATGGGGATCCCTATGTTAGGGGCCCTGATGCGCCCCTGTCCCCCATGAATTTCCCTAAAATTTGGGGTTTCCTACATGTTCCCCATGTGTGTTTCTCCACACACGCACTCTGCTGCCCTGGAAACTTGGTGGAACATAGGATATTGTGCATACTGTGTGTTCTATTATGACCAATGGTTTTGAAACTTGTAATTTTAGTCAAGAGCAAACAATTATGTTCGATTACAATCCATGATTCTGTCCCTATGCAACAAATGGCTCCTATCTGTTGTTGGTTTACCATTTAGTACCCAATTGAACTTTGATGGGAAGTTGATATGAGGTAGTGGGATTGGCAGCAGACACAAGCTGATGGAACAGAATCAATTTAGCTGATGTGTGATTCTTGCAAAAGTTGTGTGCTTTAATGATTGTTAAGGTATGCTGTCAGCCTGGCACTTATCTGGGTAAGACTTCCATGAATCCGTCCCTATGCAACAATGGATTGTATCCCTTGTTGATTTACCATTAACTACCCACTTAACTTTGATGGCAAGTGGAAAGTTGATCTAAGGTAGTGGGATTGGCAATTAATGCAAGGTTAAGGAGCATAATCAATTTTGCTTGTGTAATTTTTACAAAACTTGTTTGGTCTAGTGATTGTCAATGTATGCTGGAAAGTGGGTAACATTTTGGGTCTCTCAGTGTCAAACTTCCACTGAAGATGGAAAGAGAGAGGATTCTGAACTGCAATTTGGATTAGTCTTTGTAAAATTTAAATTGTTTTTCAAATTGTTGTTTTTTCCCTTGTTGAGAAGTTTCTAACTTGAGGGAATCAAATTTGATACGACATGGTAATAATGTTTGAACTATAAATTTAATTTGAAAATATATTCAAACTCTGTGCATGGCAAGTGTTGGTGGTAAGGGAAATCTTCTTAGGATTAATGCAAAAAAGCTTGTACCAGTGAAAAATTCTTTGTCCATGTTGTATCTAGTCTTTAAATCGATATGGATGCTACTAGTTGGACGATTTATTGGCCTTTAGCTATTCTCCAGTTCATAATTCATTTCTTGAATGATGTAGTATTTTATAAGTCTCTTCTTTACATACGTTGTTAGGTTTAGAAGCTTTGAACTCTTGCCTAGTTAAAAATGATTGCTCTATGAATAGATGCTGCAGGCCTAATTTTGTAGAATGCAAATAAGCCAAATTTAATTGGTGCTATATAGACTAGACAGAAGCCAATAACACAGCACAGTGAATGCAGATTAAAGGTTTTGTCAAGAATGTAAACATAATGAGGATATATGGAGTATAAAATGGTGGAAGTTGTACACATTTGCTACCAAGGAATGATAAAAAATGTGTTTTCTTCTGTTTTTAAAAATCATTATTCCTGTGATTGTTTCGAAAGTTACTAGTTTATTCCCTTTTACATTAAACTTGTTAATAGAAATATGTAGATCACTTAGAAATGCGATAAATTCCAAGGTAGATATAATCTTTTGGAAATATTATTAACAAATGAGGATTTTGTATTATTGCTGCTTCATTTCTTTGTTAGATTGTTAATGAAATAATGATAACTTTGTTCAATCTAAATTTGATTCTTATTCTTCTGATTGGATTGCACGAATAAGATAAAATCTACAGAAAGGTTATACAGGTTGGTTTATCTATAATTACTCTTTGGATTGCCTCTGCTTTCAGTTGATATACAGGAATGTTCACTTCTTACATGTAACTTGGAACATTTATGGCAAGCTTTTATGTATCATACCTGGGTTAAAAACCTCTTGCAAAAAACGAGGAAAATTTTCTAAGCCTTTTCTGTCATGTTAAATAGCAGTTTTCAATTTCTACACATCTTGTTAATACTTGAATTTTGAATATCTTAGCATGGTGAACTTGGTTTGCTTCAACAATACTCTTTCGTTTATATGCTTAGTTTGTGTTCCTGTATGGAAGGTGGTTCAAAATTCATCATATGCACTTACTGTTTTAAAGTTTTTTATTTGGTTTAATTTTTTAAATGTTTGACTACCTCACTTGGCATAGTGAAGGACAATAGAAACAAAGAAGATGTTCCTCACATTCTGAAGCTAATTCCGCAGTTAGTCGAGTTCGAATGCCTAACCGATCATTTCATCAACCCTCTTTAGCGCACCTCCATTCCAAGGTCCCACAACCTTCCTGCTAGAAATATGTCATAAAAACTTCCCGACCCCCGAAACCGTAGATGAATCATTTGAACAGACGGTTAAGAATGTGAACTTCAAAACCCCATGAACGACCCAGAAAGGGTTTCGTTCGTCTCAGCTCTGGGAAATGACAGGATAGTTGTGGGTTTTGTTTTGTTTTTCAGGAATTATTCGATGTTTTTGGCAAAGCCGAGATTTTACATAGAGGATCTTTTTGTGAGAGAGCCTTACAAGAGAAGGGGTTTGGGTAGCATTCTTCTCAAGGCAGTGGCCAGGCATGTCGCTAAAATGGGGTTTGAAAGAGTGGAATGGTGTGCACTGGACTGGGATGTGCGCTAAAGAGGGTTGATGATAGAGCCTCTTCAGTGGCCTTGCAATGATCGGTCAGTTGTTCAAACTCAACTAACTGCTGAATTAGCTTCAGAATGTAAGGAACATCTTCTTAATTCGTAAGAGAGTAGAGAGCTTTGAATGAACAAAATCTAGTTTGAGCAGTGGGAAGGTGAGAAGAGTGGAAATATGAACCTGCCTGTCTGTTGCCTAGTGATGTCCGCCTTAGTTTGCTGCCTGTCTGTCGCCTGGGTGGTGAGCTGCAAAGCGAGGGGTAGAGTTTTCCCTCGAGGTGAGCTAGTGAGCTGTAGAGTTGGTGAGTCAAATTGGTTAGGGAAGCTGCAGAACCCACGGGGAAAATTCGAATGCAAATGAGCGAAATGTGAATTGGTTTGGGGTAAATTTGAATTGCCATACCCCCGCTCAGAATTTTGTCAGACGAATTAATGTTCCACGGTGGTGGGTGGAACAGTGGCAGAGGGTGGCGGAGCTCACGAAAGGTGGCTGAGGGTAGAGGAATTGCCAATGACCGGAGTTAGACATTTTTCCGGGCAGTGATGAAAACCGAGCAATTCCTCCGCCTTGTTAGACAACTCTGCTGCCAAGTACTGCGAACACGTTCCAACGCCAAAACCTCCTCAATCGATTGCATTCTCTCCAAATTCAGGCTCAGGCGCCCTTCATAATTGCTGCCTGATACTTCAAACGAACTTTCCCACAAATCCAACTCCCCTTCCTCTCATATTTGATGACTATCACTCGACAACTCGTTTCTGATGCCGGATCCGGTCTTGACGGCGATGCAGCCTCCTCCATGGCCTTATTATTAAAATTCTGCAGAGAGGGCGAACTCGAAGGGAGTTGATCCGATGCATATTTGGCGGCGGCAAGCTGAATCCCCCGGCAGGAAAGAGTAGACGCAAGCGGAATGTCGGGCACCGAATTTGGGAAATTGAATTTGGCGGTAGGCCCTCTCAGAAAATACACTGCGGCATCGTAGGCACGGGCAGCCTGTGGTGTATGAGCCCAGCCATAACTTCGCTCGGGATTGGGGCATTCGAATTTCTGCTACCCAGCTCCCCCATTTTTGCAATCGGATTCCCTTAAATTGGCGGCACTTTTTCCCGCGATCCTCAGCTTCTCGAGCATGGGCATAGTCATGCTTCTGCGGGGAGGATTTCTCCATATTTGGTGGGACACAAGAAGCTCTGTGGTAGCAGGGGTTAAACACCGATTGGGCACTATGCAGGTGTATTGCAGTTTTTTAAGTAGAGGTGAGATGAGTAAGAGATCGTTGGGAGTTAATGACTCCAAATACAGATAAATGTTGGGCGATGGGTGGTGGAATTAAGATATGGAAGCGAATATATATAGTATATAGCGAGAGAGAGTACAGAAAATGCGGAGTTAAAAGCCGAAGCATGTGTCTCTATAGTGTACCGAAGAGCCGCCATAAGTACTGAAACGCTGAAGCGCGTTTCTCTATACTCTGCGGAAGAGTTGCCATGGCAAGGGATTGCTTTGAAATGAAGACGATGGATGGCCCAATTTTGAAAACGTGAATAGAATGTGGTCTTTACACGTTTGAGAATGGTTTTCCGCGCCGGGCCTGCGGAAGTCTTCAAAATTTTTGGTGCCTTGGATGTTTTTTGATGGTGCTCCATTTCCATCATACAAGATTTTTTGAAATTTATTTGCCCGGATTCCGACCACTTTTGACCATCGAGGGAACTCCTCCGCCTCGATAAACGACTCCAAATAGATTTGGCATTAAACATGTGCAAGATCTGTAGGAATCTAGTGAGATCTACCCACTGAAATGACATACCCTGACTTTTCGGTTTTAAAAATTTTGTAGTGAAATTTAATGGATGTTTCTTGGTATTTTTAGTGTTTTAGTCTAACGATTATGCATGTTTTTTTGCCCTGAAAGTTATGGAAATTCCGGTCATATTTTGAAAAAATCAGCGAGGGATTTTTGTGTATCTAATTAAAAATTGTCAAACTTCATAATTTGAAGTGTCTTGGAGGTTCTTGATGGTGCTGAATCTATTTCCACCATCAAAAACATGATTCAAACACTACCTTTGTAAGATTTTTTGAAAATGTTTTGCTCAGATTCCAGCGAATTTTGACCGTCCAGACCATTCCTCCACCTCCATAAATAACTCCATTCTTAATAAATTTGTGCCCATATATTAAATATTTTTTTTCTCGGTAAAGCTATCTATTCTATTATATTATGTACAGGAAAACATTACATTCAAAAAGACAGGTTGCCCAGGGCCGACCGTGGCACTTTGGGTGGCTTTTCTCGACTCAGAATTCGCCCTCGCAGGGGCAGCGCTACCAACATGACATAACACAGAATTGTTTTCAGACCATACCAAAATATCCCGCGCAGGGGCTTCAGAACAAAATTTCTCCCTCGCGGGGGCATCAAAAGACTCGTAACAGTATCCTTGCAAGGCCTGCTGCCCAGACCATAGTAAACATGGACATAAACAAGGACTAGAGAGACACAAACAGAGATATATAACCTAATCCAGACCCCAACAGAGACCAAGGACCTATACCAGACCTGAATGAGAGAAATGGTTGACAGAGTGTGCCGCTGGAAGCTATTCCTCTGGCTTTTCCTCAATAATTCTGCACCACCCGTGACCTTCTGGGTAGCCCTCCCACATTGCCATGGGGTTCTGCATGGATGTCGACGCCTTCTGCTCTTGAGGTCGAATAGGGGTCTGCTCAGGTTCCTTCGCTGGCGCTTCCTCTGCAATTTCCATTTGCACAACTGGGTGTTTCTCCCCACTGCCCTCTGGGTGTTCCTCTGCAATTCCCGGTTGCGCTCCTTCGTCATCTTCCGGAGGAGCCTTAGTGAAAAGAACCGATATGTGCGCGTTAATGCCAGAATTGTCCCTCGAGCTGCCAAGGGTGAATATGGCCGAGCCAAACGCTGGGAGAAGGTGCGATCCAGCATTGGAACTGCCAGCCTCCATGAATTGACTGGCCTATATAGGAGTGGCCCCTGCCCTTCTATAGCAATAACAACAGCAACAGTGATGGTGGGCATCCGCAGCAGGGTGACGTGAAGAACCACCTCGCCCCGAACCTCTTCTACTTGGCATCCTCTCCCTGGGTCGTACCATGGTTGCAGGGACGCCAACGGTTTGTAACCGGGCAACGCTTGAGGGCTTGTCTGGTTTGAGTCGCCCGCCAACTGAATTTCGTCCCCAAACTGTTCCGTGACAGAGCTCAGCCGCACAAAAGCAGCAATCCCCCGAATAAACAAGCAAGAAGTTTTCTTTGGCAATTTGAATGCCGTCACTACCAGCAAGAACAGAATCCTTAAAGAGACACTTACCCTCAGAGATCTGAACTGCGTGTTCTGCACTCTGAGTCTGAAACCGCAACATTCCTTCATACTTAAAACTACAGACATTCCCTCGATTCTTGCCCGCTTTAATTGTTCTCTGCAGACTCGCCATAGTACCTTGCTTCCTCATTAAGAGCTCTGCTCTGCGCCTCTCGTCTTAACTCCTCGGTGGCGAGGGGCATTAAACTCCCATTGCGTTCACGAGGTGGCACATGTCTGGCATGTGGCTCCTCACTGCCTGGCATGTTGACACCCGCATCTGGGGGCCCATATATTAAATATTAATAATATAAAACATATTAAATATTTAAAGACATTGATAATAATGCATTCAGAGGATTCTTTAAATTGATTGTTTATATCATGTAATTTTAAGTAAAATATATATATATATATATATATGAATGAGAGAGAATGTGTATTACTTTTTAATCACTTTCCAGAGAGATTAAGAATATATATGAATGATAGTTTTTTGTCATTCATATTTTTAATAAATATATATGTAAGAGGATTAAATTAAATGTTTATTTATAATTTTATGTATTTATATATATTATATAAAAACAAATAAATATGTTTTGGTTTTAAAATAAAAAAAAAAATTATTATAAAAATATTCATTATAAATTTAATATGTTATATATGAATTAATTTGGATAGGAAGATAATAATATTTTTTCTAATTATTTTAGTTAAATTTAGTTTGTCTCACCTATATATAAAATAAGCAAATAATATTTTTAATAAATTTATTTAGAAATTTGTATAAGTAATTATAAATATGTGATTGGTTAAATATTTAATATATATATATATATATATGAAGTGTAAAAAAATATGATTTTCTTTTCTTTTTTATATGTTTATTTAAATTTTTATTATAACAATTGAGAGAGATTGTATGAAAGTACACATCATTATGAAGAAGTATTAGAGAGGTTTAAAATTTGTACTCCACACTTTATGATGACATTTAAATTAAAAGGAAAAAATGTCTTTTTAGAGCTATATCGGATTGTTTAAGTTTTTATTATAACAACTTTAAGAAATATATATATATAGAGAGAGATTGCATGAAAGTACACATCAAGTATGTTTTCTTCAGAGAGCTTTAAACTTTGTACTCCACACTTTATGATGACATATTTAAATTAAAAAGAAAAAAAATGTCTTCTTAACAATCACTTAATAATAAGAAAATTTTAAAAAACGTTTAGTATAACTACAAAGGTGTCTAATTCCATATAAAGTATCTAATTCAATACAACTTTATTTCCATTTTGATTCCACTGTTTCCATTTGCATGTCCACCAATTAACGTTGCAGTGTTTCTCCCTCCTTATTACTTATGGAATCCACTAACAAAAGAGCCATTGAAAGTGCCATATTTTGGCACCTAATTATATTAGTCACATTATTCTTAAGAGCAACATATTCACCTTCCAATTCAAAGAAAATTGCAGCTTTATTGCTACATAATTTCCATTAGCAATGTAATTTTGACATCTCTATTAGTTTCCTCTATCTACACTTGTGATTCTACAATGTTGACAGGTTGCTTTGTTCCTTGTGACGATGGCTTCATGTCTGTCGAGGGTTCTCTTTACATCAACTAACTTCCAAATGGGGCAACAACTTGCATGTATATGTACCATTGACCACCCTAGCCATGTGCCCTATGACTACTATCCTCCTAATGCTCCCTAAATTCTCGAATTAATCTTAAAAAGAACATAAAGAAAGGAATTGCACTTGGATCCAAATTTTATCGACCCCACACCAAGTACTTGAAGGAATTCTAACTCACCTTTCAATAGAACTAGCCTACCATCCCCTTTAATAATGAAACCCAAAATACTTAAGAAGATGAAGCATCATAATGATACAACCAACTCAACGACCTTTTCCCACACACCAATTCCTGTTAAATAGAGCTAAGTAGCCGGCACCTCAAGGAATTCAAAAGCATAAGGAAATTTCCAAGAAAATAAAATCCTAGAATTTAACTCAAAAACCTACATCCTTTGCACTTCAAATTGATGTAATACCCTTTCCATGATTAATCTGTAAACTGTCGTGAATATTCCATTGGACAGTTCATCACAACAGATCTGATAATATTATATTAAAAAAAATTGAGATTCTACACTATTACAGTTTTATTTAATTTGTAGATCTGTAGATTTTACTATAATTAGTGCATGCATGTGAATATAAATTATGAAAAAAAGTAGAGAATGAATCAAACAAGCTCACACACACATAAGACACAAGATATGCTCTTTGGGAGGAAACCCAGCTGGAAGGTGAGGCCACTTCGCTCTCTTTCTCTGTCTGGAAATATGGCTGCAGATACAAAGAAATAATGTATGTGGCCTGTGGGCTACTACAGTACACAAATCCTCTATGTGTGCTCTACCTCGTATCTCTCCTGGATATCTTTGCTCAACTATGGAACAAAATTCTCTCGAAAGAATGGAATGCCTCTTCCTCCTAGTGGCCCGGTTATAACACAACCCGATAGCCTACTAGTGGTTAAGTTTGACTACATCAACTCTTAACTAGAGTTACAAAATAGACTCTTCTAGAGTCTTTTACATCACAAACATGTGGCTAGCCCCTTTTCCATGAATAATGGGGTCTGACGCGACATCCTCCCAAACTATAAGTGTGAAAACAGGAAGGTCAACTTCTGAGTGGCATAACTTTTGCATATAGTCTCCGATTGACGCGCTTATTGCATCGTTGGAAAGGTTTTTGTGTGTAGAATAACATGAAAAGGTATGGCACTTAAGCGACTAAGTTTTACCCCCAAAAAACTTCATTTGATGCCTCAAAATGCTCCCATAAGGTTTCATACCCCGTTTTGCCACACTGGGTCCCGCCAGTAAAAACGGTACCATGAGCTGATTCCTCCACTTTTTCCACTCCAAATGAATCGAGATGGAAGAAAAAAATATTATGATCCCCCTTGTAATACAAATTATGAGAGGAAGTGGTTGATAATGCATTATCATTGAATGATTTATGTAATTCCGCTAGTTGTATCCCCAAAATAGAAATGTAAATATATACATGAAGAAAGGCCAAAAGTCAAACAATGAAATATGTAAATGTACATTAAATACTAATAAAACACGTCATATGATATGGATGAATGAGGAAAAAAATACATGGGGGGCTATGATTCCACTGAAGAGGAAATAAAGGGGTCTTAAGGGGCTCAAAGAGGTAAAATCTAAATAATATTATTTTATTCCTAACCTAAAGTCTTTTACTTATGTTATCCTAAGCCACATGATAACTTTGGAAGTAGTGGGGGAAGTGAGATACATGGAATTCTTAGGGATCCACATGGTGAATTGTTGACATGCACTTATAATTCATGAGTTTTTGTTATTATATGGTATTTTTTCCAATCATTCTAAGGGAGGCCTTCTATGAGAACTAAGTTACCTTGAATATAAGGAAATTATTGGAAATGAACCTTTGTTGAGAATTGTGACCTTTTGTGAAGGGAATTGTTTTTATTGAGAATAGTTATGACAACCGAGAATTCTTGCAATTCCTAGTAGAGATGTTTCCTACCCAATCTATATTAGATCCCATAAGAGAACTAGCATAGCCTAACGGGTTACGATGTAAAGAAGGGGATCAAATTCCTTGTGTTATGTAGGTTGAAGGGGAAAGATTTAAAAAATTGGAAGACCCAAATTTCTACTGCACCAACTGATTAAGTATCTTCTATTTGTTAAATTACTGAATAAGTTATTGATTGCATTCTACAACAAATACTGAAACTAATACACTATAGTCTTCACCAATTAAATTAAATGCATAAACAAGAAACTAAGCAAGAAATAAATACACAACACATGACACCATTATTTTTGGACGAACATCCCCGGAAAAACCCAATGCGGGAAAATTGGTGCAACAACTGAGTGTTTGTATTATTAAGCAATAGTTTTCTGAATACAATCTTTGGATGCCATACTAGCTATCCAATACAGAGAATCTGACTGGCAAAAGATTAGTGATAAATACCTCACACTATCACTTGTGATCCGACACTGATCCAGGCCCTGGAAGGCTTGCCCCATGCTGGCTCTACGCAGCTACTGTGTCAGCCTACACAGTTTTGCGTCAACATCTCTAGGGATTTGCATCACCTCTTCCTGGATCTCCTGTTGTCTGGAGCTTCATTCCTCTGGCTTTCTAGTTTCACACCCCAATTTCTGGCTCTTGAACTCGACTTCCCTGTTGAATTTCATACTCCCTCTGAAGCTTTGCGTGGCCCCTACGTTGCGTAGTTTGGCCTCTGAGCCTCCTCTTCTGGATCTCTTTCTTCCTCCTCTGCAATGTATTCCTGAATCAAGAAACTCTCCAACCAGAACTATCCCTGCTCCTCACTACAAGGAATCACTTCGATCTTCTCTCTAACAACTGCTGCACTGCCCTCTCTGAGAAATTCGATCTCTTGATCTCTCACTGATGTGTTTTCCAAATGACCCTCAAGCCTCCTTAAATAATCTTCTCGTTGACATTCAACGACCTAGATTAGAAGCTAATCAATGGCTAAGATCATTTTTGCTTGATCCTCGTCTTCTTCTAGAAGTTACACCCATAGTTAGATACCCATTAATTATTTTAATTTCCTAAGTTTAGACTTAGGGACCCATTAAAAATAATTAATTATTTTAATAAAACTGTCTATGGGTGGAATTTCCGAAAACTCTTTCTGGGTTCTTTGGAATACATGTGCCCAAGCCTCCCTACAAAATTTGAGACTTAGAGCACATCCGATGATACTAGAAATCAACACTCCCTCTTAGCGAGGAATGTGCTCTAGCAATGCCTCCCACTGAAGCATCACCCTGACTTCATAACATCATCCTCTGCGCTGCTGATGTCTGACATGTTTTCCACCAACTGCTACGTTACTGTTACAATTCTACTTCTACTGACACTACCACTATCAAAATTGCATCTGTACTACAGCTCCCGGTGAATTTTTGCATCCGTGCTGCTGCTGACACTACCACTACCAACTACCCTTGCACTGCAAATTGTTGCTTCTACTGCATTAGCAATAGAAAAACATCCCAAATTACTAAAAAAGTGTTCATCATAGATGCATATCGATGTTGAATATCTGACTATTGCTAGTCCCATGCTATCCCTATGAAGCTAGTACATTGCTACTGTTATTACACTAAGCCTCCCTGCACTGCTGCAACTCTGCACTACGCTACTCAGACTTGGCATTCTAGCCACTTCATCTGTCGCTCCAACACTCCTCTGCAACATCTGACACTTAGGGCATCCTGCTACTACTGATCTTGGCTCCTGTAGCAAGGAATGGATCTGAGAGGTGCGTTCCTCAAGGATCCTGCCCATATGTAGCTCTTTCGAACTACAACTCCATATCAGCCCACCTCCCTCCTGGAGGTATCTCGACTGTCATGGTGAAATCCTCCTCCTCGATCTTCGCAGGTGCAGCCTTGGAATCATGCTTCTCATCTTTGTGTTCTGTAGTGACCCATTTCACCACACTTGAAGCATTTGATCTTCGAGACACCCTTCTTCTGCCTCCACTGCTCCTGATTCCCCTCGGATGCAAGGGCTGCATTATCATCCTCCTCCTTGGGCTTCGACCCACTGTTGTTGCTTCCATCAAGCTTACACTTAACCAAGTCTCTCCTAAGCTCCTCATGCTTCAGAGTTTCCCACCTCTCATCCCAATTTGGCAAAGTCGCCCTGCCAAGGATACTCTGGACAAAGACTTGCCACTCATCTAAGACTGAATTGAGGGCCAGTCTAACCAACTCAGACCCTTGAGGTGTAGACCCCACAGTTTCTAACTCTTCCTAGGTCTCCTAAAGCTTTGTGAGAAAAAAAATCTCTGTGCTCCCCCTTCTGCATCTATGCAGATCTCAGTTTCTTCTCTAAGTACATCTTCCGCTACTCGGAAGATCCTTGATATAGCGTTGCCAAGGCATCCCACATCTCCTTAGCAGTCCCTCTGCTAGCGATGTGACAAACTACGTGATCCTTTACTCCATCCAGGATCACCCTCTTAGCCTTCGCCATTTTTGCTCAGTACTTCTTCGACGGATCTTGATATGTAGGCACAACCACCACAGTGTCGACATAGGTCTTGAGAGAATGCTCATCTAGAAAGAATGACATCGTCGCCTTCCAGATGACGTAGTTGGATGCCCCATCCAACCTGTCCTGATCTCTTAGCCGACTGGTTACCATCTCTACCACGAAAATGTCAAACTGTTCCTCTCTGCTTCTTACTGCTACTGCTCAGCCAATAATAAAATGAACTTCTTGGTGGTAAGTCTACTGAGGAAAAATTCCCTCACTATGCTTCTCTTCTTTCTTTTGACATCTTTTTGCCCAAGAAAACGACCTGCAGAAAATATGCGTCCCACTAGCTCTTACTCACGCAGAGGCTCAACGCTGCTCCCTCTGCCACGATTTTTTTTTGAAATGGAAGCCCTTCCTAAATATCGTGTGAAAATTTGGAAGACCCAAATTTCTACTGCAACCACTGATTAAGTATCTTCTATTTGTTAAATTACTGAACAAATTATTCACTGCATCCTACAACAAAAACTGAAACAAATATACTGCAGTCTTCACCAATCAAATTAAATGTGGAAGCAAGAAACTGAGCAAGAAATAAATACACAGCACATGATACCGTTAGTTTTGGACAAATGTCCCCGAAAAAACCCAATGCAGGAAAAATGGTGCAGCATATGAGGGTTTGTATTATTAAGCAGTAGTTTTATGAATACAATCTTTGGATTCCTTACTGGCTATCCAATACAGAGAATCAGACTGGTAGAAGATTAGTGAGAAATACCTCACACTATCACTTGTGATCCGACACTGATCCAGGCCCTGGATGGCTTTCCCCACGCTGGCTCCACGTCAACCTATGCAGTTTTGTGTCAACCTCTCTGGGGATCCACATCACCTCTTCCTGGATCTCCTACTGTTTGGAGCTTTGTTCCTCTCGCTCTCCGGTCTCACACCCTAGTTTTTGGCTCTGGAACTCGACTTCCCAGCTGAATTTCAGACTCCCTCTGAAGCTCTAAGTGGCCCCTACGCTGCCCAATGTGGCCTCTGCAGTGCCTATTCTGGATCTCTTTCTGCCTCCTCTGAAATGTATTCCTGGATCAGGGAACTCTCCAATTGGAACTATCCCTACCCATCACTGCAAGAAATCACTTCGATCTTCTCTCTAGCAATTTTTGTGTTGCTCTCTCAGAGAAATTTGATCTCTTGATCTCTCACTGATGTGTCTTCCAAATGACCCTCAAGCCTCCTTAAATAATCTTCTCGTTGACATTCAATGACCTAGATTAGAAGCTAATCAATGGCTAAGATCATTTATGCTTGATCCTTGTCTTCTTCTAGAAGTTACACCCACAATTAGATTAATACCCATTAATTATTTTAATTTCCTAAGCTTAGACTTAGGGACCCATTAAAAATAATTAATTATTTTAATAATACTGTCTCTTGGTGTAATTTCCCAAAAATCTTTCTGGGTTCTTTGGAATGCATGTTCCCAAGCCTCCCTGCAAACTTTGAGACTTAGAGCACATCTGATGCTACCAGAAATCAACAAAAGAGAGCTAGTATAACTGAGATAATTATAAGAGTTAACATGCTATCTTAGTTGGGAAATTGAGATGTGCGAGAGGATTAGAGCCAACAATGGGAATATTCTATGCTTATGTACTCATAGCCTCAACTAATGTGTGTCATATTATAAAAATATTGTGTGCAACAAATCCTATGGTTGGGTGGAACATCCTTCATTTGCAACCAATTGATGATTTATTCCAAGAAGATAAGTGCACAAATTGGGTTGAGATGGAAAATTCATAGAACTTGATATAACCATAACTTTCATCTTAGAAATTAGATCAAGATATGAGTACAATTGTTAGAAAATTAATTCATAACATGATAACATCATAAGAGGTTTAAGTTCTCCAAAAAATTATCTAGTTATTTCATAAGGTTGTTTGATAGAGACATCTAAGCTAAGTGGCCAATAAAACTATATGTGGAATATTTCCAAATTATACTTTTAGAAAAAGAGTTTTGGATGATAGATGTACATGTTATATGTGAATATTAGGCAAGATGGGTTTTATATAATCCATGATGATGCTTGTGCAGTGATGAGGCATAGTTGGAGGTGCAATGGCATAGCAATGAAAAATGGTTGAACACTTATCAATGGGGTTATGCTATTAATGATAATGAATGCTCAAGGAAGGAGTGTTATGTCAAGGTCTGTTATGGTCTATTATGGATCTAATTCCAGGTTCAATTATGATGAATAAAGGAACCAAAAATCCAGTTTCTTTAAAAGACAAAGAAAGAAAGCATGCAAAATATTTATTGTAATTAATTTGAGAAACCCTAATTGCATGAGAAGAGATGGGAAATCACCTAATTATGGTGGTTGATAATATATGAGACAAAGAAATAATGCAAGTTAGAAAAATACACAAGGTCTCTTGTGTATTGAATCAAATTGTTCTATGCTACAAGAGAATGCCAAGAATCAAAACCTTCCTTTTAATTTTTGATAGTGATGCATTTTGAGTGCCTTTTTACCCTCAAGCTAATGTAAAAATTAGTAAACAGTCCCTCCTTTATTAATGAACTAGAGATTAATTTGATCAATGTTGAAGTCAGTTCCAATTTTTTTTGAGCTATGTTCTCAATGTTAATGAAATTAATTTTTTTCTTTGATTGATTCATTGGGAAACTTTCTCTTTAGCTGGTTTTTAATTTGTGGAAAAATCATTGTTTTGGTGATACATCATTGGAAAAGATAGTTTCTCAGTGATATAACACAAAGGAAGTCTCTTTATCAATGATAAATCACACCAGAAGTATCTTTCTTAGTGATAGAAGAGAAAAGAAAGCCTCTTTTTGTTGAAAAATGCAACAAGAAATTCTCAATTTTATTTTGCCTTGATTAAATTGAGAAAATTCAAATTTCCACATCAACAGACAACTTGGATGATTTTAACTTGTGTGAAATGGATTTTGTTACCTAGTTTACTCAGTAAATTCAAGCTGGAGGTGTTAGAGTTTAGTTCTACATGTGTGATTGCTAATTTGTAGCAATCAAGGTTAATTATCTCAGGTTGTTTTCAGTTAAACTAGTTCCCGCTATTGGAGAAACTAGTGGAGGGTCAAGTTGTGTAGTGGGACTTCAGTCAAACTCAGTGATCATCTAATTAACCGATCAATCAACCCAAAATCGCTAGTGCATGCAGAGAATTCGCGCTACCCAGTTGAGGTGGAGATTCCAAGGAAGTGTAACATCAGTTGTAGACTAGTCTTGAGTTTACATGTGTTGCATGCAGTCAGATGATCAACCTAAGGAATTGTGCAATTAAATTAGAGGAATTCCCTAAATAATAGGGGCTAATTCTTCAAGGAAAAAAACAAGGAAATAAGAGCTCAAGCCGAGGCAAAATTTGACTAATTTTGGGTTAGAGGCCTTCAATGAGAAGAGAGATTGGTTTTGCACTTGTAGGGTGAATTCA
The DNA here is from genome assembly GCA_031772625.1 of Pinus tabuliformis. NCBI lineage: Eukaryota > Viridiplantae > Streptophyta > Pinopsida > Pinales > Pinaceae > Pinus > Pinus tabuliformis. The sequence continues at coordinate 435,941,288 of CM062812.1, forward strand.
GTTGAGAAAAACAATTGTAATACATCTCTATTCATTTTATTAATGCAAGGAGGCATTACGGTTTTTAGCAGATTTCTTTTCCCAAATAAAAATACTTGTTGCATGTATGTTATTTCTTCTTGCATGTCTGAGATTTTTGTTCTAAACTATGAATTAATGTCCACCGAGTAGTAGACTAGGTTTATGTCTTGTGATTTTGATTAAAAATTCATGAGAAGCTGCAAATCTACAACCTAATTTCTACATGGTATTAGAGCAGGATTCATATTATAGTAGGAAATTCGAAGTTGTTTCTCATAGATTTGAATATGAATATTAGTGTAGAAGGATTTCTTTAGAGCTGAGAAGATGGCCTTCAATGGACTAAGGCTAGAGTATGTCTTGGAAGGCATCTCAAATTTTGTTGCATGGAAGGACCACATGGAGGAAGTATTGGATGACAATGGATTGCTAAAATACATCAAGTCAGATGTTGCAAAACCACAAATATCTGATGCCTAAAACCTTGCTCAGCAGAAGAAATATGTAGCTAAGGTGAGGAGAATAATCTTTGAGGTAGTATGAGATCATATTGTCTCGAATCTCCATGGAAAAGAAACTTCATTCGCAATGTGGAAAGTGCTAATACATTTTTTCGAGAATAGTAGTGACCACAGGAAGTTGGCACTTAAGGATAAACTTTGAAGTATCAAGATGTCGAAGAATGGAACAATTCCGCAGTATCTCAAAAAGTTTACACAGTGTCGTGATGAACTTGGCGGGGTGAGTTTCAGTGTCCCTGAAGAAGACTTGGTAATACTAGACATTTTGGGCCTTCCCAAGAGTTGGCATAACTATCAAGATTAAGTGAATGAGAGGGAGAAACTACTGAATTGAGAGCGCTTATGGTCTGATTTGCTACCGGAGGAAATAAAGAAAAATACTAGAGATGGGACTTCATCCAAGGGCGAGGATGAAGAAAAAATTTCATTAACTGGAAAGGAAAAGAAGGGAAAAGGGAAGAAATCCCAATCCAAACCAGAATCCAGTCAAGGGGGCAAGAATAAATATTTGTAAAAAATTAAATGCTTCCATTGTCATGAATTCAGGCACTATGCCACGAAGTGTCCACACAAGAAGACAAGCAAGAAGACCTCAGGAGGAGGAGTAGGTGAAGCTTTGGCTTCACAGTTCGAGCTTGACTTTACCCTCATTGCATGCATGGCCAACATAGTGATGGGGAGCATGTGGTACTTGGAATCAGGTGCATCGTTCCACGTGACAGGGTGTAGAGACTTTTCAGTGACCTAGAGGAGAAATATTTGTAGATGAAAATCAAGATGGGGGACGATGGAAGGTATAGCACAACTGGGGTTGGTACAATCACCTTTCAGAGTGAGTCAGGCTCCCCCCTCGGGTTCAAGGATGTCATGTTCATTCCGGGCCTAAAGAAAAATATCATCTCTGTTGCAGTTTTGGAAGACCATGGTTATGATGTGATCATTAACAAAGGAAAGCCATTATTGAGACACAAATCCAAGAGAATGGTGAAGAAGATCGAGGTTCGTGTGAAGAACCTGTACAAACTAGATGTGGAGGATTGTGCTGCATTGAGCACAAAGGCAGAGAAGGTGTAGAGTCGTGATGTTGGCGAACTTTGACATAGAAGACTTGGCCATTTGCATTATGGCACTTTGAAGATAATGCAGCAGATAACCACAAGCATCCCCAAAGGAGCATGTATCCAAAGGATGTACTTTGGGGAAGTACACAAAATCCACATTCCATGATCGGGACAATAAAGCACATGTAGTCCTGGAAAGTATTCACTTTGATGTTTATGGACCTTTCTCGACAACCTCCACTACTAGGCACAAATATTTAGTCTTTTTTTATTGATGAATTCTCACAGAAGTGTTGGATCTTCTTCACACGGAAGAAGGATGAAACATTCTCCAAGTTCGTATAATTCAAGGCACTGGTCGAGAAAGAAACGGGCAAGAAGGTAAAGGTTCTCAGTAGCGATAATGGAGGTGAGTACATGTCAAATGAATTTAAAAATTTTCGTGCAAAAGAACGCATTCGACGAGAGTTGACAACACCCCACATCCCACAACAGAATGGGGTGGCCGGGAGAAAGACTATAGCATTGTAGGAGGAACGAGGGAGATGTTGCATGACGAAGGCCTACCTTTGCATTTGTGGCCCGAGGAATGCAACACAGTAGTCTATTTGCAGAACTAGAGTCCTCATCGGATTCTAGGAATGATTACCCCAGATGAGGTTTTCTCAAGGAGAAAGTTGGATGTGTTGCACATCAGGATTTTTGGAGCCTCTGTTTACTGCCATGTCTCCAAAGAATCAAGAAAGAAGCTAGAGCTAACAACATAATTGGGGGTATTTATGGGTTACACAAAAACTCCCCACAACTACCGTGTGTACTTGTCATCCCTCAGAATGACAGTTATGTGAAGGGATATAAAATTTGATGAAGATAAAGTGATGTGATGCTCTCTTGAGAGGGAGATTCAAATCCCACCAGAAGAGGAGATTTTAGCTCCAAAGGAGGAGCCTCGGGAAGTTGTGGAGCAGCCAAAAATTGAGGAGAAAAGAGTGGAGATAACCACTCAAGAAGAACCATCTAGAGAAGGTAGGAAAATGACTAGGGAAGTTGAGAGACTTGTGTAGGATGCGAGGGAGAATGTGGGTGCTCCTTCAAATCAGCACAGATAGAGAAGGTCACCAAATCAGTACACTGGCTACATGGCTCTAATGACTGAGCTTATAGATATTGAGCCATCCTCTTTCGAGGAAGCAGTAGAGAAACCTGTATGGGTTGATGCAATGGTGGAGGAATACAAATCCATTGTAAAGAACAATGTTTGGGAAGTGGTCCCAAGACCAACAGATAAATCAGTTGTGGGTTCGAGATGGATCTTCAAGGTAAATCATGCAGCAGATGAAAGCATAGAAAAGTACAAGGCCAAATTTGTGGCCAAGGGGTACTCTCAAGTTGAGGGGATTGACTATGAGGAGACCTTTGCTCCTGTAGCAAGGTACTCATCCATTAGATCAATTCTTTCTCTAGCTGCATAGATGGGGTGGAAGATCCACCAGATGGATGTAAAAACAACATTCCTCAATGGAGTTATTGAGGAGGAGATGTATATAAAGCAACCAAAAGGCTTCAAGACTTTTGATCAAGAGTCTCATGTGTGCAGACTCAAGTGAGCATTGTAAATTCTCAAGCAAGCACCCTCTGATTGGTACACAACGATCAATAGCTATATGACTGATTTAGGCTTCACCAACAGTGAAACGGATGTAAACCTCTATCATATCTTGGTAGAAGGTAAATTGTTGATTATTGTCTTATATGTTGATGATTTGATTTTAACTGGTGATGAGAAACTAATTAGATCTTGCAAGGAGGACCTTGCAAGAGAGTTTGAAATGAAGGACATGGGTCTCATGCACTAATTCCTCGAATTAGAAGTATGGAAAGGAAATGGGGAACTATTTGTCTCTCAGGTAAAGTATGTCGACAAGATACTTCATAGGTTCCGCATGGATAGTTGCAAACCCATGGAGACACCTCTAGCGACCAACTAGAGGAAAGAGGATGCCACTTCAGGTGAGGAAGTGGATGCTACTGTTTACCAAAAGTTTGTGGGTTCACTAATGTATCTTGTGAGCACATGACCAGATATGTGCTATTCAGCCAACCAGCTGAGCCAAGATATGGTTAAGCCAACCAAATTATTTTGGAGGGAAACTAAGCATGTTTTATTGTACCTCAGAGGCACTACCTAGTTTGGACTATGGTATAGATGGACAAAGGGAGTGAAGCTATGTGGCTTCACAGATGTAGATTTGGCGGGGAGTCCATCAGAATGAAAGAGTACATTAGGTGGAATTTTTAGCGTTGGTTCCACAGTGGTTTCTTGGTACATCAGGTAGCAAAGATTTGTGGCACTCAGCTCGACAGAAGAAGAATACATGGTTTCCAATCAAGAAACATGTGAGGTGATCTGGATGAGAAAGATACTTGTTGGATTGTTTGGTCAGATGATGGATCCAACTGTGATCTATTGCGATAATCAGAGCTGCATCAAGGTCTCTGAATTTATTTTTTTTCATGATCAATCCAAGCATATAGATATCTGGTATCACATTCTAATAGAGCAAGAATATGCTGACATTCTGACAAAGGCCTTGTTAAGAGGGAAGTTCAAGTTCCACAGGTATGGGATAGGGGTGGTTAATAATCCCTTTCTTGCTGAGAGGGAGTGTTGAAAAATGAAGCAAGAATTCTCAATTTGATTTTTCCTTGATCAAATTAAGAAAATTCTAATTTCCACATCAATAAACAACTTGGATGATGTTAACTTGTGTGGCATGGCTTTTTTCACCCAGTTTACTCAGTAAATTCGAGTTGGAGGAGTTAGAGTTCATTTTTTCATGTGTGATTTCTAATTTGTAGCAATCAAGGTCAGTTATCTCAAGTTATTTTATGTTAAACTAGTTCCAACTATTTGACGAACTGGTGGAGGGTCAAGTCGTGCAGTGGGACTTCAGTCAAACTCAGTGATCATTCAATTAACTGATTAATCATCCCAAAATAGCTAGTGCATGTAGATAATTCAGGTTACCCAGTTGCGGTGTAGATTTCAAGGCATTGTAACATCAGTTGTAGACTAGTCTTGAGTGTACAGGTGTTGCATGCATTCATATGATTAACCTAAGGAATTTCGCAATTCAATTAGAGGAATTTCCTAAATAATAGGGGATAATTACTCAAGGAAACAAGAGCTCAAGCCAAGGAAAAATTTGATTAATTTTGGGTCAGGGTCCTTCAGTGAGTAGAGAGATAGGTTATGCACTTGCAGGGTGAGCTCAGTTGAGCAAAGCAATTGTAATACATCTCTATTCATTTAATTAATGCAAGCATGCATTGGGGTTTTTTCTAGATTTCTTTCGCCAGATAAAAATACTTGTTGCATGTGTGTTATTTCTTCTTGCATGCCTGATATTTTTGTTCTAAATTGTGAATTAATGTCTATAGAGTAGTAGAGTAGGTTTGTTTCTTGTGATTTTGATTACAACTTTATGAGCAACTGCAAATCTATAGCCTAATTTGTACACTTTTATAATGAATCATTGCTTAAAAAAATGTGCTTTCCCAATAACACAACAATTGAGCAAGTGTTGTGAACAATGAGGCACTACTTGAAAAGTGTCTTTCTCTGCAATATGTCACCATAAAAATATTCTTATTTGGGATACAATGCCCGGAAAAACACTTCCTCAATGGCACAACATAGAAGATGTCACTTACTTGGTGAAACCAACCTTCAATCAAGAAAGCTTGTTAAGTTTCCCCTTCTATTAGTCCTTAGAATTTTCCACCATTTCATTGGAGAAGTTACTTTTTCATCTATACATCATTCGATAAGTTACTTTCTAGGTGACACACAACTGGAAAATTATCTTCTAATGCAACACAACACTAGCCTCTCCCATTTCCTTGGTCAAAGAAGTGGATTTTTTGGTAGGCATGGCGCTATAAAATTTTCTTCATCTCGCAATAAACAATTTCCCTCATTAATGACTTGATTTTTTTGACAAATACAAAGAATATTATAAAATGGGTTTTCCATTCAATTATTATTGATATTCATCGAACCTGTTTCTACCCATCTAACATATGTTTGTTGAACAATCACCAGTGGAATTGTTAATACTAATTGTTTGACCAAGAATGGCAACTTAGTTTCCACTCTCCACATTGTCAATAAGAGTCCGCTACTCATTTTACATGATTTTAGTTATGTAGTTTACATGGTGATTTGCAAATTTTATTTTTCATTGGAAAACAATTGAAAGGAAAGGGGGAAATAGTTCTACCCTCCCATCCACCTGTCGTCATGGGAAATGTTTCATTGTTTGTCAAAACACCGAAAGGGGCTTGGATAACCATAGTGTAATCCAGAACCCCATTCCTAATGTGATGGTCCATGTCTAGAATCTATGGTTTCGATAGAATGTTACATCTATTGAAAACCCTTCCCTTATTTATGAAGCCATCAACCTAAAAATTTTGAAACGTATTCCTTAACATTTTCCATTTATATTTCCCTATCAGCGCAACTGAAATGAGAAAGAGACCAAGCCGTAAAATCTAACCCTCTAGATTTGATCCTTAGGTCCTTAATATGTAAATGCATAATTTGATTAAAACTCCGTGTCATAATGGCGCAAAATTTATTTATGGAGTTTTTAAAAAATCTAATGTGTCATGTTATCGACATGGATGAATTATAGGATGAACCATGGAAACATATTGTAGAAAGATAGGAAGGACCCCATCATTGAAATATTTGAGAGGGACAAATCAACACCCAATATTCCATGAGCCATTATTAATAAAACCCAGTGCATTATTGACAATAATATTTACTATTTCTACCAAATGTTGTAGAGATAAAATTCCTTATGACTCCCTGAAGATGACCTAGATGTGGATGTATAGCAGGTTATCAAATGATCCTTGTTATAGAAAATGGTAACTAATTCACCAATCTTCCCATGCTCTAAAGTAGTCTTGTGGGTCATAAAACACACAATTGTAGGAAAACTTATGATAAGAGACTCAAAGAGAAATTCATTTGCATTGTTCAAACCCTTTGATGTCAACACTTATAGTAGCCTACAACCCAAAGAGATCTATCTTGATGAAGACAAACTAAATGTATTTTAATATGGTTCCAAAGATCTCATGAAAAAATGGTGGATCAACCAGAAGATCTTAAAATCAAGACTTACAAGAGAATATCCCACCAACTTGGTTAGAACCACGTTCAATTAGTAGTGGCAAGGCCATGTAGATTATATAGAAGACCAAATGTTGAGAAATTTGAAGAAGTAAATTGACACCAACTACTTATCCTATAGTTTCATCCCTATAGTAACCCATTGATCTCTTAAATTTTTTCCTTGGCTAGACGGCTCAACATTGTATATATCTTACTCATGTGGATGGATAAAAGATTATACCTCAAGAGCATATATTGAGAAACATAAAACTAATATAAGCCAACCAATGCATCAAACATATCCTTGAAAATGGCCTTTTCTACAATTTGAGGGATGAAGTGGCCCTTTATCAAATTAAGGATTAATATTTTTTCCATGGCATCCTTCTTAACATGAACAACAAATAGTCTTAAGTAGATAGGTTTTTCTTGGACCTTGTTTTCTTTGAGCTTAAGCTACCATATGAATGTTGTAATGAAATTATGGAAAATGGTTTTCATGAAATGAATTATGGCTGTGTATGGTAAATTATTGCATATGAGGAGAACACTAATCATAGGTGAGAATCTTTGGAATCTTGATAATGATATTTTATAGTCGGGCTATCTTAAAACCTTAGAGAGGAGTGGGATAGCCGAAGGGACTACCAAGTAGAGAAAGGGATCCCAATATTTGAGTTATGTAGGTTTATTGGTATGAGGGATGTTGATTGATATAACTATAAGAGTTAATGTATTATGAAATCCTATAAATTAGGTTATGTAAAGAGAGTTAAAACCAACCATAAGCAAATTTATCCTTGTGGATTAATTACCTTAATTCAAGGGTGGCCCTTGTTGAAAAGATATCAAGTGAAACAAAGAACCTATGTTTTGGTGGAATGTCCTTCTTCTATAGCTAGATGGTGGTTAATTTCCAAACATATAAGTTTCCATGATTTATTTATCAACATGCTTAATTATTGTTGTTTACGTTGGGGATTGAATTAGTTTCTAGTTTGCTCGATTATGTTTATGTGTTCAATCCTGAATTTGAAACTAGGCATCATTGTTCATGGAATGATTTAATTATGTTTCCATAGGCACGTATTGTCATGTCTAGATTCATTAATTAATTAATAATAGGACAATGAGAAAAATGACATTAGAGCAAGAAATGGTGAATTAATTGGTGTTTTTAAGAAGTACTCCATATCGTCAATATAGCACAAATGATATTAGCGCTAGTAGAAAATGAGCAATTAGTGACTAGGTGACTAAAAACGTTAGTCACCACAGCTTTTCCAAGTGAAATACTACCAAAAATGAGCAATCTTAAGTGACCGAACTAAAAACAACTAACATAAATAACTAATTTAGTCACGAGTTAAAATATGTGACTAGCTAATAAGTAATACAACTAAAAATGACTAACATGAATGACTAATTTAGTCTAAGAAAAAAAGTACAACTACCTAACAAGTACTACAATAATATGAATCAGTGTTTTATGTTAGTCATCTTAATTGTGTCAAACAATATAAACTTACAAGTTATAGGGGATTGAAAGGTTGTTAAAGATTGGTTGAAAGGTTATCATTCCTTAAACACTTCTTCATCCTCACATGGTGTATAGGTGAGCCAACTTTGCACTATGTATCTCTAATAATTTGTAATTTTAAAAATATATTTTTTAATAAAAAAATTATTTTATGTATTTTTTAAAAATCTATTCATTGAATCTAATTGGATATAGTTCTAATTTGAAATTAATTTAAAGGGAAAATTCAATTTTTAAGATTATAATATCAAATAAAAACTACTTTAATTTCATATTAACTGAACTACATCCATCTTAACCCCAGATCTATCAAGCATTGAGAGGGGTACAATCTTTCACAGTGCAAACATTTTTTTCTAGTGAAAAACTTGAGGAAATGTTTTCACCTCGAGAGATTGGATCCCTCTCGGCACTTGATAGTTATAGGGTTAATATGGATCTAGGTTGGTTATATAATACTATATAATATCTATATTTGTATTTGTGTCTCTTTGTTATTCCCTCTCTCTATCTCACCCCCCAAACATACACACACTCTCTCTCCCTCTCTTCCCCTTCTCTGTCTATCTCTCTCTTCCCCTTCTCTCCCTCTCTATCTATATCCTTCTCTCTATTCCCTCCCACTCTCCTCTCTCCCTCACTCTCTCTCCATGACTCCCTTGTCACCCCCTCTCTCTCTCCACCTTTATCCCTCTATGTTTTTCTTGTTCCCTCCCTCTCCTACCCCCTCCAATTCCATCTCTCTCTCCTCATCTCTATCTTCCTTCCTCTCTATCCCTTATCTCCCACCTCCCTCTATCTCCTCCCCCCCAAATCACTCTCCCTCTCTCTCTCTCTCTTCCATCCAACTCTATCACTATCTCCCCCCCTCCTTGTCCTTCTCCATCTCTATGTCTCCATCTCTCTCCCTTCCCCTTCTCTTCCTATCTCTATCCTCTCCTCTTCTTTCTCTTCCCTCCTCTCCTCTCTCACTCACTCTCTCTCCATCTCTCCCTTCTCACTCCTCTGTCTCTCCACCTATATCTCTTTATGTATTTTTTCTTCCCCCCCCCCCTCTCTCCCACTCCAACTCCATCTCTCTCTCTCTCCCTCCCCTCTCTCTTCCTTCCTCTCACTCCCTCTCTTCACCCCCTCCCCAACTCTTTCTTAAATTTGATCACATTGTATTGTGTTTAAGAAATTATTTAATTAGAAAAACTTAATTAGCTGTAAAATAGTAAACCTGTATTTTGGATCAATCATGTCAAAGAAAATAAAATAATGAAAAACTTCAAAAAATCATGCACTATATTTAATCTATTATAATTAGTCAATTTGCTTGCTCTCATCCCTTGGATCCTTAGCTATGATGAATCGATGCCGGTTCTATATATATATATATAAAGAACCGACATAGATCCATCTTAACTTAATTTGATTAAAACCTTATTTTAATTTCTACTGGAATATTTTTAGTAGTCTTGAGGATAGAGGGTTTAGATATATCTCAAATTGTAACATTTTCTCTTTTAGATTCAATTAAAGAAATGTTATAAAATTAAATTAAAATAAAATATTTTTAATATGAAATAAGTTATGGTTTTTTGTCATGTGGTATTGATAAGCCATGGTATTGGCCCATGGTATTGTAACAAAGTGGATTTACAAGTTAATATCCATGGTAGAGTGAGGGTGAATATCCATGCTTAACAATCTTGTCATATTGTTATAAAATATTTGACATTGAAATAATTTATGTTTTTTGGGCATGTGGTATTGATAATCCATGGTATTGACCCATGGTATTGTAAAAAAGGCTATTTTTTACAAGTTAATAATATATACCGTAATGTGGGGGTGAATATCCACTTTAAGAATCTTGTCATATTGTTGTAAAATATTTTAGTTGTGAAATAAGTTATGGTTTTTGGACTTGTAGTATTGATAAGCCATGTTATTGGCTCATGGCATTGGTTGTAAAATATTAAACCTATATTTCAAAGAAAATAAAATAATGAAAATGCATTATATTTAATCTATTATAATTAGTCAATTTGCTTGCTCTCATCCCTTGGATCCTTAGCTAAGATGGATCTATGTCGATTCTTATATATATATATCCATCTTCTATTAGTTTTATTAAAAACTTAATTTAATTTCTATTGGAATATTTTTAGTAGTCGTGAGGATAGAGGGTTTAGATATACGTCAAATTGTAACATTATCCCTTTTAGATTCAATTAAAAAAATGTTGTAAAATTAAATTTAAAATAAAATATTATTACTATGAAACAAGTTATGGTTTGTTGACATGTGGCATTGATAAGCCATGGTATTGGCCCATGGTATTGTAACAAAGCGGATTTACAAGTTAATATCGATGGTAAAGTGAGGGTGAGTATCCATGGTTAACAATCTTGTCGTATTGCTATAAAATATTTGATTCTGAAATAATTTATGTTTTTTGGGAATGTGGTATTGATAATCCATGGTATTGACCCATGGTATTGTAACAAAGGCTATTTTTTACAAGTTAATAATATCTACCGTAATGTGGGGGTGAATATCCACGGTTAATAATCTTGTCGTATTGTAGAAAAATATTTTGGTTGTGAAATAAGTTATGTTTTTGGACTAGTATTGATAAGCCATGGTATTGTAACAAAGCCTATTCACAAGTTAATAACAAAATCAAAATATAGCAATTTTTTTTTTTTTTTTTTTTAATTGAGGTCATATTTAAAAGTTTACACTCATCCCAATATCATTTTTAATTCTTTTTGATTTAGTGTCTTATGAAAAAATAACAAATTCTTATTAAAAATAAATCATTTAACCCAATTGCAATTTATATATTTTATTTTATATTATAAATATTTCTTTTCTTTTTCATTTCCAGTTTAGCGCTGGGTTCAAATAAAATATTCACAGATTACAACATCACATTGTAGCACTATATTTTTCTCTGCCTTGTCTATATCTGCATGGAAATTCCAGAAGAAGGAAGACCATCAACATGATCTATGGATTTCATGGGATTCAAACCCCAAATGGAGTTTGCATGGGAAACACCTTAGGAGAGCATCAACGATTAGATGGAGCAAGGGCAAGGTCACTGGGCGTGGATATTTTGGTAATTTGTACATGGGTATGAATTTGGACTTTGTTCTTCCTTTTTACTAAAGAGGATTTTTGTTTGTATGGGTAAATAATTTCGAGGGTTTATATGATCAAAGCATAAATTTTATCTAGAGTTCAAGGTTTAATGATTATGATAAAGGCAAGGTCATTGGGCATGGATATTTTCATAATTTGTACATGGGTATGAATTTGGACTCTATTCTTCCTTTTTACTAAAGAGGATTTTTTTTCTTATGGGTAAATAATTTCGAGGGTTTATATGATCAAAGCATAAATTTTATTTAGAGTTGAGGGTTTAATGATTATGATATTTTGGTAATTTGTACATGGGTATGAATTTGGACTCTGTTCTTCCTTTTTACTAAAGAGGATTTTTGTTCTTATGGGTAAATAATTTTGAGGGTTTATATGATAAAATCATAAATTTTATCTAGAGTTGAGAGTTTAATGATTATGATAATGCAGATCTTGATTGCGGCCAACAATTCATCAAAAGACAATGCACAAGTAAGCATTTTGCATGTCCTTATTGTATAAAGGGTTTAATGATTATGATAGACAATGCACAAGTAAGAATTTTGCATGTCCTTGTTGTACAAAGGGTTTAATGATTATGATAATGCAAATATTGATTGCGGCCAATTCATCAAAAGACAATGGACAAGTAAGCATTTTGCATGTCCTTATTCTACATATCAGTTCGCTCCTCCCAAACTTTTCTAGGGTCAGAATGCATGAACTTTTATTTTTTCTTTTCACCTTTTTTTTAGTGGTTGATTGTTTGTGTAATGGACTCTACCATGGCCAAATTAAAAGGGCTCAAGTGATGCAAGAAATTTTCTGTTAGGATGCAAATGCTAGACCTTCCTCAAACTTTGTTACATGAAATTAGAATTTCTTGTAATCATGAACATAAAATATTTTATGTTTCATCCTTAGATTCTGATCTCAATGCCTACAGTTTTAAACCATGTTACTATATTTTAAGTAGAATATACATAGATCCATTAAACCTTACAACTCTCCAAAGCTTAGTTTAATTTCATCTAAAAAGACAGAACCTGAACGACTTTTTCAATTATGATTCAATTCTTACAGACAAGGATTAAAAATGGAACAACTCAATGGTCTGATAACTTTTACCCACCCATCAATTTCCAAGACCTTTGGTATTATTCTGAACCTAAACAGAGAGAGTAGAAGAAGAAGAGGAGCTTGGATGAGGTGGACCCTGACCTGCTTGATACTTTTCAAAAGTTGGGCATGCCCTTGACTAGAAGAAGAGATTGACCAATGTTGTTGTATATGTTGTTTTCAACAGTGTTTTCATTGCTACCATGCATAAGTAGACTCTGTAGGTAGTTGGGGTTATCTTTTGTTCGTTATAAGAGGTAATTCAGGAGTATCTTTATCTAGTTAGGAAGTATCTTGGCAGGGTTGTTTCTCCTGATGATAACTATTATGCTGGATTGTATTTTTTTTTAGTGATAACTCCTTCTATTAAATGAGAGGACTCTTATTTTTGTAGATGAGAGGAGTTCTGTGACATATATTGAAGGATGAACTATACCATTTTATGACACCAATCATCTCCATGCCACAGTAGTGGATCTCTATTGCACCGAGGGAGAAATGATAAAGTATTCCACTTTAAAGAATTGGTATGTCAGGGACAAGGAATGCAGATGTGGGATTTATAATTTTATTACAAAAATAGGTTTTTGCGATGGAGACAAATCAAGGATTTCATGGACCTGAGTAGAGACTGGTTCAACAATCACCTAGAAATACTCAAGCATTGTTTTGAAAGGCAATGATGCAATTAGAGAGTTCTATGCATCTGCCTTGAAAAATAACTATCAATAGGGGGGGCAAAGATGGTCCATACAGGGAAGAATTGCAGGAGTAGGATTGTTTCTAAAATTATATCTATAGGCAAGTCAAGGGACTACTACAGAGGATTAGTGCGGGTGCAACCAAATTATCATAATGCAAGGAATTTTTTACAGTGCGATTTTATGCTCATCGGTGACCAAGAAGCTGCAAATACTTATCGTTACATTTAGGTACAATTGAGTTGCGTTCTAAAGTCTCTAATTTCATTTATTGATAGTATTTCTTGTGTCCTTGTCTCTCTTAATTTCATTGTGGTAGGATTGGAATGGGTTAAAAAATCAAGCATATCATTGAGTCAAATAGACACACACATGTCACTACATGTCATTGTGCATACTCTTTATTTTTGATATAATTGGAAGTGAGCAATATGATGTGTGCACACACAAAAAATCCTAGCATGCATGATGAATCCCCTTCCAATTGCATTTTTTATGGTGACATTTTATTTTCTTTGTTTATACAGGTCATCTAACCACATAGTGGCCACTATCGAATGTTGAGGTATATGCCATATAAAAATTTTATAGTCTACTTTATTTTATATTCATGTATTCATCGTCTTTCATGTCTTATACTCTGCATTGTATCTTATTTCATTTTCAGGAGAGGAACTTAATATTGATGGTAAGAAGCAACAATTAAAGAAAGATGAGAACAATAACATTGGTGCGACAAATGAAAAATGAGAGAGAGAAGAGAATTTGTCTAGTGATACCCTTAGAGCCAATATCTTGCATAAGACACATTCATAGAGACTGATGGTCAAGCCTTCAGAGGTGAATTCACTTGCAATGCTTTGGCAACACAGTGATAATGTTTTGAAACGATGAAACAATATTTCATTTGTAAATTGTAGTCCAACCCATATTAAGTTGGAAACTCATATTGTAATACTTGATATTTTATATAATAAAATTTATATCGTTGAAATTATTTTTATTTTCACTTGATATTATTTAGTCTTGTAATTAACATATGTAACTTTGTGTTATCATATTAGATAAACATGCACATCGTATGACATTTTCTTAAAATTTAATCGCAAAAGCATACAAATTAATTTATGGTGATTAATAATATACACATAAAATCAATATAAAACTACTGAATTAGTAGTTTATATTAATTAATGATGAACATGAATAAATGAAATGAATAGAAACTACTAAATCAATCGTTTATATAATGAATATGAAAATACCAAAAAAAGATAAATGACTACTGCAAATGATAATTTTTTTATTATTAAATGATGACTAAATTTTGCATATATACGATTATTAGTAGCTAATTTACAACTTATAACATGACTAAAATTTAGTCATATTTCTTTGGTTATTAATTGATTCTAAATGATGAGTAAAATTTGCATATATATGACTATTAGTAGCTAATTTACAGTATCTTATAACACGACCAATGTTTTGGTCATATTTCTTTGGTCATTAATTGGTTTTCTCGAGGATTCATATAGTAATATATTTTGTTATATATTTGGTCATTAATTGCGACAATTAATGACTAAACCAATGAAAAATTAATGACTAAATATATTACTAGATGGTAAAATTGAGGAAACCAATTAATGACTAAGCTAAAAATGACTAAAAGTTGGTTGCGTTATAAGATACTGTAAATTAGCTACTATTGGTCACCGACTGAAAAATGGTCGTTTATATGCAAATTTTAGTTGTTTTTTTAGTAACTAATTAGTCATTTTGTACTAGTGGGTAAGTTATAGAATTTTCATCTTAAAATTGTATTGTATGAAATTGGAAGCACCAAACAACTTGTCACACTCTCTAAGAATTAAAGTATCCATCCTACATATCTAAAGAATGACCCAAAACTAGTGAAAAATAAATAAAGTAGATCAACCCTATAATGGCTCAATTGCTTCTCCAAACTATACCAAGGTTTGAAAACCAATCAACATGTATTATATCAAGAACCACTCCTAGGTACATACAATTGAAACAATTAAATCCCTCATCACTAAGAAAATAATGCTAAATTAGCTTTGATATCATGTAGAAATATATGAAATTCTTTGAAACCAAGTGGAATTTTTTATGTAGTGTAATTAATAGAAGCTCAAAATTTTCAGCTCAGTTAATTTAAGTTTCTTGTATATAATCCTTGTGAATTTTCATCCTCATGGATGATTTGAAATATTAAAATAACACAATGATATTTCACTTCCCTCCAACCTACTTTTACTCAAAATCCCAAAAGAATAAATACCATACAAGTGTACTTAATACCACAGTACTATATCCATTACATCACACTTTACTAAGCATGTAACATATATGAAATGTCTTATTACTACAAACTATAACAATAACAAATATTATCTTTCAAGTTATGTGTTAAATCACTTAACCAATTCAAGTATATGTTATGCTAAATCACGATAAATAATAAAAATTGAAATCTTTCAAATCGAGAAGATAATATAAGGTGAAAATCAAATGTACAAGTACATAATCTTTGGACAACTATCCTAACTTCATATACTTACAAGAAATTAATAAAAAGTACATAAAATAGGTTTATCATAAAGCTAGTATAACTCAAGCTCTCCAAACACAAGCTAGGGAAACGATAAAAAAACCTAGTTGTGAACTTTAGCTCTTAGCAAGGAATCACTCCCAACCAACACTAGTTACTCCACAAAAAATCTTCAACAAGATACCATCAACACCAGTAAGTCCTCCTTGACACATGAAATATTTCTCTTTCTCTTCTCCTTTATAATAAGAATAACATACAACACTAAGGTTTCTAAATACCACAAAGCATTAGCCTTCTCCTCTTATGAGGGATGCAATATATAATGCTTCTTTTACCCTTATCTAGTTTACAAAAACCATAGTTACTTTGCCTTCTTAGAGTAAAGACTTAACACTATAATTTCCTTTGAACTTTGTTCAATGACCCTAATGGTCCAAGATAAAGAGATAATACAATTGAGAGACAAAAGAAAGATACTAGTGCACTCCACTTCTTGCATGTCTAATACAATTATGTGTTGAATTGAATCTACGAAAATACTCTTCTTCGTCTATTTATATGAGTTCTAAGGAAGGGTAACATAGAATGGACCTAGTCCATTATAAGCAACTTGACTACAAAAGGATAGACTTATATATGAAGCATTAAAACTCAAGGTGTCATTTGTCAATATTTGAGGCATGCATGTCCAATAAGTAAGGTTCCAAGGCATGAATGTTGTATTAAATATGTCTAGCATTCCACCTCCACAAGTTACCAAAGCTTCAAGGTTCCTTCAAAACCATGTGCTTCTGTAGCTCCACTTCACCTACATGATTACTCTTCAAACCATATATCTTCAAGTCAAGTACAAGTCTCCATACAAAAAAATAAGTGTGGTCATGCCTTCTAAGGTTTAGCACCATCCTCTAAGATGTTTAATGCTTCTTGTCTTAGGAAAGTCATCCTCCAACCAAGCCACCTAGTATCTATTTGCACATCATGAAGACTAACGTCAAGCAATATAGGTCTCCAATGCTCTGAGAAAGAATAACACACAAACATCCATACAAGGTCTAAAAATTAAAGAATAAGACACCCTCAATGTGTATGTACATCATGGCACAACCAAGGGCGGCCATCCATACATGATGAAACCAACATCCATTAAGGGAATTTTGAGGTCTAAAATGGGCCTTCTAAGGAAAATAATAAAATAATCATAAAATTAATAAAATAAGAATTATGAATTTTAAAAGAAAAGAAATATCTATCTATCTATCTATCTATCTATCTATCTATATATATATAGAGAGAGAGACAGATAATTGCATTTTTTACTTATCCCATTATTAATCAAGTGGGAGCACTCACTAGATATGTAATTATATTTTGCATCCAATGAATACCCATTCTACACACTTTGAATAGACCTATACAGAGAAAAATTGAAGATACATGTAAAAAATGTGTTTCTTGAAATAAACAAGTTTTTTCATGTATTTTAATTTTTTCTTAGTATAGACTTGCTCAAAAGTGTGCAAAGTAGGTAATCATTGGATGTGTAATTTAATTATACATACAACTATTGCCCGAAATTGAAATTTGAGAAAACCTACAAGGATATAAGTTAAAAATTATTTACCAAAAGTATTTACCCCTGGGGATGACATCATCATTTTGAATTCTATTGGTTCTTTTAAAGTTAGTTTTGTTGATATTTTTTCATCTTGATGCCCATTTTTTACCCCAAATAACACAAAGCAACCCCAAGTATGGTGTAAATAGTTTTGAAGTAACCTTGAAAAATAACAATAACCATATAATGCCTTGTTCTTGGTGATGATCAAACCATAATTAGATTTGGTCTATGTGGTGGCTCACAACATTCTTTCCATATATAAAATGAATTTCTTAGGAATGTATGAGGAATTTCTTTATATCAACAACATAATCCCAAGGCTAAAACAATGGTGGCTAAAATCAATCACTCCAAACTAATTTTGTTTATTGTTAATTGACACTTTCTTCATTTGGTTATCAAGGCTTAATGTGGAATCATCCCATAAGCCAATATTGGGAATGACCCGGGAGCTCAAATATGGCGAAGAATAAATTACCATGAGTACACTTTCAACATATTGAAATATACTATAAAAAGGAGATCCATTTTTTGTGATATGATGGTAAGAGGATGAATTGTAGATCATCTTAGTGAATTATCTATTATACATTAGGAAAAAACTATGTTTCCATGCACAAACTCTACGTCCTAGGGAATAATATTTTATAGCCACAAGGTATACACATGATGATTATGGATTCTCATTTGACATGGGGGATGAATTCATAGTAGTTTTTTCATTGGACTTTTCCCATGCTTCAGGCCAACAATTGGGTTTTCTCTATATTGTATCCATGATTTTTTATTAAATATGTGTTAGGAATATAATGTTAATGTCTTTTTATTATACTTTGAATTGTTTAGACAACTATTCTTGTGGAAGACATCATAATGAGTGACATTAAGAACTTAACAATATTTGTGAAATGGATATTATTGTAGAGCTTGAAAATGCTTGAGACTTTAGAAACCAGGAAGATCGATGTAGGTAAAAGAAAAGGGAATTAATTGGTTGGATTATATGCGAGGGTTAATGAATAAGATGATAAAGTTACACTTTGTGATTCATGTGGTCATCCTTGTGTCTCCACTCATACATGCAAGAATTAAAGAATATGTGTTGATATTAACTTCACCTGAATATACATGCCAACTAGTTTCTAGATAAACTAATATAGATCCATCTTATGGATGGATCTAGCATGAGCTGAGAGGGATGAAATCTCTTCAAGTGCAAACACATTTTAGAATTCAAAATTTGAAAAGAATATTGCATCCCTTTCATTCCTTAATTGATCCCAATCAATCTATTGTGGTTCTCTCTCTCTCTATATATAATGTATTTTTAAATTGTTGTATAGAGTACATAACTTAAACTTGTAAGTCAAATTTTTTTTTGCTGGAATTAATGAAAAATTGGCCGCGAAAATAAAATTTAAAAAAAAAATGACCAAAATATGAAATAGCAAGACTACAAACATTTTAACGATTAAAACTTATTTTTTTTTAATTGCTTTGATATGTCATATACATAATGTTTTTAAAAAATATATAATATATACATAACTGACATTGAAATATTTTACATAACATGAACATTGAGATGTTTTATATATGAATTACATTTTTCACATTAAAATAATTTTTTTATTAGTATATTTTTAAGTATACATTAATATTACTTAATCCTACATATTCAAATATTTTATCAATGACCCACATTGAATTTTTTTATTATTATGAATATTTTTACATGTTATATATTAATTTTATATAAGGCTTCAATGAATTACAAATATGCCTCTTCCTATTCTTTCTTTTATTTTTAAAATTTTCAATTACTTTATTTTTATATTGATATTTTACTATATACAACATTAAAATATTTTCTGTTAACTTTTTTTCTATATCTATGAAGTTTATATTAGCATAAAGTAGTTAATATAGATCTTTAAATAGTTTATTTAAATCTCGTGTTGAAATATTTTTGAAAAGTATAAAGTTTAAACCTCTCAGTCGCACCACTTTTTACTTCTAATTACGTTATATCTATTCAAAATTGATATGGGATTATATTAAGTCACGTGGACATTGAAATATTTTATATATGACTAAGAGTGTTTTTACCACAATGAGTTGTAATATCAATAAAAAATTGAGTAACCATAATGAGGTTGGGATTATTGATGATTTAAATGTTTTTAATTAAAATTAACTAAACATGCATATTCATTTTTGTTTTTTATTATAGCTTATATTGCTTTTCTATTAAGAAATTATTTTATTTTAATTTTAAAAGGGATACGTGTCAAGTCCACATTAAGCACAGAGAAAATCACACATCGCCCTTATACTGGATTGTAAAATACACCTCTCAAAGCAAAAAAACAAACCCTCATTAAAGACATACTCTTTACATAATAATTTCCTTACCTAGATAGAATATTAATATAGATACCATGCGACCAAGATGGAGTAAGCCAATAGAACATGAAATGTAAGAGATTTGAACCATTACAACAATTTGTCGATTAAATAACTCACCGAAATATTATGACATACAAAGTCCGTGTAGGTTAATGTGTGCATTTTTTTTTGTCTTCATTCCTAACTATATTTATTTAAGAAATTTTTAAAAATTGATGGCTATGAAACCATACAACATGTTGTGTGATTACGACATGTCGAGAAATTTATATACTCTGGTATGTTGTATTGTATGTTGTTTTCGTTTAAGTGATGTGTTTTTCTTTATTATTAACATTTAAATTTTTATATTATAACAAATATTGTTGTATTTTTTTTGGATAAATATTCCAATTTTTGTTTTATAACATATGTTACTTTAGATCTATCTTAATTATATATCTATCAAGCGTTGAGAGAGATCAAACCTCTTAAGGTGCAAACTTCTTTTTTATATTCAAAATTTGAGGAAAGGTTTGCACCTCAAGAAATTTGATTCCTCTTGGCGCTTGATAAATCTAGAATTCAAATGGATCTAGGTTGGTTTAGTAATAATTTTAATATTTACATAGTTAAATATTTACTCCCTTTTTATTTCAGATTATATTAAATATATTTTCTAAAAATTAACTAAGACTCAAGGCTCACTACCCCTATATTTCTAGGTGCCTAAGGATAACCCTCCCATAGGCACATGATAATTAGGGGAATATGAATGCTAAATCTCATGGTTTACATAAATCTTCATATCACAATGATTCCAATTGAGCTTCCTGGAGACTTCCATTAACTCATTTAAAAGACACGCTAATTATTATTTATATAATATTTCAATATCATTTCTTTTTAACTTTTTTATTAGGTCAAGTTTAAATTTAAGTGAATGCAAATGTTGTGAAAGTTTTAACCTTGTACAAAAATTACAAGTAAATGATTTCTTAAAAGATAGAAAATATGCAAAGACAAGAAAAAAAAATATACACAAAGATTTTTCTCTTGGAACCCAAAACCTAGAAAACCAGATTGATTTTTCATTATGTTTCTTTCAACGTTACAATACATTATATACATGTTGAACCATTTATAAGCCCCCAATTCATAAACCTTGTATTAGAACATAATTGTAGTTACCTTGATCGGATCTACAAAACACCATGGGAAAAACCATCATGCCCAAAACCATGCACAAAAACATGGGTAGTTCCACTCACCATCCTTGGGCTCAATCCCCATCCTTTGGTCTGCCCAACCATCCTCATGTCCACATAAAAAAATCAGGGTGTTGTTGAAATCCCATACAGGGGGGCTATCGCCCCTTGCAAACCCCCTGGAAATGGCGGCTTTTGTCCCTCTGCTAAGCACGAAGCAACGTAACAAAACACGCCCCTTGTTAATACTAGTGCTCCTCAAACCATCTTGCAGGTACCTTTCTCGAACACTGTCTTTACACCTGCATCATCCATCTTGCTTACAAAAATTAGATTTCTGGTCAATCTAAGAATGTGCAAAACTCTAGGAAGTGTTTTGTTCCTTCCACCTATTAGCTTTAGCTTGACATTTCCTCATCCTATGATTTTGGTCTTGTTGTGATCATCTAGGAAGAGATCAAATAATCATACTTCTTTTATTGGTAGAACCACTCCCTATGGTGAGTCATATGAAAGGTTGCACTTGGTCAATTAACAATGCCTCATGATCTGTGTGTGTACTTGAAGAAGAATCCAAGTGTACATCCCCACCTTCATCTGATGTGGTTTTATCCTATGTAGAAGGAGCATCATCGGATCCCTTTCCTTTCTCAGGGGTTTTAGATCTATAATCCTTCTTGTAGTGCCCTTCTTTTCCACATTTCCATCATATCTTTACAAATTTTCCTGGAGATTTAGATCTCCCTCTAGATCAAGATCTCCCACTTGAGGAATTATTTATTTTTTTGTTCAAGGGCCATCCTCATATAGACAAGGAATCTTCATTCTAGCTCTATATATTTTTTTGTCTCATCTCCTCTGGAAACAAGGCTAAGACTATTTCATTAAATTTCAAGGTAGTTGTATGGCTATCTATGGAAACGGACATACTATCCCGCGAGACTGGTAGAGAAAACAACAAACTGATGCACTTAACTTCTTCTGCAATTTTAATATCAACATATAATAACTGATTTACCACAATATTCAAAGGTGCTCAGATGCTCTATTACCAAGTCTCCATCCCTCATTCTTAGGTTATACATTTTGTTCGTAGGAACAATTTGTTCACGAGGGACTTAGATTGATACAAAGCCCCTAACTTGTCCCACAAAGCCTTTGTTGTAGGTTTTCCTGAAACATTTAGTAATACTGAATCTGAGAAACACAACCATATTTTGACCTTTTCCTTCCAATCCAACTTGGCCCAATCCTCTTATTAGGGACCGACCCTAACCCCTTTATTAATTTAATAAGGCGAAGGGGGCCCGTGAGAGTCATGATTAGTTAGTTTAATAAATAAATCCCAGATGCATTGTAAGTGGTTGACACTCATTATAAAAAAGGGACCATAATTAGTTATAACATGCCATAGCTAATAAATAAAGTGGTTAACCCATATTATGCAAGGGACCACAAGTAGTTAGGGTTTTGGGTCTTATGAAACTATATATTGTCGAAGATAGTAAGGGAAGTATTGTATTGTGTTGTAATTGAGCTATACTCTATTGGAGGTTTCCCTCTCGAAAAGGAAAGTGAGCGATATTGCTACAGAACTTAATTGAATATTTACATTTTTTCACCGCATTGTGTTATTTTCTATGGTATCTTTAGCATATTCCATAGACTCATATTTTCAATGGGTTAAGCACACTACAAGTGGTATTAGAGCACATTCTCAAGCCAAATTCATCATCAATTTTAGAAAAATGGTTTTAGGCTATAGACGTGTTCTGATGTCTTTAAACTACAAATATCTATCATTACACGCATCAACCTACAGTTGGGGAAGCGTACACATAGGGACTACAAAAGGTGGTCACATTTGTTGGACTCCCTTGTAACCCTTGTTGGTACCCCTTCGAGTAGTAGGGCATCTGAAAACACATGTACCCATATTTCACTTCGACATAACTTTGGTGTATCAGAAGCCCCAAAGGTTACCCTGAAACCAACCTTAGATAAGCTGTCGACCATCTTGCTCCTACAATACATCGAGAACAACACTCGGGGATATTACTTGCACGTAAATCAGGTAGTTAGGTAGTACGACTAAGGTCACAGTCAATCCTCCGCTAGCTATCACTCTTAAATATTGGGTTGAGTACTATTGTTGGACCCTCGACATATATCACGATTTGTAGCACCTGACACTCCTTTATTGCCATAGTTCTCACACTTCCTACTGAATGGTCGTCACATTTTGTGATATTTAGAAGTTAGGGTTTTTGCCGACGTAGTCTTGACCAATTGAGATAGCCAAATTCCTACACATTTTGTAGTATCCAACCATTGGGGTTTATGCTACCATAGTATTGATCAGTTGGGACTACCAAATTCCTACACATTTTTGCAGTATTAAGATTTTGGGATTTCGGTTGTTGTAGTATTGGTCAGTTGGGAGTAATACTCTTATCAGAGTAAAAAAAAGCTTGGTGGTCCCAAAATTATGCTTGCAAGAGATCTAACCCACATGATTCAGGATAACGAGTTAATCACAGTGATACTAGCTACTATCAAGAGTCCATTTTTCCTGTGGTCCCATTTTTTTTCTGAAGTGCTTTCAAGTGACCTACATCAACAAAATCCTTGCCTCGCACCCATTGAAGTCATACTGATTCTAACTAACCAAAAATTTTGACTTGGGAAACTATATGGTAACCACGAGGACTCAATCTATGGAAAACCTTGAGAAACAAGTGTGAGACCTAGAAGAAAACAACACCATCGAAATTGAAGATGCAATTGCAAAGGCCCTGATACCCATCCTTGAGTCTATACACCCCATGGAGGATGGGAACCATGATGATTCCCACTTGGAAGGAGAATCTATCCACCATGGATATGAGGGGTATCATCATTTCCACGAGGGTCATCAATATTCTGCCAATAAGACACCCAAGATTGACATGCACAAATTTGACGGTTCTAACCCAGTAGTGTGGGTGGCACAAATGGAAAAATATTTTGAACTCAATAATACCTAGGATGATGAAACCGAACTACATGTGGGAGTTCTTTAGTTGGACCAAGAATGATGGTAGTGGTGGCATTGACATAAGAAATTCTACACACGATATCCAACTTCGAATATGTTTGCTAAAGCCATTTGTGCCCGTTTTGACAGGGGCCCTCACTTTCTGAGTCACCTCACGAAGCTCAAACAAACTAGTATAGTACAATAGTACATCAAGGCATTTTAAAAACTAGACATCCGAATCGAGGGCCTAGGGGACACCTTCTATATGAAATGTTTCATCAGTGGCCTCAAGGAAACCATCCAGACATATGTTGGAATGTGTCAACCAACAACTTGGTTGGAAGTTTTCCACAAATATTTAGATGCAGAAACTTCTATTAATGTTGTATCTAGTCATCCTTCATTTACGTCGAAGGAACGTCCCACCCCTACTAGTGGCCCCACCCAAACCCTTAAGGTGCAAAAGGTGTCGCGATCGAAAATGCCCGAAAGGAGAAGATAAGGGTTGTGTTACTATTGTGATGACAAATATTCCCTAGGCCACAAATGAAAGGGACTAAAGTTCTTTCAGATTTACGTGACTAAAAATAGCCGAGACAATGAAGCCCATCCCGTTGAAGTGTCTAGCGAGGACGCAGTGGAACCCTAAGATATTACAACAGATACTACAACAACACTTAATGAACCAATTATCTCACTCCATGCATTAGCAAGCATTTCTTCTCCAAAAAATCTTAAAATCAAGGGCTTTTATATTAAGCATCGACTAGTGGTGGTGTTGATTGACAGTGGAAACACACATAATTTTATCCATAAATGGGTTGTTGAGGCTGTGCATTTTTTTTTGCGGGAAACATCCAATTTTCGAGTCCTTATAGCCAATCAGGGGGGCATGAAATGCGAAGGCCATTGCGAGAACATAAAGATCCAGATGGGGGACTATCACCTTAAAACACACATGTTTTCCATTGAAATGGGAGGTTGTGACATCGTCCTTGGAGCTGAATCACTTCAAAAACTAGGCCTCATTACCATGGACATCCAAGAGCTATATATGAGCTTCAAACAAAATGGACACACTCATACACTACGAGGGCTCCCGGAAAGTGCTCCTATTATCATCAACTCACATAGAATGGAGAAACCTTTAAAAAAGGGACACCATGGGGTAATGACTCAATTCAATGCAATCCAGGCCATTGAATCAAGCCCTACTAACATTCATCCAAATCTACAAAATGTGTTGAGTCAGCATCAATAGGTGTTTGAAAAACCCAAGGAGCTACCCCCTTCTCAGGGTGAGCATGATCATAGCATCCCTTTGATTCCGGGTAGCCAACCACCATATGTCTGCCCCTATAGGTATCCATTTGAATAAAATAATGAGATTGAAAAGATTATTAGAGAGCTACTAGAAGCAAGCGTTATTCATCCAACACCAACCTTATTCATCCCTAGTGGTCGTGGTCTTAAAGAAAGATGAGGAGTGGTGAATGTTTCCTGATTTTAGGGCCCTCAACAGGCTCACCATCAAGTATAAGTTTCCTATTATAGTAGTTGATGATATCCTTGATGACTCCATGGTGCCCAATTCTTTACCAAGTTGGATCTCCATTTAGGATATCACTAAATCAAAATGAAAGTACTAGACATTCCTAAGGCATTCTTCAAAACCCATGAAGGTCACTATGACTTTTTGGTTATGCCCTTTGGTCTTGGTAATGCCTCATCCACATTTGAAAGTCTCATGAATCACCTTCTCAAGCCATATCTTGAAAGTTTGTCATGTTCTTTTTTCATGATATACTCATCTACAACAAAACATGGGAAATACATCTTCGACATGTTTACCAAGTATTGCAACGTTTAAAGGATAATAAATTATTTGTCAAATTTTCTAAGTGTTCTTTTAGACCGAAAGAGGTGGGGTTATTTGGATGCACTGTGGGTCGTGAAGGAGTATAGGTGGATCCAAAAAGTATCAGGTAATGCAATATTGGCCACAACCTCAGACCTTGAAAAGTTCGTAGGGATGTTTTGGGCCTCATGGGATACTATCACAAATTTGTCAGAAATTGTGGATGCATTACCAGACCCTTGGCAAATCTTCTCAAGAAAAATGCATTCCTATAGATAGAAGCAACTCAACAAGCCTTCTTGGATCTCAAACAAGCCATGTGTTCCACCCTAGTTTTGGCCCTCCCAAATTTTACAAAACCATTTGCGATCGAATGTGATGCCTTAGGGAAAGACATTGGAGAAATATTAATGCAAGAAGGTCGACTAATAACCTTCACAAGCCAACAATTAAGTGGAAAGAATTGGGGTCAATCTACTTATGAGAAATAAATGATGGCCATCCTACATGCAGTAGACACTTGGTGACCATACTTGCTTGGACGAATTTTCCATATCCAAACTAACCATCATAATTTGAAGTATTTTTTGGAGCAACATTTATCCTCTTCGAAACAAAATAAATGGCTTACCAAAAGGTTGGGCTATGACTTGAAATAGTTTGTAAGAAGGGTCGAGACAATGTTGTGGCCAACAACTTGTCAGAAAAATTTGAGGAGGAAAACAATCTCTTATTCTTTTCCTTTCCCATACCATCTTAGATTGAGGAGGCACACAACGAATGGTTTTCCCATCCATCTCTTTCCCAACTAATCCAAAAGTTGCAAGAATATCCTAACCCCCTGTGGGTTACACTCGGTAGGAAGATATTCTTCGATATAAGGATCGTGTGGTTCGCTCCTCTAATTCCACTCTCAAACCACACATCCTAGCAAAGCTGCAATCCTCACCCATCCCAGGAAATTTATGATTTCGGAAGACATATGCTCGTGCACGCCACTCTTTCTTTTGGGAAGGGATGTAACATGACATTCTTACATTTGTAGCTGAATGTGACGTCTACCAATGGAACAAAGGGGAAACAATGAAGACACTGGGAACCTTACAACTCTTACTGCTACCTGCTTCGATATGGATGGATGTCTCCATGGATTCATTACTGGTCTCCCTAAATCAGCAAACAAGTCAGTCATCATGGTGGTAGTGGATCAAATCTCCAAATATGCCCATTTTGTGCCTTACCGCACCCATTCACTCTTTCTCTAGTGCTCAAGGGTTCATGGATCAAATTTTCAAACTGCATGGCATGCCTACTTCTATTATGTCTTTTCACAGTACTACCTTCACTAGTAATTTTTGGTAGGATTTGTTCAAGCTACATGGCACACAACTCCAAATGAGTA
Organism: Pinus tabuliformis; assembly: GCA_031772625.1. Classification (NCBI taxonomy): domain Eukaryota; kingdom Viridiplantae; phylum Streptophyta; class Pinopsida; order Pinales; family Pinaceae; genus Pinus; species Pinus tabuliformis. Next base: position 435,968,654 of record CM062812.1, read on the forward strand.
CAACATATCACCGCTAGATAAATGGTCAAACTGAAGTGGTAAGGTGGTGTATGGCCAAATCCCACCTTTGTCAGCTTCTTATCTTCTAGGATCTTCCAAAGTGCAGGCAATTGATAAGATACTTCAGAAGTGAGCTGCCACTCTCATTCTTCTAAAGGATAATATCCATTAAGCGCAAAACTAGATGAAGCAACAAGATGACCAACATTGCTCATAAATGTATTTTCAAGTGGGTGACCAAGTGTTTCTTTGACTCTAACCTTATAAACAAATGTCTCTCAAAGAAAAGGGCTTCCAAAAATTAGCTCCAAAATTTTATGGGCCTTATCTTATTAGGTGATTCAACGTATTGGATCCATCACCTAAAAATTGGCCCTGCCAGCCACTTCAAAAATCCACCCCATCTTCCATGTCTCTCGCCTCTTAGGGAACAATTGTAAGATCTAGACCATACTTCCTGAATTGGACGAGGAAGGAACTATTTAGATCTAATCAAAACAGGTCTTGGATTCATGGGAAAGGCATCTTCACAGCCTCACTATCAAGGAAGTCTTCATCCAATGGAAATACATCTTACCAAAAGATACGACCTGGGAACCAACAACTATTCTCTAGAAATTTCCATAGCGCTAGCCTTGAGGACAAGGTTGCTTCTAAAGGGGGATGGCATGTTAGGGTCTGAACCTAGCCCCTTTATTAATGTAATAAGAATAAGGGACCCCGTAAGAGTCATGATTAGTTAGTTTAATAAATGAAGCATGTAAACATTGTAAGTGGTTGACCCACATTATGCAAGGGAACACAAGTAGTTAGGGTTTTGGGTCTCATGAAACTATATATTGTTGAAAATTTTAAGGGATGTCTTGTTTTGTGTTGTTGTAATTGAACTCTACTCTATTGGAGGTTGCCCCCTCAAAAAGGAAAGTGAACAATATTTCCATAGATCTTAATTGAATATGTCCATTTATATCATTGCATTGTATTATTTTCTATGGTATCTCTAGCATATTTCACGCTGATATTTTCTACAGGTTAAGCACACTACACCTCTGTTAGCATTGTCATTGGTTTAGTACCTAGATCCAATGTGATCCACTTATCTTTATCCACCAACAGATCCTCCATCTTGAGCTTCCAAAACTAAAAAATATGTCCATTGAATTTTTTTATCTCTATCTTTACATTGTTCGCCATCTCCTTTCAACACAAGAATCGATCTTGTAAATATCCCACTGCAATAGGGTATACCATAGGGCCGAGCAAAAACATTCAGCTACAAAGGCATCTCCTTGAAGTTCAAATTGCTTTGATATGAAATGAAGGTTTTAACCCGGTACAAAAATTACTTGCAAACAGATTCTTAAAAAATAGAAAATATACAATGGCAAGAACATAAAATATACACAAATATTTTTCTCTTGGAACCCAAAAGTTGGAAGACCAAATTAATTTTTTATTATGTTTCTTTCAATGTTACAATACATTATATACATGCCAAAGCATTCATAAACCCTCAATCCATTAAACCTAGATTATAACATAATTGTAGTTCCCTTGATCAAATCTACAAAATACGATGGGAAAAACCATCATGCGCAAACCATGCACAAAACCATGGGTAGGTATACCCACCATCCTTGGGCTTGCCCAACCATCCTTGGGTCTGCATAAAAAAAAATCAAGATGTTTCCCTGAACCCCATGCAACGAGGCTACCACCCCCCTACAAACCCCCTAGTAGGGGGACCTACCACTATGCTTAACACAACATAACAACATCTGGGTTAGTTGTGCAAAGAATATAACACATACCCAACATGTCGTTGGATGGAAAAACGATTTTATGACTTCCACCTTCAACCCATACTAAAAAATTTGAACTTGAAACTTAATCAATATTAAACATCACACAAGCCCACACATTTATGTCCAAAGAATATTTTATTATAACACATTATCTCTATATTCCACAATAATATTATCTTTAATCAAAATATTCATTTTCTAAATATATATGTTTTCATAATTAATCATGAACTTTTAAAAATCCAATGTATACCAATGTTATTTTTTTTTTAATAAATAATTATAAACACTTTTAAGAAATAATGAAGCATCTACTTAAAATGTTTTCAATTTTTTTTCAATAATAAATACTCTTTATCCAAAACATCTAAAAAAAATTCTACACAATTTATCACAAACAACTCTTTTCTTAAACTTTCTTGCACAATTTGTCTCAAACAACGCTTTTCTCTCTTCTACTGATGACTACAAGATTTCTCATTATGAAGCAGTACCCTCCCTGCATATGAATGCAGTCTCTAAGATTTTCAAATGCAGGGGCTTCTGTTAATATTTTCGCAACCCCTTGAATTTAACATCTAGAAAGCTCTCCTTGTTTCTCACACATCCTGGCCCTTAGATCCCGCCAAACTATGTCCAAAACCTAGTGAAATCATTTTTTTTGCTCTGTACAAGTGCCTCTCTCTATAAAGCCAAAGTTGAAGGTTGGTCATAATTCGCCAAGCAAAAGGGCATCTCGCCATATTTACTCTTCGACAATAGAAATTCCTCCAACAAATTCATTGTCTTGTATTCACATCAACACTTTCCACGGGTGAGTGCAGAGCTTCAATATTCACATGCTTAAATATTTTTTGCAGCTTGTTTGACGTAGATATTCTGAGTAATTCCATACTAAGTTTTTACAGGAGGTCAGTGGAAGCAGTAGTCGTGGCCAAAACATTGGAAGGGGTCTGGATTCCCAATATTTCATCAGAAGCGACAAGGATTTGAAAAATTTCCAAATCAAATGGCAGTATCATTTTTTTTTGAGCTTCACAAACCCTATTGGTGAAAAAAGAACTGAAACTAGACTGAACGCACGAAAAGTATTTAACAAAATGTTTGCCGATACATCGATGTCTATGGCTGCATGAGTTGGAGGAGTTACTGTACCACTACAGAAAAGTGCTCGAAAATGACCCTCTGTTGTGGGTATGCGAAACTCATCGAAACGTCACAGAAATGACTGACTATCTCTCGGTACTCGAGGAGAATAATATTCACACGTTCCTTCCTCCTCTATTTTTATACACAACAATAAATCACCATAGTTTTAATCAGTGTTTTCACCCTACTTCTTCTTTGTCATCAAATATGGAAAATTCATCCTCGTAAGAGCAGCAAGAACTATTAGGCGTGAGACCGAATCAAGTCAAAGTTGTTAGTGCCCATGGTATTATAATGAAATATTTGTATATATACGGGTGCGAGTAAGAAAGGAAATGTATGGGTGAGAAAGAATGAGGCGAGTGAAATGTATAAAGATTTTCATTTTGATAATAAAAATCTACTAAACCCTTTCCCATGGTTTTTCCCCAAAATAGGTTTTCCACGTTAACATGGTGTTTTGTGTTTGAGTAAACTTTCTGGGTTATTTCTTGTTTCAGTGCGTGAAATTATTTATTCTTCAGTTAAATAATTTTTCTATTGTCTTTTATTAACAACTAGTATCAAAGCCAAAGTGGTAAATATGAGAGCTCAGTGAATATCAGAGTTGAAGGGGAATATATCTAAGCTTGGCGAGCATCAGAGCTAGAGTGATAATATTAGTCTAGTGAATATGAAAGCCTAAGATGAATAGAGAGATCGACGTAGACGTTGTGTTGTGTTATTTAAGGTCCAAGTTGAATTGTGTGTGTGAATGTTGTAAGTGATGTCAAATGACAAATATAATTGTGTTGCAGTGAGCAATTCAAGGAAATTGTGGAGTTGTTGCGAAATAACAAAAACAAGTAAGTCAGAATTGTTGTAAAGTGGAGGTGCCCACAATCTGAGAGGAGCCACAGTTCCATTAAAGAAGAAGAAGCCTATTGCATAGAAGTCCCATATTGAGAAGAAGGCCACTCCCATGGCCAAGAAGAAGCTGCCCTAGGAAGACTGGAGATGAAAGGACTGCACTGAGAGCAATGGTGACAAGTGACACGTAAGGAGTGGAGGCCTCTGGAAACGAGATTGCATGACCTAGCCAGAATAAGAGGTCGAAAATGAAATAGAGGCGACAAAGTGCAAGGTCCTGGAGTGTTAGGAAGTGTTTGTTGTCTAGTGCAGTATAAGTTATGGATGAAGCAACAAAGGCAGATCGTAGAGAGGAAGATATGGACATGACCAATTCAGTGGGCATCAAGAAAGGCTGAGTGGTTGGAGAATGCTAGAATGTGATTAAAAAATGCATGAAGATGATTCAAAAAGTTGATAAAGAGGTGCTTCCCTGGAAGTGTTTCATTTCGTCAAGAGAAAATTTGCCTTTGGTGGTGATAAAAATGATGGAGGAGCCGTTGATGAGAAATCTTCCACTAGCTAAAAGACTAGTGGAGGAACAACATATTCGTGCAATGGAGGTGTCTGCGAGAGTAAAGAAGTAGGCACCAGTAGCAGTGAAGGAGCAACGATGGTGCACGAAGCCATGGCATATGATCCATGGGTATAGGACACCATTCTTAGTGATGAGGCTGAGATCATAATTTAGCAAAGGTTTAGGATCAATAACTGAGAAGTCGAGCCCCATAAGAGTCCTCTGAAGAATTTTGTTATGCAGCCAACTCACAAAATATAAGAAAATATAGATAAATGACTTCAAAATCAGCCTCTTCGAGGGGGCGACCTCTTTTAGATTAAACAAATTAACAATTCTTCGATGATACAAATGACAAGACCTCCTTTCTATATATAGGAGTCTAAGGGGTCACAATATAATCATAGTTGACATAACAATAATAATGTAACGACACAACAATAACGATGATGGGCTTCTATGGGGACTACATGGGCACAACAATATAATAAGGGGGTTGCACTAATAACAATAAGGGGCTACACTAGTAGTATAGGGACCTAACATGCCCCCCTCCTTCAAAAAGTGTTGTCCTTAACGCTTGAGTAGTTTTGGATGCTTCTGTACAAATTTTTGTAGAAAAAAAGTTATAATGAAAATCAACCTCTTCGAGGGGGAAACCTCCTTTACATTACACAAATGAACACTTCTTTGATGATACAAATGGCAAGACCTCCTTTCTATATATAGGAGTCTAAGGGGTCACAATATAATCATAGCCGACATAACAATAATAATGTAAGGGTATAACAATAATAATAATGAGCTTTTATGGGGCACAATAATAACAATATGGGGACTACATAGGCACAAAAATACAATAAGGGGGTTGCACTAATAACAATAAGGGGCTACACTAGTAGTGTAGTGACCTAACAAACTTAAAATGGGAACATAATATTTTCACTGATGCAAAGAGAGTTCTCGTACAAGAAGAGATGAAAGTTGAGGATCTTACAAGCATTAATACGGTGAGTAAAAAAGTACTTAGTTTGAAAATGAGCAATTTTGCTGGAGGAAATGAGGTGAAGAGGAACTAGGGATTTGAGTGCGAATCATAGTGCGATCAGTTGAATTCTGGTAATCAGTCATGTGGTGATGAAATGAGACACTAAAAGAGCAAAAACAATAGTTCGTGAAAGACCAACGGATCAATGGAGGTCATAGAGAAGCTGCCAGGAAGAGCACATATGTACAAAAAAAGGGTCATGAAAGTTGTGTTATGTTGACGTTTGGTCCAGCTAAAGTGACTTGGACGATCACGTGGAGGAAGCACCAATTCCCAACTAGTTTGAAAATTTGTGTGCCAAATAAGCGTGCTGCCAATAAAATCATTACTGACTAAACAAAGGAGAGACCAAACAAAAATATTAGTGGCTGAAAAAGAACGCCAGATGTAGAGAATGGTAACAATGAAAATAAGCACAATGATTGGTAAGGAAAGCAACATGAAAATCCAGGTCAAGTATGGATCGAGTAAAAAAATAAGCCGAGAGAGAGGTATAATGGATGAAAAGAATGAAGATGAATGAAAAGAATGGAGATGAACAAAATGAGAATGAAAATGAAGATGGAATAAATGGAGTGGTATGCAGTAAAGGAGCCAGTGTGTGATGTTTGAACGCTCTAAGAGTTTTGGTCCAAGTTGTGAAATCCTGTGATAGGAAGGAATTTCCCTAGAAAGTTGTAAGACATATGTTCAGGAATACATGTTGTGCGGGAGCACGCATAGTTATAAGGCCTTAAGAGCATGCTCAGGCATACATGTAGTGCAAGTGGTGCATGAAGTTATCAAGTTGTGGGATGGACCACTTGGAGAGATGCCAGGGTGACAAGTGTATTGGTATCTTGGCTTGAGGGGGGGAAATGTGAGATCTCAGGTGAGATGGTTGCTAAACCATGTACGCGAAAAGGTATCCTAGATAACTAACGGATACAACGACGAGTTATCCATGTAATCTGGAAGATGGAAACTTTTTTATATGGATTACAATAAAAATGAATGGGACCAAGTCAATCCCCAAGAGTCAAGTTTAAGGTGGGGGGGGGGGGTGTTAGGGTTTTCCTATTAAACTTGACTCGGTCAAGATATTGGTGGTATTCGGGCTCTAGGTATATGAGCATCTATGGTTTTTTTCCCATGGTATTCATTTCCAATGAACACTATTTAAAGGCTGGAAAGATCAAAGGTAATTGCCTCGGTGGCCATTGAGAACAAACAACGGTGTCTTTAGACACCACCATCTCTCTCAGTGCTCTGTGATCCCAACAAGAACATACCCTGTTATAGAAAACGAAGCTACTTTTTCAAGATATGAATTGACACCTTTGTATTTGTAGTTGGCTTCCACCCCAGCCTAATCTTTCTCTTTGGAGAAGAAAAAATCATTGGAATTTCATGGTTTTGAATAGGCTAGAATAGAGAAAAACCATAGGTTAAGAATACCATGGAAAAACCATATGTTGTCAAAATTCGAAGTCTAAAAATCGCTGATGTTTACAAAATGTTGACATACATACATTATGCCTCATATGGGACTATAGAGCGCCTCTCAACACAATTATAAGAGTTGGACATGAGAGCCACCTCTGAAGAATTAAACTATTATAATGTGTGTCTAAGCTCAACCGAGTTTTAAATAATCCTCGTAATAAAATCCCATTGGTGGACAAATTATTTTTCTATCCTACATTATAGCTAGAGCTAACCAAATCTTAATTTAGTTTAAATATATATGTGAAATAATTTTTATTTTTATTATATTAATTTAAACAACGGAATAATTTTGTAATTTAAAAATGATTTTTTTATTGTCAAAATTTTAAATTGAAATATGGCTTATTTATTTTAATTTTGAATAAAAACAAATGGTGATAAGATTATATATATTGATTTTTTTTTATTTTAAAGATAGACCGTAATTTCGAAATGATGCTTTTGATGAGTGGACGTTATAATTATCACCATCATTATAATAATGGGTTTTATAAATATAAAATGTGTTTAAAATTTTGAAATGTTATTTTCTATCATAATAACAGTGAGTTTTATAAAATATAAAATGTTTTTACAATTGTGAAACAATGATTTTTATTAATGGCGTGCGAAATTATGATTAGACACCCACACTATCGCTAGGAATGTAGGGAGCTCTAGTTACCAAAAAAACATAAACATATAATGTATCACAATATTTTCAAAGGAAGAACATAGATGGTTTAATTTTGGAAACGTGAAGAGGGTGAGGTCGTTATTCATTTGGGTGAGGGATCAGGTTTTTAGGGTAGGTTATTAATATTTCTAGAGTTACAGTTCTATTAATGTATTGGGGTATTGGGGTAGTATGTGCTAATTTTATTAATGCTTGGATTATTATATGTCAATTTAAAATAAGCATAAACATATGTATCACAAGATTTTCAAAAGAAAATCATGAATGACTTAATTTTGAAAACATGAAGAGAGAAGTTGTTATTAATTTGAGTGAAGGACTAGGGTTTGGGCTATATCAATATTTCCAAAGTTATAGTTCCATTAATGTACCCCACATTATATATCAATCTTTAGATTTAGGCAAGTACAAAATCCAAAGATTGACATATATTACCCAAATACATTAATTGAATTATAGCTCCAAAAATATTGATTGCCCTCAGCGATCATGCATATATGAATCCTGATATAAAAAGATTTAAATTACACGTATGTAAAATTATGATCAATATTTCTAAAACCATAACTTTATTAATGTAATAAAAAAATATATGCCAATTTTTAAACTTAAACAAATACAAAATCCAAAAATTAACATATACTATTAAAATACATTAATTAAACTATAACTCCAAAAATATTCATTAGCCTCCTTTATCACGCACATGTGAATCATGATGTGAAAAGATTTGGATTTCATGTGTGCAAGATTATGACGAGACTCCCACGCCATCGCGAGGCATCTGAGGAGCTCCACTCACCCTTCGGCAAAAAAATCATATAATGCATCAATTGATTTGCTGACGTTCATTGCGCCCGAATTTGCTGCTGTGAGTGACGTTTCTTACCTGTTTAACAAATATATATATATATATGTATGTATGAGTTCAAGTTTCACTATTTCAAAGAAACGAATTTTTAGAATCCAATCATACTAATACTGTTGAATAAATTAAAAAAATAATAAGTGCTTTAATAGTTTTTAATTATTATATATGATAGAATCTGGAATGTTAAGATATAACATGATATATTATAGGTTTTAATATATTTTATTTGGTTAAGAATTTTATATAAGGAAATAGGGTAGTTATATTATATAATTTGCATTTATATATATATATATATATATATATATATATATAATAATGGTATATATTATATTTATAATGATGATTATAGTTAATATTTATTAAAATCAAATCTTATTGATTAAAGTAAAAAAAATGTTAAATTTATTTTGAAATAATATTTTTATATTTTGGAAAAGTTATATTTTTTTTTAAGTATTTTATAAATTACTTTTTTATATAGTGGGAATTTTTTTTATAGTTTGTCAAATCAATAGTGGGGAATTATCACTAGGTGCTATTCGCAAATGCGGCCTCACTCAACACTATTCTTCAAGGAAAACTATATGACCTAGAATGACTCATTGGTGCTCCATAAAGGGGGTGGAATTTCACCCCTACTAGATGCCTCTGGGTCTTGGGCTATTAACCTATTTCCTTATGTCCTAGGAAAGCGTACTTTTAGCCAAGTAAAAGCAGATTTAGAGTATACTTAAGGCCCAATATATATATGATATTTGTTAAATATTTATCAATATTATAATATAAATTTATAATATAAAATTAGATTATCTTTTTAAAATAGTGTGCATATTTTATATATTTTAGTATAAAATAATGATCAATTAAGCAATCATTAAATTTTGTTAAATTTTGATTGGATTTTGAGAATTTTGTTTGAAGCTCATTTCTGGGTATATTTGGTATTTTTGTATATTTTTAAGTCAGATATATTACAAGTAGTATCAGAGCACTTTCTTGGGTAAAGCGAATATATATATATATATATATATATATATATATATATATATTTGTATGAATTTTTTGGGGCGGAGAGTTTGCATATCAGATATGTAACTTCTAGTGCAAAATTTGAAGAAACAAATTGCAGATTTGGATTCTTTATGAAAAAATATCCAATTTCAAAAAAAAATATCGGCCGAATTGGAGTCCGATGAGGGAGATATCGCTGATTTAAAAATCAGTTGTGTTGTAGAAATTGTTTTGACGAAAATTCATGGATAACGTATCTCCAGTTAATTTTTGTCGTTTTGTAGGGAATTTTGACAAAATAATTTCAGATCTAAGATCCTCTTGAAAAATTATCCAATTTCAAAAAAAAATCGGTCGAATCGGAGTCTGGATGAGGGAGATATCGTTGATTTAAAATCAATGATTCTTTTCAGAAATTTTTGTGACGACGTGACAGTCAAGCGCATATCTGAAATTTTAGTGCCTAAATCAGGATTTCTATCACATGGGAAGATGTAGAATGACTGTTCCATTTCCGAAAACAAGTCATAATAAGGATTTTGAGCAATATTCACTAAACAGTGGCCATTTCAAATTTTCGCCAAGTAAGTGATTTTTTTTCAAAACCCTCTTCATGGCTTCTAGCAAGAATTTTTTTATAGAAAAAGATGATGGCTCTACTATTGAAGAAGTACTAGAAAGACAAAAATCATATGACCGCCATGTTGGAATTTTTTCATAGTGACTCATTTCAAAGAAGAGGCAGCCAGATGGTGGGAATCACTTATTAGAAAGAAGTGGTTAAACCTGCCCGATGAAAAATTATTGTTAGACAAATGGTCTCATGTTGGAAAACAAGATAATGAGAAACATGTGGGGTTATTTTCTACTAGTATCTCTTTATTATAGGTTCATGGATATATTCAGAAAGAGAAGATCATTGTGTCTATAAATCCTAGTTGCAAGCAAAATCTTATAAATGATAATTTGACAAAAAATTGCAAGTTCCAGCAAAAAACATGGAAAACACACAGGTTGATAGTAAAGATGTTCAAGTTTATAAAGATTTGAAGATTTCTATGGATAAGTATGTATTGCATTCTGATTTTATGTTTCACATATGGATAATGTGGATGTTGTTTTGGGATACCCTTGGATGAAATCTGTTGGTACTATCAATATTAATGTGCAAAAGAAATTCCTGAAGCTCTGATATAAAAAGAAGAAAATTACATTACATGATAGTTCCATTAATAAACAGGTAGAGTCCAAGGAGGCTGAAGCAAAAGATGTTGTAGGTACGGAAATATCAGATGATGAATTAGTTGTTGAAGTAATACTGGCAGATAAACAACAATTGCACGGGTCACAATATGTACCAGATACCCATCAGACTCCACTAGGTGGGGAATTAAAGAAAGATACATTGTTGGTTAAAACTTCAACATATCACCACCTACATCACCCAGCAAGGAAACAACCAACACGATGACAACAAATTAGCCACAAGGACAACAACCCCCACACGACATATAGAGAGTGACGATGATCCACCCACAACACATCAACATAGAAGAGCTGCCAAGTTCAACTTCCATCTCAAGCGAGCGAGGCACCGGCTAGATCAAAGGTTCACCTTTCTCTTGGATCGATAGATGCACATGCATGGTACCAGTGGACTACTCTGATGAGTAGATCTTATTATTTGTGTTCTTGTTATGTTTCGGGGATGAAACATGTTTAAGGGGGGTGGAATGTAGTATACCTTGAGGGATAGTATGGGGTATAGAGGGAAGTACCTAAGGGAATAACATAATAATGGGATGGGCCATAGTTATAAAGTAAGCCTGTGGTATTAGATATATGGTATTGAGAGAACCATGGTAATAACCCATGGTATTGTATGTATGAATCATATATAGAGGCTAGAGACTCCCCATTGAGATATGTCAAGGAATATTGTATGGACAAGCATATAGCTTGTGGAATATTCTTCTTCCTTAAGGAGTGATTGGATGGTGTTATACTACTTCAAGGGTTTAATATTAATAAAGATTTGAAGTTTATCTATTTCTATCTTGTTATTTCTGTGTATATTTGCTATTTTCATATATTTTCAGGTCAGATATATTACAATAGACTAGTCACACACACACACTAGCAAAAACAAAAAGAGAAAGAGCCCAATGGTTAAGAACATCTATTTCCTCTAAGAAGTCACAACCTCAAATTCACATAGGGGTAGAGTATGTACATCTTCAGAGACTTTACGCGTCAAATCCCTATGTGGAGGGGGTCTCTTGTCCCACAAACAAAGGGATTTAAAAATATGTTTTTGTCTTCTATTACAAGGATACAATTTTATGAAGTCGTTTAATGATAAACAAATTTTGAAAAACATTTGTCACAATACATAGAACTAAAGTAAGGTAGGAATAATAATTGAATATGGAAAGAACTCAATTCTTTATTAAATATCAAGAAAATGGAAAACAAAATAAAGAGAATGATAATATGGTAAAGTCCAACAGGTGAAAATGTGAAGTTGGGTTACAGTTTTGCCTTTTTTGAGAGAAAAATATCATCTTTAGAATTTCTTAAACTTTCGGCAAGCCAAAGCAATTTTTCTGTTTATAATTTCATTTTACAATAAAAAAGAAACTTGTTAGAAGTATTATTAGCTTTCTATTACTTATATTTTAGATTTTTTTTATTCACATTTGATATGTCAACTTAGCAAATGTTTGACTGTGTGTTCTTTAAAATCAAGGGATTCATAACACATCATGTTTTTGAGCATTAGTGTATTTTTTGTTAATTTGATGTTTTTGAAAAAAAAATTGTGTTACAACAATATAGATAAACTCTACTTCGATATCGTTATATTTACGAAACCAATTGACACACATCATACTTATTATAATTTTTTGAATTGAACCAATATGAAAAAACTGTAGATTTTGAAGATGTTTAGATGATTCAAATTTATGGACATATTAGTGATAAACAAAAATCTAAAAACCACATTACAAAGGACAAACCAATGTAATGAACCATAAATTTTTCATATTTTTTTATAGTGTATTTTGGAAGATACAAATATTTTATTTCACTGAATCATAATGACCTTTAGAATTTTTTTCACACAATTTTTGACAAAATTAATTAAAATTAGCAAATTTATATGAAATTCCATAAAATTTATATCTACTGAAAGTAGATTCAATTCTGTAAATTCTGGTTTTTGTTCAGATAGTAAATTCACCAAAATTGATGGAGTTTAAGCATTCTGAGGTTGGAAAAAGGTGACCAGAGATGAGTTCTTGCAGAGTTGCAGGTTCAAACAATTCATCCGAATTTAAAATTACATTCGACCGAACTTTTGTTTGTCGTCAATGCCCCATTAAAATAATTGGAAAAATAATTTAGCCGAATTACGTTAAAAGTTCAGCTGCATTATTTTTAAAAGTTCCATTGAAAATGTGTCGATATTTTCCGTCGGCCTAAAAAATTAAATGATGCGACCCTCCGAAAAAATGTTTCGCTCGAAACGATATAAATAAATGGAGCCAAAACGTCATTTTCGCTCACTTTCCTCATTTGGAGCGAACTTTTAAGGTAAATCTTTTGGAGTTAATTTTGGAAGTAAGTTTATTCGGCTGAATTTTTTGGGCTTAATTTTTAAAGTAAATATTTTGGGTTGAATTTTTTAAGTGAGATTTTTTAGTTTAATTTTTAAAGTAAGTCTTTTTAGTTGAATTTTTTAAGTGAGATTTTTTAGCTTAATTTTTAAAGTAAGTCTTTTGGGATGAATTTTTAAATTGAGTTTTTTACCTTAATTTTTAAAGTAGGTTTTTTGGGCTTAATTTTTAAAGTAAGTCTTTTACGCTGAATTTTTAAAGTGAATTTTTTGTGCTGAATTTTTAAAGAGTTTTTTTTTTTTAATTAAACTTTTTTTGCTGAATTTTTTAAGTGAGTTTTTTTTTTTTTAAGTAACTATTTTTGCTGAATTTGTAAAGTGAGTTTTTCAGTCTAAATTTTGAAATTGAGTTTTTTTGCAGATTTTTTTTGGAATTAAATTTTTTGGGTTGGATTTTAAAAATCTACATAGATTGAATTATCATGGGAAATCAAAGAAATTGCAAGAAAAAATATGATCGAACAAGAGACATTGAAGCTCGTAGAGAATACGGGAGAAACAATTACAAAACAAGGAAGAAAGATAGCGCAAATATTGAAAGGAAAAATCAATTTAAACTAGAAGTTGAAGCAAGTATGTAAATGTATATATTATAAATAATATTTAAAATTTAACTAGTGTGTTGTGAAATTTAATTTTTGTTTGATGAACTAATTTGAAAAATATTTTGCAATGTAAACAAAGAGAGATATTCCTCATGACATTGATGATGAGATTCAAAATGTTGAAAGACAAAGTGAAAAAGATAATGAACCAATGATTGATGATGTTGTTGAAGATGTTGAAATAGATTCAAATGAAGAAATTGAATCACCATAAAGTATATATGTGTGTGTGTGTGTCATGTGTATTATTGAAATTATACATATTTATTAATTTCAATTTCATTCAAACTTTATTTATTAATTCTTTTTATTTAATGAATATTTATAGCCATTTACATTTAATTTTCATATGTACAGCTGAAATCAATATCGATGATGAGACGTTAGAAAATGTAGACACTGACATATATGGAGATAAAAAGTTGACCATATTATACGATATCATGTTAAGGTCATTATTGAGAAGTTCTTCAAAGATGAAAGTGTAACATTTCAAGATCAAATTTTGAGATGTCTTTTAACGTCAAAGAAATTAAAAAACGCTAAAACTCTATTGGGTATTCGAAAATCAACGAAAGATAAAAAGGTGAAGGAAAATGTGATTCATAGTATAAATAGTGCTCTACAAAAAATTGGAAGATCTAGAAAGAAAAACAATCTAGCTACACAGATCAATACAAATGGTAGTGGTTTCATCAAGTACTAAAGAAAATCATTTGGTAAAATCTATGGAAAAATATTACAGACCTCACGAAAAACATTGCACAAACATAGGAAATTTTGATTACAAATAGATGTAAATAATGAGATCACTTGTTAGATAGTTATTTGTAGGCAACCATACAAAAATAGATTTGAAGAAGATGTTAAAAAAATAATATATGAATATTGGATGAAAAATTCATGTGTTTCACCAAAAAAAGGGATGTGATGCAACAAAGAATAGCACGAAATCAGTATGAAGAACATGCAAAACATATCTTGGACACCACTCAGATAGAGTTGTTCAATAAGTTCATAGAAGAGAATCGTGGAATTAATGTCTCAATCAGTACTTTTGTGCAACAAAAACCATGGTATGTTAAACCTATCACTGTACGCGACACTTGTTGTTGTTGTTATCATATGGAATTTTAGTTATATTATGACACCTTCCTTAATTTTGGTAAAACATTTTGGAAAAATTCACCTCGTCGTTCCACTATCCATGGTTTCATATCCGAAATTCTATGTGAAAGAGAAAGTCATGAATTATTTTACCAAAAGAAATGTGTTGGTGGTAAAAAATGTGATGATTGTGGAAATTTGACTTTATTTCACAACAAATATTCTATTGATATAAATGATCAATCATTATCTAACATAAAAGTGAAACGGAAGAGATATGAATATATCCATACATTGATTAGTTCAAATAATAGTACAAGTTCTAAAAGGATTGAATTAAAAGAAGAAATTCCTGTGATAGAGTTTTTGAAGAAATCTGAGACATAAATTTATAAGTACACTAAGCATTCACATAGAACTCGATGGAAGGACCTGAAATTCAAACAATCTAGTGAAATGTTTCCATCGGGGACCATTTTTTCAATAATTGATTTTGCAGAGAATTACACATTTTTTGCACAAAATGAAATACATAGTGAATATTATCATTCTGACCAGTTTCTATGCTTGTCCATATTCTATATAAACATGCTTAACAGAATGTTAATGATATAGAAAGCACTAGTGAGAATCGACATATTATTAAAGAATATCACTTTTATATCACCGATGATCGTACACATGATACACATTTTCTACAACATTGTTTTGATAAGATATATGACTTATTGAAAGGTCGTGGAATAAAATTCAATGAACATTAGATATGGTCAGATGGATGCACAGGTTAATTCAAATCTTCACGATCATTCTTTTGGTTGTGTCCTCTTCATAAGAAAACCCACATTAAACATCATTGGAATTTCTTTGTAACTAGTCATTGCAAAGGAAAACATGATGGTGCAGGGGTATATATAAAACGAGCACTTTGAAGATATCAAATGGACCACTCTACAGACAGAATTGTATCAGCTGAACAAGTTGCTCAATGGTGCGATGTTGCACTAAGCTATCAGACTAACCCATCAAGGGAGGTACGAAGGTATATACATATATGTACAAATTAACTTGTATATAGTTTTAATATATGATAATTTTTATTAATTTTCTAATTTTAAACATTTATAAATTATATAGTTTAAACAATATGACCATGATTATCTTCAAAATATATATTTTGTATTTTGAATAACATATTTAAATTCTTGTTTGAATATACTATAGGTTTTTTTGGCATATTGGAGTCGAAGATGTAGATAGATCGATTACATATGAAGCTGAAACAGTAAAAGGGACTCGAAAATTGCATTCAATTAAAACAAAGGATTACCAAAATGATTTTGCATTTGATAAAATAAAATATTATTGTTTTTGTCTGGTTTGCATAGAGGACACACAATCTAGTGATGTTTGTGAAAAAAATATGTATATAAACCCTTGACAACATACATAACTAAATACAAAGGAGAAAATGTCAGTTGCAAGCTTCGAAGAGATGGAATCGGAGGAGACTATAATATCATCTAAAGGTGATCGATTTTCTGATCTTGTTAGAGAAGGTGACATTTCAATTGATTTATATATATATATATATATATATATATATATATATATATGTTTTTAAAATCAATGTGTATAATTATCTAGATAAGAGTTAAAATATAGAGCTCTAGAAACAAATAATAAAATTAAGTCCATATTGATAAATTTAATTTCATATAAATTATGATCTAAATTTACACTTTTTTTGTTGTGCAGGAGATGTTTTTTTTTTAGTTGCACCCACTAACAACATAGAAAATGTCAAGTATTATTTGATGCGGTGCACTCAAAGAAAGATGAAGTTATTGGAAGACTATGATGATAACGAGCTTATATATGAAAGAGGGTTTATTATACTGAAAGATTATTTTTTTCAAGAAACTCACCAAACTGATAGTAATGTTTACTTTCATGGCTATCAACCCGATTTCATAAGTTGTCAATATAGTCACTTGCTCTGTGCAGTGCACATAATGTTGATAAAAGTTCAATAAAAAACAATTGAAAGTTAAAAATGGAGAATGTCAAAAGTTGACCATGAATGGATCATTGAAGATGGCATTCCATTAGAATTTTTTTTAATTGAATTTCCCAACAATTTCTTCTAATTAGATTCATCTTTGAGAACTTAGAGTTCAAGTACATTGTCAGCATTTCTTTTTGTGCACTCTTATGTTGTAAATTCTTAAGAATGTGATGATGTGAAAGCAATACTGATTAGGTCTTGTATTAAGTTACAAAGTTATATGTATACTGTTTCTTATGTATAACTGTATTGGGGATTTACTGCTCTGTTAATTTGTGATGTATAATGCGCTATTACTACTAACATAGTTACCGATCAAACGAGAAAGTGAACTGGTACCCATTTTTTTGAGGTAGCAAAAAATCACCCGATTTTGAAAAGTGGTGATGCCAGAATAAACTTTTTTTTGAGCATATTTTTGGCATTTTAAATTTTCTTTTGTGTCAAGTATGAACATTTTTTTTCGAGTTAGTGATTTTCATGCTAATTTTGAAAAGTTCTGATGTAGCATCAACCCCTTTTTTTTAGAGGGTTGATTTTTGACACTTTAAATTTTCTAATGTCTTCTTCTTCCCGTAAGATTTTTTTTTAAGTGTATTTTTTGTGTTTTTGTGAATTCATTTTTTTTTTTCAATTTTCTTTGTAATGAAATCTTCATTTTTTTGCGTAGTTAAAAAAAAAATGGTCAATATTTTGAAGTTACTATTTTCTATATGTTTATGCAGTGTTAATTAATATTTCAATGGACATCAAATAATTGTCACTAAAACACAATAATTTTAAACATTCACAAAAAAAAAACACATTTTCTATATAAATATAATGAAAAAAATAAACATTTTCAGAATTTTTGTCAAAAATGACATGTCAAATAAATGATTTTTATAGGAAGATCCTAACAAAAAAACTTTAAAAAATAGCATTTGTAATGAATTTTATGCTAAAAAATAATAGTAATCACAGGTTTTTACAAAAAAAAAAATGATTCGCATAAAAATTATAGTGAAAATATAATAATACAAATATTGAACATATAACAACAATAATCAAATGTTCATTCTTCTCATAAAATCTCAAAGTCAAAACATTACAAATAAAACTAATGAAGATCTCTAAAAATTGAGTTTGAATTGCAATCATAACTTAAATGTCATCAACAATATCATATAATCTATGTTCATCATCTTCTGCAGCTTCATTATTTTCTTCTTCCACAATATTTCCTACTTGAGTTTCCTCATTTTCCTCGTCTAATGGATCTTTCATGTCTGCAAATCTCCTAAAGTGTCATTTTCCAATCATTCCATATAGTGGTGGTTGAGGTTCCTTTGCCTTTTTTGCCACATGTGATTCATTAAAATCTCCTTTCCTCAAACCAACTTCTTGCATTTCATCTGGAAGAAATTGAAGAGCATTAATTCTTTGTTGAATAAAATTGCATTGTAGAGGGTCTCTTTCAATCGCAATGCATTTTCTTCCTTTTTGTAGGCAACATGCTAGTGTTGTACCTAATCATCAAACACAAAAACAATAAGTAAGTAAATTAGTATAAACACATAAAAACAAAAAACCAAAATATTAAAATTCAATTTTATATAATAAAACTTACTTGAACCTGAAAATAAATCCAAAACCCAATCTCCTTCATTTGAACATAAATCTATAAGATAGTTAATCAATGTTTGTGGTTTTTGATAAATGTTAACTATCTCTCCTTTTGCATCTTTATCCTCATATGTTAACTTTTTTACAACAACATCATGAACTAGTACTTGGCTATGACTCTTTCCATCTACTTGATTCAGAAGAATGGACTTATAGTTATCATCTTTTGCCCAACATTCAACATGGATGAACTCACAATCACTTGTAATTGGCTGATCTATGGAAGAAATAAGATTTGACTTTTTCCTGTAACACGACATAGTAAAAGTTCAATCCACTTGTACATACAAAAAAATTACATTAATCAAACATACAATTTCAATGTCTTACCATGTAAGCTGCATCCTTGAGTTTGATTTTCCCTTGAAGCTTGTTAATAACATTGCAAATTGTGTGTTTGAATGAAATGTCACAAATCTCCAAAGTGGTGATGTTGTGACTTCTTGAAAGCCTGTAACCACTTTATTAAAATCTTGATAAGTGTAAGGCTCACTATCATATTCAATGTTTGGGAAATTGAAACCATGAGGAATGTCTGCAATAACTAGGGCATATTCCCTTTTAGGTATGAGTTTTGCAATGTCTTCACAGTCACCTTGTATTATTTGATATTGGATAGTCGCCAACCCATTCCAAATGAAATGAGTAAGAGTAGGATCAAGTTCAACATTCCTAAGACGTTGCTTTCTCAACCTTTCCAACTTAATTTTTTCAATGAAACTTTTGAAAGTATTTGGTACTCCATTCACATCCTTCTTCAACATCTTTAATGGAATAAATAAATATAAGCATAAGTAATATAATAAAATAAAAATTATATGAATAAAAAGAATCTAAAAATCAACATACCTTTTTTAATGCAAGATAAAAATATTTGTGTCGCTGTAGAACTTGATTATGGGTAGTTGAGTACAATGTCATTCCAACTATCTTCATTCAACATTTTAACCATATGTTCTTGTATTTTCATATAAATCTTATGACTGAATAAATAAAGTAAAAATTGTTAATATAATGATATGTATAACAAATAATACCAACAACAATATGTTATATTTAAAAGAAAATTATAATCCAAGAAAAAGTAAAAGTAATTCAACAAACTTACTTTTGAAATTCTGAGCACATTTCCTCCAATGACAATTCACCTAACTTCACACGACATAATATTGATTTGACTAGTTTTTCATCTTTCACACCTTGCATTGTTCTCCAAGGTGTGATAGTCATATCATTTGGAAGTTTCTTCATTTCAGGACCTGGCTTATTGTTGGTACATATTATGGGTTTAGACCTTTTAATCTTCTGATTTTTTATGCCAATATTCTCCCACAATTCAAAAATGTCATCAATCAATTCCCATATCTCCCCTGTTCTAAATGCCAACTGGAAAATGTTATTTATGCCTCTGAATAGTTATGAATTTACTTTGCCACCTTTTGATTGGATTCTATCCTCAATTTGATAACCTGTTTCCATACAACATTCCTTCTGAAAGCTTAAACTGACATTAAGCTTATCCCCACCACATTTTTCTAAAAATTCATTATGAATAAATCTGACCCTTTGAACGAAAGTCATAGACATTCTATACTCATTATCTGCATTATGATCCCATGCCAAAAACTTTGCCTTTGTTAAAGCAACATAAATGATGCATTTCACTGTTTCAAAAAGATAGTTTCCAGGATATTCCTCGATCAATTGTCTTTTGGCCTCTGCTGAATGGTTCCCTCCAATTACATAATATATGTAGTCAAAACATTGTGTCCTATCAAATGCCTCCTTATTGGGAACTTGATTTGGATCAACAAGAATCACATAAGGCACCACATGTGCATATGGATTGTATCTGAACAATGTTTCCAATTTATGAACATGTAGGTGATGTGCCTTTCTAATTTGATATAGAGATTGTCTTTCATCTCGCCTATAGAATTGGGTGACATTAAGCTCAAATATTTTGCCACCATTAATTAATTTATTCTTCCTCATGTGATTCCGAATGGCATTTTGTTAAATGTTTTCATAATTCCATCATCTAAATCAGCACCTGGTGTTATGATTTCTTTGCTTCCTTTAGAACTTTCACTTTGTTCTTGATTGTTGCTTATGATTTTAGCATATTCGTCAATTTTTTATTTCTTCTTCTTCCTAGTTAACATTTCTTCTTCTACAGAAATAATCTCCTCATCATTAAGTGGAAGAGCGACATCCATGGGCATTTTTCTTTTCGGTGTTTTATCTCTTTTCTCTTTTCAACAATAGTTCTAACCTCCTCCTCACTAATGGAAACATATTTTTGAGCTTCAGCATGAGCTACAGTTGCCACATCTTCAAAAGAAACATGTTTACCTTTGTTAGATTGACCCAATGTATGGATTCTTTGTTGATCCCCTGCATGTACCATTGTAGTGTTATGGATTGTTGATCTTTGCCTCATTCTCTTTTCGTGTTCTGACTTTATATGGAAGTTGCTGATGACATTCATAATATTTGGTTTCATATAATAAATACCCTCCAACATCATTGAAAGAATCTCAGCAAAATCCTATCAAAGAAAATAAAATATGTCAATGACCAATCATTTTAAAATATTTAATAATCATTACAATAATACATTACGTATAAATGTAAATAAGCATACTTACAATGTTATTTGAAATGTTGGATGAGATTTCTTCACACAATGGTGTAGGTTCTTGATCTGTGTCATACTTGTAGTTTTCAAGACGATATCTAACCTTTTCATGTGACATGGGCAATTTTGCAAGAACATAAATAGTGTTTGAATTTGGCACCAAACATATGTCTCGTACTCTGCGTATCACCTCATACGGTTCACCCAAATAAATCATACCACAGTATAGATGAGATGTGTAATATCATCAGATTCAACATCTTGAACATGCTATGTATAATTTGTTTTATTTATTTATCGTGAATTCATCCATTCAGAAACAATCATTGGTGCAGTTGATGGACCAGTTGGTTGATTTTTACTTCTGGTATGTTCAACAGTCTTCAAAACGTGTCCACTTGTAATTTTAGATGATGGAATTGTTGCCTTTGTTCCAGACATATTCACAGAGACCTTTTTTGATGCCATCTTCATGAGAAACAAATATCTATATATATATATATATATATATATATATATAAACATGTAAATTAGTTAATAAAAAACCATATATATTACTTAAAAATTAAAAAAAATAAAATAAAAAATTTCACACTATAATTGTTATTTAAATATAAAAATAAATTAAATTATATGTAATTAAAAAAAAATTATAAAATTTATATATACAAATTTATAAAGAAATTATTGTATACAAAATTTATTTATATATTTTTTAAATTAATAAAAAACAAAATTATTAAATATAAATTAAAAAAAAAAAAACAATCTTATATGATTTATATCTACATTTTATAAAAATATAATTAGATACTAAATTTTAAATTATTAAAATAAAAAAACCATATATATAAAACAATATTATATATTATATTTTCAAATATTAAATCAACAAATTTTATTAAAAAAAAAAAAAAAAAAAAAAGAGAAAAAAGAAAAAAAAGAAGAGATTATATATTAAATTTTAAATTATTAAAATCAACATATATATGCAATTTTAAATTATTGAAATTTAACAAATTATATATAAGAAAATAAATTTAAAAATCTATTAGATATTCGATTAAAAAATAATAAAATAAAAATAATATATATAAAAAATTATATATAATTTTTTTATTATATTTAAATTTTACTGAAAATGTATTAAAATTTTTATATATAAATGTTTTTTTATTATTTTAAAATTTGTTAATGAAATTATTTTATAATTTTATAGTTACAATTTTATTAAAGTTTTAATTTTAGTTTTATTTTTTTTAATCATATTATATTAATTTAAAAAGCAATTGATTTAAAAAAAAAAACATATTATATTAATTTAAAAAAGAAATTAATTTTATTTTAATTTTTTAAACATATTATATTAATTAAAAAACAAAAATAAATTCCAATTTGAATTTTTTTTTAAACGTAAAATATATATAACATTAATTTTTAATTTTTTGTTTTTTAAAACATATTATATAAATTAAAAAAAAACATCAATAATTTTTAAAAAATTAATAATTTTTTTGTTTTTAATTTTTTAACAATAACCTTTTTATTAAATTAATTTTTTATTAGTTAATTGTTTTATTAATTTAACTTAAAAAAAAAAAATTAACGACGTCGCCCTTTGACCACGGGCCCGGGTGGGTGGAAGGGAGCTACACGCAGCCCCCTCCGTCTACCCGGGCCCCCGGGCAGTGGCCAAAGGGTGGGTCGACAAAGAAAGTATTTAAAAAAAAAATTTGAAATGAAAATGTACTTTTTAATTTTTTTTAGTTTTCTAAAAAATAAAAAAATTAATTTAATATCAAAAAATATTTATATTAATATTTAAATAAATTAAAAAAATTTAAATTATAATTTGAAACAAAAATAAAAACAATTAAAAAAAAAAATTTAATTTTAAAATAATAATAAAAAAACAATAATAAAATTTTTAATAAATTAAAAATTAAAATAAAAAACAAAACTATAAAATTAAAATTTAAAAATTTAGAAATTAAAATTATAAAATTAAAAATACCATTTTAAATAAAAAACAAATTAAAATATTATTATTTTTTATTTAAATTATAATTATAAAAAAATAAAAATAAAATTACAAAATCCAAATTTTAATTTTAAATAAAAAATTTAAAATAAAAATAAAACAAATAATTAAAAAAATAAAAATAAAAATAAAAATTTTAAGTTAAAAAAAAATAAATTAAAACAACAATAAAAAATAATTATAAAAATAATATTAGAAATTTATGTTAAAAAGCAAGCAAACAAACAAACAAATCACGAATTGGTTTTTTTATAATATGAAATAATAAACCAAAATAATAATAATAAAATTATAATTTTTTTCTTTTTTTTTTTTTTTTTTTTTAAACTAAAAGAACATATAAGATGTAAATTTATATAAAAGAAAAATAAAAACAAAATTCTAAATATTTGTTTTTAAAATTAAATTTTAATTAAAATTTTCTAATATTTTCAACCATATATATTTTAATTTAAAAAAATAGAAAATAACAAACAAAATAAGAATAAACAAACAAATAAATAAAAAATAACAAACAAAATTATATATATATATATATATATATATATATATATATATATTATTTAATAAATATAGTTTTAATTAAAAAAATTATAAACAAAAAAATAACAAATTACAAATACATAACAAAAAAATTAAATGTAATTTTTTTTGTTTCCATGCAATAATTTTAATACTCCCCAAATGAAATTAAAAAAAATATAAAAAAAACTAACACCCATTTTTCATTTCAAAAGCCTAAAAATTTAAAAAAATCCTAATTTTTCTCCTAAAAATCCTACAAATTTGTGTGTTTTTTCTTCCTTTTCGTCCCTATATATATATATATATATATATATATATATATATAAAGAGTTTTTTTTTGTTTTTGTAAAAACACTAAATTTCCCAAATTCATCTATAAATAGTTGAGATAGAAACAAAACTAACCTTTAAAATGTGTAAAACTCCCGTTGAATGTGCTATCTATGACAATGCAACTCCTTCGCAGCTACTCCACAAAATCACTCCAAACTTTTTAATGAGACCGAGAAGACTTGATGTGATGTGATGAATATAAACGATGAATTTTACTTTATAGCGATGATTGTGGGAATGATTTATCGTTTCTTGAATGTGGGATTAAACTTAAAATTAAAATAAAATAATTTATAGCTAATATTATAGCTTTAGGTTAGTTTTCATTCATTATGAGATAAAAAAAATATTAATTATAAAACTTAATTTAATTATATAGTCGATGTTAAATAATTTAAATAGAAAAAATATTTTGAGTTTCTATCAATATTTTGAATAAAAATCAGGGTGAAATTTTCCAAAACCAAAAGTTTAGTAATATGTTTTCGAGTAGATTTTAGATGAAAATTTTGGAGGGAAAATGTTCAACGAAAGTTTTTAGGGGCAGCCTTTGGAGGGAAAATTTTTGGCAAAAAATTTTGTGGGAAAAACTTTAGGGAGAAATTCTCAATCTCTAAGTTATATATTGTCATTGGGAGAGAGTGCATTTGTATCATTCGACATCTTCTGGCTGAATATCATGGATTCTTCTGATAGTGAAGTTTTTCTTTCTTCAACATTGACATCTTTGTCATGCAACAACTCTATTCATTTTGATGAATGTAATAGGAATTCTTTCACTATGAATAGAGAGACAAATTTTCCACTTGGTCTTAATCCTAAGGATGATGAGAGCAACATTGATGAAGGGTAGCAAAAAGAATTTCCTGTGAATAGAGAGTCAACTTTTCCACTTCCTTTTAATCCTAAGGATTATGAGAGCACCACTAATGAAGGGGGGATGAAGAATTTCCAGAATCAAAGTTTCCACATAGTCCTAATCCTAAGGATTATGAGAGCAACACTGATGAAGGGGGTGATGAAGAATTTCCCGAGTCAAAGTTTCCACTTCCTCATAATCATAAGGATTATGAGAGCACCACTGATGAATGGGGGGATAAAGAATTTGCAGAGTCAAAGTTTCCACGTCCTCTTAATCCTAAGGATTATGAGAGCAGCACTGATGAAGGGGGGGATGAAGAATTTGTAGAGTCAAAGTTTCCACATATTCCTAATCCTAAGGATTATGAGAGCAACACTGATGAAGGGGGGATGAAGAATTTGCAGAGTCAAAGTTTCCACATATTCCTAATCCTAAGGATTATGAGAGTAGCACTGATGAAGGGGGGGATGAAGAATTAACATAGTCAAAGTTTCCACATATTCCTAATCCTAAGGATTATGAAAGCATCACTGATGAAGGGGAGGGCGAGGATGAACAATTTCCAGTAAATAGAGATTCAAAGTTTCCACTTAGTCCTAATCCTAAGGATTATGAGAGCACCACTGACACAGAGGAGGATGATGAATTTCCATTAAATAGAAATTCAAAGTTTCCACTTGTTCCTAATTCCAAGGATTATGAAACCACCACTGATGAAGGGGAGGATAAATAATTTCGTGCAAATGATAATTTGACTATGAATAGAGAGTCTTATTTTCCACTTAGTCATAATCCTAAGGATTATGCAAGCACCAGTGATGAAGGGGAGGATGAAGAGTTTCTTGCAAATGATAATTTTAGAGGCACAAATGTCAATAATTCATTTTCTCTAAGTGAGTGTTTCAAAGGTAGTTGTGGTGATGATGAATTGAGTCCTCCAAGGGAAGTTTTCAAAAGCAGGGATGAAGATGGTGAAGAATTTCATCTGAGTCAAGATTTCAAAAGCGCAGATGTTGGTAGTGAAGAATTTCCTTCATGTGAGGATGGTAATGAATATTTTCCAAGCAATGATGGTGATGAATTTTCTAACTATCTTCGTCAATATAATATTCCTCCTATTGATGATGAAAATGTTTTTGCAGATAATAATGAAATGAGGGAGACGTTGCAGGCAAATATTGTATCTAGGAGTAGGAGTAGGCCTTTTCATATCAATCCAAAATATTCCAGTTATACAAGGGACAGGACAGAATATCTCACAAGTAGAAGTTCTGTCGGTGATCTGATTTCAAGTGAATGTTGTCGAAAAGATTGCTTGAAACGTATGGATTTCAACTTTTCTTTGGAGCAAAGGAAGAAATATTTGTCAATGAATAAAAGCATGCAAAATTCATTTTTAGTGGGTTGCATGCAATCTACACTGGTAGGTTATGATTATCATATTGGGAATGTATTGATCTGTAGAAAGGCTTTCAAAATGTTGCATTCAATTGGTAATTTTCGTTTGTCAAGAATCCAAGAAAGACTGGAAAAAGACCCTACATACTATTCAGAAGTACATTATAAAAGAGAGGTTGGACCATCAACAATTACTGCAATGTCATGGATGAAAGACTTATTTTCAAAGCATGGAGAGTGTATGCCAAATAAAGACACAATACATATTCCAGATAATTTCTCAAGGCGAGAAATCTACAACTTATACAGAGAATATGCAGAAGGTGCTGAAGGAGATGGTAATTTTATCACATATTCATATTTTACAAGGATATGGAGGAACGAATTCAACAATGTTCGTATTCCTAAGAAGATAAGGATGGGGCTAAGTAGTACATGTGCTTCTCT
The DNA here is from genome assembly GCA_031772625.1 of Pinus tabuliformis. NCBI lineage: Eukaryota > Viridiplantae > Streptophyta > Pinopsida > Pinales > Pinaceae > Pinus > Pinus tabuliformis. Next base: position 435,995,481 of record CM062812.1, read on the forward strand.
TAAATAAAAAAGAGATAAATTTCAAGGGGCTGAAAGAGGTATGCATTCATAACTTTATTTTTAAAAATTGGATAGTTATTAACTATGAAAATATATTTAGTAATAGATTTCTTTTATTTTATGTGTAGATTCCATTGTCAAAGCACTTCAAGAGCATCACAATCAACAAACAAGTGAAAGACAAAAATTGCATAAACATAGAAAAAAATGTTATGATAACCCAAATAAATATTTGGGTTTGATAATTGATGGTATGGACCAAAAGAAAACACTTCTGCCACATTTTGTCCGCACACCAAAAAATTTACAGGAAGAAAATTTTATTCAGTTTCACTTGGTTGGTTGTATGGTCTTTAACGGGAACATGTTGCCAAGGGTTTACTTCACATCTCCAAATATTCATAATTATGCATATCTTACCATAACTATAATCCATGATGTGATTTCCCACTGGTTTGGTATTCTTCTTGAATTTTTGTATTTGCAATTGGACAACACAAGCTGTGAAAATAAAAATCAATTTCTTTTTGGATATCTAAACATGCTTGTTCAATTGGGAATTTTTAAGAAGGCAAAGGTTAGTTTCCTTCTTGTTGGGCACACTCATGACCATATTAATCATATGTTTAGTCGTTTTTCAGTAACATTGAGGAGGAAGAATGTTTGGAGCCTTCCATCATTAATTGAATGTATTAAGAAAGCATATATTCCAGAGCTTGTTTTTCACGTGTTGAAGGAAACTATTGACATGCAAAGGTTTATTTTGGGATAGCATGGTGAAGAGAAATGAATTGAACAACTTAATGACATTAGCTTCCATCATCAATTTCGTATCAAAAATTTGATGGAAAAGCACTTATATGGGGCAAGAAGTATTCAATTGTTGCAGAATGGGGGTCATCGTCAGGTTTAGCGTTTTTGAAATTCATTCTAGATCATCCAATATTTGCATCAAAGATAATATTATTACAATCAGTTGCTGAACTCAATAATGCACGAAGGCATGAGAGAAAGATAAATTATTCTCAATGTCTGGAAGAAATAAAAATATGTATTACAAATACATATGACTACTTTGATGTTGCTGATTCAGTTTGGTGGGAGTCTTTTTCAATGATCAAATGATATCATTTCAATATCAGGAAATGAAAATACACTTTTGAAGACTCCATTTATTTGGCCTGCCAAATGAATAGGAGGAAAGATACATTATTGAATAATAACAATGTCAAGGCATTATTAATTCTCAACAAGAAGAGGAAAGAGAAATATATACTGGTTCTAGAAGATCATGTGCACAACGTGAAGCCATGGAAGACCTTTACAGGGGTTCTATGCAGCATGTTAAGGAGGGTTGCATGATAGCAGTATTAGTAGATGGAGATCCACTTGGCTATCCATTTTGGGTTGCGAAGGTTATAAAAGTCATTAAAGAAAATGAAGATGTTACAGCTGTTGAGGTACATTGGTATGCCACAAATACCCACCCATTCAATGGAGTGTACAAGCCAAAGATGGTAGTTGAAAAACAAATTCACAGAAAGAGAAAAAGAAAGGGTACAAATATAAATCGTCGCCGCAAAGACCTATTAAAATTGGAGGATGTTGACATACTACTTCAATTTAACAAAGAGAGGAACTCTTCGCTTGAAGACCATAGATATTTTGAAGAAGTTGCTACCAAAAGGAACAGTTTTGAGATGGGAGTTTGTTGAACCTAGTCGTAGATCTAGAAGAATTTTGAAACCTGAAATGGTGGGCATGCATGTTGACTCAGATGGGGCTCTAGTTGATGAAAGAGAATAATATGGGTCATCTTCATCTGCATCTAGTCATTCATTTGAAGATGTAGATTCTCATGGTGTGCTAGATCCTATGGATGATTTTGAATAAATTTTTAAGACATTTATGTAAATGAAGTTTGCAAGGTAACTTGAAATAAATATTTTGACTTCCATGATCTTACATGAATTTATGAGTCATTTCTATGTTTGTTGGATTTAATGTTTTAATTAAAATAAATTCATGTCTTTAGAGATGTTTGCATGGTAATTTGAAATAAATATTTTTTACTTCCATATGATCTTACATGAAGTTACGGGTCATTTCTATGTTTTTTGTATTATATGCTTTAATGTATGTGATATTCAATCTATGAAAGTTGATATTTTGATTAAAAGTAAATAAATATTAGAAATGAATGTTGATTTTTTAAATTATATAGTGATATTGTCATGATATTATTTGTTGTTATCATTTGGTATAAGAGAGTTTTAAAATTGTTGAAATTTTAATGCCTCATTAAAAAGAACACTTCATTTTGATGGTTGATTTTTAGGTTTTTCTTACAATAGCAGAAGTTGTTTTCGGCTAAAATTTGAAAAGAGTTATAATTTTATCCTTTGAAATAAAAATTACTCTTGGAATAATGAGTCTTTCATATACTTGTTCATTTTTAAAAATTGTTTGTCATATAATTTGTCCATAATTTCATGGTTGAAATGTGTTACAAACTAAAGGTTTTTAATTACAAGGTTGAAAATTTGTCAAAATGTTAAGGTGTTTCTGAATTATGATATTTTATCTTTAACTCGATTGCTAAAAATTACTCTTGGAATAATGAATCTTTCATTTACTTGTTCATTTTTAAAAATTGTTTTAGTCATATGATTTGTCCATAATTTCTTGGTTGAAATGTGTTACAAACCGAAGTTTTTAATTACAATGTTGAAAATTTGTCAAAATGTTAAGGTGTTTTTGAATTATGATATTTTATCTTTAATGCTATAGTCGAATACAATTACAATTTCAAGTTTTTTTAGAGTCAAGATATTTTATCTTTAACTCGATTGCTAAAAATTACTATTGGAATAATGAATATTTCATTTACTTGTTCATTTTTAAAAATTGTTTTAGTCATATAATTTGTCCATAATTTTATGGTTGAAATGTGTTACAAACTAAAGGTTTTTAATTACAATGTTGACAATTTGTCAAAATGTTAAGGTGTTTCTGAATTATGATATTTTATCTTTAATGCTATGGTAAAAAACAATTACAATTTCAAGGTTTTTTAGAGTCAAGATATTTTATCTTTAACAACATGGATGGTATAGTTGGAATTATCAGGATTCGAGACATTATATTTTTATCTTTAACATCATGTTCGAGAATTGTTGGAATTTCACAGTTTTCAAAGTCCGGATATTTTATCTTTAACTCGATTGATAAAAATTACTCTTAAAATAATGAATCTTTCATTTACTTGTTCATTTTTAAAAATGTTTCTAGTCATATAATTTGTGCATAATTTAATGGTTGAAATGTGTTACAAACTGAAGGATTTTAATTACAAGGTTGAAAAGTTGTCAAAATGTTTGGGTGTCTCTGAATTATGATATTTTATATTTAATAACAATGTAAACTTTGAAACGAGAACTATAAACTCAAAACGGGAACTTTGGCCAAAAAACCTCGAAAAAACATCAAAAGCAGTGCTAAAAACAAAAAGTGTAAATACTGGAATAACACCTGTTTTTTTCTTGGGTAAATTTTCAACATGCTTTAAAAATGACGGTGAAAACCAATTTTTTGCGCAAAAATTGTCCAAAAAACACCCTCAAAACGAAAAGTGTTGACCTTTTTTTTTTTTTTTTTTTTTTTTTTTTTTTTTTTTCAGAAGTAAAATTTCACCATTTCGAAATAATAGTGTAAAATATTTCATTATAACCCCGAAAAACATTAAAATTAAATAATAATAATAATAATTAAAACAATGAAAAAACACAACAAAAAAAGTCTAAAAAATAACAAAACAAAAATTAAAATATATACTTTATATATATATATAAAACAAAATTAATGATAAGAATTAAAAAACTAAAAAAAATTAAACATTGTAAACAAACAAATAGTAAAAAAAAATATTAAAAAAATAACTATCTTGTAGACCATAAAAAGAATTGGCAAAAAAAAAAAAAAAAACTAGAAATTAAGTAGGTCAGATAGAAAAAAAAAAAAAAATAAAAAAAAAAAAATTAAGAAAAAATAAAAAAAATAAAAATAAAAATTAAAAGCAAACTAGATTTAAAAAAAATAGAAAATTAGAAAAAAAAAAATAAAAACTACTAAAATTAAGATTAAAATATTGATTACTTAAAAAACAAATATAAAAATATGTATAAAAAATAAAAAATAAAAAAATGTTGAAAAACAATTATCTCATAAACCATAAAAGAATTTAAAAAAACAAAATTATATATATATATATATATATATATATATATATTAAATAAGTAAAAATAAAGAAATTAAAAAAAGGCATTAAAAAAATCTACGAAAATTTTTTTTTAAAACAAACTAGTTTAAAAAAGAAAAAAAAATTTAAAAAGCTAATAAAATTAATATTAAAAAGAACAGAAATAAACTCAAATTATTAAAAAAAAACCAAAAAAAATATGAAAATTATTAAAAAGAAACCAAAAAAATATGAAAATATTAAAAAAACCAAACAAATTTTAAAATTTAAATTTGTTTTTCAAACATTTTTTTTTATTAAACAAAAATTATTATTACTATTTTTTTTAAAACAATATATTTTTATTTATTTATTTATTTATTTTTAATTTAAAAAAAAAAAATCATTAAATTTTTTTTAAGAGAATTTCATATTTTAATTTAAAATTTTAAAATTTTAAAAATCATTTAAAAAAAAATTAAAATTCAAAAATGTTTTTTCATTTGTAAGTTAAAATTTAAAAATTTAAAAAAATGATTTTATTTTTATTTATTTATTTATTTTAATTTTAATTGTTTTTTATTGGTTTTTTTTTTAATTAAAAAAAAAAAATGAATGGCTGCTGCCCCCCGGCCGCCCGTGGTGGCGCGGCCTTGGGCGGAGGGCTTGCGTGCAGGTCCCTCCGCCCACGACAGCGCCACCACAGGCGGCCGAGGGGTGGTGGACCGATTCTCGGAATCGGCCCACCGCCCCTCGGCCACCCATGGTGACGCTACCATGGGCGGAGGGGCCTGCGTGCAGTCCCTCCACCCACGGCAGCGCCACCACGGGCGGCTGAGGGGCGATGGGCCGATTCTCGGAATCGGCCCACCCCCCCGCCGACCGCCCGTGGTGGTGCTACCATGGGCGGAGGAGGCAGCCTGGGCCAGGGGGCGGTGGGCTGATTCTCGGAATCGGCCCACCGCCCCCCAACTGCCCGTGGTGGTGAGAATCGGCCCACCGCCCCCCAGCCGCCCATGGTGGCGCTACCATACCACGGATGGCCGAGGGGCAGTGGCCATTCATTTTATTATTTTTTTTTTAATAAAAAAAAACCAATAAAAAACAATTAAAATTAAAAAAAAAATAAAATCATGTTTTAAAATTTTAAAATTTTAATTTTTTTTAAAATGATTTTTTAAAATTTTAAATTAAAATATGAAATTATTAAAAAACAAATATTTTTTTTAATGATTTTTTTTGAATAAAAAAAAATATTGTTTTAAAAAAATAGTAATAATAATTTTTGTTTAAGAAAAAGATTGATTTTTTTTTTTTTTAATAACTTTCAATTTTTTTTTTTTTTTTTTTTTTCCGCTAATTTTATTTTTTAAATTAGTTTGTTTTTAATTAATTTATTTATTTTTCCTAATTTTTGCTAATTTTTTTTTTTTTTTTTTTTAATTTTTTTATTTTTACTTATATTTTTATATATATATATATATATATATATATATATTCCAAATTCTTTTATGGTTTATGAGATAATTTTTTTTAACATTTTTTATTTTTGTCTTTTTTATATATATTTTTATATGTGTTTTTTAGAGATAATTATGTCATGTGGATTGAAAATTTAATTAACGCTGTATAAATATGTAGAATATCGAAAATGTAAAATATCAACTTTCTTCTTTAAATATGCAAAACAATAAAAACCTCACTACAAAAAAAATAAAAATAAAAATAAAACAAGAAAATATGAAGAAGAAGACCACTTCCAAAATTATTAAATTTACAAAATAATTATTTACATTTCATACATTATAAAATTAAAAGTAAAAAAAAAAAAACCTTTTAACGAAAGGGCATGGTGTAGAATTACCACTTTTTAAAATCAACATCAAAATCACTACCATTCTAAAAAGCAATGTACATAAAAAAATTTATAGTGCCAAAAACTATGCTTTAAAAAAAACATGTGTGTTCTGCATCACCCCTTTTCAAAATCGGGTCACTTTTTTTCTATCTCTACAAAACGGGTAACAGTATCAGTTCCCATTTCAAAGTTTACATTGTTTAATGTTATGGTCGAAAGCAATTACAATTTCAAGGTTTTTTAGAGTCAAGATATTTTATCTTTAACAACATGGATGGAAATAGTTGGAATTATCAGGATTCAAGACATGATATTTTTATCTTTAACATCATGTCCGAGAATTGTTGGAATTTTACAGTTTTTCAAAGTCCGGATATTTTCTCTTTAACTCCATTGCTAAAAAATGTCAAAATTGTAACCCGTTTTTTTTTGTTATTCCAGAATAAATAATTTTTCTAAGGGTGTTTTTTCATCCATTTAAAAAAAAATGGTTTTTACTTCCATTTAAAAAAAAAATGTTAAAAATTTACCCTAAAAAAAACATCGTTCTGGAATAAACAATTTTCATTTTTGGGTTGTTTTTTCATGTTTTTTTAGGGTTTTTGGGCTCAAGTACCCGTTTTGAGGTAATAGTTCCCATTTCATCCATACCTATGTTTACTCTATTAATTCGTGATTGTGGTTGGTTGAGATGAGCATTGTTACTTTATTGATTTGTGGTTGTGGTTGGTTGAGTCATTTACTAAGAATCATTTACTAACGTTATAGGAATGATTGAATGCAAAATGTACCAATTAAATGCAAATTTACTTTCATTTCTACATGTTCATGAACTTAAATTATATGTAAAACCTTTAAAAGAATCAAACCATGCACATGCATCATGCAAATCATTATCATTGTTTTAGACATCTACATCGAATTATACTTGATTAATTCAAATGCAAAATGCAGACCACATTTTGTAATTTATAATTTTAATAGATTCATTTTAAATAAGTGAAGACAAAACAACTTTAAACAAAACCTAAGAATCATCTACTAACATTATAGGAATGATTGAATGCATAATTTACCAACTAAATGCAAATATGTAAAACATTTAAAAGCATCAAGCCATGCATGTATCATGCAAATTGTGGGCCATGTTTTATAATGCAATTTTATTTGAATTATGTAAATGTGCATTCAAACAACTTTATGTTTTGTAATTTTCAATTTTAATAGATTCATTTTAAACAAGTCAAGACAAAACAAATTTAAATAAAACCTAAGAATCATCTACTAACATTATAAGAATGATCGAATGAAAAATGTACCAACTAAATGCAAATATGTAAAACATTTAAAAGATTCAAGCCATGCGTGCGTCATGCAAATTGTGGGCCATGTTTTATAATGCAATTTGTCTAACTTATGTAAATGTGCATTCAAACAACTTTATATTAAAAGTTAACTATCAACTCACATCCATAGTAGACTTTCTATACATGAATGCAAAATGTACATATACCATATTTTATAATGCAATTTTAAGTTATCATTGTTTTAGACATCTACATTGAATTATACTTGATTCATTCAAATGCAAAATGCAGACCACATTTTGTAATTTGAAACTTTTCATAGATTCATTTTACATAAGTCAAAACAAAACAACTTTAAACAAAACCTAAGAATCATCTACTAACATTATAGGAATTATTGAATGTAAAATGTACCAACTAAATGCAAATATGTAAAACATTTAAAAGCATCAAACCATGCTTGCATCATGCAAGTTGTGGGCTATGTTTTATAATGCAATTTTATCTAATTTATGTAAATGTGAATTCCAATAACTTTATATTGAAAGTTAACTATCAACCGACATCCATAGTAGCCTTTCTATACATGAATAAAAAATGTACATGTACCATATTTTATAATGAAATTTTAAGTTATCATTGTTTTAGACATCTACATCGAATTATACTTGATTCATTCAAATGAAAAATGTAGATCACATTTTGTAATTTGCAATTTTAATAGATTCATTTTAAATAAGTCAAGGCAAAACAACTTAAAAAAAAACTAAGAATCATCTACTAACATTATAGGAATGATTAAATGCAAAATGTACCAACTAAATGAAAATATGTAAAACATTTAAAAGCATCAAGCCATGTATGCATCATGCAAATTGTGGGCCATGTTTTATAATGCAATTTTATCTAACTTATGTAAATGTGCATTCAAACAACTTTATATTAAAAGTTAACTATCAACCGACATCCATAGTAGCTTTTCTATACATGAATGCAAAATGTACATGTACCATATTTTATAATGCAATTTTAAGTTATAAATGTTTTAGACATTTACATTGAATTATACTTGATTCATTCAAATGCAAAATGTAGACCACATTTTGTAATTTGAAATTTTAATAGATTCATTTTAAATAAGTGAAGACAAAACAACTTTAAACAAAACCTAAGAATCATCTACTAACATTATAAAAATGATTAAATGCAAAATGTACCAACTAAATGCAAATATGTAAAACATTTAAAAGCATCAAGCCATGCATGCATCATGAAAATTGTGGGCCATGTTTTATAATGCAATTTTATCTAACTAATGTAAATGTGCATTCAAACAACTTTTTATTAAAAGTTAACTATCAACCGACATCCATAGTAGCCTTTCTATACATGAATGCAAAATGTACATGTACCATATTGTATAATGCAATTTTAAGTTATTATTGTTTTATACATCTACATTGAATTATACTTGATTCATTCAAATACAAAATGTAGACCACATTTTGTAATTTGAAATTTAATAGATTCAATTTAAACAAGTGAAGACAAAACAACTTTAAACAAAACCTAAGAATCATCTACTAATATTATAGGTATAGGAATGATTGAATGCAAAATGTACCAACTAAATTCAAATTTACTTTCATTGCACCACATATTCATGAACTTAAATATGTAAAACCAAATTTTAAGCATCAAACCATACATCATGCAAATTGTACCATGCAACATGTACAAAAACTCCAAAATTACCATGTACTAAATCATACTAAAGAGTTCAACATTTAAACTATGTCCAAAATTTTAAACTATATAATAAAAAGTTGTCAAATAATAAGATGCATCAATTCATAATAAAGAGTTTTACTTTAAATATCTCCAAAATTTATATCATGATAAAAGTAAATATAACATAAAAAAACTGTCAAATAAAAAGTTGCATTAATTTAGATATTCGTGCTCAAATATACGATCTATCAACCTCCTCATGCTCTCCTCTGGATCATGGGTGCCCTACACAACATATGTAATTGCATATATACATAAGATTATGTACTTTAAAATTAAATTTTAATGTTTTAAAAATAAAGTTTAATGTTTTAAAATTAAATGAAAATGTAAGATCATCAAAACAAAATTATAAAAAAAATTCAAATTGAATGCAATACCTCATGGTGTTCGCCCTCCATTGTGCCCTTTTGGTGTTCATCTTGCATTGCACCCTCCTGGATGCCCTGCACAATACATGTACATGTATATATTAGAAATTTTAAATTGCATGTATGAAAATGCATAAACTCACAATATTAAAAAAATTGTTACACAAATTTTTCAAAACTTTTAGATGATCCTATCCCCATTGTCGACTCCATCGCTAAAGTCCCTGGACAATGGAAAGCATCTCCCTAAACCTAAAATGCCAAAATTTTAAAATTATAAGATAAACCTATAAATTATTTTTTAATGAAACTTGCACTTCAATTTATAACAAAACATAAGTGAAATATTCAATGCTGTGGCATAGCCCCAAGGGTTAGCTCAATCGGTCAAGTCGGGGCCTCCCCAATGGGAGGTCACAGGGTCGAAACCCGAAAGCTCTTAGGGTTAGGTCTGTGGTGACCGAGGGGTGGACCCCCTTCGGGTGGGGTCCACCCAGATTTATCGAACCTGGAGTAGCGGATCAACTGACCAGGGTCCGTGAACCAGCTGGAAAAAAAAAAAAAAAATCAATGTTGTGGCACATCTCATAATAGGGAGGAAGCGGGTGGTGCTATGTCCAAAATATCGGTGAGAATCAGAATCTGTTAATATTTAATTATATATACATAATTATTTCTTTTAAAAATATGTCAGGTCACAATATACTGATATAACAAAAGTAGAATAATAACTGTATCAACATGAACTCTTCAAAAAACTGACATCTCTCAAAATATCTTCTTTGGAACCTGAACCTGGGACTGTGACATTATCAAAATTTTCGTTCAACAAACGAGTTAATTGCAAATGGTGAACATATGATACATTTCTATTAGATTATATCTGAAAAAAATAACAAAATGCATGTGAATCAACATTAACATGTATACATTACAAATTACATTTAAATATCAACCCTGACCATTGACACAAACCGATCCCACACCCTCTTCTTCTCGAACAATTAGGTCGTTCCAACCATTATGACAAGCCTTTTCATATGCTTTAAGCTCCTCAGTATTCATATTATCTAACTCCTCATCTATTTTATATACAAAATTAGCACGTGCATTAGCTCATGCTCTTTGCCAATTTAGACTGATATCGGTTCCGATCAATGCACTCTCTATGTTGTCTATAATGGCATCCCTTCATTATCGACTAATTTGAGAAGTGGCATCCATATATGACTGAAAAGTCCAGACGAGGAGGTTGGCGTACCAAAGGTGGTTGAGGGTGAGGAAATTCGGTATCACGTAATGTGCCCTTACGATTATATAACCAACCTTTCGCAGTACCGTAATATTCGTATGGAAGGTCATTATAATTGGGTTTCATGCCCCAAAAAAATTCTGCATAAAATAATTTTGCAAAATAAACTGGAACCTCATCATTCCATGGCAGCTTTCCTTATGCTGCAAGGAACCTATCATACAGATGGCAAGCTATATCAAGGTTCTTGAAATATTCCACCTTGAGCATCTTTCTTTTTAGTCCTTCTTTGAAATTAAAGATAGATTTTGCATCTTATTTTGTAACCCTTTTATTAGCCTCGGCCCATTTATCGGGACCCATCGTTGCTTCCTTTCTATGCCTCATCATATTTATAAATGAATCTGTAGTTGGCCCAAGATTTTCGTAAACATCAAGAAGTGAGATTAGAGAGTGTGTAACTATTTCTAAGATTTCTCTAATCTCTGCAAGGAGCTCCAAACTCCCAAGATCTTTCCTCAATTTAGAATAATGAGTTTTGCACTTTTGTAATGTGCATTGTTGGAGGTTTTTCCCCCAAGGAAGCTCATTCGGAATATCATATGGATAAAAAGCGGTTGGTGTCTAGCCTTCTTCTTAAACCGCCCAGTGTCACTTACGTCTACTTGGACCAACATTTTTACCCTCTGGATCAATATATAAAATTACATAAATATAAAAACATGTGAACAAATGTATTAATGCATGTATGCAATATAGACATGTATAATTTACCTAAATGATGTTCACCACCCTGAGAGTGATGACCACCCTGAGAATTTTGACCACCTTGAGATTAATGACCACTCGGAGAATGTTGACTACCATCACATGATGACAATGTGAATGAAGCATCTAAAAATTTGGAAAATAAATTTTCAATATTTATGTGTACATACATATGATTCTACTTATTTATCATTTAAGTAAATGCACACACACACACATATATATACCACGATGTGAACAATGGACCTCCCCCAATTCATTTGATATTCTCTTTAGTCCACAACTTCGACCTCCCACTCTAGTAGATGCATGAGACTCTATTGATGTTCGCCTCGAAGAATCATGTGGAAAATGTTCATCCATGATATGGATATCTATAGATATATAGACATGCATGCTATTTAAAAAGTTACCTAGTGGATTTACAATTCTTTTTAAAAATGTTATTTAAAAAGATCAAGAATTCAGAAAATTGTTGTAACCCTTGAAGTTACAACATGCATTTAAAAATCTTGAAATTTCTATTTAAAAAGATTAAGAATTCAGAAAATTGAGATAACCCTTGAAGTTACCTCATGCATTTAATTTATTTAACCCTTGAAATTACATCATGCATTTTAAGATCTTAAAATTTCTATTTAAAAACATTGAAAGAAATCAGAAAATTAATGTAACAATCCAAAGCTCTTCATTTAAAATATACTCAAGAATAAAAACACAAATGTTGAAGCATGCACATTTTTAAAATTAAATAATTTTTTTTCTAAAACATGTCAAGTTCATCAAGTTGTGCTTACATAGTGGGGGCACACTTGGTATAGAATTGAAAAAACACATAGTCATTAAAAATGACACAGGGACAACTAAAAAACACACACATATCAAAGAAATATTACAATGTCCATCAATAAATATTGATGGAGAACTTCTTAACAGTAATTCATCTTTCACACACAAATCTTGAATTGGAATTTCCCCAGACAATAAATCACTAGACATTCTATTAACTTTTTCACAATGTATTATGCTAAATGATTGAAATTGACTGACAATATTTTTTGCTTCTCCATGCAATTGTTTTAACCTCTCCTTTTTAACTAGGTACATGCTTTACATCTGGTTGCACACAAGTTCAAAATTGGTGAAGACTACAATTCCATTGGATCCATACTCCCTAGCTTTTCCTAAGTCTTGTATCAATGCAAATATAATATGCTTCATTGTTTGTTGTTCTTCCAGGTACATTCCCTTTCCTTTGGAGAAATTTTTTCGTCACAATATTGCATAGCACATAAGTAATCACTGCTTTTCTTAGATTGGGATTATCAGAAACTTCTATGCATAATGTCCATTTTTCAACCATGTTTAATGGGTTTTCTGATCCCTGTAAAAAAATAAATTCAATAAAATGAATTTAACATATTTATACAAAAATAAAATACTACTTGAAAAGAGCAAATACAAGAACCTTCAATTAAGTGTATTCTGCCTCATCTTAGAAAGCTAATAAGACCCATGTTCCAAGCAAATAGGGAAGCTTGAAGTGAATTACACATAATGAAAAATGAAACATAAATGAACATATAACAACAAAAGCAAGGAAAGTATGTTACCAAGAAGCATCAAGGTTGTTCTACGAGATAAATCAATGTAGAACAAGTCAACCCAATAATATTAAAATTAAAACACCAAAAATAGATGACAAAGAAATGCCAACACTCTAATTAGCTTCAATCTCATGCACCCAACAATAGGTGCAACAAATTTTTAATCACAATTTGGTAAAAAATTAATTTAAACAAGGTTTAAATACTTGATTTAGATATGCAAGAAATTTATCAGTTTCAATTTCATTTATTCATTTATAAATTTCAATTTCAATTTCATTTCAATTTCATTTAGTGAGATCAATTACGAGTTCGATTCTTGAGACTAATAACTAGGTACCACTTTTGGCCAGGTTCTCTTTTCCTCTGGCTCAACATGGCACTTTACAGTGGTCTATGCAAGTCTTTACTAGGTTTACCTTCTATGGTTACCAACCCAAATTCGGGTGGTGCCTCAACCAAGGGGGGTTTAATGTTTTTCAAACTAAGTGGAAATTTATTACTAAGACTCTTAATACACATCAACACAATTACTGATAGTCTATCCATTATAAGTTTTGGAATTTTTTTCAGAATAATTTTCTCTGGAATCAAATTTCTTGAAATCACTTCATAGTCCTAGCTTTTCAGGTGTTTGAATTCATAAAAAAATCCATTTTTAAATTAAAAAATAAAAAATTGCTGAATTGGCAAGGGAAAAAAAACCAAAACAATGAAATTCTATTAATATCCATTTAGAAAAATAGTTAATATAAACATAACCATAAATAACGAAAATCATGACAGAGACGTCATTTGGGCCAGAGACACTGGGCTAAGAACAGTAGAAAAACTCACTGGAATTCCCATGAAACTTATAATTGCATGGCTCTCATGGAGACAAAAATTAGAGAGAAATCTTGGAATGAATTAAATTCGAAAGATGAAAGAAAGAAATCATAGGGGAAAAATATTACATTGTGAAAAAACAAGAAAATGGTAATAATCTATTTGACAGTGATCTGTTTGGATTTGTGTTGGCTATGCACTAAATATTTTCGTTCCATGGTGCCAAAGGGCCAGGCCAGTCCCTTATCCAAACTATCTTTTCATGTAATAGATGGAAAAAATAGCTTTCTTGTTGATTTAAATAAATGACTCAGCATCATAGCATCATCCATGGTCATGTCCAATAAGTGATTAAAAAATTTAACAAGGATACCATATGTGTTTTCGCGAATAGATGTAAAAAAGTTATTTGCTCCTATTTGGAAATTATATTAATATCCATTTAGTAAAATAGTTAATATAATCATAACCAGAAATAACAAAACGCATGGCAGAGACGTCATTTGGGCCAGAGACACTGAGCCAAGAACAGTGAAAAAACTCACTGGAATTGCCCAGAGGGGTTTAATGTTTTTCTTATCATGACTCCTTTCCCATAGCCAGATTATGTTTAGGGAAATCAATGAATTATAGAATTTTAGGTGATTCCATCCATCATCCAATACTAGGGTTCTGGTTGTAGTTAATGAATCGGGCAGTAAGTTCAAATTATAAAAGACTGTAGTTGTCCAAAAAAAATTCATAAAGTAGGTAGACTAAAGCATTTCCTCCCAAGAGTAGACTGTCTAGTGGTACCTAGTGTATCGAGTTCTGGTCTAAATATGAAATCTGAGCCCTCAGCTCTGAGATTTTCTTGACTATTATGATTTTTTTTGTTATGTAAAATCCTGTTCCAAGACAATGTATTTCATAATGTAAATTATTGCTTCATGAATGGCGTTACACCTACTGTTAGTACACTTACGGGTTTTGTGTTTGGATAATTATTTAGACTGACGTTTATGACTCCTTTAAATAATTAGGAATACTCTAAAAGATAAGCATAATGACAAACGGTAGGTATTGCGATTCAACACGAGAAATTGTTTGGGGGGCTATAGTAATGGCAACACTCTAATTATAAAAATAGAGAACAATCTAAATTGGTTACACATTATTTGGCCAAGAGACTTACCTGGTCCGGACAAGGACCAGCGATGAGTGCAACCAATCAATTCCTCTGGCACCAAGCTACAAAAAAATTTAAAAACTTCATTAAAAATTCCAATAAAACCTGTAAATAAAAAATTTAAATTACAAAAAACTTGAATTAACTTACCTCACAGCACTAGATAGGGCTTTGGATCAAACCAAACCCAAGATTCTTAGCAAGGCTTTAGCTCAAATCAATAGAACTCACTGCGCTGGAAAACACAATTAAAAATCAACAGACCTCACAGCGCTTGACAACACAATGACAAATAAATAGTGTCGAAAACTCTACGGTAGGTGTTATAGACATTTTTGTGCCTTACAGATCTAAGCATGAAATGTCCATAAACCAAGGGATCCTAAGTCCCTAAAAGTGTTGTTCCGACCGCTAAAGGAACAAGGTCAACAAATTACAGCTTCTCCCAGAAGTTCTCCACCAGAAACTGCTCAGAATCAGTCAAATCAGGATCATTTCAGCTGCTCCACTAGCTAGCTGCGTTGCATAGCACCCAAGTACACTAGCTAGGTGCGTTGCAACGCACCTAAATGCACTACCAGGGTGCGAGCGGGAAATGACAAATGGCAGTGTCATTCCGCGAGGTGGACAGACAATGGAAGCTTCCAGAATCTTCCCCAATGACACTTGCCTCACTGAGTTCGACCAAGGATGAGTAAGAGGCTCTCAGTCTCCAAGTGGAAGCAAGAACTGACAGAGAAGACACTAGTCAGATCATAAGCTGACTCATCCTCTTTGCATACATCTATATATGGATCCCTCATCCCAGAGATCCAGGAGGCTGGAATTTTGTACATTGCAGAGAATTGCTGTTGGTTTTGAGATAGATATCAGAGTATTGGGTGATTTATGCTTTGTTGGAGGTGAAGAGTGGATTCTATGCTGGGAGGTTGATGCTGGATCAGGAATCATCGGTTGTAACTCCTCCTGGATCTTCTTGTGATATCAATAAAACTATTTGAGTTTCTCCTACATGCTTGTGTATCATTGATGCTTGTTACATTTGTATGTTTAGCTTAAATTTGATCCTAAGCTATTTATGAATATAAATCCATGTCTTTGTGTGGTTTTCTTCTTCTGTGATCTTACAGGAACTTGGTGAAGCTGGGCAAGTAAGGGAGCAGGTAGCTGGAAGCTGTCAAAGAGGAGAGAGATTGGATCAAAGGACTAGCGCAAGACACAGGTTGGTTCATCCTATTCCTCTTCGTTTATAGTTCATAAAGAAGAATACGAAAGTAGTTTTCTCTATTTTTTTCTAAGGTCACTGTCACACCTTAGTGGGATAGGGGCGTTCTGAGTAGACACTTTTCCCGTTAACAGTAGGGTCTGGCCCATCCTATATATAAAATGTTTTTTTTCCCGAATAAATAGTTTGGATGAACAAATAGTTTAGCCAAATCAGTTATTTGGCCGAATTATTCATTCAACCGAACTATTTTGTTGCTAATTTTTTCAACTCTGGAAAAAATTCCATTTAACGGTCGACATTAGTCTAAATGGGAAAAAGTTCAGCCGAACGTTAGTAAAATAGTTCGACCGATTTTTTTTTGTTTAGCCTAAAAATTGTGAATGTGAAATTTTCGAAGGTGCTTCTCACAAAAGTGTAACCCAACTTCATATACATAGTACTTATCAGTGTGTTTCACCTATAATTATGCACTTACATTATATTTCAAAAACTATGGATTATAAAAAACCATGGGTAAATATAATACACAAATACCATAAATCACAATGGTAAAAAATAATGAATGTTTATATATGGTAAAATTTAATTGTACCTAATAGTAGAAAATAATTATTAACCATGGTAATTCATGAACATCCACCTAGATCAATTGTTTCCGCTTAGGAAGAAACAGTGTCCATTGCATCAAGTTCCATCATCAGAGGGGTAAATTTTTGTTGAATTTGGCTCCTAGTAAGCCATTTTTCTTGGTGAAGAAGTTTCTCTACTTTGACAACTTGATAGAGTTGTATGGTCTGTTGGTAGGTATGCTTCATTTTGTTGTCCATAATATGATTAGTTGTATCTTTTCCAATTCAATTAATATTGATTTCTACGGGGGTCAATTTCTCAATTGTCTCCAAGGTTTCCAACAAAGGTGGAAATTTTGGTTGAAGTAGCTCCACATCAAATATCGGGTGCAAGCCAAGGAAAGGGGAAATACTCGATTCAAAAGAATTTTCACTCACAGTGATTGCATAAGGCCCATAACGAAGTGGTATAAGATTCCTATGGGGACTTGTGAGGTGCTTTTTATATTAATGAAACCACACCTTGTCACCAACCCAAAACTTGTGCGAAATCTGATGTTAGTCATGTCATTTCTTCTACATGGAACTAGATTTATATAGGATATCATGAACCTATTCTTGGAGGTGTTGGATCCATTTAAAAATTTTGATTGCTCAATCTACTTTGCCTTGAGCATGGGAGGAAATTTTTAGTGAAGAAATATGAAAGATTGACATCCATGGGGGTTGTTGGCTAGAACCCCAAACACATCTTTAAAAAGTTATGACCAATAGAGTTGTGGGGAGATCTATTATAGCCATGCTGAGAATATGGAAGGTTTTCATCCCATATGGTCGGATGTTTGACCTGGAAATGTAGTGGCACAATTATAGGTTAGGTGAATATGTCTCTAAACCCTTCTATAAGCTTGTCCACATGCTTATTTTTTGTAGAGAGAGATTGTACTAAAGCTATGATAGTCATGGTGACCTTTCATTCTCCCTCGAGTCGAAACATGAAGAGAACAAAATTAGAAGTATGAAATACTAATTTTTGACATTGTTTTACTAGGACTTGTAGAAGTTAATGTATAGATTCAAAACTTCTCATGAAATTTACTAAATCACAAGACTCAAAGCTACTCTACTGATATTCGAAAGTTAATTCACCATCTAGAAAACAAATCATAGACATGCAAAAGGAAACATCACACATGCACAAAGATTTATCTAGGAGAAAGAAACTGCTCAAAACCCCTTCCTATTTGTATTGCATTAATTAGAGAATAGAGATGAAATACATATGCTTTCTCAAGCCTGAGCACACCCTCCAACTGTATAGTCTATCCCTCTGCCTGACTGAGTGACTCTGCCTAACACTTAGTGTTGGGACAGGGTCCACTGGGGTCAATTTTGTAATAGTTTTTGTTATTTTTGTAAAGTCTCCGAATTTTGAGGAGCGGAGCGTGAAGGTTGTTAGAAGTCAAAGGGGATTTAGGAAGGTCAAAGCCCCTTAGTATGTTAGGGCTTAAGTTGTTTTGTGACCCACCCATGGTTTTCGAACCATGGTATTGTAAAGAAGGATGCTATAAAAAGGAGTCATAGAGAGCCATAGGAGATATCTGATTAATTGAAGATCTATGTATGGGCAAGTGATCTAAGTCAGAAGAGTCTGTTTTCTGTACTTAGGCGAAGGGGAAGGCTCATGCAGCTGTGTGCGTGGAGACCTTAGTAAGTTCGCAACTAAGTGCATGGGCCAATGCAGCTATGTGCGTAGGGAAGAAAGAGTCTGTAACATAAGATTTGAAGCTAATAAAGACTATTTTGGAGCAATATTTGTGTACCTATTCCTTTATGTGTACTTCTACATTTTCTGTGTATTTTATCTGTTTTCTGCATATATCATAAGAAACACTTAAGTGTTGTGAGAACGTATTAGATCTATTAGTTTACTTGATGTTATGAATGTTTAAATCAATCGACGTAGAGTTATAAGTTATTATCTGTAAGTTATTGTAATTTCCGCATTTCAAGGATTAGGGTTAGCGAAGGTCTGAATAAAGCCATAGAAGTAACGGAAACCCATCACACAGACCTCTGGATACAGAAACCTAGTTTTTTCATCCCCCAATACTGCCTCAGATGAGACTGCAGCCTATGCTACGCAGGTTGTTGTTGAAAGGGTCGGCAGTGTAGGGTTTTGTTGGTTGGTACAACTAACTCTAAACCTGGGTCCATACCCACTCAAGCCAACAAATGGTTCTATTGCCAGGACTGAGATCTGTTTGAGGAATGTGTGATGTCGAATAAATGGTTCCCAAATAAGAAGGAAATCGAGAAGTGGATAGATCGGAAGATGCACAAATTTGCATCCCAGGAAAACAGGAACCCGTGCCTGTCAAAAGAAGAGTGGTTGAATCGATACCTATATACAGACGAACACAAAATTTTCTTATGCTCTGTTTCCTTCAAATTGTACCAGTGGTTGTCTAAATTTGTAGATAGTCAAGGTAAGTGGAAGTTGGATAACCCTATTATGTGGACTCCAATATTGGTAAGGTGCATGGAAGCTTTAGAAAACAAGTTCGCAAGGGCTGTCGCTTACTGGATCGTTAGCATTTTGGGTGGATTCATTATTGAGCTTGCGATCGATACATCTTTCAGTTGTAGCAAAGTTGAACACCGATTTTTCAAAGGACCAAGAGGTAAGTATCTGAAGTCGCTGAAAACTTGGATTAAAATAGTAATGTGCGAGAAAAAGGTTATGCAATTGAATTAATATTTAGAAGAGAATTGGCAGGTGCTACGCGAAGTGGAAAGACATTCAAAAGAGATCTAGATTTGGGTGCTGAGTATAGTCCTCTGTTGGGAGCATCTAATAGTGACGAAGAAAGTAGTATTCTGAAAACACCTCTAGGTGCTCTGCAAATGCTAGATCAGTGTATCACAGGAATACCACATCCATCCACTCCACCTCCACCATCACCTCCACCTCACACACCTACACCTACACCCCTCCCTCCACCTCCACCTCCACCTCCACTATTCAAAATGGCCAACGTTATGAAGATGCCCATATTCAGAGGTCTGGGGACATAAGAACCTGAACAATTTTGGTTTGTAGCAGATGCTATGTGGAAGTCATAGCAGATTATAGATAATGACTTGAAGAAAGTGCAACTGGTCACAACGTTACAAGATAGGGCACTGAGCTGGTATATTAGGTATTGTTCAAATCATCCAAATGCGACACTGAAAGACACGAAGGACGCACTCAATAATGAATTCAAGAAGCCTAAGTCGCAAGCCCAGTCAGTAATAGAGGTCAAAGCTATCCAACATAAGTTGAATGAGTCTGTGTGGGACTTTGATAAGAGGTTGAAATGTCTGCTCCAACACGCTAATATGAAGATCACAGATGACCAACATAAAGACTGGTACATTGCTTCACTATTGCCCAATTTGAGATTGCCACTATCGCAACAGAAGATTGGAACGTAGTTTGAGGCCCTAGAGATTGTTATGAAATTAGAAGCCTCACTTATTCAAGATATGAATCAGGGAGTACAACAGATTCATTCATAGTTGGTTAGTCTACATATGGAGTTGCAGAGCCTCAAAAAGGGAAAACAAGTCCAGAGTGAGGTTCGCGCAAAAGTTTCATGTTTAAAATGTAAAGGCCATGGTCATGATAAGGAGCATTTCCTAGTGTATCAGAATTACCTAGTTGGGGGAGGTCATATTCCCCTGAAGCCTAAGAATACGACTGGGACAAGTACGGGTGTAGTACCGTGGTGCGCTATATGTTAGATTACAAGAAAAAATACGACAGATGATTTTCATTTACTGCATAAGTTTGTGCACACTCCCCAAAAATTGTTCTGTAATTTCTATAAGTATGTGGGTCATGACGAGTGCAACTGCCAGAGTTATGAATTGATGATTGAAAAAACACCAACTTTTAGAGTATAGATGGAGGCTCATCCTCAAGATCAAGGCGTAACTGCAGCGTGTGGAGGATTTTAGTGTTGAGGAAGAGGACGAGGAGGAGGGGATGGAAGAGGATGTGGCCATATCATTTGTTACAATTGTGGAGAACCTGATCACTTTGCGCGAGATTGTGAGATTCCAATGCACCGGTCATGTCAATATTGTCGATAGTTTGACCATGTCATAGAAGATTGTCTTGTTCTCATCGCGAAGATGCAAGAAAAAAATACCCATACTTAAAATCCTACTAAGAACATCTAGATGATGATATCAGAACCACGCGAAGAGGGTCTTAGTGTTAATATTGTCATGCAGAGTGGCATAGATACTGGGAAGGATAAAGGGAAGAAACCAGAGGAAAATGTATGGGTACGCAAGGTTGTTGACAAGGAGGCTAGATTCGATGTAAATAATGTAAAGGAAACATTTATGGAAGAAAAAGGAGCTTCGTGGATGCTGGAGCTTCTACATCCAGGACTCAAAACGGAGAAACTTGGAGGAGTCAGTACTGTGCCAGAAATAGATCCCTCATTGATGGCATCTTTCTTACAAACCTGCATGAAGCTCCTAAGGGATAAGAAGGCAATATAGGGACTGCAAGAATTGATAGATAACTACACTGGAAAGAATAAGCCACTGCCAGAATAGCGCAAAATACATAAGGTGGATAAAAGTAAGAAAAGAACTGGTCACAAAATGAGATTGGCTGCCCAGATTGGAGAATTCGAAATGGACTAGGTAATCCTTGATTTAGGGTCTGATGCAATTTTTTTTCCAAGGCAAACCTAGGAAAGAATGTGAAGACCAGTGCTATAATGGTCCCTAATTTAGCTAGTAATGGCGAATTAGCAAACTATTATTCATATGGGGCACCTACATGGGGTGATTGTGGATATTGAAAGGGCGCGGACCATAGCCGATTTTGAAGTGATCAAAATAGTGGACGACAATAAACCATACCCAGCGCTGCTTGGAATTGACTGGGCATTTGATATGAACACTGTCATCAACCTTAAGAAGCGTAGTATGACATTTGAAAAGAAAGAACTAAGGGTTATTGTTCCATTAGATCTAGTCGAGGGTGCACGGTATACTGAACTAGTCCGCGATTATGATGAGGAGGACAATATTGAGCAAGTCTATAAGCTTACTACGCGAGATGAATATTGGATCAACCCTACAGCGGATGGGCAGATTATGTGGGAGAAGGACAACTCCTACAATTCAGATTCAGATGAGGAGCTTGAACATTGGAAAAACAGGTTGCATGAGGTATTGTCGTTGCTATGCAACAGGCTCACAAAGTCACTCCAATGTATATCCACTGAGGTACGCAATTTACTGTATTATGATGGTTTAGAAGATGTCAATTTTTTTTTGGATAAAATTGAAAGGGATGTACTGGAGGAACATCAGTTCCGGGCATTAGACATCGCGCTGAGAGCTACCCCTACTAGATGGTGGGGTACACATAAGAAAAACTCTGCAAATTGGAAGGAATATTGGTGGATGATGAAGCTGCGGTTTGGGTATGCCAATACCCGCATTATGGAGAAATATACAGGGAAGGATGATTTGCGTGAGCATCTGGCTCGATGGAAGAAAGAATGGGGAAAATAACCATAGCCAGAATGGGTTCATATATTCTGCCACACTTTGGATATGATTTCTATGAACTAATATTTAGAAACGGAGTTGCGATGTTGAACTGCAGAATGGGATATCCTGAAGGAAATTTTTCTACTCACTTTTAGCTTTGAAGATGGATTTGAGTGTGCTGATGAAGCATTATATGAGATCAAAGCTTCAATATTCAGAATGCTTGAAGAACCTGTTGCATGGGTACAACAATATTGGAGTACGCAGCAGCGCCATGCCCTTGAATGCTACAATGCAACCATTGAGGAAGGCGAAGAAGATCCTAGGAACATCAACATCCCTGAATTAGAGGGATAGTGCGAAGTCGCAGGGCCTGAGGCAGAAATCTTTGATATCTCAAAGCCTTTGAAGACCAAGCAAGTGAATATTGGATCAGAAGCGTAGCAAAAGTTTGCAAACATAGGCGACTATTGGGACGAAGGCATAATGGAGAAAGTCGCAGAGTTACTGCGGAGTATCAGGACCTGTTTCCCACCAAGTTCATTGGTTTGAAAGGGATAGTAGGCGATCTGGGTGTCATGAAGATTAATCCAAATCTAGATGCAAGGATAGTGAAGCAACACCCTTATCGATTAAATCCTAAGTACAAGGAAAAAGTGTACATAAAATTTGATAAGATGCTTGCAGCCAGGATTATTGAGCCTGTCGAAGAAGCAGACTGGGTTAGTCTTATGGTGGTTCAAGAAAAGAAAATGTAGGGTGAAATTCACATATGTGTAGACTTGAGGAAGTTGAATGATGCTTATGTCCATGATCCATTTCCTACGCCATTCATAGACGAAGTACTGGAAAATGTTGGAGGTTAGGAAGCATATTCGTTTATTGATGGGTTTTCACAGTATCATCAAATTAAGACCGCTCTAGATGATCAAAATAAAACCACCTTCATGATTTAATGGGGTTGTTTTCAGTATACAATTATGCCTTTCAGACTTAAAAATTCCCCCGCAATATTTTCTAGGTTGGTAGTCGCAACCTTCAAATATTTTATTCACAAGTTTTGGGAGGTTTACTTCGATGATTGGACAGTGTTTGGGTTAATAAAGAGACATGTTTCCAGTGTTCATCTCATGTTAAATACTTGTTGAAAGTATCAGATATCCCTTAATTTGAAGAAATTCATATTCTGCATACCATATGCGATACTGTTGGGCCATGTAGTCTGTAAGTAGGGGTTGATGGTAGACCCTACAAAAATTGCAGTGATTATTAATCTGGAACCTCCAAAGAATGTCAAGCAACTGCACGTGACGTTGGGCCACACGGGCTATTACAGAAAATTCATCAAAGTGTATGCGCAGGTCACTGCGCCCATGGAATAATTGCTGAAAAAGGAAGTGAAGTTCTGTTGGGACGAGGACTACTAGAAAATCTTGGATGTCTTAAAGGAAAATATGGCCACTGCGCTTATTCTAGTATTCCTCAACTGGAAGAAGGAGTTTCATGTACATGTAGATGCTTCTTAGATAGCACTAGGAGTTGTGCTAACCTAACCATGTGAAGGTGATATCGACCATCTAATAGTCTTTGCGAGTAGGAAGTTATCGAAGGCAGAAAATAATTATTCAACGACAGAGCACAAAGGATTAGCAATGGTGTACATAGTCAACAAGCCAGTGTTGGGGGGAGGGATATGTCGATGGTTGCTACTCTTCCAGGAATATGACTTTGAAGTAATTGTGAAGCCAGGGCGACTAAATGTTGGACCAGATCACCTCTCACAGATTGAGAATGGTGACTAACCTACAAATATGGAGGAAGGCTTGCCTGATGCACATCTCTTTGCTATGCGCGTCACAAATGACCATTTCGTAGACATAATCCAATTCTTGTCTATAGGTATAGTTCCTGAAGGGTATACGACGCACCAAAAGAAATAATTGCAGGTTAAGGCTGCTGATATCTTTGTTATTGTGGGACATTTATATAAAAAGGGATCCAATGAAATATTGCATAGGTATGTTCCGGATTATGAACGATAAAGTATCCTCGTGGAAGCGTGTGGAGGGATTGCGGGAGGACATTATGCGGCAAGAGCAATTGCATAGAAGATCCTACACGCTGGACTCTGGTGGCTGACTGTGCATAAGGATTCAAAGGCTTATTACAGGGCATGTGATGTCTGTCAGAGAATGGGAAGACGGTCATGAAGGGATGAATTTCCCTTGAACCCGCGGGTGTAATTACAAGCATTTGATAAATGGGCGATAGACTTCATGGGGCCAATTCATCCACTGGGGAAGAAGACAGGAATAAGATACATCATTACAACAACCGAATATCTAACCAGGTGGGCTGAGGTGCAACCTGTAAAGGATTGCAGCGCAGCCACAACTGTGAAGTTCATTTTTGAATACATTTTGTCTCGATTTGGCTGCCCTAAGATCTTAATGAGCGATAGAGGTTCACACTTCTTAAATGAGACAATTGCGTATTTTCTCGACGAATTCCAGATGTATCGCCAGAAGAGTACGTCGTATCATCCTCAAGTGAATGACATAGTTGAACCATTTAACAAAATCTTGGAGAACACCTAAACTAAAATTTGCAATGCGAAGCGAAATGATTGGGGTGTACGCATACCAGCTGTTCTATGGTTGTATAGAATTACTTGCAAGAAGTTTACATGACAAACATCATTCAGACTAGTCTATAGACAAGACGTTGTAATGCCAATGGAGTACATAGTGCCCAATTTGCGGATTGCTGCAGTTACAGACATGGTTGATCGAGATACCATGTAAGAATGCCTCGCGCAACTTGTTGAGATGGAGGAAGATCACTTCTTGGCGGGTTTTCATCAGAAGGTACAGAAGGATCGTGAAAAGGCATGGCATGATTGCCATATTAAATGGCACACCTTTAAAAATGGAGATTTGGTATCACTATATGATAATAAGTTCAGAAAGCTTCTGGGGAAGTTCCAAATTCATTGGTTGGGCCTATATATTTTTAAGGATATTGCAGATGGAGGCGTATTTCAGCTCGCGAAGCTAAATGGGGAGTTGTTTCCGGGAAAGGTCAATGGGAGTCGGTTAAATTTGTACAGGGGTGATCCCACCTCTGTGCGATGACTATACGGATGCAGGATAGTCTTAGTCCTCCAGGAAATTGCAATGGAGTGCGGGACTATAAACTACACAGCAAAAAGGAAGGTTGGGCGAAGCAAAGGGGCTGCACGACGAATCAAGACAAATCACAGAGGAGAGTTGTGATGAAGCAGATGTGCTAGGATCATGGGCCCCATGTAGAGTGGCCAAAAAGTAATCATAGGAAGCATTGTAGTTGATTGGATGGCGATTTTTCCCTTAAAGGGAGTGCGGGGGGAGCATTTAAGATGTGTATCTTTGGAAATGTGTCGCCAAAAACACATTAAGGATAGGGAATTGGAGGGAACAGACAAAGTTGAGTTCAAATTGAGTTATAAATATAGCATCCCACTCGACATTCAAACACTGTGCTTCTTGAGAATTTGCCTTAAGCTTTTTTGCCTGATTTTGTGCCAAGAGAAGTGTTGTATGTATGACAATGATTGGGAAAGGATTAAGGAGAAGATTTCACAACCAAGATTTGCAAATTTAACTGACTCGTACTGAGAAATATTCATTGATAGGATGACTACAACTTGACCTGAGACAAATCCGGCCAAACGTTTACCCACAAGGTTGCCTATTACAACGCCTAGGTCGCCAAGGCCTAAGCCATCCACTTCCACGACAGGAGACAAAAAGTAGAAAGAATCTACTACAAAGGTGAAAGAGGCAACAAAAGAAACAATCTCTTCCAAAGAGATTGATGCACCAAAGGATAAGACAACCACGATGTCGCAGGCCACCATTGACCTCAGCAAGTCAAAAACAGAGCGCACTAATTTCAAAAGGGAAATAGAGGGTGATGAGGAAGGGGGCGCATGCTTTGATTCCCCCTTCATCCTCAAGAAGAGGTAGAAGAGGAGTTCTACAGGGCTGCGCAAAAAGTAGAAATTAGACAAGATGACCAACACGACGCCTTTGTTCCTCACAGAGGGGGACTTCGACGAAATCGACAATGTGGTCCACGACGCTATGGAGAATCTTTGGGGCCACATCGAGGAACAATACCAACAAATGTTGGGTAAGGTGCAGCAGGGCATGTGGGAATAGAAGGTCCAAACAACTATTATTTAAGCAAGCGTGGGACAAGCGAGCCTGAAGCAAGCGAGTCTGACACAAGCGAGTGGGTCAGACTTAGCAGCGGAACTCAACGTGGACCTCCGCATAGTGCAGTTACCAAAGGGGTCCATGCGTGTCGATTCAGCAGAAGGCATGTCGCACCTCTTACACATGAAGGACTTGAGTCTGAATCTGGTGGAGCTTCCTATTCAAACTCTGCACAAGCTGCATTAAGGGGTTTTAGATGAGCTCATAATTTGGGAACAACGTGCACTGTTGATCATCAACGAGTTCAAAACTAGCAATCAGCAGATGTTCAAAGAAAAGGTGTAGGCCCTTAAGGAAAGGGAGGAAGTAATGGCACGAAGTCAGCAGCTTGAAGTAGTGATAGCAGAGGCCTGTAGTGATATTCTCGAGCTCTGGATTCCAGCAAGAATGGCCCCTATGGAAAAGATTTAGAAGCTAGCTGTTGTAGTAAAGGAATTGAAGGAGGAAATCGACAAAGTTAGATTTGAGCTGCAGTTGCAGATATCTGAGCACCGACTCAAGTACCATCCAACCACTCCTCCAGAAGTTAGAGAGCAATGCGAGGCTGCTATAAAAGGGGAAATGACTACCTTGGAAGCTACAGTCAAGGGCCACACTCAGTTGTTTGAACAAGCCATGGAATTGTGTACCTCACTTTAGGAGGATCTGACTTTGCAGAAGATTCAAGCTGATATCGGAGAAAAGAAAAGGCAGTTCGAAGAAATCTTGTCAAAAATGCGAACCTTAGCACCGGTGTAAATTGGATCAACCCTATGGCGAATCGGCGGATTACATGGGAGAAGGACAACTCTTGCAATTCAGATTCAGATGAGGAGCTCGAACACTAGTAGATTACGCTGCATGAGGTATCATTGTTGTGATGCAATAGGCTTACAAATTCACTCCAATGTATATCCACTGAGGTACACAATTTACCGTATTATGATGGTTTAAAAGATATCAATTTATTTTCAGATAAATTTGAAGGAGATGTGTTGGAGGAACATCGGTTCTAGGCATTACACATCGCGCTGAGAGCTACGCCTACCAGATGGTGGGGTACACATAAGAATAACTTTGTGGATTGGAAGTAATATCGGAGGATGATGAAGCTACGGTTTGGGTATGCCAATACCCGCATTATGGAGAAATATACAGGGAAGGACGATCCGCGCGAGCATCTGCCTTGATGGACGAAAGCGTGGGGAGAAGAAGCACAACCATAATGGGTTCATATATTCTTCCATACTTTGGATACGATCCTGATGAACTAGTATCTAGAAACGGAGCTGCGACATGGAACCGCAGAATGGGATGTCTTGAAGGAGATTTTTTTGCTCATTTTAGCTTTGAAGATGGGTTTAAATGTATTGATGAATCATTACAGGAGATCAAAGATGCACTATTTAGAATTCTTGAAGAACCTGTTGCATGACTACAACAAGATTGGAGTACACAATTGCGTCATGCACTCAAATGCTACAATGTGACCACTGAGGAAGGCGAAGAAGATATAAGGAACATCAACATTACTGAATCATAAGGACAACTTGAAGTCGTAGGGCCTAAGGCGGAAGTTCCTAATATTTCACAACCCTTGAAGACCAAGTAGATGAATATTGGACCGGAAGCACATCCGAATTTTGCAAACATAGGCAACTATAGGGACAAGGGCACACTAGAAAAATTCGTGGAATTATTGCGGGAGTATCAGGACTTGTTTCCCATCATGTTCTCTAATCTGAAAGGAATAGTAGGGGACCTAGGCTCCTAAAATTTACAAACCCATTGCACACAACTGAACTTCATGTCCCTAACTCAAATTAACTGAGCTAGACTCTTATTTTTTAGGAATCCACTCAAGTAAACTGAACTTCAACTCATTAACTTGAATTGTGTTTTCTTAACTCAGTGACAAGAGCCATGTCACCTCAGTTAACTCCTCCAAGTTGTTTGTTGATGTGGAATTTCAAATTTCCTCAATTTGATTAAGGAAAAAAATCAGAATTGAGACTTTTGTACTACATTTTCAACACTCTCTCAACAAGAAATGGATTATCAAACACATTTATTGCATGAGAAACCTCTCATTATTGTTTCTATAATTGCAACATCTACAACTGAGAACCATAAAAAAATGAACTGAATCAACTGTGTCTGCAACTGTCTACTGGGAAAGTTGTGTTGTTGTTGAATCTGCTACTGAGCCTCCTGCTCTATTGTCAACACTCTTCTGCACTCCTCAGTATATGACTGACATTGATCATATTGCTATTGAATATTGTGAACCCATGTAGAAAGGTAATGATCCATGAGGAGAACACCTTAATGAACCCTGCCAAAATTTCTACAACTCTTGGACAAAGGCTTCAAATCATTCCACCTCACTCCTAGAGGTATACCTACATGTGCTCCCTCTGCCCACTTGGTTTGAACTCTCCCCCTACTCGAGGCCTTTTCTTGAGTGGATGTCTCCACTCTCCTTGTTGTCTACTTCTCCATTTGTGGTTGCTCCACAAATTCTTAAGGTTACTTCCGATGCTCCATTTTGAGTGATAAATCATGCTCCCTCTCAACCATAATGTCTCTAACCCTTTCCTTGCTCCTCAATGATTTTCATGCATCTTCTACCTCAAGTGCATACATTTTCTTGACTCAAACCATGATTTGTTTCACCTGTTCCATGGCTATGTGTCTCAAGAATTCCTTTCCTTTGTTGAAGATCACATCATAACCATGGTCTTCCAAAATTGCAATGGAAGCAAGATTCTTCTTTAGACCCAAAAAAAACATCACATCCTTGAGTCTGAGAGGGGAGCTTGACTCTCTCTAAAGGGTGACTGTACCAATCCACATCATGTTGTACCTTCTGTCATCTCCAAACTCAACGTTCATTTGAATATATTTCTCCTCCAAGTCACTAAAAAATTATCTGTTCCCTGTCATATGGAACAAGGCACCACTGTCTAGGTACCACACTCCACATCACGGTGCTCGCCATGCATTTGATGAGAGTGAATTCAAGCTCGCACTCTAAAGCCAAAGATTCACCCACTGCTGCTACTGTAGACTCCTTCTCGCTTACCTTCTTGTGTGGACACTTCATGGCATAGTGCCCGAATTCATGGCAATTGAAACCCTTGATCTTTGACAAGTATTTCTTCTTTCCCTCTTGGTTGGAATTAGCCTCACCTTGGGAATTCTTCCCCTTGGTCTTCATTCCTTTGTTGACTAATGCGAAGTCTTCTTCCTCTTCTTTGGATGAGGTCCCATTTTTGGTATTCTGCCTTATTTCCCCTGCACCAAGTCCAACCATAGGCGCTCCAAATTTGGTAGTTTCTTCCTCCCATTCACTAAATCTTGGTAGTTGTGCTAGCTCTTGGGAAGCCCTAGAAGGTCTAGGCTTACCAAATCATCTTTTGCTAGAATAACACCAACTTGACCAAGTTCATCACAACATTGTGTGAACCTGCTCAGGTACTATGGAATAATCTCGTTCTTCTACATCTTGATATTTCAAAGTTTATCCTTGAGATCCAACTTCCTATTGTCACTACTATTCTGGAAAAAATCTGTCAATGCTTGCCACATTGCATACAGAGTCTCTTTCCCATGGAGATTTGAGAAAATATGGTCTCGTACTCCCTCTAATATGATTCTCCTCACCTTGGCTACACACTTATTCCATTCTACTAGATCCTGAGCATCAGATGCTGCTGGTTACAGGATGTCATTATCAATGAATTCATTCAACCCATTATCTTCCAACACTGCCTCTATGTGGTCCTTCCAAGCAACATAATTCAATCTTTCCTCAAGGACATACTCAAGTCTTAGTCCATAGAAAGCCATCCTTCTAGCTCTAAATAATTGATCCTTCAAATTATTTCCTCCTTCAATAGCAACTTCAAAATATCTGCTCTACAGTGAGTCCCACTCCCATACCATGTAGAAATTAATTTTTAGATTTGAAACTACTCATGAAATTTACTAAATCACAAGACTCGAAGCTAATCTTCTGATCTGCGAAAGTTAATTCACAATCTAGAACACAAATCATAGACATGAAAAAGGAAACATCACACATACACAAAGATTTATCTACGGGAAAGAAACTACTCAAAACCACTTCATATCTATATTTCATTAATGAGAGAATAGAGATGAAATACATATGCTTTCGCAAGTCTGAGCACACCCTGAAAGTATATAGTCTATCCCTCTGCCTGATTCATTGACTTTGGCCAAAATCTAGCCAATTTTCAAACCCTCCAAGCTCCTAATTCCTTTCGATTTTCCTTGAGGAATTAGTTCCCTATTAATTATGAAATTCCCTCATATGGATTTCACAATTCCTTTAGGTTCTTCCTCTGACTACATGCACCACATGTACACTTCAGAATAGTATACAAATGATAGTACACTATCTTGGAATCTCCATCTCAACTAGGTAAATCAAATTATCTACATGCATGAGCTAATTTAGGCTGATTTATTAGTTATCTGGATGATCCATGAGTTTGGTTGAAGTTCCACTTCCACAACTTGACCTTCCACTAGTTCCTCCAATAGTTAGAACTAGTTTAAATGACAATAACTCAATTTAATTGAATTAAATTGCTATAACTAAAATTAACTCAATCTAGGCTCCTAAAATTTAGAAACCCACATCACATAGATGAACTTCATGTTCCTAACTCGAATTAACTTAGTTAGACTCATATTTTTTATGAATCAACTCAAGTAAACTGAACTTCAACTCATTAACTAGAATTGAGTGTTCTTAATTGAGTGACAAGAGCCATGTCACTTCAGTGAACTCCTCCAAGTTGTATGTTGATGTGGAATTTTGAAATTCCTCAATTTGATTAAGGCAAAAAATCAAAATTAAGACTTTCTTGCTGCATTTTCAATAGGACTAACAGATTTCTTGTAGTTGGAACTACCTTTGGTATCCTTAGACTTGATCCCATAGAGTAACAATGACACTACAAGGTCAAGACTCATAAATAGCATAATATTTCCACATATAAGGTTATTTTAGAAGAACATCACAAACATAAAGTGGGGAAACATCACACAGTATCTCCTCTTTGAAGGGCTTGATGACATATAATAGGAAGCATTGTTGGCTAACAAGAACATCACTCATGGCTCAACCAACCAATAGCATATGGTTGGGGGTGTGGCACTATTGTCGGGTTCAATCTCTTTTTAACATCAGCTGAGATCAAGTTCTTTTGGATCCTACTATTGACAATGAAATGTAGTGGAGTCTCATTTACCCACATCTATCAATGAGAGAGGTGTTCCCCCTCCTAAGGACCCTTTGAATCTTCTGGTTAGATATTTTTGGTTATTATGGTACTATTGGGTTTTGCATCAATGATCCACTTTCCTTTATCTTGTTATGAAACAAAGTTTTTTTTATCTCTTTAAGCTCAACCAACAATCATTTTATTGAGCAACATTCATCTGTGTTATGCCAGGGGATGTTTTGGAACACACACCACTTTCTAGTGTCCTTATTTGATTTCCCATTACCCTTCTTTTCCTGTGACTTAGGCTGGTTATCTTGAGGTTGGATCTCCTTACTTTGTCATTTGTTATGTGAGTTAGAGTCTCCTTTTCTAGGCTTTTGTTGCAAAGTATTTGTAAATTCAAACTCACACTTATTCCTTTGCTTCAATTTCTTATCTAATTGATACCATATCGATAAGAAACTCCTGGTGAGAATATGTCTAAGAAATCCATATTTGTTTGAATGTACCTATGCAAGAAACTACCAAACTTAAGAACTAAGTTTTGCTAAAAGTCTTTGATACCCAACCTTGAGGAAAAGGTATGGAAAATATTGGTGTACTCTAGCACTATTTGTTCTCTCTCTTGTCATAGAGTTTTTCATCTCATGTATTGATCATCGTAGTTCCCTATAGTGTAGAATTCCTCCTTAAGGGAATCAATAAAAATGCTTGAAGTGGGCCCTGAATTGAGTATTCCACTCATCTTCATTGTGTCTCTCCCAATAACCTTCCCACAAATCTTTGACATGGGAAAGGGGTTTCAAGAGTGTGAATTTGATCTTCTTGTTTTTGAAAAAAATATGGACAAAGTAATAGCCCTCTAACATAGTTAACCATTTCTCCAAAGCCTCTACAACTATTTAGATTTCAAATAATGGGATATAAAAGTTAACTTGTACCTTGAATGGTGTTTCACATCCAAAATTTTCGCCTATTGAGGGTGCCTCAACCACTACTAACAACCATCAAATGATTTGGGCGAAATTATCCACCATCTCATTCCTTTGTCGTGTGAGTGTTTCCTTGAGAAACAACTTGATACGATCTCCTACTCTGTCATCTATATTTTCTTGCACCATGGGAGGTTGGTTGGGCTATCAAAAGTGGTTATCCTCTAGTGAAACTAGCTTGAGATTCAACTCTCTATACCCTAACTTCGTTAGGGAAATGCATTAGAAAAACAAGGATAAGGTTGCTTTGATACAGTTGATTTGGGTTGTGGGAGGAATGAGGCTAAATATTGTTCAATACATGGAAATAAAGTAGGTAAGAATAATAATAATATCATAAGAACCTTATTCTTTATCAAATATCAAGAAAATGGAAAATAAAATAAAGAGAACAATAATATGGTAAAGTCCAACTCTTTATTAAATGGATAAATATTTTACATCTATATCATAAAGGAAAAATGTGTCCCTTCACAAATGAAATGTTCACATATATAGTACTTATGAGTGCCTTTTCACCTAGAGTCATGCATTTTCATTAGATTTCAAATACGTGTTACAACTGTAATATTTTCAACTATGTATACGATCAAGAGATGCAATACTATGTAATTAACTGTTGAAGCCCCGAAAATCAGGTCGACAACAAGGGGGATACCCACCCGGTCCGGACCTTGGTTGGCAGCTCCTTATCCGTTTGGTATAGCGGGTCCAACTGGGGATAACGGGACCAATTTCCCAATCTAAGGGTGTATGTGTGTGTGTGCAGAGTTGGATGTTGCTGATCTAATAATACTTAAAGCTAATTTAATTCAAACTTTTAAACTAACTCTATGCTATTGTAATCTAATGAGAAAAAACACATATAAGCTATGCTAACCCGGGGTGTATTTCTTCTATTATGCGATCTAAAGAGATTTCAAACAATAACTGGTAATAAAGATCATTCAGCTATCATAAGAATAGAAATCAATTAAGATAAACCACTTTGCATAAAAAGTTAGGCAAAACAGTTGTGAACAGCATATCGCATAATAAGTTATTCATATATCAAACATAAATAAATGGCTCCACTGTACAAAAGTGCCAAATGGTAACTCATACATTCATGCAGTAACATATAAACAACTGAAAATTGTATATCACTTTAAGAATATAAGCAGAAATGGCCAAGAGATAAAAGTACCATTTATGACTAATCCTACTCATAAGCTTCAAGCAAAAACGATTTATCTCTACTTGTTCTAACATCTACTAAGAGTACAAAAGTGCAACATCAGTAGCAGATATCAAATGCAAACATTAATAAACCTTTATCCATCCATTCATCAAAACCCCCTCCGAGGGTGCAAAAGTGCATGTTCTGAGGACAAGTTTTTTGACAAATTTCTGGACCCTTCTCCAAATGCAATGAGAAGGGTTAAAATACTACTTCCTAATTCTAATAATAGTGTATTTACAAAATTTAGGATGCGGTTTTCAAATGACCGTCCTTTTTCTAATCTAATTTTAAAGAAAAAACAACATTCTAAAATAAGGCTACTTCTGAATTTGGTCTTTAAAGCTGCAAGTGTTCATCATGGGCTTGAGGAGAGTCGGCTGGCTGACTTCTGCGCTGAGCTGGGCTGCGAAAACAGAATCTATGAGAGCTGGCACTACTTTTTCAGCCGCGTTTATGATGCATTTCACAGTCATCCATTGACTATGCGGCTTGACCAAGTATGCCCAGTAACACTCCCAATTTAACCTGTTTAATGCTTGGATCACTTTTCCCTTTTCCTGCGCCTTTTGCTTCCATTATGCTTCCAGTAGTAGTTTATTTGGTAGGTACCCCGGGGTGGTCTCTGCTAGGTTTGGGTTCTTTGTCACAAATTTCTTAACAAATTGTGCATTGTAAGTCGCCTGCGGTTCAGGAAGATGATACATAAGCTTTAAATCTTGTGCAGCGAATGATCCGATGAGCCCATGTCCTTGAATCTTGAATTGTCTGTTGTTCATCTCTGCATTGTCAAGTATCCACTTGATCATATCCGTATATGGTAGAATTTTGGGCCTTGCTACTATCCGGTGAAGAAATGAACATGCTAGCTCCTCTAAGGATGCCTCGGAAGAGCGTTGTGAGCCCGCGACAGCAGCAACCTTCATTATTCTAGGATTCTCTTCTTCAAGCAGTCTGTACATGCTTTCCCATGTCGATATCCCTGCATCTCTGTTACAGGCTGTGTTTGTATACAAAGGTGCCATCTCCTTCGTCTTTTCCTTCGCCTCAGAGCCTTGAGCTTTATTTTTCTTTCCCATTTCTTCCTGCGTTTGGCTTTGAATCGTCTTTAGTTCTTCGTTCCTGCAGCTTACGAGTGAAATGGAAATGATTGATCAAGAAAGGTGATGGGAGAGTTTTAAATGCAATAGATATATCAAATATGCCACCTTACGTGAAGTAATTCTTTACAAAAGCACGCGTCTTCATTTCATTTAATAGCTGACAACTAATTCCTTTACTATCATTAAAAGCGCATGATCTTGAGTCAGATTATGGTAAGTGGCTTTTCTTTGAATAGCATGCCTGAAGGATTTGTGATTTGCTTACGTAACATCGCAGATCGCGCCATCGCAAATCGCACCATCGCAGATCGCGCAAACATACGAATATAATATCGCAGCGATCGCAACATCGCAGGTTGCAGAAATTTAATGTTTGCCAAATCTTGTCAGCTCATTTATGCAATATGCGATCTTGCGATCGGTGTTATCGCAGATCGGTAAATCTTGAAGTTTTTTCCTTATGAGTATTACTTTATTGCGATGCGATATTATGCTTAACACGAGAGTCTTGCGCATACCGATATTATAGAGAAATGGAGGCATTTCCTATCTTTTTTGCAACGCGGCTTTAAAGATATTTCCCTTATCATAGACTTAGGTTAAAAAAATATTCAAAAGACCTTCCTAAGCTTACGATGGTAACCTTATTTTGAAGAAAGGAAACTCTTGCTTTTTTTCTAAAATTTAACTAAGGGTCCCCATTCATTTAGTATTTTGGACAACACTTAAATGAACAAGGGGGGGGGGGGGGGGTGTTGCTGGCCACAACAATTGGCGATTCACTTGGGAGAACCAGTTATCTCTGATCTTCTATTGACGTTTTCAAACTTCCGAAACAAAATTTTTTTCTCAGAAAACTTAAACTTTATTATAAAAAGATAAAGCATATTATACTTCAAACTGTCAATGATATTTTGTTTCAACCTCTTTCTATTTCAATTACTTGTATCCTCATGTCATGCGGAAAGAGTCGTTAGTGCGGACACAACCGACCTCCCTAGAAGCAAAAGCTTTCTAGTGACAAACAAAACAAATAAATCCTACCTTTCTCTAAACATGCATTGCAAATACAAGTAATCAGGGGATCTTTAACATACCTTTAGTCCAACGCTTTGTAGTAGTCCAGCCTCGCCGATCCGGATGAGCTCCTCCTTCTCTTCGAAACCTGCATTCACTAACAAGCCAAAAGATTAAATAGCACCTGATAAACTCATAAAACAATACATATCTATCATATAGACCAAGGAGTATATGAAACAAACCATGAATAACAATCTGTTGAGAAAAATAAGTTCATTTGTATTAAGAGGTAACAAAAGGAACCATTACAACCCGATCCTTGGTGTCGTGCAAGTCCCTCCTAGGGTCCAGCAAGAGTTTTCCTTTACTTTGATCAGCTCACCCACTCTCAAATAAGGCTAGGAAAGGATGGGAATCTCTCCTCTCAAGCTTTACAAGGGAGTCCTAATTCCAGCAGCATCTACCCTTAGGAATGTTCAGCTTTCAACCTCTCCTCCCTTTGGCCCAATGCCTGTATTTATAGTGCTCTAGAGGAAGTTATTCAGGTCCACCATCAATGGGATAAGCCCCTCTTTGGATGGGATAGCTCCCCTCTTGATGGGATAAGTTCCTCTTTGGTAGGGATACATGAACCATCTGGAGGCGCTTCATACACGTCAAACAAGCTTCTAGAATGCTCTAGAAATGACCACAAGTAACTTTTTGGGAGTGAAACTTGCGCCTTTTGACCTTTACAGGAGTACGCACCCATTGCTTTACATACAGAGCGTACAAGTACGCAGGTATTGTGAACTTGGAGTGCGTACACGCAGGTAAGGCTAAGAGAAACTGCATACCCAGAGATATATAGATTTTTAATGACTTTCTCTCTTTCTTGGAGTTTGACATGGAGAGGAGAGGTATGAGGCTTGCCAAGGAGGATAGTATGACAGTTGATGGAGCCATACTAACTGCAAATAGTCATGGTGACAAATTTTAGTGTAACAAATTGCCCCCTAAAGTGCGAAGCCTGTAGTAGATAAGGGTTTCATATCATCTAGGAAGGGTGAAGTACTTTATCATTTCAAGGATTATCTTGTGGAGAGCCCAGTCGGAACCTGCAAGTATTCAACACAAAATACATATATATGATCATATCATCGCTGAGGTAGGCATTCCCATACTCAGATTGAAAACTTTAACTAATTGACTATCTACTGCTCTGATACAGGAATGATTCTGCAGTACATCATAATCATAGACTTCTGTAGACACAGTATGGACGCAGCCATCTGTTTATAATTAGTCTACTGTATAATGAATACAAAACTCCTCGCAGCCTGGATGGTGGAAACTAGATCTAGGGTCTTCATTTCTACTTCCCGAACAGGTACGATTCTATCCATGTGAATAAATGAGTTGATGTCGAACATAGTAGAAACCACTTGATTACCAGTCAATGATGTAAACTGTTAACAAGCGTGAGAGAGACCACCAGTGATGTCAATGGTTCTCAAAGTACCCAGTACAATCCATGAGATGTGAATGAATGAGTTGATGTCGAACATTTCACGGAATCCTTCGATCGAAAGTCAATGATGTAAATTGTCGTCAAAGGCGAGAAACCTGCCATTGATGCATGCAGACTTCAAGGTACTGACAATTCCTAGGTTATCTTTCTTGATAATGTGCTGATGTCGATAGAAAGCGACCCGTTGCAGGCAAGCCCACAACACGAAATCATAGATCAAGTTGAAGAAATGTAGCTGTAAGGACTGACTCAGGGATGGTCAAAATGGATGACAAGTATTTTGCAGATGAATGTTTATTGCAGAGACCTCATGAACACATAACGACACGACAGATGGCTTGGTGACATTTGACCCAAAGTTAATACCCGGCTAAAGGCTTTCAATGTGGTTTGATCAACTGTGAGGCAAAGGATTTCCCAACCCAGGTGAACGAAAAGTGTCGTGTTCAAGAGTGGTAATAAGGCTTCTTCTGAGACAAAGGATAACAAATGGGCTCATTTTTCTCTCTTTTCCCCCACCATTTCTGGCAAGTACCTCTTTATTTTTTACAAGCTTGAGGAGGATAACATATGCTTGATTATAAGCTCATCCTTCGGATGAGTCAAACTTAGTTTTGATTCGAACCCTAAGAAGGAGTGGTCCGTTCCTATTTGTAATCGAACAGGTCCTTTACTGTGAAATTTTAACGAGTCCAGTATTGGAGAAACTCGGCGTTTTTCATTTTTAGAGAGTCTGAAAAAACTTAAGAAGACTCCAGGGTTGAACTTTTTCGTAAAGTTGTGTCTCCCAAGCCTGAAAAAGTATAAAATAATACTTGAGAGAACCGCTTGATCTTTACGACCAAGGAGTACT
The DNA here is from genome assembly GCA_031772625.1 of Pinus tabuliformis. NCBI lineage: Eukaryota > Viridiplantae > Streptophyta > Pinopsida > Pinales > Pinaceae > Pinus > Pinus tabuliformis. The sequence continues at coordinate 436,034,229 of CM062812.1, forward strand.
TTCATAATTAGTGTCTTTGACCTAAAAAGTAAAAAGCGATCAAGGACACGTCGTTTTATTTCCAGTATCGAATTTGAAACGACAAAAATCCGGCAATCTTTTCTTGTTTTTACGGTCAGAAAAGAGCTATAAGGGGACCGTCTTTTAATTCCGTTTTAACGAGTGTAAAAGAAACGCTCGGCAATCTTTTCATGTTTTAGGAGTCCGAAAAGGGCTTAAAAGATGACTCTAAGGTTTCACTTTTTCGTAAGTTCTAACGAGTTCGAAAAAATGATAAAAATGTACTCATGGTTTTCATTTTTTCGTAAGTTTTAATGAGTTCGAAAAAAAATGATAAAAATGTACTCATATAACCGACTTTCAATTTAATTTACGAGCAGGAAAAGACGGAAAGAACTCGACATTTTCATTTGTTTTACGAGAATGAAAGATAGCAAAATAATCTCGAGATTTTCATGAGTTTAACGAGTCTTGAAAATAACTGAAATTGACTCGAGATAGGTTTCATTTTTACAAAAGCTTGAAACAGATAAAAACTATGTTTCAAAGTAGTTTCATTTTTACACAAGCTTGAAATAGAGAGAAAACTGTGCTTGATGCCCCCTAAGCGTAACTGCTAGAGTGCATGCCCCCCTAGCTTCATTTTATTCAACTAAGTACAAGCTGGATGGAATGAAGGTTCATGTACGAGATCATTTGAAAGACCCGACCTAAAACTATAAGAAAATTATGCAAAAACAATGAAATAACTAACCTAAATATACAACTTAACATTTATGAGATCTAGTCAAAATCTCGACTCAATTAGAGGAGGATTTGTTTCATTTTTTAACGAGCTTTACACAGGAAAAGAACTATGCTCGGATTCGGTTTCATGTTTGCGCAAGCTTGAAACGAAAAACTATGTTTGTTATAAGTTCACATGCCCCCAGCATAATGATGCAAAACGAGGTACATGCCCCCCAAGCTTCATTGCATTCAACCAGCTGGATGAAATGAAGGTTCACTTTCAAAATCTTGGAAAGACTTGTGGGAGTTGTTTCATTTTTTAGTGAGGTTGACACAGGAAAATAACTATCCTCAAACCCTTGTTTCATTTTTTAAACGAGCTTGACACAAGATAAGGAACTATGCTCATAACTACTCTCTACAATCTACTTAACAAAAACTCTACTCTAAAAACCTTGATTCATTTTTTAACGAGCTTGACACAAGACAAGAAACTATGCTCTAAAATCCTTGATTCATTTTTTAATGAGCTTGACACAAGACAAGGAACTATGCTCATGACTACTCTCTACAATCTACCTACTTAACATACCCTTGTTTCATTTTTTAATGAGCTTGACACAAGACAAGGAACTATGCTCAAGACTCCTGGTTTCATTTTTTAACGAGCTTGACACAAGACAAGGAACTATGATCGTACACACTGATTCATTTTTTAATGAGGTTGACACAGTAAAAGGAACTTTCCTCACACTCACTGATTCATTTTTTAACGAGGTCGACACAGTAAAAGGAACTTTCCTCGTACCATCCAATTTCATTTTTTAACGAGGTTGAGAGAGGAACAAACTATCCTCGTACAACTGATTCATTTTTTAACGAGGTTGACACAGGAAAAGAACTGTCCTCATACCTGATTCATTTTTTAACGAGGTTGACTCAGTAAAAGGAACTATCCTCAAAAACCTACTTTCTACAATCTACCTACATAACCTAAAATCTACCTGATTCATTTTTTAATGAGGTTGACTCAGTAAAAGAACTATCCTCATGCTAGCCTGTTTCATTTTTTAACGAGGTTGATACAGGAAAAAACTATCCTCGTACACACTGATTCATTTTTTAACGAGGTTGACACAGTAAAAGGAACTTTCCTCGCACACACTTATTCATTTTTTAACAAGGTTGACACAGTAAAAGGAACTGTCCTTGCAACATCCAGTTTCATTTTTTAACGAGGTTGAGACAGGAACAAACTATCCTCGTACCTGATTCATTTTTTAACGAGGTTGACTTAGTAACAGGAACTATCCTCATACCTGATTCATTTTTTAATGAGGTTGAATCAGTAACAGGAACTATCCTCAAAGCAACTGATTCGTTTTTTAACGAGGTTGACATAGTAAAAGGAACTTTCCTCACTCCTGATTCATTTTTTAACGAGGTTGACTCAGTAACAGGAACTATCCTCAAAACCCTTGTTTCATTTTTTAAACTAGCTTGACACAAGACAAGGAACTATGCTCTAAAATCCTTGATTCATTTTTTAACGAGCTTGACACAAGACAAGGAACTATGCTCTAAAATCCTTGATTCATTTTTTAACGAGCTTGACACAAGACAAGGAACTATGCTCATGCCTGATTCATTTTTTAACGAGCTTGACTCTGTAACAGGAACTATCCTCAAATTCCTACTTTCTACAATCTACCTACATATCCTAAAATCTACCTGATTCATTTTTTAATGAGGTTGACTCAGTAACAGGAACTATCCTCTAACATCCTGTTTCATTTTTAACGAGGTTGACACAAGAACAAAACTATCCTCGTAGCGTCCAGTTTCTTTTTTTAACGAGGTTGAGACAGGAACAAACTATCCTCGCACACAATGATTCATTTTTTAACGAGGTTGACACAGTAAAAGGAACTTTCCTCACAACATCCAATTTCATTTTTTAACGAGGTTGAGACAGGAACAAACTATCCTCATACACACCGATTCATTTTTTAACGAGGTTGACACAGTAAAAGGAACTTTCCTCACACTCACTGATTCATTTTTTAACGAGGTCGACACAGTAAAAGGAATTTTCCTCGTACTACTGATCATGGCTTCCAACTGGAAGAAAGACATGTCAATGGACACACCTTGATCATGGCTTCCAAAAGGTCTTCATCAGAAGGAAGAATAGTCTTTTGGAAGGAACACATGTCAAGGGACTCAAAAGGGATAAGAACATCGTGCTCAAGTAATCCCATAGAGTTTTCCATGTCAATTACCGGATCTAAATCAACAGTGAGAGGCTCACTTACATCGGTAACTGAAAACATGGGACCAGTTGCCACATAATTAACCCGTGGCAGGGTAGATACCACTTTAGAATTAGGAACATTTAGGGGTGTCATATTATTGGTAGTTGAGACTGGACTAGGGAACGAAAGCTGGTCCACAATCACAATATTGCCATTGTGAGGGAAAGACATCACGCGAAAGAGTGTCGATACGACAGCTTTCATTGCATAAACATAGTCTCGCCCAAGGAGTAAATTGAAATCCAAGGGACCTCGAACTACCATAAGATCAATACAGACAGTTTTACCTTCCAAGGTAATAGAAAACTTAGGAAGGATCCCTAAAGGTTCACTAATGGTTCTGTTAAAAGCTTTCAAATTCTGCGTAATAGGTGCAAGCTGAGGGGAACCCAAAGCTTTCCAAACAGTTGAGGATAAAATACTAACAGAAGCACCTTCATCTACCTGAGTACGGTGTATGTCCCTACCACCAGCCTTGACAATGATTTGGAAAGGGATGGAGGAAGGAAGACGAGGTTCTGTCAGTCTATTCCAATCAAAGGAAAAGACCTCAGTGCTTGGAGGGGGTTCTGTAGAAACAGGTGAAATGCCCCCCGTCATAGAAGAATCTGATGTAACAAGAAGAACCTGAGCGGTATGAAGTTCACTCTCTAAAGGGAAAGTGGGATCGACCGAATGTGAAATTGAATCAACTAATGGATCATCAACCTGAGTGACATGAGTTTCACTCTGCAATGGGAGAGTGTGATCGACTATACTTGAATTTAGATCAATGACTCCGTCAGTTGACGGTAGGTTGGGAGAAAGTTTACAGTAACCAGTTGGAAATTCTTGCTGTGGAACAGTAAGGTTTTCCAACAATGTTGAGGCTTCATCCATGTGAGGGCAAATGTGAGTTTGATGACTCCCTTTGCATAACTTACAAGGAAACCTAACTTTACCCTTTTTCCCAGGAACCTGACTATCACTGGTTGATGGATCAACGAAAGGTTGATGAGATTTTTCTGACCATACTTCCAAGACCTTTGGTATACCAGGACAATTGACAAGGAAGTGGTCACCCTTACAAAGCCTGCAAGGGTATTTGGGTTTACGATGCATGTCGGAGTTTTCCTCAACACAACTAACACTTACAGTCGTGGTTGGTTGGTTGACTTCTTTCTTATCTTGCTTCTTCTTCTTCTTCTTCTTCTTCTTCCCTTTCTTCTTCTTCTTAGCCTCCTGGTTACTAGCATCAAGGCTTTTACCAGGCGAAGAGGAAGAAATGGAGGAAGAAAAAATAGGCAAAGAAGGTAAAGGGTCAACAGAAGGTTGGTGATGTTGAGATGGTGAATTTTGTTGAGGTGAAGCATCCGATTGAGGTGGAACAATTGGAGTACTTTGGGCCAACGAAGTTGAAAATAACCATATCGGTAAACCTATTGTAAATCCAGGTAATGACAAAGTAGCCATATAAGGAGGACCAACATTTCCAAAGTAAGGAAAAGTACTAGGATTCTCGTTAGAAGGGGTTCCTAGGTTGGTAAATTCCGGAACATTTGCCATTATATTCAACTTCAGTGAATTTTATTAACAATTTAAAACTAAAATTAACAATTCACAATTCACACTTAACAATTAAAATTCACAAATCACACCTATGGTCTCTAAAAGTAAAAACAAACAAATTAACACACACTATCAAATCTAGGAGTCAAGCCACACACAAACAGTAACTTTCCGGACCGAAAACACTAGTTGGTGATGAAATCCAACATCGCAGAATCCAGTACAGAAATGGCGGGTGGAACAGTTACCCCGGCAACCTTCTTAATGAATAGACTGGACCAATTTCCTCCACTTTAACTGTCTCGAGTGAAGTGAACCCCCCAGAAAATCCAAGTGAGTCTAGCCGACGTCTGCTCCAGGTATAGTGGGATCTTCCCTCCATCGTCACCTTGGGTAGAACCCTAAATATAATAGTCACTAAGGACACCAACAGCAACAAATACACCTGGGGGAACAATCTACGATCTGATAGCACGCAAGGGCAGAGTATCAAGCTCAATCCCCTTGCTGGCTCCTTGACAATAATCCAAGGTTTACCGACAAGTGACCCCAGGCTCCTCGACAATAATCCGAGTTTTACCGTTTGTAGTACGTGTGTATCTGGCGTCGTTCCCAATGAAGGAGGATTGATCCCCTCACTGGTTCGGACACGATCTCATGCTTCTCCTTTAAGAGGAGCTTTCCCAGAGTATAAATGTAACAGTTGGATTTATCCTACCACAAGATGAGCTACTTGTTTGGTTTTGCTGTCTTGGAGAGTTAATTACTCTCCTACTCCAAGACACTAGCCTAAGCTATATTGGTGTTTCAGAGCCCTAGAAATGTAAAAATTACTAGATGAATTTTAATTAAGCGTTGTGTTATTAAGGTTGTTATTACTCAAATGGGTAAACAGATATGAAACCAATGGTGTTATGACCTCAACTGAATGCAATCGAATATGATAATGTAAACTTTTCAATTCGATGAATCCTAAAGTAAGGAGAGAGTTTCCATTCACTTCCAACAATGCAAAGAATCGATCATTAAGAGAAAATATAACAAATTCTCTAATGCACTAATTTCATCAAGAAAAACTAATGCAAATCAATTCCAAACCATTTTTTTTATTTTTATTTTTGTGTAAATTCAAATCAAAGAAAGCTGATCTAAATCTACGATTGATTTTTCAGAATGTAAACTATGCAATTGTAATCTATGCACAATTCACTTGAAAAGTATGCAAATGTAATCTATGCACATTTTTCATTAATATTCTGAAAATGAGAATTCTAATTTTGCAAATGTGATCTATGCAAGAGAATTCTCAAACACAAGATGATTCTAATGTAATCTAAGAATCAATCAAGTGCAAGTCGAGAAAATTGGGTGAGATTTCCAAAGATCAAAAATAAAAACACTCAAAGGCGATTAACACTCATACACAATTTAGCCCCCCCGGCGAATGAGGGGGAATTTTTTTTTGCAAAAACAAGAGCAAAAAGATGCAAAATTGTGAAAAGACTGAGACAAACCTCCAATTAATGACCAAAGGAAATCAAATTAAGAATTTCTCAAAAAAGAGACTCAAAACACCCAATTGATGAAAGCTTAAAGCAAGAATGCCAATGAAATTAGCCAAGATGAAAGCTTCTGACAGGTGAACAGTGGATCTGGGCAGCAAAAACAAGCTATAAACAAAATCTAAAAGATAAAAAAGAAGAAATTGAAATTTTCTAAGCTTTTGACAGGGGTACGCAGGCAGCCTGTTTGCACAGGTGCGGGTACGCTCTGTGCACAAAGTGATAGTGTGTACAGGTACGCGCTGTGCTCAACTCAGAGGCTGCGTACTTCTAGCAAAACAAAGAAAAACTAAAATCTAATTTAACCCTAAGCTAGCCCACCCAAATACACAGTTAGACAGCCAAAAACCAGAAAACAAATAACTTTTCTGAGATCAAAAGTTGATACAAAGGAAAAAACATTCACATCAATGGATTCCCCAGTGGAGTCGCCATTTTGTCATGTGGAAAGAGTCGTTAGTGCGGACACAACCGACCTCCCTAGAAGCAAAAGCTTTCTAGTGACAAACAAAACAAATAAATCCTACCTTTCTCTAAACATGCATTGCAAATACAAGTAATCAGGGGATCTTTAACATACCTTTAGTCCAATGCTTTGTAGTAGTCCAGCCTCGCCGATCCGGATGAGCTCCTCCTTCTCTTCGAAACCTGCATTCACTAACAAGCCAAAAGATTAAATAGCACCTGATAAACTCATAAAACAATACATATCTATCATATAGACCAAGGAGTATATGAAACAAACCATGAATAACAATCTGTTGAGAAAAATAAGTTCATTTGTATTAAGAGGTAACAAAAGGAACCATTACAACCTGAGCCTTGGTGTTGTGCAAGTCCCTCCTAGGGTCCAGCAAGAGTTTTCCTTTACTTTGATCAGCTCACCCACTCTCAAATAAGGCTAGGAAAGGATGGGAATCTCTCCTCTCAAGCTTTACAAGGGAGTCCTAATTCCAGCAGCATCTACCCTTAGGAATGTTCAGCTTTCAACCTCTCCTCCCTTTGGCCCAATGCCTGTATTTATAGTGCTCTAGAGGAAGTTATTCAGGTCCACCATCAATGGGATAAGCCCCTCTTTGGATGGGATAGCTCCCCTCTTGATGGGATAAGTTCCTCTTTGGTAGGGATACATGAACCATCTGGAGGCGCTTCATACACGTCAAACAAGCTTCTAGAATGCTCTAGAAATGACCACAAGTAACTTTTTGGGAGTGAAACTTGCGCCTTTTGACCTTTACAGGAGTACGCACCCATTGCTTTACATACAGAGCGTACAAGTACGCAGGTATTATGAACTTGGAGTGCGTACACGCAGGTAAGGCTAAGAGAAACTGCGTACCCAGAGATATATAGATTTTTAATGACTTTCTCTCTTTCTTGGAGTTTGACATGGAGAGCAGAGGTATGAGGCTTGCCAAGGAGGATAGTATGATAGTTGATGGAGCCATACTAACTGCAAATAGTCATGGTGACAAATTTTAGTGTAACACCTCAGCTTGTCCTTGCATTTACATCAACCATTACTTGGTCTTGTAAAAGATAAAATAAAGTCTTCCCTGTGTAGCAGCCTTTTAAATATGCTCCTTTGTCGCAGGTAGAGCCTCTACTGCCAGTAGGCGTCCATAGCCTTGACAGGGTTACCTATTACCCAGTAATGATCCTTTATCCTGCTTAAGGTGATCTACAACTCTTAAAGAAAAAACCCAGATTGATACTTTTTCCTTTTTCATTCTTAAAGAACAATGTCTTGGTTTGGCAGCCAAATTATGACACAGTCATTCACTTGATTTACACTTTTGCTGAACAAGTTGGCTCGCGATGAGACCCCTTGTCTTGTGATTTCAATAATCTTAAGTCGTTGCCCTGTTTTGGTGGACAGTAATGGCAAAGTCAGCAAGTTATAATATCTGTGATCATGATAAGCCGGCTCGTGATGAGACCTCTTATTCTTCAAGATATAGTGTATCCTTGGGTCTTTTTCTAAATGCTGCGATTTTCTTTAGCGAGGAGGAATTCAATTTTTTTCCTTAAGAAAGTTCTGGACGACAATAATAGAGGTTTTTGGAAATGGCTAGTTCTACAGGGAATCCTTATTTTGTTATTGATGACTTTCATTGTACTGACATAAAACAATTTCTTCACTAAGATTGCTTTCTTCAAATTTCTTGGAGTTGAAACTAGTATCATATCAGGGTTAAAGTTCTATTGATAACAAAGATCAAGTTTCCAAAATATTTGCTATTTATAGAAGCAGAAGTTCAAAATCATGATAGAGAAAAGGTGTCTTTAGTAAATGTCAAATGCTGTTAACCATAGCAAATTTTATTATGGAGAAAAATATTTAACGAAATGAGAGGTAGACATTCCCTAGGATTATGTACAGAATAGGGATAATCTCTTCTCTTATTTTGCCTACCAACTATTAAAAGTAAATTATAAACCTAATAACCTAGCTAAATTACTCCTACTCCTATTCTAACTATATACAGAAAATTAACTAGGTGAAATGATATTTCCAGTGGAACCATCTTTTCATTTTTATTCCTACCCGTATGTAACTTTCAAACATCAGTGTTAAGAACAAAAATTTTCTTGGACTGTTAATGTTGGATGTGGAATAAGAATGTGTAACTTCAGTTGGAATTCTGTCTGAAATTTCTTTCTTATGAAAAATTCTTTCCAACTAGATACCTATTGGATCATAAAAATCAGGATGAATTTCTGTTATGGATTGATGATCTCGTAATAGGAAAGATGACAAGCCAGGTTGCGAATATGATTTTTCAGTTTTAATGGCCTGTAACCTACTGTGCATTAAAGTCAAGCTTTTAGCAATTTCTTGTAAAAGGAAAGTTTCCATATATAAATCACTAAATAAATCAATGAAGAATAGATGGAAATTTCTGGAAAGAGATTTATCAATTGGCGCGAATTGCCGACAAGTTTCGAAAGGTACTTTCCTTCGTTGATGGTGTTTTGGATGCCAAATAAGTTTTTTAAGGAAGTCTGATATTGATTGATCTTGGAATTGAAAAAGTTATATACTTCCTTGACACAGTTTAGTTTTCCAAAATGGTGCTAGCACATCTTTCGAATGTTCTTTGATAAGGTGCTCAACATACCATAGTAATCTATCAAAAGTCTGAAAATTTAAAACACAATCCGATTTTGTACAAAATGAGTGCAAGTGAGAAAGAAAGAAATGATTATCTGTACAAATAATGTTACAGCACAACTGGGATTGACTTGGAATATCTTGTTTTTCACAAGAACTGGCCAGAATTATGGGATCCGAGCAATTTCAAATTCTGTCTTGTGAATCAGAAGACAAGTTATGATTGTGAACATGCATGGGGGTTTCCTCATGATATGAATCATAGATCGGGGTATTGTCTTGGATAGTAAAATCATGCAAATGATCTTTTACTTTGAAATGAGGATTGACTGATATGATTCCTGAATTAGAATATCTCTCATTATCTGAGCTTTGTTGAGTTACTTGGGATAAATCAACAACATCATCGTTGTCAAAGTAGCTATCATAAATGATTTTACAGGTTTCCCTAGATTTCTCTTTTTCGTCATATATTTTCAGACAAGGAAGGTCAAGTGGTTCTTGTTTGAAAATGATCAAAGGATGTTCTATAGCTGTCTTTTTATCTTGAAAACCTAATGATGACTCATTTGAATAATCCTCTGTACTTTTTGAGATATCTTTAATATTGAGAGGGGAAAAATTATCATCACTAAAAACATCAGGATAAAGAGAAAAATGCGATTCTGGAACAATGCATTTGAAAATATCATCATGGAAAAATATTTGTTCATCAGATTTATCATAGACATCGGGCTTTAGATCATACCTTTGTGTACTGATACTTTTTGAAAGAGAAATAGTTTGCTGTTCTAACCTTGGCATCTGCATTTGTTGATTTTCAAAGATATTATCTGACCTTGTATCAAAGTCATCTCCTGGTTCCAAGGCAGGCTTTCCTCCAGCATTCTCGCTTTTGTCTTCTTGCATTAGAGCATGCATGTCTCCTAGGCTTTGGGAACTTTCTTCATCATGGCTGATTTGTATATTCAAATTGGAATTCTCATTCACATTAGAAGAAAATGAGACAAAGCTTGGACTAATTTCTGCTTGATCAGACATAGGAGGCAGGGAATGCTCAGCATAATCTGAAGATTCTTCATCCATGAGTTCACTTTCAAGATCATACTTTAGACAATTAAGATGAAATCGCATATTAAAATCCCTAACGGATTCATCTTGTTTCCGTAGATAATCAATTTCATCATATACTTGGTCATAGTCATAACAATCAAATTCACAAATGAAAGTCTTGACGAATTGGTCCCAGCTGTGAATTGAGGCAACTGGGAGGGTTCTGCACCATTTTCTAGCTTCCGCCATGAATGTAAGAGTAAAAATTCTGCATAAAATGCCTTCATCAATTCTTTGAACATCCGAACTTGAAACTCTTTGAATAAATTGAAGAGCATGATTAAAAGTAGAAGAATTATTCTTACCATTGAATTTTACCTGAGACAAGAGTCTTACCACTTCAGGTGGAGTGTTGGAAGAGGTAGGAACATGGATGCAACTCCAAATGGGAAGTTTGTGAGCAGCCATCCTGATTCAAATGTTACAATTGAAACTCATTCCAACAGACACTATGTTCAGGCCCTCCTTCTAGCGCCAAATAAGTTGAAGCCCCGAAAATCGGGTCGACAACAAGGGGGATACCCACCCGGTCCGGACCTTGGTTGGCAGCTCCTTATCCGTTTGGTATAGTGGGTCCGACTGGGGATAATGGGACCAGTTTCCCAATCTAAGGGTGTATGTGTGTGTGTGCAGAGTTGGATGTTGCTGATCTAATAATACTTAAAGCTAATTTAATTCAAACTTTTAAACTAACTCTATGCTATTGTAATCTAATGAGAAACAACACATCTAAGCTATGCTAACCTGGGGTGTATTTCTTCTATTATGCGATCTAAAGATATTTCGAACAATAACTGGTAATAAAGATCATTCAGCTATCATAAGAATAGAAATCAATTAAGATAAACCACTTTGCATAAAAAGTTAGGCAAAACAGTTGTGAACAGCATATCGCATAATAAGTTATTCATATATCAAACATAAATAAATGGCTCCACCGTACAGAAGTGCCAAATGGTAACTCATACATTCATTCAGTAACATATAAACAACTGAAAACTGTATATCACTTTAAGAATATAAGCAGAAATGGCCAAGAGATAAAAGTACCATTTATGACTAATCCTACTCATAAGCTTCAAGCAAAAACGATTTATCTCTACTTGTTCTAACATCTACTAAGAGTACAAAAGTGCAACATCAGTAGTAGATATCAAATGTAAACATTAATAAACCTTGATCCATCCATTCATCAAAACCCCCTCCGAGGGTGCAAAAGTGCATGTTCTGAGGACAAGTTTTTTGACAAATTTCTGGACCCTTCTCCAAATGCAATGAGAAGGGTTAAAATACTACTTCCTAATTCTAATAATAGTGTATTTACAAAATTTAGGATGCGGTTTTCAAATGACCGTACTTTTTCTAATCTAATTTTAAAGAAAAAACAACATTCTAAAATAAGGCTACTTCTGAATTTGGTCTTTAAAGCTGCAAGTGTTCATCATGGGCTTGAGGAGAGTCGGCTGGCTGACTTCTGCGTTGAGCTGGGCTGCGAAAACAGAATCTATGAGAGTTGGCACTACTTTTTCGGCCGCGTTTATGATGCATTTCACAGTCATCCATTGACTATGCAGCTTGACCAAGTATGCCCAGTAACACTCCCAATTTAACCTGTTTAATGCTTGGATCGCTTTTCCCTTTTCCTGCGCCTTCTGCTTCCATTCTGCTTCCAGTCGTAGTTTATTTGGTAGGTACCCCGGGGTGGTCTCTGCTAGGTTTGGGTTCTCTGCCACAAATTTCTTAACGAATTGTGCATTGTAAGTCGCCTGCGGTTCAGGAAGATGATACATAAGCTTTAAATCTTGTGCAGCGAATGATCCGATGAGCCCATGTCCTTGAATCTTGAATTGTCTGTTGTTCATCTCTGCATTGTCAAGTATCCACTTGATCATATCCGTATATGGTAGAATTTTGGGCCTTGCTGCTATCCGGTGAAGAAATGAACATCCTAGCTCCTCTAAGGATGCCTCGAAAGAGCGTTGTGAGCCTGCGACAGCAGCAACCTTCATTATTCTGGGATTCTCTTCTTCAAGCAGTCTATACATGCTTTCCCATGTCGATATCCTTGCGTCTCTGTTACAGGCTGTGTCTGTATACAAAGGCGCCATCTCCTTCATCTTTTCCTTCGCCTCAGAGCCTTGAGCTTTATTTTTCTTTCCCATTTCTTCCTACGTTTGGCTTTGAATCGTCTTTAGTTCTTCGTTCCTGTAGCTTACGAGTGAAATGGAAATGACTGATCAAGAAAGGTGATGGGAGAGTTTTAAATGCAACAGATATATCAAATATGCCACCTTACGTGAAGTAATTCTTTACAAAAGCACGCGTCTTCATTTCATTTAATAGCTGACAACTAATTCCTTTACTATCATTAAAAGCGCATGATCTTGAGTCAGATTATGGTAAGTGGCTTTTCTTTGAATAGCGTGCCCGAAGGATTCGTGATGAAGTGATTTATGATTTGCTTACGTAACATCGCAAATCGCGCCATCGCAAATCGCACCATCGCAGATCGCGCAAAAATACGAATATAATATCGCAGCGATCGCAACATCGCAGGTCGCAGAAATTTAATGTTTGTCGAATCTTGTCAGCTCATTTCTGCGATATGCGATCTTGCGATCAGTGTTATCGCAGATCGGTAAATCTTGAAGTTTTTTCCTTATGAGTATTACTTTATTGCGATGCGATATTATGCTTAACACGAGAGTCTTGCGCATACCGATATTGTAGAGAAATGGAGGCATTTCCTATCTTTTTTGCAATGCGGCTTTAAAGATATTTCCCTTATCATAGACTTAGGTTAAAAAAATATTCAAAAGACCTTCCTAAGCTTACGATGGTAACCTTATTTTGAAGAAAGGAAACTCTTGCTTTTTTTCTAAAATTTAACTAAGGGTCCCCATTCATTTAGTATTTTGGACAACACTTAAATGAACAAGGGGGGGGGGGGTGTTGCTGGCCACAACATTAACCAAATTAAATCTTAGAGTTGTAGCAATAGAAATAGATATCAGAGTTGCAACAAGGCAATAAATAGAGGAATCATTGGAAATAAAAGAATGTAAATAAAACTACATCTATACTATAATGTTACATAAAATACCTAGCTAAGATGGGACCTACTTCCTTAGATGAGACATTAGTTAAAGGAACAAAAAATTGCTAGCCAATCAACACACCATCAACACAAATTGGAAGGGAACAAAAAATTGTATTACATAAATTAAATTATAGTTATAGACTAGATAAGTCTCTCTAGATTCTAGATTTCATATTTTGATTTCAGATTATTCATGTTCATCTCTTGGTTTTCTATTTATACAAGCATCTGAACTAAATTTAGAGTTCTATGGACATTCATTGAAATATGGTTGTTCCATCTACTTACAATGAATTCGTTAGAAGAGAGAAAATTGAGAAAATGATAACCCGACCAACAATTTGACAAATGGTAGCTGGGTCTTTATCATTTTCCTTCATTGGGAGATTGGTTGGTTGACTAATCTGGGTGATCTATTGAAAACATTTTTGTGGTTGAGATGAAACATTGTACCAACTGTCAAAATTTGCAACCACTTTCCAAAATGGTCAACTAACTAAGAGTTGCAACAACAAGTTTAGGAGTGAGTTGTAGCAATGAGGAGTCACAACACGAGTGTTAGCACCTTAGAGTCACATCACGAGTGTCAAAACCTTGGAGTCGCAACACTTTGGAATTGCTACATTTTCAAAATTGTAGCAATGCACTGGAATAAAGAATCACAATAACCACCAATAGGCAGCTGCAACATCTACGTATAGGGAGTTGTAACACCTAGCAATTGAGAGTTTCAACACCTAACAACTAGGAGTTGCAACAATGCTCCATGGTGAGTTGTATCAACTATTTGATGCTCTTGTCTAAAGGTACCTATGTAACTCTACCTCCTGAATACCATTGGTTAGCATAGAAAGGTAATTATCTCCTTAAACACATCAGAATGAGAATTAAAATAACATATTAAGAGGATCGATGTCCCTTGAACAAAGCACATTTATTGATAAAAAAAAGGTAATTGTGATGAGATGAAAATGGGAAAGGGATGTGCAAAAAGGCCTTAGATGAGTGCTAAAAAGATGGCAAATTGGGTTCCCAACAATAACCTTGAAAATTAACAATAACCATACAAAGCCTTTTTCTTAGTGATGATAAAACCATAATTAGTTTTGATCTATGTGGTAGCTCACAACATTCTTTTCATATACAAAATGGATTTCGTAGAAATGGACGAGGAATTTCTTACCATCATCAACATAAGCCAAGGCTAAAACAAGTAGTGGCTAAAATCAATCACTCCTAATCCAAATTTTTATTGTGAATTACCACTTATTTTCCTTTAGTCACTGAGGCTCAATGCATAACCATCCATAAGCCAATCTTGGGAATGACCTAGGAGCTCAAAGATGACGAAGGATCAATTCCCATAAGTACAATTTCCACAACATACTAAGAGATATTGTATGAAGAAGATCAAAGGTTTGAGATACATTGGGAAGAGGATGATGTTAGGCCATCATTGTGAGTTATACATCATACATTAGGCACAATCTATGTTTTCATGGAAAACCTCCACATCCTAGGGAAGAGTAGTTCAAAGCCACAAGGTATTTACATGATAGCTATGGATTCTCATTTGACATGGGAGATGAAGTCATAGTATCTTTTCGATATACTTGCCCATGTTTAAGGCCAACAATTGGAGTTTCTATACAATCTCATCTTTATGTTTTTTCATGGAGTATGGCTTAGAAATTTAATGACAATGTCTTTTTATTATTCTCCAAATTATTTGGGAAACTATATTCATGTAAGACATAACTTTGGGTGACATTGAGAATTATACAATGTTTATGAAGGGGGGTTATTGTAGAGCTTGAAAATGATTGAAACCTTGGAGTCATGAGAAGATCACTATAAGTGGAAGAAAAGGAATTTCCTTAATTGGATTATGTGCCAGGGATAATGAAGGAGAGGAAAAGGCTCTACTCAGTGACTCTAATGGTCATCTTTATGTCTCTAGTCATGCATGCCAAATCAAGAAATATGTATTTACTTTGTAGGAATGATGATTTTGGAGGAAAATGGTAAGAAGACACACAACCTTACAAGTTGTAATTAGCATTTACGAACATCAATATTATCTCATATACACAAACTAGTTTTTAGTAAAAAAATTAAGAAGTTTTCACTTATTAAAAAAATACCTTTTACATAATAAGTTCCACAGATAGATGGAATATTAATATACATACCATGCAACTAAGATGGAGTAAACCAATGGGATATGAAATGCAAGTCGAATGTAAACCATTAAAATATTTTTCCAATTAAATAACGCACCAACATATTACGTCCTAAAAATCCAATGTAGGTTATGTGAGAAATTTTATTTGCTAGGTTCAATATTTATGTGTTCAATCTCAACCATATTTATGTGTGAGAAATCCTCAAAATTTGATGGTATCAAACCAAAAACTGTAATGTTTTCTGCGACTTTTCAATTAAGCAATGAAGAGTTGCGTGCTTACAATTACATGTTTGGAAAATCTAATACACTAGCTGCTTTGTTGAATGTTGTTTGTTTGTAATTTTTTTGGGATGAGTGTGTGTCTATATATATAATTGATTTATTTTTTATATATAATAATTTTGTAATTTATAAATAATAATTTTAATTATTTTTAAAAACGATAATTTTAATATTAATGTTAAATTATAATATGATGTTTTTTTAATTTAATTAATGAAAAAAAGATATTTAAAATTTAAGAGAAAAAAATGTTTATAACATATATATTGAACTTTTATTTTACGAAAAGTATGAAGATTTTGAAATATTTCTCTTTATATTTTTAGAATATAGAAATAAAATGTTAAAGAATTTAAGCTTGCTTACGCGTTAATGATGGCCCCAAAAGTGGTAGTGGGGTCAACAAGAATGTGCACTAACGGGATCATAAAAATGTTCCTAGGAGTGTGCACGCATTCTTCATTGTCAAAGATTGACAAGCCCCAAAATGTCAACTAAGATGCCAACTAGGGTGCTAAGTCAACATGGCTTAGGAGTGCACATATATTCCTAGGAATGCATGCATTTTCCTAGTGTGGTGCCATTGTATTTGTCCATGGGAAATTTTTACTTTTTTCCATACATAGTCTCAAAATAGTTCCAAATATGTGGTACCTTGTGCCTTTTGTGCAACATTTACAACTATTGAAATACATGTGTGTTTTCTAACTGGCGATCGCAACCATCCAACCAAATCGAATGTTGATCCATTTGTATATTATTCTCCTTCAAGGGATTGTAGAACAACTGAAAGTAGTGTTGTACATAAGCTAATTCATGGCACCTATTATCACTTATGTAGAAGTGACACTCCTTCAATATAGCCTTGTTATCTTCAATATCATCTAGTCCATGCCTATATGTGATATGGACCATTATCTAACCTACTCTATATGATAATACTGGTTTTGGATCTCATTTTATGGTTCAAGAGTGTAATTTTCTACAAAATCCATCACTGATAATATAGTACTAATGGGAAATGCATATTTACAAAATAAAGAAATTCTCATCCTACCATCAAACCACATGGACATGCTACACATATTGTCGTGTCTTTTCATAGAATTCCTCGATGAATTCACATACTCATACTTGATAGAACAACAATACAACCATATAAATACATTGTTACAAATATAAATTACTACAATGTTAAAATCCTAGCATCAAATTGTAATGTGAATAAAAATATGTACTATTTATGTATTCATTACTGACATGGGAACTCGCCAAATGTATCTATTTTCATTTGTTCCCTCCGTCAACATTGTATATGATATATTTAATCTTTGCAAGTTAACCTCATTCGTCCCCAACTCATACCCATTGCTCATGTGGATGCACTTTCTTAGTAACGACATTCCACCACACCTAAGGTATATCCCAAATGAGCAAGATTTTTGATAAAATATATAACCATTTGGCCTTGTAAATAGGATGCTATCAATAAAGTCTCTAGATCATGTCCATGGCAATATAACTGAGCATACCTGCACAAGGGTGTTATGTATTGTAGAAAAAATATGTAGATATGTGTCATAATAGTAAGACTATTCAATAATATGTTGTCAAAAACAACATGTATTACAAGTTGTTTTTATTCACAAATATCAAGGATTACATTTCTTGGATGATTGTTGGCCCAAGTTAAGAGTATAATGTGCATTCATGAATCTTTCATACAATTGTATCTCTGTCATGTGTAGAAGGCATTTAATGTGGATATCTAGTACTCCTTCTTAATTTTATTATATCTTTTTAGTGAGAAGGAGGTCTAATGTTATCATGCCAAACATTTTTCACTAGTCCCTTAAATACTTAAGTTAACTTCATATTAGAACAAGGTAGCCTTGTAGTGAAGCCCCACAAATATGTTTGGTCACCTATGTTGAGGCTATTTCATCCAATAGAATACTTTTGAATGGTTTTGACACTCGATTTAATGAGATGGGATAAGTGTTTTAAAAAACAACATTTTCTTGTGATCTTGTTAAAAATTGATTATCACAAGACACAATGACCTGCATTATGGTCTTGGAATCAAGTTGTCTTACCAATTTTTCGAAAATCATCCACAAGCTTTCTAATAGTATGATTACTTGTTTATGTATTTTTAACTGTTTTAATGCCTAGAATTATTCTAACAATAGTGAACAAAGACAAAAATATGAATTTGATTCAAAGTATTACATGATAATTTTATACAAATGGTAATGAATAGTTCAATCAAATAGCTTACCTTCAAGTAACGATAAATCACTTTTATCCTCTTGAAGGTGTTTTGGAGTTTTTCATTTCATAGTGTCCAATCTAGGTAAGGGTTGTAGACCTATATTTTGGCATTCTTGACCTCTCTATTACAGAGTTACATTCTTGGAAGGGGACTAGACATGCCCAAGGATAATTTATGTAATGTTGTATTATCAAATAAGAGGTTGCACCACAAGAACTTCTTCATCAAGAATTTGTGCACCACTCACCTCTCTAATTTCATCCATACTATAATTAGCTCCAAGAAAATCCATCATCATGCAATCATCCTCAACAATTTTTTCCTGATGCAATATTCATTATAGGTTCATGTTTTGGGCTCGAAGTTATATTTTCCTTTTTTAAAAGTTTGCATTTTTCTATACTTACCATGGCCTTTTCTTTTGCTTCACTGATATTTTCTATCAATTTTTTTTGTTATATTTCAAAATTTCACCCCCTTGGGTTCATGAGACAAGAACAATATCTTGCAAGTTAAGATGCAGAAATTAGTTCTTGGAAGCTTCATATAAAGTCATGCTTTTGCCTTCAATGCTCCCCTGACACTAGTAGATAGAATTGCTATGCTCAATAATGCTCCAAATGGTTTGACAGGGTGAACTAGAAGCCTAACAACACTCCAGTTGCACTGCAAAAGGGAATTGAAATGGCAGTTTGAATGGATAAGGACAAACATGGTCAAAATTGATCACTTTTTGTGGATAAGGATGAAAGGACCATATCAAACATGGTCAAGAAATTATATAGATTCAATGTGATTGCTCCTCAAATATATCTATAAAAGAAATTCCATCCATGCAGCAAAGGAGGAAAGTTTGGTGTAACGAAGTTCTACCAAAACATGGACCTACAAGCTTTCTTGCAAGAAGCCACATACATTGTTCACCTTAACAATGAGTTTTGGTGAGAAAGAACGTGAACTAAGGCCGCGAACGAGCAACAAATTGTACACCGTGAATATGGTATAATATATGCATTTGATTCTTTCCCCCACTAAATCAATGTCTTTCTATTTTATTTATACTGATGTATTTGTTTTCGGTTATTTTCCAATACTAATGGGTATTGTAAGGAGTTATACCTAGTAGATTGTTGTTTGTGTGCAAGTATTTAGTGTAGGTAAACTAGGAGCGGAGATCTCTGAAGGAATTTCTAGATGGATGCTACAAACATCAAGCTTCCAATTGAATGTGTGCCATACTCTTTCCTCTTGTTATTTCCTTTATTTTCACATGCATGTGTGTGGGATTGATTGATTATGAACCCTATTGTCTAGACAAGCCTTGGGCAGGCTTGTTTCCATAAAGTAACCTACCACTATAGGTGAAATATCCATAAATAGAATTGGCGACTCCACTAGGGAGATCCTAGTGGGTCCTTTTTCACAATACTTGTATGATTATTTAGAATATTTTGTTTACTTTTCTCAGTGTTGTGTAGTGATTATAAGTCAAGAAAAACTTGTATCTGAAGCCTCTGTTCCTGAAAAATTAAAATTTGGGCTTAATTCTTTGAGTTCTCCTATATAGAGATAACAAAGTGTTGTTATACCTAACAACACTCTGGTTTCTTCTATTACAAAGAGTTGTTTGGCCTTTTAGTGCTCAATTTCTTCTATGATACTATGTTAAAGCCTACAACCAGGGGTTTTGATATGTTTCCCTTGTAATTTCTCTAGTTTTCTTGAATGCATTTGTGCCTAGTTGTGGCTTATCTTCATATCTACATTATTGTGTCTTATTTTATTTGTCTTCCTTGTTAGAGTTTTGAATCCTCTTGGGTTTAATTCTAGACAAATACATTGGCGAATAGATACCTCTCTACCACCATTTTCATATAACCCTTCACCTTTATATATTCTTGTGGGTGTGAGTAAATCATTGAATACTTTCTTTGAATGCATGTTTCTTGTTATTAGGGTTTTGGTTTTGAGTGTGTTTCCTTGTTTTTTCCTTTGGTTTCTTTTTGTTTTTTACTTGCATTTGTGATTATGATCCATGATTTGTATTTGAGCAATAAATGAGAGGGTGGTTATTGTTTTCTTCATACTTTTGCTAAAAAATATCTAATCTTCCCATAACTATGTTCCATTGAAAGAAAAAGACCACATAAGAATTTTTTGCACAACTTTTTTTGAACACAAGTCATAACACCATCAAAGTTTCACATCATTTACCCTTGACTTAAAAAACAACCATTAAAATCAACTATTAATAAAAAAAATTGGCATGTTCTCTTTTCTCTAGTAGTACACCCACAATAGCTTAGGGTTTAGGGCCTTAGAATAGGTTGGTGAGGTAAACTTTCCAAGGCCTCCAAAACAACCATAGAATCTTGAGCTAGGGAGCAGAAATCCATTTGTAGTTGGACATTACCTAGGAATGTTTTCTAACACACTGGTCAATCATGAACTCACATTGGAGCCAGTGAAGTGATACACCCCACTTCACCTGGTCTTGGTTGCATGACCTACACATAATAAAAGGGTCTCCTTAGGGAGGATTTAGGCTTGATACCTTGCCTTTTCAAGTAGATCTGACTGATGATTGTTCCCCTAGGTTAGGTTATTATACATGATAACCATAATGGAAATAATCTCAGGGACCTGACACAGGTGATAATGCAGGGGAAGTCCTAGTTGTACCTAGGGTAGACGTTGGTAAGTTTTACTTGGTTCTCCTAGAGGGTGCTAGACATAATTAAGGGTACTTGCACCATGTGTAAGAGTCATTAAGAAGGAGGCAAATGTAACTATCTTAACCATATATTCATAGTTGACTTGGGAATTAATTAACCAAGCTCCAATTCCAGGAAGATCCCTTTTATCTCTTGGTTTTCATGCTTTCTCCTTAGATTTGGTAGGTGTGTGTTTTTTAGTTGTGTCTAGTGACCTTAGGATATTTATTTTATGCTTTTGTATACATATTTCTCTACCACAGTGGCACAATTTAGGTTTCATTGATATCGTCGCCTAGAGGGGATTTCTCCCCACAAGGAGGGTCGATATTCTTGTAGATTTATACTTAACCCATCCACCACCATAGACACACCTGTTTCAAGTATCACTTTGGGTGATACTCAAGGGGTCAAACATCTAGTTCATAGAGTTGTGACTTTCTTTTCTAGCTACGATAGTTCCCCACTTTTAAATGGATTTCAATTACAAGGAGACAAAAATTGTCTTCCAACCATAAATAGAGATTAAAATTTTATTCCAACTACAAAAATTCCCCCCCAATTAGAGAAGAATACAAATATTGTCTCCTAATCTTACAAAAAAGAACAAAGTTTTCTTCCATGTTCACAATGAGAAAAAATTGCCTTCCAGTTACATCAGAAGACAAAAAATATTTTCCAAGTTGTTAACAAGAAAAATATTTCCTTCAAATTACTCAAATTTCATTCTTCTTACATAGAATTTTTCTTCTAATTATAGAATAACATAGGAACTTTATTCATAATAACAAAAATGGACAAAAATATTATTTTCAACTATGCAAAAAACTCATACCAAGTTTTTACACAGTCTCTTATCTTTTGTGCTTGTGTAGTAATTTTTCCTTTTGATGTCAGACAAGTGGAAAGCTTGTGAATTGGTGAAAATGAATATTAGAAAAAAGTGTTCACATAGTCTCAAGAATATACACATGTTATTTAGAATGCACATGCATTCTGGAGGCTAAGGTCCACAACCATAAAATCTTTACATACCTTCTTCTCTTTCATTCTCCTATTTGTTGGACCTTGATATGATCACACACATGTTAAAGAATGTAATCATGATTTTGTGACATTACTTGTCCCCCTTGTCTCCCAACATTCCTCCTTCTTCCCTCTCTCTTTACCTCTCTCCCCGACCACCATCTCTATCTATATCTCCCTCCTTATTTCCTTTCTCTTTCTCTCACTCTCTCTTCCTTCCCTGATCTCTCTCTCTCCTCCCCAATCTCTCTCTCTCTCTCTATATATATATCCATCCTTATCTCTCTCTCTCCTCCCCAATCTCTCTCTCTCTATATATATCCATCCTTCTCTCTCTCTCTCGTGCACTCCAGAGTCCATACTTTATCTCTATGTCTGATTTCATCCTCTATCCTCTCTCAATATCCCCCCCTTCTCTCCTCCCTCCCTTTATCATTCTCTCTCTCCTTCTCTTCCCCCCACTCTCTCTCTCTCTCTCTTGGGTGCACTCCGCAATTTATCTTTGTCTTTGTCTTCATCCCTCTATCCTATCTCAATATCCTTCCCTCCCTTCTCCCCCCCCCCCTCTCTCTCTCTCTCTCTCTCTCTCTCTCTCTCTCTCATCCATGAAATCCGCACTTAGCTCTATATTTGTCTTCATGCCTCTATTCTCTCTCAATAACCCTCCCCTTGTAGAAATTAAAGCGTATATTCAAAACGTCTCATGAAATTTACTAAATCACAAGACTTGAAGCTACTCTACTGATTTGTGGAAGTAAATTCACCATCTAGAACACAAATCCTAGACATGCAAAAGTAAAAATCACACATGCATGTAGATTTATCTAGGTGAAAGGAACTGCTCAAAACCCCTTACTATATATATTTCATTAACCAAAGAATAGACATGAAATACATATGCTTGCTCAAGCTTGAGCACACCCTGGAAGTGTATAGTCTATCCCTCTACTTGACTGACTGGATTTTTGTAATACTTAGCCAATTTTCAAGTCCTCCAAGCTCCTATTTCCTTGCACTTTTCCCCTGGGAATTTTGCCTCTATTATTTAGGAATTTCCCACTATTGGATTGTGCAATTCCCTTATATCCTTCCTCTAAGTGCATGCACCACCTATACACATTGGAATATGCTACAACTGATAATACACTACCTTGGAATCTCCATATCAACTAGGTAACTCGAATTATCTGCATTCAATTATTGTTTTGGGCTAATTTATCAATTAACTAGTTGATCACTGGGTGTGCTTAAATTTCCACTTCCACAACTTGACCTCCACTAGTTCTTCTAACAGTTAGAACTAGTTAAACTAACAATAATTCAAATTAACAGAAACAGATTGCTACAAATTAGCAATCAAACATATTGAAATGAAATCAAGGTTCCCCAAATAAAATTAACTAAGTTAACTGAGTGACAATTTCCATGTTACCTCAGTTAACTACCTCCAAGGTTTCTGCTTAAATAGAAATTCAATTTTTCTCTAATTTGATCGAGGAAAAGTCAAACTGAGATTTTCTTGTTGCATTTTAAACACTCCCTCTCAGCAAGAAAGGGATTATCAACCACCCCTATCCCATACCTATGGAAATCAAACTTCCCTCTTGATAAGGCCTTTGTCAAAATATCTGCATCTTGTTCCTTTATTATAGTGTACTACAACAACTTAATTCCCCTCTACACACAATCCCATAGATGGTGACACTGGATATCAATATACTTGGATCGATTGTGAGAAACAATATTTTTAGAGAGTCTGATGCAACTCTGATTATCACATCAATTCACAGTTGAATCCATCATCTGACCAAACAAGCCAATAAGTATCTTTCTCATTGAGATTGCCTCACATGTTGCTTGACTTGGATCCATCTATTCTGCTTCTATTGAGTTGACTGCCACAGGTCTTTACTTCCTGTTGTACCAAGAAATTGTTGCAGAACCAACACTGGAAATTCCACATGATGTAATCTTCCAGTCTAATGGACTTCCCACCCAATCTGCATCTGTGAAGCCACACAACCTCACTCCCTCTATTTGTTTGCACCATAGTCCAAACCAGGTAGTGCCTCTAAGGTACTGTAGAACATGCTTAGCTTCCCTACAAAACATTTTGGTTAGCCTAATCATATCTTGGCTCAGTTGGTTGACTGAAAAGCATATGTTTGGTCATGTGTTCTCAATATACATGAGTGAACCCACCAAATTCCAGTAAACGGTTGCATCCACTTCCTCACCTAAAGTGGCATCCTCATTCCTCCAATTGGTCACTAGAGGAGTCTCCATAGGTTTCCACCTGTCTATGTGAAACCTTTGAAGTATCTCATTGGCATACCTTCCCTGAGAGACAAACAATTCCCCATCACCTTGTCATACTTCCAATCCAAGGAAACAGTGCATGAGACCCATGTCCTTCATCTCAAACTCTCTTGGAAGGTCCTGCTTGGAAGATCTGATCATCTCCTCATTACCAGTCAAAATTAAGTCATCAAAATATAAAAGAATAATCAACAATTTACCTTCTACCAAAATATGATAGAGGTTTTCATCCGCTTCACTATTGGTGAAGCCCAACCCGATGAGATAACTATCGATCCTGGTGTACCAAGCACATGGTGCTTGCTTGAGACCATACAAATCTCGCTTAAGTCATCACACATGAGACTCTTAATCAAAAGTCTCAAATCCTTCTAGTTGCTCGATATACACCTCCTCCTCAATAAATCCACTAAGGAAAGTTGTTTTCACATTCATCTAGTGGATCTTCCACCACATATGTGTAGCCAGAGCAAGGATTGATCTAATGGACGAGTATCTTGATACAAGAGGAAAGGTCTCCTCATAGTCAATCCCCTTAACCTGAGAGTAGCCCTTGGACACAAATCTGGCTTTGTACTTTTCTATGCTTCCATCTGCTACATGCTTCACCTTGAAGATCCATATCAAACCCACAATTGATTTATCTGATGGTTTTGGGACCACTTCCCAAACAATGTTCTTTACAATGGATTCATACTCCACCAATGCATCAACCCATGCAGGTTTCTCTATTTCTTCCTTGAAATAGGATGGCTTAGTCTCTACTATCTCCTTCATTAGAGACATGTAGCAAATGTACAATCTAGTGACCTTCTCTACCTGCATTGATTTGAAGGAGCACCCACATTCTCCCTCGCATCTTGCACAAGTCTCTCAGCTTCCCTGGTTCTCTTCTTGCCTTCTCTGGATGGTTTTGTTTGAGTGGTTGTCTCCACTCTCTACTCCTCAACTTGTGGCTACTCCACAACATCTTGAGGCTCCTCCTTTGGAGCGAAAAGATCCTCCTCTGGTGGGATTTGAAGCTCCCTCTCAAGAGAGAATCACATGGCTTTGTCTTCACCAAATTTTACAACCCTTCGCTCAACTGTCATTCTGAGGGATGGAAAATACACATGGTAGTTGTGGGGAGTTTCCGTGTAACCCACAAATATGTCCAACTCTGTTGTTGGATCTAGC
Organism: Pinus tabuliformis; assembly: GCA_031772625.1. Taxonomy (NCBI): domain Eukaryota; kingdom Viridiplantae; phylum Streptophyta; class Pinopsida; order Pinales; family Pinaceae; genus Pinus; species Pinus tabuliformis. The sequence continues at coordinate 436,059,691 of CM062812.1, forward strand.
GTATTCCTTAATTATTTGGAGACATGGTAGTAAATAAAGGCTCCAAAAATCTTGAAGTGCGACACATCCGACTTCCTCCCCGAGAAAGCCTCCTACGGTGTGATCATGCCAAGAATCCGATGAGGACTTCTAATCTTAAAATAGATCATTGTGTTGCATGCTTCAACCCAAAATTGCCGAGGTAGGCTTTTGTCATGAAACATCGCCCGTGCTGTTCCCATAATGCTACTGTTCTTAATCTCAGCCACCCCATTCTGCTGGGGGTTGTGAGGTGTTGTCACCTCTCATCAAATGTCTTCTTTTGTGTATAAATTTTTAAATTGATTCGACACATACTCACCTCCATTATCGCTAATGAGAGGCTTCACCTTCTTGCCCATTTCTTTCTCCACCAGTTCCTTGAACTCTAATAACTTGGATAAAATCTCATCCTTATTTCGCATGAAGAATATCCAGCACTTCTGTGAGAAGTCATTAATAAATATGAAAAAATAATTGTGTTGTCCTGGTCGTAGAAAGTAGATTTTGTGTACTTCCCCAAGGTGTTATTTTTCATGTATCCTGCTACTCTAGTGCACCATTGGGGAGGACTATGGTAACCTACTACATGATATTAAAAGAACCATGATGGAAATGGCCAAGTATTCTATGCCAGATTTGACCGACATCGCAACTTTGAACCTTCTCCGCCTTTGTGCTCAATGCAACACAATCCTCCACATATAGCTTGTAAACGATCTTCACACAAACACTAATCTATTTCACCTATCCTGTGGCTATGTGTCTCAGGAATTCCTTTCCTTTGTTAAAGATCACATCATAACCATAGTATTCTAAAACTGCAATGGAGAAAATATTCTTCTTTAGACTCGGAACAAACATCACATCCTTAACTCTGACAGGGAGCCCACCTCCCTCTGAAAAGTGACTATACCAATCTTGGTCGCATAGTACCCTCCATCACCTCCCATCTTGATGTGCATATGGAGATCCTTCTCCTCCAAATCACTAAAAAAATATTTATTCCTCATCATATGGAACGAGGCACCTTTGTCCAGGTACCACACACTTCCCATCACTATGTTGGCTTTGCATGCAATGAGAGTAACATCAAGCTCGAATTGTGAAGCCAAAGCTTCACTTGCCACTCCTCCTGAGGTCTTATTTCTTGTATTCTTATGTGGACACTTCATGGAATAGTGCGTGAATTCATGATAGTGAAAGCACTTGATTCTGGACAAGTCTTTCTTCTTTCCCCTTTGACTATATTTTGCTATGGATTGGGATTTCTTCCCTTTCCCTTTCTTTTCCTTTCCATCCAAGGCACATTTCTCTTCATCATCGCCCTTGGATGAAGTCTCATATCTGGTGTTCTGACTTATTTCCTCCTATACCAAATCAGACCATAGGTGTTCCCAATTTGCTAAGTTCTCCCTCCCATTCACCGAATCTTGGTAGTTGTGCCAACTCTTGGGAAGACCTAGAAGGGCTAGGATCACCAAATCATCCTCTGCTATAGTATCACAAACTTGACCAAGTTCATCATGACATTATGTGAACATGCTCAAGTACAGTGGAATGGTCTCATTCCTCTGCATCTCGATATTTCAATGTTTTTCCTTGAGCGTCATCTTCCTATGCTAACTACTATTCTTGAATAGGTCTACAAATGCTTACCAATTTACATGTAGAGTCTCTTTCCCATGGATATTTGAAAAAATATGGTATCGTAATCCATCCAATATGATTCTCCTCGCCTTGTCTACACACTTCTTCCATTCTGCTAGATCCTTAGCATCAGATGTTGCTAGTTTCAGAATATCATTATCAATGACTTCCTTTAACCCATTATCTTCTAGTACTGCCTCCATGTGGTCCTTCGAAGAAACATAATTTGAGATTCCCTCAAGGGCATACTCGAGCCATAGTGCATTGAAATCTATCTTCTCAGTGCTGAAGAAAACCTACAATACTAATCTTCAAATTAAAATCTCCTGCAATGACAACTTCGAAATCTTTGCTCTACAACGACTCCAGCTCTGATACCATGTAGAAATTAATATGTAGATTCAAAAATGCTCATGAAATTTACTAAATCACAATACTTGAAGCTACTCTATTGATCTGCGGAAGTCAATTCACCATTTAGAACACGAATCATAGACATGCAAAAGGAAACATCACACATGCACATATATTTATCTATGGGAAAGAAACTACTCAAAACCCCTTACTATCTATATTGAATTAATCAGCGAATAGAGATAAAATACATATGCTTGCTCAAGCTTGAGCACAACCTACATGTGTATAGTCAATCCCTATGCCTGACTGAATGTCTTTGGCCAACACTTAGCCAATTTTAAATACCTCCAAGCTCATATTTCCTTGCCTGATTCCTTTGGGAAATTTGCCCCTATTATTTAGGATTTTCCCACTATGGAATTGTTAAATTCCCTTAGGTCCTTCCTGTTATCACTCAGGTTGTCCTTAAGCTCCGGAAAAGGATACAGCCGAGGTAACCACAGACCAACTTTGGACTGCAGGTTCTAGCCAACTTGCAATCAGAGAGGGCTCTCTCTTTTAGGTTTAGCTTTGTTTAAAATGATTTTAGGCTAGTTATTGAGTTCAGGGGTTTTTGTTTTGTTTTTGGTGGGAAGGAAGATGTCTCAAGCAGAGAGGCAAAACATAGTCTGGTAAGTTTCAAACCATTGGGCGTGGAGTCAAGGAGTGGGATTGCTCGTGCGTTTTCTTGGTCACAAGAGAAATAAGGAGCAAGGTAGCTGCTCATGAAACAACACTTAAAGATTAAAAGGATGGAATGAGGGATAAGGAATGAGAGGCAATAAAGAATCTCTCACTCGGCTTAAAAGGGGGAAGGAGAATGAGCTCTGTCTAGGAGAAATTAAGAATTCCTAGACAACTGTCAAAGATGAAGGGATTAGGGGAAACATGAGCCATATGGAATTCATATTCATTACTAACCGGGATGAAAACATAAAGAAATAGCAGAAAATGAGAATAGAGGGCGTTTAAACCAATTCTAGACTATTCTTTCTTTCTACTATTTTAGACGGTATATCAATGGAAAAACAGAGGTAGGAAAACTTATTGAGTCATGTTGCAGCACAAGAATTCCAAATTCACTTCTTCAAAACCATTAGACACAGAGCAGACAGTCTTTCCTCCAAGCCTTTCAGCAATCTTTGATTACAAAAAACATATCAGGTATACAGTGCAAGTCTCCACTGAAGACTATCAACCAACCGACCCTTAAAATAATACAGAGGGTCGTCTATATAGGGAAGATTTATCCAAAATTTATCTATTGCAGCCGACCTAACAGGTCTGACAAAAAACTGATTGCTTTAACCTAATCTTATCCAAAAATAAATGCCAGAAAATATCTTTGAGCTATGTTGGGGGCAGTTGTAACAAGATGAGTTAATGTCTGTCCTGGTGGCTGTGTGTTGTTCATCTCTCATAACTGTGCATTGGTCTTTGCACCCTTGTTGTTTCGGTGGCATTGAATGCTTCTGACTGTGATTTGAGAGCTAGGACGGGCTTACTCTTCTTGTTTTTGACTTTCTCGGGGGCCCATCAATGTTCAGGTGCTTCGAGCCCTTAAAAAATCTTCGGCTGATACTCTTTGGCTCTCCTCCTTCCTCTGATACTCTTTGGCAATAACTTGATGCTGTTCTGGCATGCTGTGGGTCTTTTTCACAAATTAATGGCCGTTGTTCAGCCTTTATTTCTTTCAAAACTGTTTTTTGCTCCTTCCGGCAAGCTTCGCGAAGAAAAATGGGTCATTCGGCGCCTTTCGGGCTTGTTGGGGGCCGCAAAATGAAAAGATTCCCTGAAGATTCCCCATTTAGGCCCAAAAAATCTAGCGATGGCGCAAATCGCTCATCAAAAACTGCCTCAAAATCTGATTCCGGGGCTCCGAAGTATGATTTTTGCCCTTCGCGCCAAAAAAATGCTGATGACGTCAACATGACGTGACGTTGTTTGGCGAGTGACGTTAGCGATGATGTCAGCATGATGACGTGGTGGGATGACGTCAGCATGATGTCATCATGTACGGATGGTGACGTGGCATGACACGTGGCAAGGGGCCACGCAGGCAGATGACTAGACATGTGGCTGGGTAGAGGGGGTGACGTAAGCAGTGACTGTGCAGGGGGTGACGTATGCGGTGACGTCACCTGGCAGGAGGCGGTAAGCGGTATTGTGGCGCACCACCTTTGCGGGAGAGCGGTTTCGTGAGGGGGGCCTCCGCCACAGCCCAGGAGCTGACGCGTGGCGGGAGTACGGCGGCAATACCGCCCATCTTCCGGATGCTAAAGCTCGGGTGGTTCGGGGATGGGGCGGCCCGCCCACCGTTGATCTGTGGGGCGAGCGATCCAACGGTTGGCGATAGGCGCGAGGCGATGGCGGGATAAAAGATGGGGAATATGCGAAGAATATACCATTTTTAATATGTGCGCGGGTGGGTTATGACTTAGGGAAAAGTGGGTTATAGGTTTAATAAGCGGCGGGGTTGATGTTTTATGCGAAAAAATTTGGGTTAGGGGCGGAAAAGGGGGTTATTTGTGCGCGGAGTATGATATTTACATTTAGGACTTGGGGAAAAAAGGGGTAAAACATGGTTTTTAGAGGATTTTTGGGGGTTTTTGGGCTAGGGGGAGGTTATTAAACTGGCCAGGTGTCAGATTAATCCCTGCTATGACTCGGATGGGCTAAAAACAACCCCAGATGGACTATTTTTCCCCGGACTTATAAAAATATGGCTATATTGCCAAGGAGGGGATATTTACATAGGGGGGTTATATGTACATAGCTTAATAGGGGGATGGGAAAACTGATAGGGAGTTATATAATACTGTTAGTAGTTAATATGAAGGTGATAAGCAGGCGCCAAGGTCAGGGACCTTAGGCTATATTTGGGGAAAAGAACTTGTAAAGAACTGAGATCCTTGAGTGAAGCAGATCTTCACCAAGGCAACTGATATGGAGTATGATGAGACTAAGAGGCTCAAGCAGATCTTGACCTCTTTGGGGAGTTAATAAGTGACCTTTTTAGAAGAAGGGGGAGTTAGTTATATCTGCCTTTGAGCTCCTTTGCATGAAAACTGCCTGCACTGTGATCTGAAAAGATAAAACACTTTGTACCACAAAATTGATCACAATTTATAATTCTGCAACCACACAGCTACCTACCCAGCCTATTTTTCTAACATTTTTTCTTCTTTTTAATCGGGTGCACTTAGGTTTGCAAACCCATATTTACAATTTTCTTTTGAACATTTCCTATCTAAATCTACACTTATTTCTGCCAGGGCCCAGATTAAACAGTTGGGTCCCTTTGATTCTCTACCTATCTACAAATCTGCCAAGATTGAACTGTTTGGACAGATATCATTCTCTATATTCTAAAACAGGAAATTGAAACCTAGGGAGGCTAGGATTTAGCTGTTTGGCCTTCCCTTAACTGAAAAACTCATCAAAAATGGAATACAGTAGTGGCATTTGGACCAGCACACTTTCATTGCTTCTTGTGGAAATATGGAACACTGCAGCTTGCAAAGTATGACATATTTGGCATGTAAAAATGTCAATCATGAAAGATGAATACCTGCTGCAGCAGGAGGCTAACACTTCCTATGACTGCATGCACCACCTGAACACATTGGAATATGCTACAACTGATAGTACTCTGCCTTGGAATCTCCATCTCAACTGGGTAACTCGAATTTTTTACATGCAAAAATTATTTTGGGTTTATTGATTAGTTAATTGGTTGATCACTTAGTGTGGTCGAAGTTTCACTTCCACAACTTGACCTCCACTAGTTCTTCCGATAGTTAGAACTATTTAAACCGAGAGTAACTTAAATTAACTGAAATACATTGCTACAAATTAGAAATCAAACATACTGAACTAAACTCAAGATTCCCCAACTCGAATTAACTAAGTTAACTAAGTGACAAGTGTCATGACACCTCAGTTAACCAACTCCAAGTTTTCTATTCAAATAGAAATTCAAATTTTCTCTAGTTTTACCAAGGAAAAGTCAAACTGAGATTTTCTTGCTACATTTTCAGCACCCCCTTCTCTCCTCCCTCCCTTTATCCTTCTCTCTCTCTCCTTCTCTCCCCCCACTTTTTATCTAATTCCATTAATATTTCTCTCTCTCTATCCCTCTCGTGTGTGCACTCCACCCTTTAGCTCTATCTTTGTCTTCATCCCTCTATCCTCTCTCAATATCCCTCACCCCTTCTCTCCTCCCTCCCCTTATCCTTATCTCTCGCTCCTTATCTTCCCCCAACTTTCTATCTAATTCCATTTATCTCTCTCTCTCTCTCTCTCTCTCTCTCTCTCTTGTGTGTGCACTCTACCATTTAGCTCTAACTTTGTCTTCATCCCTCTATCCTCTCTCAATATCCCTCCCCCTTCTCTCCTCCCTCCCTTTATCCTTCTCTCTCTCCTTCTCTCCTCCCCCTCTCTCTCTCTCCCTCTATCATGCATGCACTCCGCCCTTTACTTCTATGTTTGTCTTCATCCCTCTATCCTCTCTCAATATCCCTCCCCCCTTCTCTCCTCCCTCCCTTATTCCTTCTCTCTCTCTCCTTCTCTTCCCCCCACTTTCCATCTAATCCCATTTATATATTTGTCTCCATCTCTCTCTCTCTCTCCATCCCTATCTATATGTATCCCCTTCCCTCTCTCCTTCTCTCTCTCTCCCTCACTCCCTCACTATCTCTCTCTGCCTCTCCCTCTCTCTTTGTATCTGTCTTATTCTTTCTCTCTACTCCTTTAGCTCTATATATTTCTGCCTCCCTCCCTCCCCCTCCTACTTCTATTCCCCCCTCACCCTTCACCGCATATCTCCTCTCCTTATCTCTTATCTCTCTCTTTGCCTCTCTCATCTCCCCCTCTCTCTCCCACTTCCAACTTCATCCTTATTGTTGGGCATGGAATCCCCCCAAGGCATGTTTTGGGGCTCAAAGAAAAAGTTTTGACCGAATCTTGTTGTAAAGCTCCGCAAATTGCGAGCGCGGGGCGCAAAAGTATGATAGATTCACAGGGTTGTCCGCCCTAGTTTTGTAATGTCAGCTGGATAGACCTACCTATGGTCCGCAAACCATGGGATTGTATAAATATCTAGAGCGAGGCTCTAAGTAAAGGAAAAAAAAAAGGAAAAAGTCTAAGTGATTAAGTCACAAGTTGAAGTGTGTCTTTGGGCTGTAGAGTAGGAGAAGGCTCCGCAGCTGAGTGCGCAGAGGCCTAGTAGTTTGCAGCTGAGTGCGTGGACCCCTGTAGCTGAGTGCGCAGGGAGAAGTAGAGTTTGTAACCGAGGAAGGAATTAATAAAGAGGAGTTTTGTTATAATTATGTGTATCTGTTCTTGGGTTAATGAATGATCGATATAATTTGCAAATATAATGTTTATTTGCTGCGCGCACCTGTATGAATGGTTTATATTGTTAAATACACTTAAAGCACTCAAGTAGGCAAAGCTAATTAAATAACATTGGAATACCAGTAAGGTCTTAGGTAATAACATAGAGCGTGACGTTCAGCCCATGGGTAGGGCTATGCGAAGGCAGTATATCAAGTCGCGAACTACGGGAAAGTGCGCAAAGCAACCTGTGCGGCAGGGCCAAACCGCGAACCAATTGAACTCCTTAGACATCTCCAGGGTGTGGAAACCTAGTTCTAGCACCCTCCCATACTACTTCGGGTTAGACCTCAGTCTGTGCTCTGTGGACTATTGCCGAAAGGTCCAGTAGTACTGGGATTTGTTTGCCTAACTTAACTCTAAACCTGGGTCAGACCCCATTAAACCAACAAATGGTTCTGTTGCCGAGATTGGGATCTGCATAGAGATGTCCGATGTCATAATATTGGAATCCGACAAAAGAAGGAAGTGAAGAGTGGTCGGACAAAAAGGTTCACGAGTTCGTAGTGCAGGAAAATAGGAATCTCCGATTATCAAAGGAAGAATGGATAGATTGCTACTTATATACGGAAATCCACGAAATTTTCTTTGCATCCTTCCCCTCTGAGTTGTACGAGTGGATCGCGAAGCTAGCAGACAGTCAAGGATGGTGTAGGCTCGACAAACCTATTGTGTGGACTCCAGAGTTGGTGCGCAGACTGGAAGCATCAGAAGATAGTATCGCGCGTGTTGTGGATCACTGGCTCGATCGAATTATAGGAGGATTTATCATCGATTTCATGTTAGATACGTCAGTCAGCGATAGCGAGGTGGAACGACCCTTCCTCAAAGGATTGTGAGGTAAGTACGTTAAATCTTTGAACACTTGGATTAAAATTCTACTGTGTGAAAAGCGGGTTATTCGAATAAATTGATATTTGGGGCTACACGTAGTGGGAGGATCTACAGAAAGGAAGGTAGCGCAAGACTAGAAACTAGCCCCTTGATTTCACCTCCACCAGAAAGCGAGGAAGAGCTCGCGAAGGTTTCACCAAGAAGTGCGATCAGTTTGATAAAGCAGCAAGTTCTGTGCATACCACTCCCACCTACACCACCACCAGTGTCACCATCTTCACCACTATCTTCGCCCACACCACCTTTGCCACCACCACAGTTCAATATGGCAAGCGCAATAAAGTTGTCGGTGTTCAAAGGAGTAGGGAATGAAGATCCAGACCAGTTTTGGTTCGTGGTAAAGGTTGTATGGGAAGCACAGGGAGTCATGGATGATAATATAAGGAAAGAAATGCTGGTTAGCGCTCTGCAAGATCGCGCACTGACTTGGTACATTAAGCATTCCAGTGACAATCCGAACGCTAGAATCGTGGATATCCAAGCTGCGCTGAACAAGGAATTTATCAGGCCAAAATCAGAGACACAGTCGATCATTGGATTTAAATAAATCACGATGCTTCGAGGTGAGACCCCCTATGGATCAGAGACTGAAGTGTACAATTCGTGAAGCCAATATGACCTTAACGGATGGGCAACACTGCGCATGGTTTGTAGCATCACTAATGCCGCATCTAAGGAACGCGTTGTCATAGCAGAAGCTAACCACTCAGGCCGAGGCCTTAGAGATCACGATGAGATTGCACGAGACCCTGATACAAGATCCCAACTTGGGAGTTCAACAGATCCATGCACAATTGAAAAACTTGTGCCTTGAGATGCAGAGTTTGAAACAAGACAGGATGGCTCGCCCAGAAGCGCGCGAGGAGGTATGGTGCGTAAAGTGCAAAGGCTAGGGACATGACAAGGACCATTGTCCAGTCTTCACGAACTACCTGGCGGGAGGAGGACCAATGCCATTAAGACCGGAGGCACAAGCAGGACTGAGCGCGGTGCCTGCATTATGGTGCATGATTTGTCAGATAGGATGATAGGTCCCTATACTACCAGTGTAACCCCTTATTATTATTAGTACAACCCCCTTATTATATTGTTGTGCCCATGTAGTCCCCATATTGTTATTATTGTGCCCCATAGAAGCCCACTATTTTTATTATTGTGCCCTTACATTATTATTGTTATGTCGGCTCTGATTATATTATGACCCCTTAGGCTCCTATATATAGAAAGGAAGTCTTTTCATTTGTATCATCTAAGAATTGCTCATTTGTGTAATGTAAAGGAGGTTTCCCCCTCGAAAAAGCTTATTTCTAAGGCGTTCATCTATCTTTTCTATCTTTTTGTGAGCTGGTTTCATAACATTTGGTATCAGAGCTTTGGATTCTAGGGTTTCACTTCTCCAAATAGGTCATTGTGGTATTTTCGCTATAATTTTTTTTTGCAACGTTTCAGAAGCTAAAAAAACAACCCATTTGAGAATAAATCTTGCTGAACCGCGCGTTCGATTTTCAGATCTTGTCTCGCTATATTTTCGGAGATATGATATGAGGAAATTAGGGTTTTTGCAAGCTCCATAATTTTATCTAAAATAGTTCATCGTGGTATGTTCGCTATAAACTTTGCGCTACAAAGTTTCAGAAGCTAAAGAAAAAACCCATTTGAGAAGAATCATTTTGAATCTCAGGTCTGAATTTCAGATCTTCTCTTGCTATATTTTCGGATATGTGATTTGAGGAATTTAGGGTTTTTGCAGACTCCTGAATTACATCCTAAACAAGTGACCTCGGGAAAATCGTCATAACTTTCTCTCTGAGCAACAAATTGAAATTTCGTAAGAAGTTACAAAAAGAGGATGGACTGTATCTTTTTGTGCATAGTTTTCAGATCTGGAGGTTGAAACAGTGACACATGGCATGTCGTACAAGTTCACTCTACTGAAACATTATATAGTCAGGTCATCTTAGGAGATTGGGCATAACTCTTTCTTGGAGAATCAAATTTTGATCAGACATGTAGGGTTAGAAAGAGGACTCAGAGCGCTACTGCAGGAGACAATTTTAGAACTTTGAGATCTAAAAGTACAGAGTTACAGTCATTTCAAGATCTAGCTCCTGAAATCAAGAAAAGAAAATATGAGGAAGTTTGACGGAAAGGATCCAGTAAATTAGATACTACAGATGGAGCAATATTTTGATATACATGGTGTACCACTATTACAAAAGGTATGTATTGCATCTTCATATTTAGAACCGGATCAATTTTTATGGTATAAAGGGCTTTGTTCTCGTAAAAAACTTGTTACATGCTCAATTTTCACGGAGGAAATGATACCACATTATGAAGATACAAAGAGCAACACCTTCTTTAGAGCAACACCACAACAATTGGAAGAAAAAAGAGAAAAAGGTCTTTGTTACAAAGTGGAAAGAAAAATTATGGCAACAAGGAAGTCTATCCCTCACAACTATAAAGATGGAAGTGTTGTTTCTCCTAGCCTTCCACAACCTACAAGGGTTACACCACAATAATTCGAAGAAAAAAGAGAAAAAGGGCTTTGTTACAATTGTGATAACAAATATATTAAAGGTCATAAGTGTGCTGAAAAGAAATTATTTTACATTGATTGTGGAGAGGAGGAAGAAAAGGATCAAGAAATGTCAAAAGAAGAGTATATACACCAGGAACCAACCCCAGAGAAAGAAGAAATGAATCCGACCATATCTTGTAAAGCATTGGAAAGAATTACCACTCCTAAAACTCTCAAGATAGAAGGACATATCAAGAAGAAAAAGGTTCAATAAGTGAAAGATCACATCGAGAAAGAAGAAATGAATCAAACCATATCTTGTAAAGCATTGGAAATAATTACTACTCCTTAAACTCTTAAGATAGAAGGACATATCAAGAAGAAAAAGGTTCAAGAAGTGAAAGACCACATCATGAAAGAACAAATGACTCTGATCATATCTTGTAATGCAATTGCTGGAATTACCACTCCTCAAACTATCAAGATAGAAGGACACATGAAGAAGAAAAATGTTCAAGAAGTGAAAGATCACATAGAGCATCAAGAAATGAATCCGACCATATCTTGTAATGCACTGGAAGAAATTACCACTCCTCCAAATCTCAATATAGAAGAACATATCAAGAAGACAAAGATTCAAGCAGTGAAAGATCACATCGAGCATCAACAACAAATTCTCCATCTTTTAAAGGATAATGCCACTTTGGTGCTGAATTGAATGAAACAATAGGCATATCAACATTGCAATGAAAGAAGTTTTGAAGTAGGCGATTGGGTATTTTTATGGTTACATACATACAAACAAATGTCCCTCCAGAAAGCTATTTATGAGAAGGAAATGTTGGCAATACTACACGCACTTAAGAAATGGCGACCTTACCTAATGGGAAGACACTTCAAGGTAAAAGCGGATCATGATAGTATTAAATACTTTTTAGAACAAAGATTATCCTTTGAAGAGAAACAAATATGGGTCACAAAGATGTTGGGTTATATCTCTGAAATCATCTACAAAAAAGGGAAGCAAAATGTTGTGGCAGCTGCACTCTCAAGAAAGGATGAGGATGTGGAAGCATTATTGTGCGCCATTTCTATTATACAACTAGATTGGATAAACAAAACAAGGTATGAATGGAAGAATGACGAAGAAGTGTGGTCAGTCATTCGAAAGTTGCAGAAGATCCCAGTTCAAACAATATTGCCAGAACTTGACGAGGAAGGAAAATCATAATGGAGCTTGGAGCAGTCACAGAAACAAGAACCTGACAGCTACAAAATCGATCAATTTCAGAGTATCTCATCAAGTGGAAGAACTTACCTGCTGAAGATTCCACATGGGAGGACAAGAATTTTATACAGGAGCATCAAGAACTACTCAAGCGTTGGGGACAACACTTTTTGAAGGAGAGGGGCATGTTAGGTCCCTATACTACTATTGTAACCCCTTATTGTTATTAGTACAACCCCCTTATTATATTGTTGTGCCCATGCAATCCCCATATTGTTATTATTATGCCCCATAGAAGCCCACTATTGTCATTATTGTGCCCTTACATTATTATTGTTATTTTGGCTCTGATTATGTTATGACCCCTTAGACTCCTATATGTAGAAAGGAAGTCTTTTCATTTGTATCATCTAAGAATTGTTCATTTGTGTAATGTAAAGGAGGTTGCCCCCTCAAAGAGTCATATTTCTAAGACGTTCATATATCTTTTCTATCTTTTTGTGAGCTGGTTTTATAACATAGGAGGGAAGCATGCTACAGATAACTGCCATCTATTACAGAAGTATACACAGAATTCCCAGTAGTTTTTCTATAATTTTTAGGTCAGTAGGCCACGATGAGCGCACCTGTAGAAGTTATGAACTGATGATGGATCAGACTCCTACCTACAGAGTTCAGATCAAAACATGGGCCCTCGATCAAAATGTAGGGATGGCGCACATTGGATTTTAGCGGCGCGGAAGAGGTCGAGGTGGAATGGGACTAGGAAGAGGTCACAGATAGCTGATATGTTACAATTGTGGAGGGCCAGGGCATTATGCCCATGATTGTACAAATCCAATGAAACCATCATGCTTGTATTGTACCCTGTTTGATCATGAGACGGAGGACTGTCCCACGCTAATACCGAGGTTGCACGATAAAGGAGCACTCCAACCTCCCCGACTCAGAACCTGCAAATGATGAGGTCTGAGCCATCCGAGGAAGAACCGAATGTAAATATCGTGCTCCGAAGTGGTATCACAACAGGAGATGACAAAGGCAAGCTACCCGAAGAGAGTGCCTGGGTTTGCAGGGCTCCAACAAAGGAACCATAATTTGACATAGAGCGTGCCAAGGAGACATTCATGGAAGCTAAGAAGAGCTTCGCGGATGCTTCCACTTCAGGAAGTAAAGACAAACTGGAACCGGAAATGGACCCATCAATGCTCATTACTTTTTGGAGACATGCACGAAGTTGTTGCACGACAACAAAGTTGTGAAGGGGCTGCAAGAACTCATTACTAGATGTGCTGGAACCACGCTAGGAGAACCATGCGTAGTCCGGAAGCTCGAGATGAGATTGACCGTGCAGATCAAGGAATATGAAATGGATCAAGTGATTTTGGATCTAGGATCAAATGCGAATGTCCTGCCAAAGTAGACATGGGAGCGCATGGGCAGGTCGTCGCTGCAATGGTCTCCTATTCAATTGCGAATGGTGAACTAGCAAAAGGTACTACATATGGGAAGATTGCAGGGGATAATGGTAGATATTGAAGGTGCGAGCATGCTAGCAGATTTCGAAGTGATAGAGATTGTTGATGACAACAATCCCTATCCCGCGCTACTAGGAATAGATTGGGTCACTGACATGAATGGAGTGATAAATCTAAAGAAGTGCAAGATGGTTTTTGAGAAAAAGTCACTGTGTGTACTAGTACCTTTAGACCCTGCAGAAGGTTCGCGCTACACAGAGCCAGTGCGCGACTATGATAACGATGACGATCTAGACTGTATCTAAAAGACAACCACGCGGGAGCAGGATTGGGTAAATTCAATAGCGGATGGCAGACTCTCATGGGAGCGCGAAAGCTTCTGCACCTCAGATTCGGACGAGGAAATAAAACGATGGCAGAACTGGTTACACGAGGTAACCACACTCAACTGTAACATGATGACAAGGTCGTTGTGCTGCGTGGCAACAGAGGTGAGATATTTGCCTATTTATGACGGGTTGACTGAGGTGGATGATTTCCTAAACATATTTGAAAGAGAAGTACCGAAACAGTAGCATTTCGGCACTCTGAAATGGGTACTGTGCGCTATGCCCGCAAGATGGTGGGGTACGCATCAAAGAAGTTTTGAGGACTGGCGCGAATGCAGAAAGATGATGCGCATGCGGTTTGGAAATCCTCAGATGCGGAAGAATGCTGAGTATGCCGGACGAAACAACCCGTGCACCCACCTTTCCAGATGGGTACAGGTGTATGGTGCGCAACCTGCATGGACGCACACCGTCCCCGCAATAGGAAACACGACCGAAAAGCAAGAGTGGGCAAGAAAATGGCGTGAACGACCCCTCTGATTTGGACCAAGAATTATGGTAATACCAAGCACACAGAAACATATTCACGTAGAAGCTTTTGACAAAGTACATGAAGAACTGAACACGGTCCACCATGTGAAACGAATTGACTAGGACCTACGCATACCAGCAGTTCTCTGGGCTTATAGGACCATGTGAAAAACCCTAATCATGTGGGCACTTCTGAAGCTAAAGTATGAGGCGACTGCTGTAATCCCCATAAAGCATGCAAAGCCTAGTCCTCACATTGAAGCACTAGTAGATACGATGGTTCGCAAAGCCCGAAAAGGAGGGATCACACAGGGGCAAGAAACAGAATGCATGGGACTTGAGGAAGAAATCCAACAGGGAAACCTTAGACTCCACAAACTTGAAGAAGAAAGGGTATGGTTAAGGAAGAAAAGCGCTTTGATGGACATGGAAGTCAGGAAGATGGAGGACGAAATAAAGAAGGATTTTCTCGACAAAAAGGCTAGAATGGTAAGGCAGGGTGTGTGCGATCATGATGACAAGATTAAGGCCTATTTCCGCAAATTGATCAGTCTGATGCCTTGGCTTGGACTGCATATTGCTAAGCACAATGACTAGGGTAGTGCATTGTAAGTAATAAAGTACGCGATGCCGACCATAATAGTAAAAGGTAGAGATTCTCCAGGCAACATGATGAATGATCGGATCAAACTTTTCATGGGTGGTGCGACCACCTGACTAGCCGAGGGAAGGACAGTCTTAGTGCTCTAAGCAGTTGGAAGGGAGCGTGGGACTATAAACTATTCTTCCCAGGAGCTGCGCGATATTGGAAGTGCGTGCAAAAGCAAAGTGTCACAAGGTCCACGACCACGCACGGGGGGGCTGCGATGCCCGTGGGTTGGCCAGAAAGTAACCGTTGAAGTCAATATGGATCGGATTTGGGGGGAATGGTCGAATTCAAATTCCACAAGCGCTATAAAATACAAAGGGCTGCCCAACAAACAACACTTGGTCATTTGCGAATTGAGCGGTCGAGAAAAACCCTGATTGTTGTGAGCCAAGTGTTGATTAAGTCCCTAAATTCGCGAGTGATAGATTTCTGCACAAATACAATGGCAACAACTAAGGATGGTATGGAGATAGAAGAAGTGACCACCGAGGAGGCCACGTAGGCCCTAACTGTGGGGGATGTTCTAGAAGGTGCTAGGATTGTGGCAGAAATCCCGAAATCACCGTGCATGCCAAGACCCAAGAAGGATAAACAAGCAATGGCTCACGTACGTGTGTCCCCGCAGAACCTGCTGCGCATCAAACTATCAATGGAGGAGAAAGGGAAAGCCATCACTATAGAAACAAATCATGAAGAAGAAGATTTGCAGGATCTTATCATCGTAGAAGAAGAAGATGAAGGCATGGAGGTAGATACTTAGCCTACGCACTATGTGAAAAAACTGCCCGCTTATGTCACCCCATGAAAAGGGAAGGCCAAAGTACCCAAGGACCTGGACAAGACCAAGAGCTCACTCCAAACCCCGCTCCTCCCAGATGGAATTATGTTTGAAGGCATGCACCTGGGCCGCATGCCAAGCCTGATTTTCGAAGATTGGGACCTCATTGACCACGAGAAGTTCCCTCACCTTAAGACCGAAAACCTCAAGAAGCAGAACACCATGGGGGGGTGACAGCATTAGAGCCACGAAAGTGGTTACGCAGAGTGGAAAAGGCCGGGCTGCTGAACTTACTTTGGGTGTCGCATTTCCACCGCGCCCCAATAACCATTTTCATCATCAGCCGCTCTGCCTGGTGCATGATGGGTGTATGTGGCTGGAGGAGCCCATCCCCATCATGGCAGACTTGATTCATCGCATCTCCTAGCTTCCATACAAAGGTGAGGACCCCGCATACATATCGGAAGGGAAGGGCAGTGATTTGGCCATCGCGGAGGCCATGAAGAAAAAATTCAAACTGGAAAAGAAGAAGAGGGGCTACACCATCTCCAGTGTCAAGGACAAAGTAGTACGCGTGGCAACCCAAATCCTGGCAGGAAAATTTATGCGCAAGTGCTGAGCAGACAAGGTATCTGCACCGGTGGTCGCACTGGCAGTGCGCGGAGGGGGTCTAGTTTAATTGGTCTGAATTCCTCTGCACGTGATTTTTAGAGAATTTCCGTGAAGCCCAGGAACAGGGAAAAACATTCCACTATGCATGGTTGTTGCTATCCATAGTGCTCGTAGCTAGGGAATTGCCAGAGGATAGTCAACTCCCTATAATTGACAGAGATTTAGCGGAGGCTGTGAAGTACGCTTCGCTCTGGGCCACGAAGGATGCTAAAATGATACGTGACAACAATATCTTCTGGGTGTTCATGGAGATGAACCTCAAAATGTGGATCAACTGGAAGCCACGGTTGTCACCCACGGTTTACAACAGTCTGCAGAGTTTTGCAGAATTTAAGGCAAACATGAATAACATATATAACAGGGCATGCAAGGACCCGACTAAACAGTGGACAAAGATACCCTTTGTAGCCATTGACGATGCCATTTTCAATGTCCTGGAGGCATGGCCGCCGGAATGGCGCGCCCCAAACATCGCAAAAATTGAGAAGTCGACAGCGCAAAAGAAGAAAGACGAGGCCAAGCTACGCATCACACAATTGGCCGCAAAATGAAGGAAGGAAACAACAACAACAGAAGTGCGTGCAACACGGGATGCGGCACAAAAAGTAGCTGTTACACTAAAATTTGTCACCATGACTATTTGCAGTTAGTATGGCTCCATCAACTGTCATACTATCCTCCTTGGCAAGTCTTATACCTCTGCTCTTCATGTCAAACTCCAAGAAAGAGAGAAAGTCTTTAAAAATCTATATAACTATGGGTATGCAGTTTCTCTTAGCCTTACCTGTGTGTACGCACCTCAAGTTCACATTCCCTGCGTACTTGTACGCTCTGTCTGTAAAGGGGTGGGTGCGTACCCCTGTAAAGGTCAAAAGGCGCGAGTTTTACTTCAAAAAAGTTACTTGTGGTCGATTCTAGAGCATTCTAGAAGTTTGTTTGACGTGTATTGAGCGCCTCCAGATGGTTCATGTATCCCTATGAAAGAGGAAATTATCCCATCAAGAGGGGAGCTATCCCATTCAAAGAGGGGCTTATCCCATTGATGGTGGACCTGATTAACTTCCTCCAAAGCACTATAAATACAGGCATTGGGCCAGAGGGAGGGGAGGTTGAAAGCTGAACATTCCTAAGGGTAGATGCTGCTGGAATTAGTTCTCCCTTATAGAGCTTGAGAGGAGAGTTTCCCATCCTTTCTTAGCTTCATTTGGAAGTGGGTGAGCTGATCAAAGTAAAGGAGAACTCTTGCTGGACCTTGGGAGGGACCTGCACAACACCAAGGCACAAGTTGTAATGGTTTCTTTTGTTTCCACTTAATACAATTAAGCTCATTTTTCTCAACAGGTTGTTATACATGATTTGTTTCATATACTCCTTGGTCTGTATGATGAATATGTTTTATTTTATGAGTTATTCAGGTGCTATGTAATCGTTTGCTTGTTAGTGAATGCAGGTTTCGAAGAGAAGGAGGAGCTCATCCGGATCGACGAGGCTGGACTGCTACAAAGCGTTGGACTAAAGGTATGTTATAAACACCTGATTACTTGTATTCTAAATGCATATTTAGGGAAAGATAGTGTTTAATTGTATTGTTTGTCACTAGAAAGCCTTAGCTTCTAGGGAGGTCGGTTTTGTCTGCAAAATTGACTCTTTTCGCATGAAAAAATGGCGACTCCAATGGGGAAGGTGCGTACGCCCGACATTTTCCCAACTGAGAAAATGTCTGGGTACGCGGTCACCTGTGGAGCACCTGCGTACCCCGAAAAGTGGACCTTGAAACCCCAAAACCTCCAAAAAATGAAACTAGGGCCTAAAAACAAATTCTAAACGGATGGAAATGAAGAGGAGGATGTTGTAGAATACCTGATGAGACGGCGTTCGGTTTCGACGGTCGGATTCTCCGCAATGTCCACGGGAAATTTCTTGCCAAAAGCCCTTTTTCTCTCCTCAACCGTAAAATGGTAAAAGCCCTTTTTATAGGTTTTTTGGATAAATAAATGGTAAATTTGTTTATTTTTCACCATGAAAAGGTATTTTTCAAAATATTTTTATCTATCTTTAAACAGGTATGAGTAATGTATTGGTTTTTGTGCAGGATAAAAGGATTTTCAGGGAAAATTGTCATTTTTCACAAACAAAAACATCAGAGTCATCTTTTAAGCCCTTTTCTGACTCCTAAAACATGAAAAGATTGCCGAGCGTTTCTTTTACACTCATTAAAATGGAATTAAAAGACGGTCCCCTTATAGCCCTTTTCTGACCGTAAAAACAGGAAAAGATTGCCGGATATTTGTCGTTTCAAATTTGATACTGGAAATAAAACGACGTGTCCTTGATCGCTTTTTACTTTTCAGGTCAAAGACACTAATCATGAAAGTACTCCTTGGTCGTAAAAGACCAAGCGGCTCTCTCAAGTATTATTTTATACTTTTTCGGGCTTGGGAGACACAAATTTACGAAAAATTTCAACCCTGGAGTCTTCTTAAGTTTTTCAGACTCTCTAAAATTGAAAAACGCCGAGTTTCTTCTATACTGGACTCGTTAAAATTTCACAGTAAAGGACCTGTTCGATTACAAACAAGAATGGACCACTCCTTCTTAGGGTTCGAATCTAAACTAAGTTGGACTCATCCGAAGGATGAGCTTATAATCAAGCATATGTTATCCTCCTCAAGCTTGTAAAAAATAAAGATGTACTTGCCAGAAATTGTGGGGGAAAAGAGAGAAAAATGAGCCTATTTGTTATCCTTTGTCTTAGAAGAAGCCTTATCACCACTCTTGAACACAACACTTTTCATTCACCTGGGTTGGGAAATCCTTTGCCTAACAGTTGATTAAACCACTTTGAAAATCTTCAACCGGTTCCAGGTATTAACTTTGGGTCAATTGTCACCAAGCCATCTGTCGTGTCGTTATGTGTTCAAGAGGTCACTGCAAATAAACCATTCATCTGCAAAATACCCGTCATCCATCTCGACTGTCCCTGAGTCAGTCCTTACAGCTACATTTCTTCAACTTGATCTATGATTTTGTGTTTTGGGCTTTCCTGCAACGGGTCGCTTTCTATCGACATCAGCACATTATCTAGAAAGATGACCTAGAAATTGTCAGTACCTTGAAATCTGCATACATCAATGGCAGGTTTCTCGCCTTTGACGACGGTTTACATCATTGACTTTTGATCGAAGGATTCCGTGAAATGTTCGACATCAACTCATTCATTCACATCTCATGGATTGTACTAGGTACTTTGAGAACCATTGACATCACTGGTGGTCTCTCTCACACTTGTTAACAGTTTACATCATCGACTGGTAATCAAGTGGTTTCTACCATGTTCGACATCAACTCATTTATTCGCATGGATAGAATCGTACCATTTCGGGAAGTAGAAATGAAGACCCTGGATCTAGTTTCCACCATCCAGGTTGCGAGGAGTTTTGTATTCATTATACAGTAGACTAATCATAAATAGATGGCTGCATCCATACTGTGTCTACAAGAGTCTATGACTATGATGTACTGTGAAATCATTCCTATATCAGAGCAGTCGTTAGTTTCTTAGTTAAAGTTTTCAATCTGAGTATGGGAATGCCTACCTCAGCGATGATATGATCTTATATATGTATTTTGTGTTGAATATTTGCAGGTTCCGACTGGGCTCTCCACAAGATAATCCTTGAAATGATAAAAGTACTTCACCCTTCCTAGATGATATGAAACCCTAATCTACTATAGGGTTCGCACTTTAGGGGGCAATCTGTTACACTAAAATTTGTCACCATGACTATTTGCAGTTATTATGGCTCCATCAACTGTCATACTATCCTCCTTGGCAAGTCTTATACCTCTGCTCTTCATGTCAAACTCCAAGAAAGAGAGAAAGTCTTTAAAAATCTATATAACTCTGGGTACGCAGTTTCTCTTAGCCTTACCTGCGTGTACGCACCTCAAGTTCACATTCCCTGCGTACTTGTACGCTCTGTCTGTAAAGGGGTGGGTGTGTACCCCTGTAAAGGTCAAAAGGCACGAGTTTTACTTCAAAAAAGTTACTTGTGGTCGATTCTAGAGCATTCTAGAAGCTTGTTTGACGTGTATTGAGCGCCTCCAGATGGTTCATGTATCCCTATGAAAGAGGAACTTATCCCATCAAGAGGGGAGCTATCCCATTCAAATAGCGGCTTATCCCATTGATGGTGGACCTGATTAACTTCCTCCAAAGCACTATAAATACAGGCATTGGGCCAGAGGGAGGGGAGGTTGAAAGCTTAACATTCCTAAGGGTAGATGCTGCTGGAATTAGGACTCCCTTATAGAGCTTGAGAGGAGAGATTCCCATCCTTTCTTAGCTTCATTTGGAAGTGGGTGAGCTGATCAGAGTAAAGGAGAACTCTTGCTGGACCCTGGGAGGGACCTGCACAACACCAAGGCACAGGTTGTAATGGTTTCTTTTGTTTCCACTTAATACAATTAAGCTCATTTTTCTCAACAGGTTGTTATACATGATTTGTTTCATATACTCCTTTGTCTGTATGATGAATATGTTTTATTTTATGAGTTATTCAGGTGCTATGTAATCGTTTGCTTGTTAGTGAATGCAGGTTTCGAAGAGAAGGAGGAGCTCATCCGGATCGGCGAGGCTGGACTGCTACAAAGCGTTGGACTAAAGGTATGTTATAAACACCTGATTACTTGTATTCTAAATGCATATTTAGGGAAATATAGTGTTTAATTGTCTTGTTTGTCACTAGAAAGCCTTAGCTTCTAGGGAGGTCGGTTTTGTCCGCAAAATTGACTCTTTCCGCATGACAGCAGCTGAGCAGGAAAAGGCCACAACAGTAGCAGCAACACAGGAAGCAGCCACGAAGGTAGGCGAGGGACAAACAACACCTTTGCAGGGACAGGAAGCAGAGGAAGAAGAAACAGAAGAAGGAGGCATGGACCCATGAACCGCATCAACACAGATGAAGCACCAACACACATCAGAGTGGGTATGGTTGCGGAAGAAGGTCAAGGCCTCGAAATTGTCCATTGACTCGATCAACCTAACCGAGGGTGATCTGCATGACATCGACGACACGGTGCACGATGTCACCAATGAGGCTCTCCAAGATTTCATGCAGGAGAACCAGATTGTGTTGGGGGCCCTCAGAGCATAGTTGCAAGAATTACAGGCACGCCCCCCTCAGGTTGGTACCCTTTTGACCATCCTTGCAGTGGGATCCACGGTAGTAGAGCAGATGTTGTGCGCGCAGATGACGAACACAATAGTTTTGCCGGAAGGGGCACTAGTGACATCAAATGAGGCTGACAAGCCTTCGGTTAGTGCACTGAAATATCTTGGTGTTAATCTAGCTGCCCTCCAGGGAAAGACATTATATGTGTTGCAGGATGGGATAACTGCAGAGCTACGAGCTAGTGAGAGTCGCGTGCTCCAAGTCCTCAGTGAGCAGAAAATAAATATGGAGCAACTAAGCTTGCAGCGGGATGAATTGGTGTCACAAAATCAAGAGTTGTACGGGTGATAGACGATGCTTGCCAAAGTGTCTCGGAGCTGGCCATACCAGCGGAGGCGCGAATCCACAGGTTAGCAGCAGGGGTCTGCGAGGCCAGGGAGGAAATGACCAAGGTTCAGCTGGAGCTGAATCTTTAGATCGTCGAGCTGTGGTTAAAGGTGCAACCATCCACTCCCCTGGAAGTCAGAGAACAACGTGCTAGCACTATCATAGCAGGATTGGAGGAAATCGGAGGTGCAGTGCGAGACTGCACCAACATGTTGGAAGAATCACTTGGGGTCCTCACAATTCTGCAGGAGGACCCCAACATCTAGCACTTAGAGACAGAGGTGCAAGAACTCCAACAGCAGTATGACAATGTTTGAGGAACTGCGTAGACGGTGGTCCTCACCCAGAGGCTTGCACAGATGCAGCAGGATAAAGCATTGAAGGAGCAAGTGGACGTGGCATGACATAAGGAAGCAGTCCTAAAATTGCGCGTCCAGCCTTGGATCGACGAGGCCTTCACCATCACGGCAGACATCGAAGTTAAGCTTGCACACATACAGGCGATGAACACATTGATGCAGAGAAGCACTCCCGACACATAGGTCTCGGAACAGCGTATGCAGCAGATCTAGCAAGCAGCAGCTCAGTGCGCTGCTAACCTCTACGTAGTTCGCGAACAGTTGGCAGGACGAGTCATGATGTTTGTGTAGGGGGCCTGTTGAGCATGCCGAAGTTTTGACCGAATCTTGTTGCAAAGCTCTGTGAGTTGCAGGCGCGGGGCGCGAAAGTATGATAGAGTCACAGGGTTGTCCGCCCTAGTTTTTTAATGTAATTTCAGCGGACCATGGGATTGTATAAATAGAGCGAGGCTCTAAGTAAAGGAAAAAAAAAGGAAAAAGTCTGAGTGATTAAGTCACAAGTTGAAGTGTGTCTTTGGGTCGTAGAGTAGGAGAAGGCTCTGCAACTGAGTGCGCAGAGGCCTAGTAGTCTACAGCGGAGTGTGCAGGGCGAAGTCGAGTTTGTAACCGAGGAAGGAATTAATAAGGAGGAGTTTTGTTATAATTTTGTGTATCTATTCTTGGGTTAATGAATGATTGATATAATTTTCAAATATACTATTTATTTACTGCGCGCACCTGTATGAATGGTTTATATTGTTAAATACACTTAAAGCACTCAAGTAGGCAAAGCTAATTAACTAACGTTGGAATACCAGTAAGGTATTAGGTAATAACATAAAGCACGACGTCAACCACTGGGTAGGGTTGTGCAAATGCAGTATATCAAGCCGTGAAGTACAGGAAAGTGCGGGCAGGGCCAAACCGCGAACCAGTTGAACTCCTTAGACATCTCCAGGGTGTAGAAACCTGGTTCTAGCACCCTCCCATACTACTTCGGGTGAGACCTCAGTTCGCACTCCACGGACTGTTGCCGAAAGGGCCAGTAGTACCAGGATTTGTTGGCTAACTTAACTCTGAACCTGGGTCAGGCCCCATTAAGGCAACACTTATCTCCTTCTCTCTCTCCCTTTATCTCCCTTCCCTCCTCCTTTCTCTCCTTCATCCCTCCCTCTTTCTCTCCTCCCCCCTCTCTCTTTATCCAACCATCTCTATCTATCTATCTCTTCTTCAATCTATACCGCCCTCTAAATCTATCTCTTTCTCCCTCCCTCCATCCTCATATTTCTCTATCTCACCCACCCACTCTTTCTATCTCCATCTCCATCTCTATCTTCCTTTCATAATTATCTCTCTCACTCTCTCTCTCTCTCTCTCTCTTTATATATATATCTCTATATATATAATATATATCTATATATATATATATATATATATATATATATATATTCTCACTATTGGATAGTGCACTAAAAATTAATGGCCTTGTGTTATATTTTCAATGGACTTGTGTCGTCACTCTGATGGGCCTCGTTTTCTAGGCCCGTCATTGAAACTAAATTGAACAATCCGATAGGAAAAAGAATCCATCGAATATCTAACATTGCTCCCTAGTTAGGTAAATGAGAGATAGGAGATGAATATTCAGTCGAATTATTGATGCCATAACCGATAAACATGTAACAAATAGTCTGTCAGATATCTAACGCAATCGACATCAGCAATTGATATCATCTATAGCACAATGTCATGGAAGAGGCATTGCACAGGAAATTCCACAAATTCAACAAGAATAATTTGATGAAACGATGTCGGCTATTCAACAGGCATATAGACAATTCGACTATGGGCATATGGCCATATGGTGTCAGACATCTGATGGGGAACTGATGGCCCTGTTGTATATCCGACTAGGGGCTTCCGACCTTCAGGTATCAAAAATATGACGTAGAGATGGGGATAAATTCATCAGCGCCGTTGTGCATCCAACGACCCTATTGTACATCTGATGACGACTTCCAATCTTTAGGCATTGGAAATTTCATGGAGAGACAAGGGGAATCCGACAGCTCCACTATGCATCTGATGTATATGGCGTCAAAAATTCAACATCCTATGGAATATTAAAAATAAAATGATATTCATAGGAATGTTCTTCGTGCCACATCTATGTCAAAGAAACATGAATAGTTTCAAAGAAAAAAAATCACATATGCCAAAATTAAAAGAAATTAAAAACTTCAAAACTCAAGAGCATTTACTACCAATGTCACCCCACTGTGTGAGCGAAATATAATTCTTAGCTTGATACATCATTGTTGCAAATAAACCTTTAATCCACATATTAAACTCTAACTCTTCTTTAAACAAGGCATTGTTTTTCCTTTTTGAACCTTCAATAAATTTCCATGTCCATGTTTCATCATTATCAGGCTGTCAAACTTTTGTGGTAGAACAATCTTTCTTTTATATAAAAGTTCAAGAAATATATGTTAGTGACTCAATTCTTGTTTTCTTCAAAGTGGAATTCTTTCTTTCAAAAAAAATTTCAAACCAAAATTATGTCAAATAAAACCATATAAGCCTCCATAAAGTATTAGCTACATGATTTAAATCATATAATAGTTTTGAGGGTTAAAAACATAACCATTAATCACAATTATTTATCCATAGTTCAAGCCATAATCACTTCATATTGAGGTTCACCAAATTATTTGAAAATTTTATATCAAATTTAGTTGTGAACCAATACTCAAGTTTATATACATAAATCAAACATGTTTCATTTTGAAAGAAGACTTTTCACATGAGCGTACAAAGAACCACTTTTTTGCATAAGTTGAACCATAATGATTCTCTATTAAGGGTTCATCAACCAACATAACTCATAACCACTACCTTTTAACAAACATAACCTTCAAGCTAGGTAGCTCAAAGGCAGGGGAGATCTAAGACAAGCCTTATAATCCATAATTTCTTTTAAGACCAACTAAAAAAAATTCAAGTGTAGGGAAAATAATTTATGGAAAGTGCAAATATGAAGAGTGAAGAAATAGAAACCCTGCAACTAAGATTTTAAATTTTTATTTCACATCCAAGACTAGAGAAAGAGGAGTAACATGATTTGAAATCATATATAAGTTGGATCCATTTTAATTTTTTATCATAGAATGAGCAATCACAATAGACTAAAATGGATACTACTTATGATTTGCAAGCTAGATTTTAAATCTTCTAAGAAACAATTAAGCATTTGGAGGAAAAATTAGTTCCACCAAGATCTGGAGCGGAGCCAAAATTTACCTAATAAATTATCAAATGAACTTCAAACTTATGCAACACAGGGATAACCACTTCCCAAGATGAGCTAGTTGCAAATATGGCACTTTCCAATGTCAATAATGGATGGGTGACATAGTGGCCATGTTAGACTCAAAACTAAATATGAACCATCAATCCATTGCCAATGCTTACTGAAAATCCATGTAGGTCATGTCATATGCAATGTGATAAATGTAATCTAGCATGACAGGAAAATATCCCATATTTCCTACTATTTTATCAACCTAACAAGATAGCAATGCTAATACCAACAATAATTCTTATGAAGGTCAACCATAAGTGCATGTGTTCTATACCATGGTGTTTTCATGATGTGTATTGATATTTGTCAAATATTGTACCATGGTCATATTCCTAAGAGCCAAAACATATAAATAGTAAATATCGCACCTTTTATATGAATGTTTTCACATAACTCAACATATTTGATACCATAAACATGTATTCAAGCCAAGGTGGTAATGTACACTAGAATAAACCAATATAAGAATTTTAAGTGAAGAGAGATAAGCATTCATATTTGTTACTCCATCTATTTCCACACCAGAAATATATAAATAATACCAATTCACATCATAATTAATGACATATAAGTGAGATGCAAAAAGAAATCACATTATGATTCTAAATTTAACTGATTTTGTTTCTAGGGGACCCAACCTACTTACACTGATTATCATATTTGCATACTATAAGGAGACGCTTTGTAAAGGTTTGTAAATTTTGAAGAAATCAAAAGGGTGTAGGCATCAATAGGACCTTCAGGTGTCATGCCTTTTAGTAAGAAAATTTTCTAGAATATGGAATCTGGCTTGGAATACTAGTTGTTTTATCTCAATTTTGAGAAGCAGTTTTCCATTTTCATTTTGGTTATAGTTATCTATTCCTTATGGTGATTTCAAAATGATTCCTGGAAAGTTGTCTTATTAACTTTTTTTATTCTATATCTTCTATCTTAGTCTTCTGTTCTTATGGTTTTACTATCATTAGGCATGTAATGAGGATCTTTTTGTGTACATATTCTCTTACAATTCCAAAATTTTAAAGTTGTGTGAAGGGAAAGATTTGTTATCTCTTTGGAATCAAGGCTGATGTCTGTATCTTATCTTACTTACATTGGTTTGGTTTGTAGTTTGGTTCAGTGTCTTTAGAATACCCATGAAACACATGGATACTTTGTAATTCAATATTGTTTTGGGAAGGTACGAAGAATACATTCAATCCAACATGACCTATCTATGCTCAATCAAAACCAAAGTACATGGGAATGAACATCTCTATGTCTCTCAACACATATACATAACAAATTTGTTACTTAAATAGAAAAAAAAGTTTGACATTTTGGAAACTATACATAGTATGTTGCGAAATATGGAACTTAATGCTTAGCAAATTTTGATTAACTTTTCCCAAATTGACTTCAAGGAAGAAAATATGGTTCACTAGCTAAGGGGATTAATGGATATTGAGGAACAAAACTCTACCCTTTCAAATATTGATCAAGAAGAATCAAATATTCTTAATGTTTTGTGTTTGGTTTAGTTGTTAGAAATTAGGTTTGCTTTGTGGAGTTGGTTATTTTTGTTGGCATTATGGCTAAAGTGTTGTCCTTGATGGCAACCCATTCAGGTGATAGATCACAGTACTTCAAGTCAGCAGCAGAGATTGATGATCAGCTATCAAATATTGAAGAAAATAAGGGGTACGCAGGTACACCTTACAGAAGGTGCGTACACGCAGGCCGGTGTTACATAAAGTGCGTACATACCCGCAGTTATCCCATTCAGGAGGTGTGTACCCCCAATTCACTTACTTCAAGGCAGAGAAAAGCACACGTGGGGTTTCTTATGTTTAACCCTTGGTATTTAGCTGACGGTATTGTGTTATTATGGTTTTGGCTCGTGGTATTGATCCATGATTTAAGGAAGAGCTTGCCTATATAAAGCAAAGGAGATCATTTGGCTTGAGTATGTTCTGGGTTGAACATCTTATTGGAGCTAGATCTGAAATACTATGATCTCTTGGGAGTAATGTCTATATCTAAATAAGGCGAATCTACTGATGGATTGATATCTTTTCGGCGCATGATCAGATTTGTAGATCTAACTGTCTGGGTTATTCTTGAAGTCTTGAAATTATCTATACCCGAAGGTACACAAGCACAGTGAAAGAAAAGAGCGGAGATACGCAGGCACAGAAGCGTCGCAGGTGCATAGATACACAGGACCAGAAGCGCTGCAACTGCGGAGGTGCGCAGGCAGTTCATTGGACACAGAGCGCAGGTACGCAGGAAGTCTTTGAGGCACAGTGCGTGGGTACGCAGGTGCTTAGTTGGGAACAGTGCGCACTGTACGCAGGCATTACATGGGTGAAGCTTCGTACTTTTCTTGAAATATATTTAGCTGTCCATGTTATCATTGTTGTGTTCTGGGTTTTGAAGTGATGTCTGGTTTTTGATATTATGACAGTATTCTGAGAAGTGATAGAGTTTGTTTCAGTTTTTGATAGATGAATGGATCGGGTACATAATGACTTATCTTCATGTGATCTGATGGACTAGATCTGGTTGATGACTCACTTGTATATGTATGGATCTAGTGCTTGGGTGATTCAGAAGCTTGTTTATGTTGTTGCTTATGGATCCAGTTTGAAAATTTATGAAAAGTGGTCCTTGTAAGAAAAGAAGTAGGGGGTTGTAGCTCCCTTCCAGGAAAGACTGGAAAACGAGAGAGAGATGTAGCTCTCTGCAGGATGCAGCCTGTGTACTGGTAAAGGACTGCACCAGTACAAAATCATTGTAAAAGGAGTTTCTAATTTGAAAGAAGATAGAGACATATTGCAGCAGGTGGTTTTCACCCACATTGGGTTTCCACCTTATAACTGGTGTTCTTTGGTGTGGCTATCTGTTTTTATTGTTCATGCTCATTATTTTATGGTACTGATATGCAAAAATAATTCAAAGTATAAATAAGGAAGATTTGTTAAAAGAACTTGATAATACTGATTCACCCCCCCCTCTCAGTATTATTTCCAACAATTTTTATAACCATTGAGTCACTACTGGGCACCAATACTCTAAAAAATCTATGTTTTGAGGATGTCACTCAAATTTCCAGACCATAATCTAGTTTAATTTCTTTATTGGGGTTGTTAATGACATAAAAAAACATCATGTCACAACTTTTGGTGTTTTTGTTTAACTTCTACGATATAGATATTAACAATTTTCCAAGAAAAATGATAATAAAATTTACATATAGACTAAATGATCCCAAAGAGTTCCCTTTCACACATATCTAAAAACAAGTATTTGGTCATGTTCTTCCTGGTTATGATATATTTCAAACTAATTTGCAATATGTAATCTAGAAGACAAAAATTTGATTCATGAAATAAAAATTGATTTGGTTTTCATTTCAGACTAGAAACATTCCATGATTCATAACAACATCAATCAATATAGAAAGTTGTAGATTATTAACAAGATAAAAAATACTTTGAATGTTAGGGATATGAATAACTTATCACACTCATCATTAAATTTACAGATATTAGAAATGAAAAAAGAAACAATTACGACCATTATATCATGTCCTGTTGTCATAAATTCTAACACTAGAAGAATTTGTAGCTAATCAAGGTGAAACCCTTGGTCCTAGCTAGAAAGCACAATGTACTCACAAGGACACTTATTTCATATCACCTAATAGGAAGAGATTGAATTTACTAACATGTGTTGCAAAGCACCTTAAAAAACAAGAAAAGATTCAAACGACAAGGAAAAAAGTTAATTAAAGAAGAACCCAATGGTGGTATGTCCATTGCTTTTGATTGTTTGAATACTAATGGCTTTGAAGGAGAAGTCGTGCTTATAAATTCGACAGTGCATCAAATTCCCAAGAGTAATGATTTGAATGCCAAACAATCTTGACTATTCAGAGATTTTATATGGTAGTAAGAAGAGAGCATCATATTATAGAAGAGCATGGACCAAAAGAGGGCTACAATTCCATTGTTGAAGGTTTTAATGAAACACAAAAAAATCCTTTAGGTTGATTGTCTTAGCTAGGTGTTGTCACTCACAACTAAATGTGTTTTTAGCTGTGAAAAGTGTGAGAAAGAGAAGTGAAGTTTGAAGCCATCTCCCAAGCCACATAAGCTCTCTAAGCTAAGTCGGACCCTCTCCATTGCATAGTGCGTGTGATAAGATTTCCAATGGTATATGGAAGTCCAAAAATGGACTTCTAGATCAGAAGTTAGAGAAGATTGAAGCTGCCCTTTGAAAACCACAAAACAAAGAGAAAAGACCAAGGGTTAGACTCATCGCAATCGCATTTCGGAGATTTTTTCTAAAGCAACACTGGGGTAGGCAGTGAAATCAGCGATCAACGACCAACGATATCGCAAATCGCAATTGGCGATTGGAGGTCCTTCGCCCATAGTGTATTAAAGATCAGAGGTCTCGGCATTCCCAATTAAAAGGTTTCAACTCCAATTAAAAGTCTCTGATTGTGATTTGCAATAAAGGGGTTTGGCCCACGATCACATGGAGAACCAAAGAACTAAGGGCTAAGCACTAAAGGGGAAATACCGAAGATCAGAAATCCTGCAAATCAGCAATCCTGCAAATCGACAATGTCGCAGATCGGGGTCTTTTAAAACAAAAAATACAGGGGGACAAAGAAAACTAGCGATTTGTGATCGTCGATAACACTGAAATCACAGAGATTTAGGCCCTCAGTGTTAAATCATCAGGAGGGGCCAATTTCATTTAATAAATAAATTCAAAGAAAAATCAAGGGTAGATGGGTCATTTTCTCTCTCCTCTAGGGGGCCACATGGCGGAATACCACTGGTCCCTAAGAATCCGCATGGAAACTGATGTCATCATGACGTGGCAGTACAAAGGACACGTGGCATGCTAATCTTCCATTTTCAGGGGTCCTATGGGGGCATATCCGAGTGACACATGTCACCACTCACGAAATGCCACGTGGCACTGATGACATCATCAATCCTGCGGATTGAGGATCTGTGAAGGTAAAAGGTCACAACTCCAGTTAAAAGTCTTTGATTGCGATTTGCGATAAAGGGGCTCCGATAAGGGGGTTGGCCCGCGATCACATGGAGGGCCGAAGGACCAAGGGCTAAGCATAAAAGGGGCCAATCCTGTAGATCGACGATCGCATAGGTCAAAGTTCCCCCTCCGTTGAAGTCCCTTTGACTTGTGATTGCGATATGCAGGAACTCTCCCGGATGTGATATTTTATGTGATATGCCTTATGGAAGTTTCACGTCCGGACAATCGACAAGCTCTACGAAGTATGGTAGGAAGGCCCTCTCCTATATTGCGATTGCGATATCCTGGGTGGGCCCATTCCCGCAAATCGGTGATCACAGGTGTCAAGGGGAGATACCAAAGGTGACCACTAGAAACCACCGATATGTGGGATTCTATGCAACAAAGGAAAAAGACCCCCGGAGGGGAGTCCAAAGACCCTAGCACCCGAGGACTAAGCACATGGTCATAAGCCCCGGTCAAATGAGAAGAAAGGCAGAAAGGGGTTAAACCAAGGGGGGACAAAGCAGATCGGGACTCACTATTTTGTGATGCGTCTTAGTGTTATAAACCTGATACAGCAATGCCCCTATAGCGAGGTATAGAGCTTTAAAGGTGGACGGGGCGGTGGCTGAGATTTCCCTATAGCGAGGTACAGAGCTTTAAAAGTAGATGGGTCAGTAGCTGAGATTTTGAATAGAGGTATGGGGCAGTGGTAGAGAAATATGGGCTAATCCTGTATAATTCCCTACAACAAGAAACTAAGGACTACATGGGCTGTTGAAATAAATTCGACTGCTTTACCACACAATTTCTGACAGTAAATGGAGGCATGGGGATGCACTCCGATACACAACAAAGGACTATCGGGACATGCTCCATTTCTACTCTATAACAAGCAACCACAAATGATCACTCCCATTTACTGCGAGTGGTGAAGCCAGACAGTTAAGACCGAAAGCAACAGGTGGAATGGCCAGAAGCATTGAGGCAAAGACGTGGCCTGAGCAAAGGCCATAATAGGGGTGTCTAGGAGATATTTTCCTCACCATCATCTAGTTCTCTTTATTTTTTATTTATGTGTATTTTCAAGAAGGGAATCAAATCCTGTGGGTAATAATTTGGGCAGTAGGCTTTTGCATGCCCAAACATCTAGTCTAGAATACAACTGGATACTCTAGTGAAGATATTTTTGTAACTATAACCCAAGCTCCCCCTCTTCTTATAAATAGGGGAAAGAAACACTTGGAAATGGTTTCAAAATTATGCACCCGTAGTGGTCAAATTCTGTGATTCCATTTTTGGTTCTAAGCTGCCTGTTCATGAGGGACTTGAGTGACATACTGATGAATGTAATGGACTAGTAATTGGACCCATTTTGAATATTAATGGAACTATTTGGTGATTCCAATCATAGTAATGCACAGTACGTCCCCCCACCCTTTTGTTTATCACTTCATGTATCTTTTTCTCCCTTTGAAATAGTGAAATGAAGCTGTAGGTTCCACCCTTGTTCATGAATGTATATTTGTTACAAAGTAGTAACAGTACCTCTGTTAGCTACAAATTTACTTACATACCTGTAATGTGCACAAATTTACTTATGTTGTTTGATGAGAAATGTTCCCAGGAGGATTATGGCCTGAAACCTTAATTTGCACTCTTTCATCTCCTCCCTCTTCCATATTTCTATTGGAAAATCATTGATTAGGATTCTGTGTTGTTTACAACGCTTTGCATTGAATTCCATACTTCTATTGGAACATTGCTGCTTAGGATTCTATCTTGTTTGCAACCCCATGAAAATATTTCCCGCCTTTCTCTCTTCCTCTTCATTTTACTACAACCTCAATATTAAACTACCTGTTGTTGTGTGTCGACCACTAGAACTAGACATTTCTCTTTGAGGCTAGCCTGATTTATCCCCTAAGCATTTAGATCCATGTATCGGCTTGATTTTACCTAGATGACAAAATATTGAACCAAGCCCCATTTATTCTTTTTTAATTACGTGACAATTGGAGTGTTGTAGAAATCCCCTCACAGATAATCTTCCATGCACTCCTCTCTTTAAGATATCCTAAGCATTGGTCTACAATCAACCCAGAGGTTGTCTCTAGTAAGATTTCTATATCTCATGAAGCACTGCTACTACAAGTGCTAGAAAAAGTGACAAAATCTTCCTGGCGTCGTTTCTAGGGAACATATTAGAATATTTTTCCCTGTCTACGACAAATTTTTACATTCGCTTTGTTAGGTGAGAAAGCGAAGTGTGTGTTGAAGATCTCTCACCTTGGCAACTCCATTGTTTCAATTTTATGGTAAACATCTTGGCGAATCCATTCTCTAGATATCTATTTGATCATCCTGGCTTTCAAGCAACGTCATACTCACTCTGATGTTAAAGAAACCGAAAAAATTCCCTACCTTTGAAACTGAGATCACTCACCTAGGGAGTTTTCAAAATAGCCATTCCATCATTCCTGGCCAACAAATTTGCCCCACTGGATTTTTCTTCTATTGTTGGTTATCCCAATCATGTCCCTTTAGTGCATGAATGGAATACCTATTTTCCTAGATTCAGTGGAGACAAAAATAGAAGGCCTGACCAACACCTCAAAGATTTTCATGAATGCATGGAACAATTGGGTATTTTTTTTGAAGATGTACAAATGAAATTTTTCGTGTATTCTTTAGAAGAGGATGCTAGATTTTGGTATAAAACAATACCTCATGGTGGCATATCTTCCTTAAAAATATTTCACATAGCATTCAATCATTATTTCAAAAGATTATATCCACCGAATTCTCTGTTTGAATATTGTTGTGTGCATTTTAATGTTGAAAATATGCTTGAGGTTAATGATCCTGTTGAAGATATTTGTGGAGAATCACCAAATGACCATGAATGCAAAGAAGGAAACATCATCGAGCTGCAAATAAACCCTCAGAGGTCTTATTCATTTAAATTTGATGTTTCTCCTTCCTATGATGAATATGACTCTGATGGAGAGTCAAGTGATGCAAAGCCACAATGCTCCCAGTCACAGGAAGCTGCACAAGAAGAGGAGGCCCACCAGGAGGTCAGCAAAGAGGCTCCAGTTTACAATGCACATCCTTCACCTAGAGAACAAGATCAAGAACCTCCTCCAATTTATGATTCATATCATTCAAAGGAGGATGAGATGGCTGAGGATGTCAAATGGACACATTTACCAGCAAGTGGGGAGGAGGCTTCCAGTAACTAGTTTTTCTCGAAAAATCTAAAGCTGAGGAGCCAAACCATATTTGCGACTGCCTTGACCGAGAAAATATTGGTCAACAAAATTTTCATAAAAAAAATACAACTGCAAATCTTTCTTGTCAGTTTTGTGACCCTGTAGCTGACTACATGATGACATTCTTAATTCAGCAACAGAGGTTGTTCCTAGAGCATGTACCAAGTTTTTTGGTTGAAGATTTTTCATAGCGCATGCTTTTTCTTATTTTCAAATTCCAGCAGCATGGAGGCGTTAGGTCCAACACCCAAATGTTGGCCTGGCTCCATTGGAGGGTTGAACTCACTTAGGTGAATTGAGCCCTATGCATAAGTAGGAATGTATATAAATAAGCTCACTAGATGAGAATTTACTTTCGAGTTGATAGAATTTATTTTTTTACATTTTAGTTTGATGAGGAAACTACCCCCAACAAATAAAGTCCCATGGATATTTTCTGGTTGTACTGATTCATTATATTTATGACTCCATTCCTAATGGTGAAGGATATTGATCTGCAAGTTCTTAGCACCTTGCCAGCAAGGCACTATCCCCAGTTGGAGCCAATGTTGTCAGTCACTGCTAAATGTATTTTTAGCTGTGAAAAGGGTGAGAAAGAGAAATGAAGTTTGAAGCCATCTCCCAAACCATAGAAGCTCTCTAAGCTAAGTCGGACCCTCTCCATTTCATAGAATTCATGATAAGCATTCCAACATTATATGGAAGTCCAAAAATGGACTTCTAGAGCAGATGTTAGAGCATATTGAAGTTTCCCTTTGAAAACTAGAAAACAAAGAAAAAGACCAAGGGTTAGGCTCATTGCCATCGCATTTCGGAGATTTTTTCTGAAGAAGCAGCAGAGAAGGCAGTGAACTCAATGATCAGTGATCGCTAATATAACAAATCACAATCATCGATTGGAGGTCCTTAGCCCATAGTGTATCACAGATCAGAGGTCCCGACATTCCCACATATCGACAATGTCGCAAATCGGGGTCTTTCAAAACAACAAATAGAGGAGGACAAAGAAAACCATTGATATGTGATCACCGATAACACTAAAATCGCTGAGATTTGGGCCCTTAGTGTTAAAGCATTGGGAGGGGCTGATTTCATTTAATAAAGAAATTCAAAGAAAAATCAAGGGTGGATGGGCTCTTTTCTCTCTCCTCTAGGGGGCATGTGGTGGAATACCATTGGTCCCTAAGAATCCACATGGTAGCTGATGTCATCATGAGGTGGTGGTACAGAGGACACATGGCACGTTGATCTGGCATTTTCAGGGGTCTTATGGGGGCATAACCGGTTGACACATTTCACCACTCAGGAAGTGCCATATGGCACTAATGACGTCATCAATCCCGTAGATCAGCGATTAACGAATGTAAAAGGTTGCAAATCCAATTAAACGTATTCGATTGCGATTTGTGGTAAAGGGGATCCAATAAGGGGGTTGGTTTGCAATCACATGGAGGGTCAAAGGACCAAGGGCTAAGCACAAATCCCACAGATCGGCGATCACATAGGTCAAAGTTCCCCCTCTGTCGAAGTCCCTTCGACTTGCGATTGTGATATGCGGGAACTCTCCCAGATGAAATATTTTATGTGATATGCCTTATGGAAGTTTCATGTTCGTACAATCGGCAAGCTCTATGAAGTATGGTAGGAAGGCCCTCTCCTATATTGGATTGTGATATCCCAGGTGGGCCTATTCCTGCAGATCGGCGATCGCAGGTGTCAAGGGGAGATACCAATGGCGACCGCTAGAAACCATCGATATGCGGGATTTTATGAAACAAAGGAAAAAGACCCCCGAAGGGGAGTCCAAAGGCCCTAGCACCTAAGGACTAAGCACCTCGTCATAGCCCCCGTCAGGTGAGAACAAAGGAAGAAAGGGGCTAAACAAGGGGGGCTAAAGGATCGGGACTCACTGTTTTGTGATGCCTCTTAGCATAAAATTCCCGATACAACGATGCCCCTATAACAAGGTATGGGGTCATGGTAGAGCGATATGGGCTAATCTTGTATAAGCCCCTGCAACAAGAAAATAAGGACTACACAGGCCACTGAAATAAATTCGACTGCTTCACCACATGACTTCGGATAGTAAATGGAGGCATAGGGCTCCACTCCGATACACAGTGAAGGACTATTGTAGTGTTGTTTTAATCAATCTTAAATGACAGAGACTGCAACATTAATTGTCAACCCAGGGTAGGTCTTGTTGTTTCAATGGATTTCACACTGCCTATGTCGATACACTCCAGCCAAGCATAAGAAAATGCATAAAACTGTAAAATATGTCGCTGATCTAAATTGTTGAATCAAACCATGTGTGTAGACATAAACACACTTTATAGAATTAAATCACAACTCGCAGCTATCAAAGTAAAGGCACGACACA
Source organism: Pinus tabuliformis (assembly GCA_031772625.1). Lineage (NCBI taxonomy): Eukaryota > Viridiplantae > Streptophyta > Pinopsida > Pinales > Pinaceae > Pinus > Pinus tabuliformis. Next base: position 436,096,196 of record CM062812.1, read on the forward strand.
CAGGAACTAATATCTACTCTAGATAGTTACTACCATTCTGTTGATTAACTTAGTGTAACAACATAATATAAATAAAAATAGCAGTGAATGTAATCCACAATTTTTACAGCAACAGCAAGAAAACATAAATCGATTAACTAAACTAGAATATACACTACCTATAACACTGTAATCCCTACCAAAGACGAGGACCCTTCCTCCTCAGCAGGGCGCAGGAAGAGCACAAAAGTGATTAACGAATCAGTTAAAGAACAGTAACAACATCACCGTGATGATCGATATTAAAAATAAACTCAGAATTACAGAAGCAGAGTAACAATACTCTTCTATATGCCATGTCCTTTTACAGGAAAAATCAAGTCTTTTATAGTTATTACAACCCAAATTTAGAAATGGACTAGTCATGAGAGTCTCACGATCTCTTGCTGATAAAAAATAAAAGTAGTTACAACCTATTGCTAAATACAAATATCCATCAGTTATGATTGCAACTGATTGAGTCTTGTTTCTTCAAAAATAAACAAGCCCTACTTCTAATAGTTGTTATGTGGAATAGTACCCACATTTTCCAGCTTCGGCGCAACAACATCAAGTGAATGGCGGTTCGGGATGACACGAAATTACTGGCGACAACACTGCTAGTGTGACGATGGATCAGCACGTGCTATAACAACATCTTGTAATAGCATCCAATGTGTAACAACAACTTGTAACAACATCTAATGTGTAACATCAACCTGTAATAGCATCTAATGTGTGCAGCAACCTGTAACAGCATCCACGGTGTAACAACGAACTGTTCTACCGTTTTCTGCAGTTAGTCTTTGTTGTCTATTTGCTTCATAGCTTTTTTCTCGTGAGCCATCACCTGAAGAGGACTTTCGAAAATACTTCTTCAATACTCTCCCAGTTAGCCACAAAAAGGAATAAAGCCTCGTATTATTGGTAAAATACAACAAAGTAACATGACAGTATAATAGGTTAAAAAGGTAAGAAAACTGGGAATTTGGTCATATAAAGTCATAGGCTTGGAGGACACAAAGGTCAAAACTGGGGAAAGAATGTGCTAAAAATAGGTAAAAACCCACACCCAAAATCTCCCCCCAACTGAAGTAACTGCATGTCCCTATGCAGAATCTCAGTTCCTTCTACTCTACCCCCAATGCAAATCTTTGAAATTATAGGCACTAGCAGTATCATCGCCGGAGCTCTAAATCCTTGAATGGCCATTAACTGATGTCGCTAAGATTCCTCTTCGTATTCACATAAATGGTAATCAGGATGATACTCATCAATGGCAACCATATCAAAGGAATTTTGAACCTGAGGCCAATCCAGAACGCCCCCAGGGTCTGTACAATACGAACATATTCTGGCACCCATGTAATAGTAGCCACGAATTTCCTATACTCAAAGGGGTCCCCTTCCTGTAACTCTGTGCTACAAGCCTCGGTGCACTTGAGACATCCGGCTAGCCCTTGGCTCCTCATATTTGTAAACAGGTTGAGGAAAATCCTCACAATTTTTTTTTTGTAGATGGTCGATTGTTCTTTGATTTCCGGAGTGCTCAAGAATAGTCTAAACTCTCACCGGAGTTCATAAGCCATTCCTAGTTCAGCCCTGACCCACAATGTTGTTCTTTCCTTGCTGGTTTCTACTATTTTCTTGGCCAGGTGCCGCTCAATCTGATTCCTGATGAACGAAAGGAAGGCCCGCAACTACAAGTCCCCCATGTAGGAGAGGACTCTCGCCACCATCTTTGTGCTCACATATTCACACATGATATTGTGCAAGAACATCTCGCACAACAAGCTCTGGTCATCAAAGTCACAAGAGTGAAAAATTTCCAAAAAGGTATGGGTTGAAGAACCCAAATAGGACCTATTCTCATAAACTGCATTTAATTGAAATAAGTAATAACGTTCCCACGGGAACACAGTGTATGACGGGGACGGCCGCCTACATGCTAGCAGGTTTAGAGCAAGTTCATGAAGTTTGGTATTATCAAACATTAGGTCTGAGACCTATCGATGCACCTGATACAACTATTCATCCTTCTTCTTTATAACTTCCTTGTGCCTCTGTGCCTCCTCTTTTCTTTCCCATTCTTCTTTCAACCATTTTTTTCTCAAGGGATCCATCATTCTTTTATGCATTTTGAGTGAAATCACTCCCTCCTGTTGAGAGAGAGCCAACTACTTCCACTTGTATAGCCCTGGCAACAACAACAATCTCTCATAACGCCATCCTTTATCACGACCCGACATTCTTCCGCATGTACTATCAATTGAGGGTGTAGCAGCCTCCTGAGGGCGAAACTGTTCCACCTCGGCTATTGGTTCTTGTGTAACAACAACTTCGTTAGTGGATTTTGTCACAGTTTATTTTTCTTCTTGGTCAACTTCCATTTTCACTGTTGGTTCTTGTGTAACAGCAGTGTTATCCATAGATTTCTGAGCATCGCTTTTCTCCAGATCGGCTTCGGTCTTCATTGTTGTTCTTGTATAACAACAATGTTAATCATAGGCTCATGGATATTATCTTTCTCTTCCTCCTCTTGGCTGACTTCCTCCTCCACTACTACTTCCGATGAAACAACAGTGTAAGCCAAGGGCTCCTGTGTATCCATAACCCGATCACATCCTGTGGATTGTGCTGTCTCAGTTGCTGGTTCTTGTGTAACATAAATGTCCTCAACATGTTCTTGTGTAACAACTTCCCAGATTTCAGTTTGAGTCTCACTTAAGGTGGCGTCTGCTGCACAGACTTTGAATCCTGCTACCACCAACTTCTCAACACAGGCTATGCACAAAGTGCCTGGGATTTATCCCCTTTTGGCCCTGTCCATGACCTCTGCCAAAGTGTCTATCCCTGGCGCTCTTGGATTTTCCTTTCCTTCTACTAGTTGTTCCCTTAATTCTCTAATTTCTTTCTCTAGAATTTCAATTTTTGACAGCAAGGATTGGGTTTCGCTCTTACCAGGTGAAGAAGGTTCTTTTGGCTAAGCTTGCTCCTCGTCCTTCTGCTCTGTTGCTTCTTTGTTCTTTCTTGACATGGATGGGGACTCTGGGTGCCTGCTAACCCTTATCCTTTGCTTCAGCCTCCTATCGCCAATTGGTTTATCAACCAGCCTCTTGCTAACCCTTACTATCGAGGGTTGGGGTTGCTCCTTTGTCACCTCTGGAGCTTCCTCAGATGTCTCAGTTTTCCTTCTACAAGTGGTCCTGGGCCTTTTCCACATGAATTATTCCCAATTCTTGCCTTGTCGGCTCAAAGCGTCCAACACAATGAGTTTGATAATGCCATGTTTTGTAACACACGTTTCTGGATGCATAGTTATTTTCACAGTTGCGCCCATGTGCCTAATGTTTCCCAGTAAGAAATAAGGAAGGTTGATCAGCTGCTGATGTCGGAGGTGGTTCAACAATGGAAAATGATAATTAAACACAATTGTTTCCCTTCCTTTGCAAGTAATGTACTTAATGAGGTAGAGGGCAACATCCGCCCATGGCTGGGGGAGTGAAAGTCTATCAATTTCCCTGCCTTTCTTTACCAACGACTCTTCTTCTTGGAGGAAATCCCCTTTTAGTGAGGGGTCATTGACCTTCCTATTAAACCATCTCTTCCCTTCTGTTGGCAATCCTGTTACTCTAGCAATCACCTCTTCTGTGACCTCCAACTTCAACCCTCTGACCTTTGTCTGGTTTCTCTCCAAATTCTTTGAAAATTCCATGGCAACACCACCATCTAATCCTTCCAACCTGTGGAAGAATTCGAACCAACCTACATCCTTGAAAATCTGGCATGCTTCTGGGCAATCTTCCAAGGCTTCTGTGGACCCTGGCTCGTGCCGTATTGCTGCTCCTCCCATTGCTTATGAAATTCAGTGTTGTTCCACCTGCTTATCCTTCCCTTTAAGTGCTCTGGGGTAGTCGACACACAATCTAGTTGTTTCAGCCTACACTACTATTTTCTCTTCTTTGAGCACTCTGAATGGGGATTCAGTGCTTCCAGCAAGGGTAAATGGTAGGGTGGCAGGTTGGTGTAGGCAAATATTTCGAATTGGGATTTGGCACGCATGGTTTGTACTGCACAATGAATTTTTCCTTAATGGTGAGTCATGGGGAGGTCTCGTCGATGGTACACTTACCCTTTTTGGTATGATCAACATTAAGTAACAATAACTACCAGGTCATCATGCCTTAATTGCTAGATTTTTCTAATAATCACAAGTCATGTGATGATCATGTTGCCATATGACTCGTTCCTTGCCCCCCCCCCGGCTTAATTATGACAGCCGTCCTCGATCGTCAATAGTCATGTTAAGTTGCCATAATTACAAAATAAAATGAATTCAATATTACCTTTTTTATGACATACCTGGGTGACGTGGGGCGAAGTAATGGGTGGCGCGACGCGTGAACCAGGCTTGGGCAGCGAGACGCGCGAACTTAATTCTAACGACGAGGATCATGGTCATGTTCTGCTACTTATTATAATAAAATATCTCGTTTATTCCTGAAAAGTTGTCGATTGTTACATGTGTGGCAGCCAAGACGACTGATATATATATTATTATAATTTCTAAAAAAAGATAAAGAAGAAAAGATCATGTAATAGCACTTATCATAAGATATGCTTTGAAATAACAAATTTTGTTAAAAAGTGTGTAACAACTGCCACCAAGTGGTTTTCAACTGCTAAAAAAGTGTCTATCTACGCCTGGAAAGGTTTTCATAGCCATATTATTATTGTTGTTGTTGTTTTTTTTTTTTTTTTTAAGGTGTAACAATCGCCAACCGAAGTTGATTTTCAGCTATTACACTTATTGGAAAAATTAAAATTTTTGCAACACAGGGGGGCTTTCCCCTGTTCCCGTAATCTGTAGATCCGAATTTGTGACAATGTTGACAAATGAATCCCTTGAGGTAGGTTTGTGATATAACCAAAGACGGTGCCCATTTGCAAGTAATGGTGTCCTCGCACTGTCAATGGTCACCAAATTTATAGTCCCATTGTCAAAGACCACATCTACCTCATAAGGACCTAGCCATCTGGTGCAGAGCTTACCCTTGAAGTATTTAAACCTTGAGTCATATAAGAGAGCCCAATCTCCTTTCTGGAACTTCTTCTTCTTTATAAATCTGTCATGCCACTTAGCTCTCTATTGTTGGATAATCTCTGTTTGTTGGATAGCAGCTAACCGTTTCTCCTCCAATTCATTGAGCTGGTTCAATCTCTGCCTTTGTGTTGTAGCCAAATCCAAATTGACCTGCAATGTTGTCCTTAGTGTCTTGATTTCAAATTCAATGGGGAATAAAGGGTTCTTTCCATACACAAGTTCATATGGTGAGAATCTAGTGGTATTCCTCCATGTAGTCATGTACACCCATAACACTTCTGGAAGTTTGTCAGTCCAATTTCTTCAATGACTGGCCACAGTCTTAGTAAGGATCCCCTCAATGACTTTGTTAGTGCTTTCTACTTGGCCATTTTCTTGTGGATGATAAGGTGTTGTGATTCTGTGATGGATTTTATATTTCTCAACCAACTCCTGGATCTTATGAGATGTGAATTGGGTCCCTCTGTCTATGACTATCCCCCTGGGTATGCCAAACCAAACAAAGATGTATTCAAATAGAAAGTCTAAGATAGCTTTCTCTATGGCTCTAGTTAGTGCCTTCACCTCAACCCAATTGTGACATAGTCAGTGCAGACCAAGATGTAGGATCTCTGTCTAGATGAAGGATTAATTGGTCCTACAAAATCTAGAGCCCACTTCTCAAAAGGTTCTAGGATGATTTGGGGTTGTAACAACATCTCATCTGATTGTAGTGGTTGGCCCATCCTTTGACAACTATCACATCCCTTCACAAAATTCTTGGCATCCTGAAATATTGTTGGCTAGTAATACCCTATTGAAAGGACTTTGTATCCTGTCCGTTTGTCTGCGAAGTGTCCTCCACAAGGTTCCTCGTGACAAGCTTTAAGGATATCAAAGACCTCATCTTCTCTAACACAACGTCTGATCTAGAAATCTGGTCCAGTGTGGTAGAGGTTCCCATCTATCCAGGTATATGTAGCACTTTGTTGTATGATTTTTCTTTTCTCCTTGGAGGAAAAATACTGTGGAAACTTCGCTGCAGCAAGATAATTGGTTATATCTGCATACCAAGGTGAGTAACTAGAAATAGCAAAAAGATATTCATCAGGGAAGGAATCTTCAGTGGGAGTGCAACTGTCATCAATAGTTAACCTAAAAAGAAAGTCATCTACTACATTGTCTTTTCAGGCTTATCTACAATAGTGATATCAAATTCTAGCAACAACAATAACTAGCGTGTAATCCTACCATTTGTAATTGGCTTATTCATTAAAAAACAAATGGAAAAATGGTCAGTGTGTACAAATACTTGATACCCGGTGATGTAATGTCGAAATTTATTGATGGCATGCACAACTGCTAAGAACTCCTTCTCGGTCACTGTGTAGTTGAGCTCAGCTAGGGTTAGATTTTTGCTTATGTAGTAAATAACATAAGGTTTCTTATCCTCCAGTTGGCCCAAAACAACACCTATAGCAATATCTGATGCATCCGTAGCTATGTGAAATGATAGTTCCCAATTAGGTCCTCACAAGACCGGAGCTGCTGATACACAACATTTCAGTTTTAAGAAGGCCTTCTCACACTTCCCTGTCCACAAGAAATCAACATCCTTCATGAGCAAGGAAAATAATGGCGATGCAATTTTTGAAAATTTTTCTATAAATCTCCTGTAATACCCTGCATGCCCCAAGAAACTACGTACCTCTTTTTGCATTTTGGGGGTTGGAATTTTTAGAATTACCTCTATTTTTGTAGGGTCTACCTTGATTTCATCAGCAAAAATGTAGTGTCCAAGCATGATCCCTTCAGTCATCATCATGTGCATTTCTCACTGCTCAAGAAAACATTAGTTTTTACACACCATTCTAGTACTTTTTCCAGATTGACTAATGTTGTTTCAAAAGCATCTCCATAAGGTGTGAAATTGTCCATGAAGATTTCCAGGCAATCATTCAATAAGTCAGAGAAAATTCCTAGTATTTCCCTTTGAAAGGTTGCTGGTGCATTACAGAGCCCAAAAGGAAGTACTTTGTATGCGTAGGTTCCCCAAGGACAAGTAAAGGTCGTTTTATCCTGGTCTTCCGAGGCAATCTGTATCTAATTGTAGCCACTAAATCCGTCCAAAAATGAAAAGAATTTCTTTCTGGAGAGAGTATCAAGGACCTAATCTATAAATGGTAAGGGAAAATGGTCCTTCTGAGTGGCCTTATTGAGTTCTCTGTAATCAACACAAACTCTCCACTTGCCATTATTTTTAGGAACAATGAAAAGTAGTGACACCCACTGACTGTCAGATATTGGATAAATAAAATTAGCACTTAGGAGTTTTTGTAGTTCTTCTTTCACCACCTCCTTTAGTGCAAGGTTCATGCAGCGTTGTGGCTATCTGACTAGTTTGCAGCCATCCTTCAAATAAATACAGTGAGTGCATAGGTTAGGGTGGGTCCCTTTGATATCCGTATAATCCCATGCAAAAGCCTTTTTATACTTCTGTTGTAACAACCATTGGTTTTGTTCAACAGTTAGGTTGGGATTAACATTCAAAAACTTTCCAAATTCGATCTCAATTGGACTACTAGCAATATTCGGAGCGGTCCTCATTTGTTCAAAATCTATATCTTCCACCTCTTCTTCCTCATTTGCATTTTTAACAAAAGCAACAGAAAATGAATTACTAATAAAACCGTTAATGACATCATCTTCTGTCTCATTTTTGAAATACTGGGCTTTCCCAAGAGTGAGGAGTGGCAGGGAAAGATCTGACTCAAGCTCAAACTCATCCCACCAAGGGTTGTACACATCCATATTTGGTTTTGGGGATAAAGATTAAGGTTATGTGTTGCCTGGCCATCCGAGATCACCATGGATCCCGTCTTGCAGCCTATAAATGTGTCTGCAATGGCTAGCCAAGGTCTCCCTAGGATCAAAGGATCCCCCCCAAATTGGATTTGGGCTGTAAGATAAGAAAATCAGCCGAATATCTTCAGGAAGCTATCATAATCACTATATCCTGTAGCATCCCCTTGGGTTTAACACAGGACCTATCTGCTAATTCAAGCACAGTAGAAGTATGTCTAAGTCCCTGTAGCCCAAGAGCGATAAAGAGATCCTTCGTCATTACATTAATGGTAGCCCCAACATCGATCAATGTGTTGGCTATGGGCTGATCATTAATGTAGACAGTGACCATAGGATTTCCTAGATCATTGTACTTAGTAAGGAGAGGCTGAGAAGACATTAATTCGAATAACTTTCCCATCACATGTATGGTGGCAGGGTCTTTAGGCTTCCTCCCAGGTTTCTTGATGCACAAATATCTCACTGTCTTGGCATAGATGGGTACTTCTTTAAGGGCTTGTAGCAGAGGAATTCATACATACAAATTTTGCAACTCCCTAAGAAAATCAGATTCAGGTTGTGAAGTCATCCTAGGTTCAACCAATCTCTGAGGATACGGGGGGTCCTATGTTACAACAGTCAAATTTGTTGTTACAGGTGTATCAGCCTTCCCCGAATTAGTTATTATAGCTGTAACAGTTCTTCGTGGGTCGATTGTTACTAATGTAACAAATTCCTCTATATCAGCTGTTGTAGGCGGAGTAGCTGCCTCAAAGCCTCCAACATCTCCTCTAGATGGTTCATAGTCCTCCTCTGTAATGATAGGGGAGTGACTAGGGTTAATTACCATGCCCGATCGCAATTGTATTTCATTAATCCCCACTGAGGTAATAAGGTAGGTCTAGAAGGTCATCGGAGCCTCTATGCCCTAAGCTGCTTTATTGTTTGGGTTTGGGTTAGGTTTCACAAGTAGTTGGGGTCACACAAGTGGTGGAGGAGCAGGAGCTTGGAAAGGAGGTACCTGCATCTATTGTTGCATGGGTGGTCCAGGCAGAGCTGAATTCTGGGCATTTCCTCTCCAATTCTAGTTCCAAGGGTATGGTTGGGGTTAAGGATATTGAACAGGAGGAGATGGAGACCATTGGTTCCAGGGTGAAGGAAACTGTGCTGAAGGAGGGGCATAATATTGCCATGGATATTTCTGGTTATTATATGCATTGTTCCACGTATTGAAAGAGGAAAAGTCTTGAGACATACCTGGAGGTCGCGGTTGCCATGACCTCCTTGATGCGATGAAGTAAGAGGACTGCAACTCTTCACTTGAGTCTCTAATTACTCCCTTTAGTCTAGGAAGATCCGGACATTTCTCTGTCGAATGCTCTAGCTCGCAAATATTACACACGCTGATGTTGTTCAATTTACATTCCCTGAAAGGATGTTTCTTCCGGCAAGTTGGACAGAACACGGCTAGGGGTGTGTCAGCTTCTGCTTGTGTCTTCTTGATCTGTGCTATTGTTATTTGGGCCGAGAGAGTACTGAGGATATCGGTCTTGAAATTTTCAAACAAATTCCCGATCTCCACTCTAGTTACTCCTCCACCTGCAGATTTTTGTATGCAAATAGAGGCATCCTGAATTGTACTCCTTCCTTTGGACGATCCTCGAGAGCATCTTAGGTAGAGCTTTACAATTTTAGCGAATGGCTCTTGCGATATATCCCATTTTCCCAATAGATTCAAGGTGTCAAGGCAGTCATCCCTCATTCCTCTGATGAATATAGTCTTCAAGATTTCCTGGTCTAAATCATTGTGTTTAGACCTCTGCAGATTATAGTGGAACTGTTCCACATAATCTTCCAGGCTTTCATCCTCCTTTTGTGTCATTCTAAATATCTCTTCCCTTAAGTCCCTGGTCCTGCAATAGTCCTAGTACTTTGATAAGAACGTCTCCTTCATATCATTCCACATTGAAATAGAAGCGGAGCCCAATCCCATGAACCATCTCAAGGCTACCCCTTTTAAGGTAGCAGGAAATAGATTTAATTTTTGAGCATCTTTTGTGTAATCATGACTTCTACATAAGACATCAAACTCAAATAGAAATGTATTTGGATCTTCCACAGTCATCCCTTGAAAGGATGGTAAGGATGATAGAGGAATATTTTTCATAGGAGCTTCACCTCTGATATTCCCGATTGGGAACTCAAAGGTGGTGATAGTGGCGTCTGTTTTAGCATTGTTATCATTGTTGTCCCCCATGACTAATTCTTCTAACCTTTGTTGTAGCAGATGTACTTCGAGCTGTGGTTGTGATGGCCCTGTAGATTTGGTTAGTGCCTCAGATACCCCTGGGGATGGTTGTTTCACCGCAATATCTGTATCTAGATATTGATAAACCAATTGGTGCTTTTCCGTCTCAGGTGTGTGATGTTCCCCCTCAGTTTCCCCTTGCCTCTCGATCCTAAAATTCTGGCTACTAGCTTCCCTTTCTTGCTCGTGAATCAAATCCTTGGTCTTGGGAGTATGAGTGTTAGCATTAGAATGATACAGTCCCGAGATGGAGAAATTAGAGGTTTATGCTTTCGCTATGGGAGTAATATCTTTCTGCGGAATTGTTTTCCTTGCATTCCTTTGAGAGTTGGACTGTTCTTTTTCTGCCTTAGAGATTAGTTCTTGGATAAATGTCTTCCTTCCTAAATCTTCACCCTTCCTTTCCTTTTTATGATCCATTGTTCTTGTGGCTTATTAGAGTGGGGGTGATTTCAGTGTCTCTGTAATTCCTACAAGTGCACACATGGACCCTATGTGTATTAAATCACACTCTAAGTGTACAGCAACAACAAGAAATCATAAATCAATTAACTAGACTAAAATGTACACTACCTATATCACTGCAATCCCTACCAAAGATGAGGGCCCTTCCTCCTCAGCAGGGCGCAGGAAGAACACAAAAGTGATTAACGAATCAGTTGACGAATAGTAACAGCATCACCATGTTGATTGATATTAAAAATAAACTCAGAATTACAGAAGCAAAGTAACATTACTCTTCTATATGCCGTGTACTTTTACATGAAAAATCAAGTCTTTTACAGTTATTACAACCCAAAATTAGAAATAGATCAGTCATGAGAATCTCACAATTCTCATGTTGATAAAAAATAAAAGTAGTTACAACCTATTGATAAATACAAATATCCATCAGTTATGATTGGAACTGCTTGAGTCTTGTTGCTTCAAAAATAAACAATCCCTATTGCCGACAACTGTTATGTGGAATAGTACCCACATTTTCTAGCTTCGGCACAACAACATCGAATGAATGGTCATTCGGGATGACGCGAAATTATTGGTGACAACACTGTTGGTGTGACGGTGGATTAGTGCGTGGTGTAACATCATCTTGTAACAACATCCAATGTGTAACAACAACCTGTAACAACATCTAATGTGTAAAAGCAACCTGTAACAGCATCTAATGTGTAGTAGCAACCTGTAACAACATCCAGGGTGTAACAGTGAACCATTATACCCTTTTATGCAATTAATCCTTGCTTCCTGTTTACTTCATAGCTTTGTTCTCGCTAGCCATCACCTGAAAAGAAGGACTTCCCAAAATACTTCTTCAATACTCTCCCAGTTAGCCACAAAAAGGAATAAAGCTTCGTATTATTCGGTAAAATACAACAAAGTAACATGACAGTATAATAGGTTATAAAGGTAAGAAAATAGGGAATTTGGTCATATAAATTCATAGGCCTAGAGGATAGAAAGATCAAAACTGGGGAAAGAATGTGCAGAAGATAGGTAAAAACCCACACCCAACAACTGCCAGGACATGCTCCATTTCTACTCTGTAACAAGCAACCACAACTGATCACTTCCGGTTCCTACGAGTGGTGAAGCCAAACAGTTAAGACCGAAAGCGACAGGTGGACTAGCCGGAAGCATTGAGGCAGAGACGTGGCTTGAGCAGAGGCCATAACAAGGGCGTCTAGGAGATATTTTCCTGACCATCATCTAGTTCTCTTTATTTCTGTTTATTTTTTATTTCTGTGTATTTTCAAGAAGGGAATCGAATCCCGAGGGTAATAATTTGGGTAGCAGACTTCTGCATGCCAAGACATCTAGTCTAGAAGACATCTGGATACTTTGGCGAAGATAATTTTGTAACTATAACCCAAGCTCCCCCTATTCTTATAAATAGGGGGAAGAAACACTTAGAAATGATTCCGGAATTTTGCAACTGCAGTGGTCAAATTCCGTGATCCATTTTTGGTTCTAAGTTTCATGTTCATGAGCGACTTGAGCGATATACTGATGAATGTAATGGACTGGGAATTGGACCCATTTTGAAGATTAATGGAACTATTTGGTGACTCCAATCATGGTAATGCGCAGTACATCCCCCCCCTTTTGTTTATCACTTCATGTATGTTGTTCTCCCTTTGAAATAGTGAAATGAAGCTGTAGGTTCCACCCTTGTTCATGATTGTATATTTGTTACAAAGTAGTAACAATCCCTGTGTTAGTTACATATTTACTTACGTACCTATAATGTGTACAGATTTACTTATGTTGTTTGATGATAAATGTGCCCATGAGGACTATGGCCTGAAACCTTAATTTGTGCTCCACTATTTTCGCTCTTTCATCTCCTTCCTCTTCCATACTTCTGCTAGAACCTTACTGCTTAGGGTTATGTCTTGTTTACAACCCTACGAATCTATTTCCCTCCTTTCTCTCTTCCTCTTGATTTTACTACAACTTCAATATTAAGCTTCCTGTTGTTGTGTGTCAGCCACCAGAACCAAACATTTATATTTGAGGTTGGCTTGATTTATCCCCTAAGCATTTGGATCCATGTATCAGCTTGAGTTTACCTGGATGACAAACTATTGAACCAAGCCCCCTTTATTCTTTTTTTAATTACGTGACAATTGGAGTGCTGCAAAAACCCCTCACAGATAATCTTCTATGCACTCCTCTCTTTAATATGTCCTAGGCACCGGTCCACAATCAACCCAGAGGTTGTCTCTAGGAAGCTTTCTATATCTCCTGAAGCACTACTGCTACAGGTGCTAAAAAAAGCGACAACACTAGGGACGGAAGACATTAACATGGGATTTTTGCAGGGCATTAATGGAACACAAACAAAGTATTTTAGTGGATCATCTAACCTAGTAATGGGATATGAAAACATGGGGGACAAGAAAATAGAAAAAAATTAAGTATGATCAGTGATAAAAATACAAATTATAAACAAAATGTGCATTGCACTAAAGTCTTGGAGTAGGGTATAAATGCATCAAGCATAATTAAGGGAGTAATAATGAATGCAATTGCAAAGGAACTTGCTTCATGGGCACCTGACACTGCCCAAAAGTTGATTCATTAAACCATTTCAAAGGATAGTTCTAATAATAGCGTAATTCTTCCCACAAAGTTAAAACAAATCATTTAGCTACAAACAATGTAATTTTGGTATAATATAATATAAATTTAAGAATTTAAGATTTGTAGAAGAAGAGTTAAGGAAAAAGAATGACACATGGACACTATTTTTAGATCAAAACAAGTTCTCAGAGGCTCTAGAAAGTCATGAATTTCATAATGATAACCCTAGCTCTTCCAAAGTTGAGGGTTCAAAACATAATGCAATAAATTCAATGTGTCACAGAGCTAAAGGTTCGAGGGTTGAACCTAGAACACATGTTCAAGAATCAACCTTAGATAAAAAAAACTCACTATGTCATGCCAAGAATAAAAACACCAAGATTCAAGAAAATAAGAGCTTCTCTCAATGTGATTTTATCTCCTAAATGCAAGTTTACAAGGAGCATGACTAGAAATATCAATGTAGAAAAAAGTACTAGCTATATCAAATAAGAGCATGTAATAGAGGTAGAAGGCTCATATGAACAAGTTAGATAATAAAAAAAAAGTAAAATTATGACTTGATTTCTATAACATACAATTAAATTCACTAGTAAAGCTCCATATCAACTGATTTGATGTCAAACTTGGGATGACAACACATAAATTGAGAATAAAAAACTTTAAATTCACATAAATTGAGTTAAAGGTAGATAAAGAATCATCTAAATAATTAAAAAAATTAACAAAAAAAAATATGACTAAATATTAATTAAAAAGGCTCTTGTTCATGAATACCTAAGTGAGCTCCTCCTGGTTTCGAGTATAATCTATTTGATTAGTCTAATCTTGGAGAAAATGTCCCTCAATTTGTGGAGCAACAACGAAGTGAACATTGACTTTGTTGTTTCTCTATTGGATTGAGGGAGGTTTTCTCCAAGATTATCCAAATTCTAATTTATTCTTGTTGAGCCTCCATTTTGATGCAATTTCACACCTTTTTCCTCTGCGGTCACTTATGTTTTTACCTAGTATTTATGGGCATTGCCATTATTTTTCACATTCTTGGGCTATTATCTTAAACTTGATCATGATAAGGTAATTTTTCATTATTTGATATATTTACTTTGTTTTCAATAGGATTTACATCAGAATGTTACTAATAATGGTACAATTATGCCTAGGTACTCAAGGAGGAGATGCGCATGACCCTTTGGTACAACGATCACCACATGGGCCCATGATGAGTGGGTGACTTTTATACCCTGTTAAAATTTTCAACAAGGGTTAGGTCAGAAGTGCATATTACCAAGATTTCAGTTGAATCATGGTTGAGATATTAGGAGCTAATCTTCGAGTTCTTTCATAGCACATCTATAGTCTTCTAATATTAGCTCACAAGTGTAACTAGATCTATTGTCTTATGTGGACTAATTTTTTTTTGAATGGAAGTGGTGCCTTTCTATTTCTTCAAAATATAGCAGGTAAATACATCAAGAGCATCCATACCCAGATGGTCTCAACCTACATGTTATCACTCCAAGAAGCTCTCCTAGGTTGCAGCTCGGAGATGCCTGGTAACATATAATCTCAATATTGTTCTCGGAACTATTAGAATAAATGAAGGTTGGATCAAGCTAGATAACCATTTCAACTCTGTTTTTACTCAAGACATGCATGAACACCCTCAACTTTACAAGGCTTTAGACCACTAATGCTCAATAGTTTGTAGATTCAATGGATAGATGAAGAATACTAACTATACCGACAGATGCATATATAAACACATATGAATGGCTAGCTACAGGCAGCAAATGAAACTTGCAAATCTAATTTATCATAGCAGAGATAAGATGACAGTTATCCGAAATTAGACACAAAAGAAAACATGAACAACTCGTTCAAGTCCAAGATTAGAACAAAAGGGAAAATGGAAATTGAACATATAACAGCAAAAGAAGCTTATATTGCTAGAATGAAGATGAGAAGCTTGAGTAGCAAAGTCTCCACAGTCTCCAGAAGTTGAACCTTTGTTACATTTAACTTTCATCCATTTATAAGCCCTTTACAATGCTCCTAAGCTCTCAAATGCTCGGAGTGTCTTAATCTATCCTCTTTGTCCTTTAACTATTTGATGCACTGATTAGGCAAGCATGGGCTCAGAGGTTTCTTCTTCTAACAGAGGAGTAACCGCATTCGGGTAGTTTTATATGCTGTTTTGGATCTCTCTTATGCAAGCGATTCTCCATGATGTTTGTTGGCTTGCATGAGCTGTGTTGTTGATGCCCCATGATCGCTTCTCGGCCTCTGTCTCCAAGCAATTGTTTCATGGCCTCTGTTTTGTGATGGAATGGGTCTTCGGGCCTCTTTTTTCCTTTTAATTGTTTATAATGACTATTTTCCTATTTTTACATAGAAAATGCTGCACACTGTAAAATCCCGCCCATCTCTATTCTTTCGGACTTCAAAAGTCCTCAGACATGGCCTATTCATCTATCGGGTCCACCCTTAGGGTCACTATCGCATGCCGCAGACGGCCTGTCCTTTTGTATTTTCTTTGTATTCTAGAATACGTAAAAAACACTGAAAATACATGAAAAATGGCTTTGGCAGTACTGAAAATATTATAAATTTTCATTCCCGAACCCTTTCAGGTCCGAGTCTTATCGCATCGGCGCTGGTCCATGGCTCCCTTTGTATTTTATAAATACGTCAAAACGGCAAATAATGCATTGAAAATGGCTTTCCCACGGACCTCAAATATTATGAAATAATATTTAGAATTACATCGGGTCCGGTTCATCAGGTGACACACATACATGTGCATAGGCCCCGCCCCTTAATGTTTCTCCGATGCGACATAGCGATGCGATCTGATTGCAATAACATATTGCCCAAGCCAGAGGTCTTTCCATATAACATTGTGTATGTCCCTGCCGATTGCGACCCGCCGATCCGATCATCAGAGATCACTGACCGGGGGTGTCTTCCGCCCAACCTTAAGTCCTCTGTGTTGGCCGATTTCCAATTTTCCTCTTAGGCCTAGGCCGTTGATCAGCTAGATCTAACGGCTGCTATGTGTTTGACTATGTATGCCTCCGATACATGATTTTTTCACTGTTTTCATGTGTTTTAGACTCTCGATAGTGTTTTTCTGCCCTTTTAAGGGCTCTTCTCCTGCGCTGGTTTTCATCTTTGGCAGGATTTTGCTGTCTTTTGAAGGCATAAAGGGCATATTTGGGCCATTTCCCAACAAGGCTAACACTGGCTCCTTCTGGGGATGAAAGCCTCCCTATGAGGTTTCAAGAATCACATAATAATGCCTTTCCTATAAAAACATGATCAAATATTCCTCCTAGTGTACCATTGGGCATGGAGTCTATTTAGCATGAAATAAAAACTTGAAAAAACATATTTACAATACCAAGGCTTTAGAGCCTTAAATGAAATAAAGTTTCAAGAACCGCCCATTGACTGGGCTACCAAAAACATCTCCTCCTTCCAGACTATGCAGAATAAAGGTATTGTTCTGCTGAATTTGAGCGATGACAAATGAACCTGTCCATAAGGAGTCAAACTTACCATGATTACCTTTCTTTTCCTTAAATGCATCCCATTTGAGAACCCAGTCACCAACTTAGAAATTTTCCACTTCTTCCTTCCTGTCAAAGGTTTCTTTGATTTTCTTTTGATGAGCTTTTGACTTCTCAACCAGCTACTCTCTGATCTGCTGTAGTTCAACCAGGTTATTCATTCTCCTTACCATGTCATTCTCTTCATCTTATTCTTCTTGCAAGAATTTGGCCACAGGGAGAATCGGCTGGATAGGGAAAACATCATCAGTGCCATAAACCAGCTTAAATGGAGAATTTCCTATGGATTTTTTGATGGTAACTCTGTCATCCTACAGTGCAAACTTCAACTTGGAATCCTAGCTCCTTTTGTTGTCCTCTAACAGTTTTTTGATTACCCTTACTGGAGTCTTGTTAGATGATTCTGCCAGGCCATTGCCTTGAGGATAATATGAGGTATAATACACCAATCGAATGCCCATGGATTCATTCATGTCCACCAATTCTTTTGCCTTGAAAGTTGCTGCATTATCCATGACTAATTTGGTTGGGCAACCAAATCTAGTGAAAATATTATCATTCAAGAACTTTATGAAAACTTGATGATTGGCATTCTTAGTGGGTATAGCCTCAATCCACTTGGTGAAATAATCAGTGGCTACCATGATCCATTTTTGTTTGGCATTGGAATGTGGGTTGATCTCACCTATAAAGTCCAAGCCCCACTGCTGAAAGGGACCATTGACATGTATTGGCTTCAAGGGCAAAGATTTTAGCTGTTGTCTTCCTGCAAACCTCTGACATTTGTCACAAGATTTCACAAAAGAAAACACATCAAAGAACAGAGTAGGCCAATAATACCCAGCCCTCAAGATTTTGTGGGCTGTGGTTTTCTAATAATGATGCCCTCCACAGATGCTAGAATGGAATTGGTGCATGACTTCCACAGATTGTCCTCTATATAGACATATCAAGAGGATTCCTGATGGGTCTTTCCAATAAAGCAGATTTTTATTAATATAGAATTTGGCTGATTTGAGTTTAATGGCCCAGACTTGACTTGAGCTAAGCCCTCAAGGGACTTCTAGCTTCTGCAAAAAATGAACTATGCTGGAATACCATTCACAGGGGGCTAGATTTTCAACCAAAGACTGATTTTGCTTTTGCCCTTCTGCTGCTTCCTCTGTCTGCTCATCATCTGAATTTGTACCCATGCAATTTATGTCTAACGAAATGAAATTTTCCTCAACCATAAGTTTAGCCAAGCCCTGGCCTTTGACAAGCTTAGTGGGCTTCACCTCTATGTTAAACTCTATGAATTTTGCAATCCATTTAGCTCTCTTTCCATCAATATCTGGTTGAGTTAAGACATCTTTTACTGAGGTTGAAGGTACATATGCAACCACTTTGGAATGCAGAATATAAATTTTGAATGCCTTTAAATATTTTATGAGAGCATAAGCTTGTTTTTCAATAAGGTCATACCTTATTTCAACATCCCTTAGAGTTTTGCTGAAAAAGGCCACGGGGTGCTCTATGCCTTCATCATTTTTCTGCAACAGAACTGCTGCAAGTGTATCATAAGAGGCAAAAGAGAAGATACAAAACTCCTTAGTGTAATAAGGGATTATTAGAGTGGGAGCTTCCATGATAGCTTGTTTGATGGCTTCAAAAGAGCTTCTTGCAACATCTGTCCATTTTATTTCCAATCCTTTCTTCAACATGGAAGTGATGTGCTTTACTAGCTCTGCAAAGTTTGGAATGAACCTCCTTACAAAGTTAATCTTACCTAGGAAGGATTGAATGTCACTTTTTGACCTTGAGATGGACAATGGCTGAATTGCTTGAACTCTTACAGCAGAAACAATATGTCCCAGAAGTTTGCCTTCTTCTAGATCAAATTATGACTTCTTTGGGTTCACCGAAATTCCAAACTGTTTTCACTTTAGAAAGACCTTCTTCAAATGCTGCAAATGGTCCTTGTGAGTGCTGGAGAAGACTGTTATGTCATCAAGGTAAATAAGGTTAAACTTGTCCTTCTCTCCCACAAAGGCTATGTCCATGGCCCTTTGAAAAGTAGCCCCAGCATTCATCATTCCAAAAGGCATCTTAGAATACATGAAAGTGCCCCAAGGAGTAGTGAAGGAGGTCTTTTCCTGATCTTCTGGATGTACAACAATCTGATTGTAACCTGAAAATCCATCTAAGAAAGACATGACTCTAGCCCCTAAAACTTTTTGCAACAAGTGTTCCATCTTAGGCAGGGGGTAGTTATCTTTTTTAGAGCATTTGTTCAGATTTCTGAAGTCAACACAAAGCGTGATTTCTACATTTTTCTTTCTTACTACCACAAGGTTAGCTCTCCAATTTGAATACCTTAAGGGAACTATGATTTTGGCATCCAACAGCTTCTTGATTTCTTTCTCAATCAAAGGCAATAAGAGAGGGATGATAGGTCTTAATTTCTGTTTAAAAGGGATGGTGTTATTTTCCAGTAGAATATTGTGTTGAATGACGTTTGTGTCATAGGTTTTAAGATCATTGTATTCCCAGGCAAAAATATCAGCGAATTGCTTCATGAGGGTGCAATACTCCGAATTTTGGGCAGAAGACAAATGAGTGGACAGATTTATGTATTTCGAATGGGATGGGCTCCCTATATTATGTTTACAAATGGCAGACTCATTTTCTTTTTTGGCAGGCTTATAAGGCACATCGTTATGATCGAACAGCTTCTCTAGAGGCACCAATCCTTTGGGTGTATGGTTACTAGGTAGCTGGACAATGCTTCCTCGTCCAATCTTGTCCTTTAGCTTGGACTGACCTCATTCTTCCATGGTTTCATTTTCTTGGTCGATGTGCGTTTCAGAAAATTCCTCAACGACTTGTAAAAACCTATTAATTTCATCATCGTCTTCAAAAACTTTCCAGTATTTGACATTGTCAAGCAGAGACAGTTTATATTTCACCAGAACTTCATACATTAATTTAGGAGGCAAAGGAGGAATAAATGTGCTAGTAGACACAACAAGGGAATCAGAAAGCTGGTTCTTCATTCTCAAGATGTAATAGATGCTAAAATTATTAAAAGAATCCTTGAGCTTCCATACCTCATCTCCGTATGCTTTCAGCCTTGGTTGCTTTGCTTGGAAAGTTTTATTGACCTGCTGAATGATGAGGTCTACGTCTACAAACACTTTCAGGCCTTTGATGCCCATTTCTTTAGCAACGTTTAAGCCCAATACCAAGGCTTCGTACTCTGCTATATTATTTGTGGCCTGAAAAGTTAATTTGAAAGATAAATGAATGTATTCTTATGTGGGGGACACAAGGACTACACCTGCTGCTACAGCTTCCTTAGAGCAAGCTCCATCAAATAACATGTCCCAAATTTGCGGGCCTTCTTCCTCTGTGATCTGGAAAACGGGTTTCTTAAGCTGCGTGAAGGCCAACTGAGATTCTTCAAATCTGAAGTATACAAGCTCTAAAATCAGTGTCGATAGCATAGATGGGATGATTAGTGGGATTCCTTTCATCGCTGATGATATAAGCCAACTGATCTTCTCTGTATAATCTCTTGCTCTCACCTCCAAAAACTGGGACAGTTGCATAGGATATCATTTTGTAATGATCCACCTAATCTCTTGATCTAACCTCTAGAAAGTAACATACCAAACTTGGGGGGTATATCTACTACCACAATATCCATCATCATGCTCTTCATGGGTAGCTGAGACAAAGTGATGGCTAGGTCCTTGATTAATCCCAGGCATTTCACTTTTCTAGAGTTAAAAGAAAATAGGTCATGATAAGGTTTGGTAATGTCAAGACCCAACTCATCCATGATAGCCATGGGCATTAGATTATGGCTAGCTCTAGTTTCCAGAAGGCAGTTGTGAAGGATTTTATCATGAATAGTTAGAGAGACATAGAATGATGGGGAGCTGTCCTCATAATTTTCAATCATTGGGCTAAGAACAACCGCTGGTTTGTCATCTTGTAGATTTACATAGTCGGTGTAGGCTTGGATGGAATTAGGCTCAAGGGCCCGAGGATAGATTTCTTGAAGGACTCATTCTTCACTAATTCAGACAAAGGTATAGGTATTCTTAGCTTCTGAATTTCTGATTGAAAATTGAAAGGGGAAGGAGACTTGTCAAGGCCTCTTACCTTGTGAGCTGGAGCTTTGAGGATGATGGGATCAACTGTCGGTCACCTCTACTTATTAGATTGTTGTACAAAAGGGACAATAGCTCTTTGAATAGGAGTTTCCTTGGTATTATTCATCTTTGACCTCAAATTATATCTGTGCTGATCTTCAGTTTGCATAACAGCTTCACCATCCCATTCTTGGTTAATCTTGTCACTGAGTAACGCCTTTTCATAGGCAGCTGAGGTTAAAAAGGAGGCACTGCCTTTGCCTTCGAGACAATGGATCTCATCATCTTCTTCAAACTGCTCTTCCTCCATGACTGCGTTCTGAAAAGGGGTCTTTACCCTTTGGTCTTCATTGGCATCATTGCTTCTTTGCAGAATCTGCAACTGCTCATTTGCTCTTCTATATGGATTTGGATTTGGATTTCTGGGAGCAAAGGTACTAGGAACTCTTCCTTTCCCAGAGTGCTACTCAACTTTTAATTTGGAGATTTCAGAGGCTAATGACTCTATCATATTAGTCATTTTATCTATCTTGGGATCTGAAGATGATGAAGACTTGCCCCTTTGTCTCCTTCTATCAACATTTCCCTTGAGCTTCTATGCAGCCATGATGTTTGATTCTACTTCCAAGGTTGAATCCTACATATCAGCCAAAGTAGCACATCGCCTCTCCCTCAACAGTAGGCAGAAGTCAGAATCAAAAGCACTGGCATAGGTGAGTTTAGCAGAGGTAGTTGTGGGTTTTACTTCAGCTGGTATTTTGCTATACATGTGGTTAAATCTCTTATTGAAATCAAAAAACAACTCACCATTTTCCATCTTTAAGTTCCCAAACTCAGTGTGGTAGTAGAGGAGATCCTTCTTATGGCCCCAATTCTTTAGGAATGCCTCATCTAAAGCCTCAATATCTGCTATAGATCTTGGGGTCAGTTCTCTGAACCATTTTCTTGACTCTCCATCTAGGCTTTGGACAAAGACTCTCATCCACACATCATCTTCACTAATGTCCAGGTTATCAGCATAGCTATAGAATGACTCAAGATGTTATTTAGCTACAACACCTTCAGTCCCAGTGAACTTAGGCCTATATTTCTGATATTCTCCAGTAGGCATGGCATCCAAAGGAGTGGGCAATACTAGCGGTCCATACCTAGTAGCTATGATTCTTTCCATTTTGGTGGGCGCTTGTGGTCCCGCCATAACTGTAGTGGCTATAAGGGTACTGGCAGACTAAATAATAGAGGGCTGAGGAGTGACTGCTAAGACTAAAGAAGTATGATGGATAGGAGGTGAGGTTTCCTTTGGGCTTACAACAAAAGGAAAACCTAAAGAATAAGGAGCTTTATGAATCTCTGAGAGTTTTTCTTCACTTCTAGTATTAGATGCTATACTCTCAACATGTATTCGTTCTATTGCAGGATTTTCTTGAAGAGATATAGAATATTGTTTAGATTTACCTGAACATGATGCTCCTTTCTACAATACTTTTCTTT
The DNA here is from genome assembly GCA_031772625.1 of Pinus tabuliformis. Classification (NCBI taxonomy): domain Eukaryota; kingdom Viridiplantae; phylum Streptophyta; class Pinopsida; order Pinales; family Pinaceae; genus Pinus; species Pinus tabuliformis. The sequence continues at coordinate 436,118,738 of CM062812.1, forward strand.
CTTTGATGATTTTTTCAAGATCAGATATTGGGTCAACTTGTGGCTTCTGAGGATTTCTTGTAGTATGCCTCAAAAACTGAGCCAAAACTATGAAGTGGAGTCGCCAAGAGCTTCATCCTTTAGTAGAGTCTCCAGATAGATGATTACAACCAAAAAAGTGCCCAGACTTTGTTTATCATCAAAGCTGGATCTGTGTCGTCTCCCATGGAAGCTAAGCTTCAGTTTCCTCTCCTCCGAAATGGCACCAATTATGTTATCACTCCAGGAAGCTCTCCTAGGTTGCATCTCAGAGATGCTTGGTAACATATAATCTTCAATATTGTTCTCGAAACTATTGGAATGGATGAAGGTTGGATCAAGCTAGATAACCGTTTCAACTCTGTTTTTACTCAAGACATGCATGAACACCCTCAGCTTTACAAGGCTTTAGACCACTAATGCTCAATAGTTTGTAGATTCAATGGATAGATGGAGAATATTGACTGTACCGGCAGATGCATATATAAACACATATGAATGGCTAGCTACAGGCAGTAAATGAAACTTGCAAATCTAATTTATCAACGCAGAGATAAGATGACAGTTATCTGGCATTAGACACAAAAGAAAACATGAACAACCTATTCAAGTGCAAGCTTAGAACAAAAGAGAAAATGGAAATTGAACATATAACAACAAAAGAAGCTTATATTGCTAGAATGAAGATGAGAAGCTTGAGTAGCAAAGTCTCCACAGTCTCCAGAAGTTGAACCCTTGTTACATTTAACTTTCAGCCATTTATAGGCCCTTTACAATGCTCCTGAGCTCTCAAAGGCTTGGAGTGTCTTAATCTATCCTCTCTATCCTTTAACTGTTTGATGCCTTGAATAGGCAAGCATGGGCTCAGAGGTTTCCTCTTCTAACAGAAGAGTAACCGCATTTGGGTAGTTTGCTGTGTTGTATGGGAGCTCGCTCATGCAAGCGATTCTCCATGATGTTTTTTGGTTTGAATGAGTTGTGATGTCAATGCCCCATGATCATTTCTCGGCCTCTGTCTTTAGGCAATTGTTTCCCGACCTCTGTTTTGTGATGGAATGGGTCTTCAGGCCTCTGTTTTCCTTTTAAATGTTTATAATGATTGTTTTCCTATTTTTACACAGAAAACACTGCACACTGTAAAATCTTGCCTATCTCTTTTCTTCCGGACTTCAAAAGTCCTCAGATATTTCCTATTCATCTATCGAGTCCGCCCTTAGGGTCGCTATCGCATGTCACAGATGACCTGTCCCTGTGTATCTTCTTTGTATTCTAGAATACATAAAAAACACTGAAAATACATGAAAAATGGCTTTGGCGGACTTGAAAATATTATAAGTTTTCATTCCCGAACCCTTTCGGGTCTGGGTCTTATCACATTGGCACTGGTCCAAGGCTCCCTTTGTATTTTATAAATACATCAAAACGACGAATAATGCATTGAAAATGGCTTTCCCGTGGACCTCAAATATTATGAAATAATATTTAGAATTATGTTGGGTCTGGTTCATCGGGTCGCACACATACAAGTGCATAGGCCCCTCCCCTTAATGTTTCTCTGATGTGACATAGCGATGTGATCTGATCGCAATCGTATATCGCCCAAGCTAGAGGTCTTTCCATATAACATTGCTTATGTCCCCACCGATTGCGACCCGCCAATCCGATCATCGGAGATCGCTGATCAGGGGTGTCTTCCGCCCAACCTTAAGTCCTCTGAGTTGGCCGATTTGCGATTTTATGCTTAGATCTGGGTCGTTGATCGACCAGATCTGATGGTTGTTGTGCGTTTGACTGTGTATGCCTCTGATACATGGTTTTTTCACTGTTTTCATGTGTTTTAGCCTCCTGATAGTTTTTTCCTGCCCTTTTAAGGGCTCTTCTCCTGCGCTGGTTTTCATCTTTGGCAGGATTTTGCTGTCTTTTGAAGGCTTAAAAGAAATATTTGGATCCATTTTTGGGTCATTTGCCAACAAGGCTAACACTAACTAGTGGGAAACTAGGTCTATTGACCATCCAGTTGAGTTATAGCAAGTCCAAAATTTAACTTTTCTGAGAGATTATTTCAAGGATACATAAACAAAACTATATTGATAACCTCTATGATCTATCCTCCTACTCCAAAAAATAAAAATAAAATGTATTATGCATCTAATATAGAGAATTCTATTCATCAAAATAATATATTGGGGTAGGGTCCCTGGCATTTGTTCCTAATTGCTCTATCAGTGACAAACATGGAATGTGTCTCTCAATGTGGGCCAACCAGGCATTTTGTTGTTATATTTGGCACTAGATCAACTGGAATTCATTGTGAATTACCTGAAACTCCTCCTTAACTCTCGGGTTTCTTGTTAGTGGCAGTGTCAAGGCCTTCACCAATAATGTTTTCATCAACCAGTAGACATGTAAGGTTTGAAAAAATAAGGTACGGTGACCCCATGTATAAATCACAAAACTTCAGGAAGATTACCAGACCAATGAGAAATCACATCATGAATTATAGTTATGGTCAGATTTGCATCATTGTGAATATTTGGAGCTGTGAAGTACACCCTTGGCAACATTTTCCCATTGAAGACCATACAACCGACCAAGTGAAATTGAATAAAGTTTTCCTCCTGTAAATTTTTGGGTGTGCGAACAAAATGTGGTAAAAGTGTTTTCTTCTGGTCCATACCATCAATTATCAAACCCAAATATTTATTCGGATTATCATAGCACTTTTTTCGATGCTTGTACAACTTCTTCCTTTCGTTTGTTTGTTGTTCGCGATGCTCCTGAAGTTGTTTGACAATTAAATCTACACAACATAAAAGAGATTCATTAAGAAATATGTTTTCATAGTTGATGACTATACAATTTTAAAAGTTAAAGTTATAAACGCTTACCTCTTTCTGAGCCTTCACTTTTGTCCCTTTTTTATTTAAGAGAAGCACATGTACTGCAAATCCCCATCCTTGTCTTCTTAGGAATACGGACATTGTTGAATTCTTTCTTCCATACCTTCACAAAATATTGATATGTAATAAACTGGCCATGTCCCTCAGCACCTTCTGCATATTCTTTGTATAAGTTGTAGATTTCTCGTCTTGAAAAATTATTTGGAATATGTATTGTCTCTCCATTTGGCATACACTCTCCATGATTTGAAAAGAAATCTTTCATCCATGACATTGCAATATTTGATAATGGAGCAAAGTGTTTTTTATGACGTACTTCTGAATAAAATGTGGGATCCTTTTCCAAATTTTCTTGAATTCTCGAGAGACGAAAATTCCCAATCGAATGAAACATTTTGAAACCTTTTCTACAGATAAAAAAAGTCCCAATATGATAATCATAACCTGACAATGTAGATTGCATGCACCCAACTAAATATGAATTTTGCATGCGTTTATTCATTGACAAATATCTCTTCCTGCTTTCTAATCCAAATTTGAAATCCATATGTTTCAAGCAATCTTTTTGGCAACATTCACTTGAAATGAGAGCACTGATAGAACTTCTTCTCGTCAGATATTCTGCTCTACCCCTTGTATAACTAGAACAACTTGCATTGATACGAAAAGGCCTGCTCCTACTCCTTGATACAATGTTTCTTGGCAACATCTCCATCATTTGATCATCATTTGTATAAGGATTTTCATCATCATTAAGAGGAATGTTATCCACACTATGATCATCCTTGCTTTTCAAATATTGACTTGGAGGATATTCTTCATCTTCTGCTTCTTCAGTGCTACTGTCGTAGTCCTTAGAATTCGGACTGAATGGAAAATCTGACTCGATGTTTAATGGATATTCTTCCTCATATGCATTGCCAGTGCTACTCTCATAGTCCATAGAATTAGGACTACGTTGAAAATGTGACTTACTTATTGAAGATGCTACATCCCGTCCTTTGTCACTGCTACCTTTATACTCATTAGAATGAGGACTAAGTGCATCATCCTGTCCTTCATCACTGCTGCTCTCATAGTCTGCAGAATTAGGACTAAGAGGACACAGTGACACTCTATTATTTTGAAATTCATCATCACGCTCTTCATAACTATTGCTCTCATAGTCCGCAGAATTAGGACTAAGTGGACACTGTGGTACTCCAATATTTTGAATTTCATCATCCCACTCTTCATCACTGCTGCTCTCATAGTCCTTAGAATTTGGACTAACTGGACACCGTGACACTCCATGCTTTGGAAAATCAACATCATGCTTTTCATCACTACTACTCTCATAGTCCTTAGAATTAGGACTAAGTGGACACTTTGAAACTCCATACTTTTGAAAATCAACATCATGCTTTTCATCACTGCTGATCTCATAGTCTTCAGAATTAGGACTAAGTGGACTCCATGACACTCCATTCTTTTGAAATTTGCCATCATGCGCTTCAAAACTGCTGCTCTCATAGTCCTCAGAATTAGGACTAAGTGGACACCGTGACACTCCCTTCTTTTGAACTTCACCATTATGCTTTTCAAAACTGCTGCTCTCATAGTCCTCAGAATTAGGACTAAGTGGACACCGTGACACTCCCTTCTTTTGAACTTCACCATTATGCTCTTCAAAACTGCTGCTCTCATAGTCCTCGGAATTAGGACTAAGTGGACACCGTGACACTCCCTTCTTTTGAACTTCACCATTATGCTCTTCAAAACTGCTGCTCTCATAGTCCTCGGAATTAGGACTAAGTGGACACCGTGACCCTCCATTCTTTTGAACTTCACCATCATGCTCTTCAAAACTGCTGCTCTCATAGTCCTCAGAATTAGGACTAAGTGGACGTCGTGACACTCTGTTCTTTTGAAGTTCACCATCATGCTCTTCATCACTACGGCTTTCATAGTCCTTAGAAGTAGGACTAAGTGGAATATGTGACTCTTTATTTATTTGAAATTCTCCATCCCCTCTTTCATCAATGCTGCTCTCATAGTCCTTAGAATCAGGACTAAGTGGAAGAAGTGAATTTCTATTCATAGTGGAAGAATTCCCGCTATGTTCATCAATATGAATAGAGTTGTTACGCGATGCAGAAGTTGATGGTGTATAAATCAAAACTTCACTATCAGAACAATCCATCCCTTTCAAATAGAAGATGTTGAATGATACAAATGGAGAGTCTCCTAAAGATATTATATAGCTTAAAGAATGGAATTTTCCCTCCAAAAATTTTCCCTCCAAAAAATTTCGCGAAAATATTTCCCTCCAAAAAGTTTCGCGAAAATATTTCCCTCCAAAAAATCTGTTAAATTTATTTACCTTTATTACTTTGTTCTACAATTTATTGGAAAATGTAAACTAAATTTTTTTATGAAATCATAATTAAAATTGTACACTACAACTTCTACAATTATTATAATAGTTAAACCATATAATATTCGCTTTCCAATACTACAATATTCACTTTAAAATATTTTAAAACAAATTATCCCACATTCAACCTGTTGTAAAACAAATCAATAATATTCACTTTATAATATTGTAAAACAAATTATCCCATATTAATTGTACAGTAAAACATCCTTGTAACTTCACTTACATATTAAAATTTCATTATCACTACTACTAACATCACATCTAGGTTTTCTGAAAATCATTGAAAGAGGTCGTGAATTTGTGGAGCAGCTAAATCGCTATCAACAACATAATCAACGAAGAATTCTTGTAATTAAAAGGTAAGTTAAATTTTTTTCTTGAAAACTTTCATATTAAATTAGTTTCATGAAAAATCGTGAGCATGGTGGGCCCGGTCAACCTCATTTTCTTAACACCAGTCGGTGCTCCGCACCCCCCCTCGCCCGAACGCCCGCCCGCCCGCCCGCCCGCCCGCCCCTCCAGGCACCTTAACAACGCCCCCCCTCACCCGCCTGCCCGGCCCCTCCGGGCGCCCTGACAGCCCCCCCTCACCCGCCTGCCCGGCCCGGGCCCCCTCACCCGCCCGGCCCACACACACCGTCCCCCCTCACCCGCCTGCCCGGCTCGGCCCGGGCGCCCTAACCACCCAGCCCCACCCCTCCGGTCGAACCACCCATGCCCCCCTCACCCGCTCGCCCGGCCCGGGCGCCCTCACCCGCCCGCCCAACCCCTCCCGGCGCCCTCACCCGGGCACCTCACCCCTTTGGATGGGACACCCACCCCCGGGCGCCCTCACCCGCACGCCCCACCCACCCCCGGGTGCCCTGACCCGCCCGCCCGCACGGCATGGGCGCCCTGACCCGCCCTCCCCAAACGCCCGCGGGCGCCCTGACCCACCCGCCCTCGCCCGCCCCGACCCGCCCGCCCGTTCGGCCCACCCGCCCACGGGCGCCCTCACCCGCCCGCCCGCCACACCCGCCCACCCCACCCGCGGGCGCCCTCACCCGCCCGCCCACCCGCCCCACCCACCCGCGGGCGCCCTCACCCACCCGCCCGACCCACACCCGGGCGCCCTCAACCACCCGCCCGACCCACCCCCGGGCGCCCACACCCGCCCACCCGCCCGCATCACCCGCCTGACGCCCGCCCGCCTCACCCACCCTCCGCCCTCGGCCTCACCCGCCCTCCGCCCGCCCGCCTCACCCGCCCTCCGCCCTCGGCCTCACTAGCCCTCCCCCCGCCCGCCCCTCGTGCAGGCGCCACGCGGGCCGCCCGCGCCCTCGCCCGGCAGGCAGGGCGACCCTGCCTGCCGGGGGAGGGCGCGGGCGGCCCGGGTGGCGCCTGCACAAGGGAGGACGCCCTCGTGCAGGCGCCAGCTGGGCCGCCCGCGCCCTCGCCCGTCAGGTAGGGCGACCCTGCCTGCCGGGCGAGGGCGCGGGCGGCCCAGGTGGCGCCTGCACGAGGAGGGGCGCCCTCGTGCAGGCGCCACCCGGGCCGCCCGCGCCCTCGCCCGGCAGGCAGGGCGATTCCGAGAATCGCCCTGCCTGCCGGGCGAGGGCGTGGGCGGACCGGGTGGCGCCTGCAAGAGGTTGGGCGCCCTCGTGCAGGCGGCACCCGGCCCGCCCGCGCCCTCGCCCGGCAGGCAGGGCGATTCCCGGAATCGCCCTGCCTGCCGGGCGAGGGCGCGGGCGGCCCGGGTGGCACCTGCACGAGGGGGGGCGCCCTCGTGCAGGCGCCACCCGGGCCGCCCGCGCCCTCGCCCGGCAGGCAGGGCGATTCCCGGAATCGCCCTGCCTGCCGGGCGAGGGCGCGGGCGGCCCGGGTGGCGCGTGCACGAGGTTGGGCGCCCTCGTGCAGGCACCACCCGGGCCGCCCGCGCCCTCGCCCGGCAGGCAGGGCGATTCGGGGCCCTCGTGCAGGCGCCACCCGGGCCGCCCGCGCTCTCGCCCGGCAGGCAGGGCGATTCCCGGAATCGCCCTGCCTGCAGGGCGAGGGCGCGGGCGGCCGGGGTGGCGGCTGCACGAGGGGGGGTGCCCTCGTGCAGGCGCCACCCGAGCCGCCCGCGCCCTCGCCCGCCAGGCAGGGCGATTCCTGGAATCGCCCTGCCTGCCGGGCGAGGGCGCGGGCGGCCCGGGTGGCGCCTGCACGAGGTTGGCCGCCCTCGTGCAGGCGCCACCCGGGCCGCCCGCGCCCTCGCCCGGTAAGCAGGGCGATTCCCGGAATCGCCCTGCCTACCGGGCGAGGGCGCGGGCGGCCCGGGTGGTGCCTGCACGAGGGCGCCCAACCCTCGTGCAGGCGCCACCCGGGCCGCCCGCACCCTCGCCCGGCAGGCAGGGCGATCCCCGGAATCGCCCTGCCTACCGGGCGAGGGCGTGGGCGATTCCCGGAATCGCCCTGCCTGCCGGGCGAGGGCGCGGGCGGCCCGGGTGGCGCTTGCACGAGGGCGCCCAACCCTCGTGCAGGCGCCACCCAGGCCGCCCGCGCCCTCGCCCGGCAGGCAAGGCGATTCCCGGAATCGCCCTCGTGCAGGCGCCACCCGGGCCGCCCGCGCCCTCGCCCGGCAGGCACGGCGATTCCCGGAATCGCCCTGCCTGCTGGGCGAGGGCGCCCTCGTGTAGGCGCCACCCGGGCCGCCCGCGCCCTCGCCCGGCAGGCAGGGCGATTCCGAGAATCGTCCTGCCTGCCGGGCGAGGGCGTGGGCGGCCCGGGTGGCGCCTACACGAGGTTGGGCGCCCTCGTGCAGGCGCCACTCGGGCCGCCCGCGCCCTCGCCCGGCAGGCAGGGCGATTCCCGGAATCGCCCTCGTGCAGGCGCCACCAGGGCTGCCCGCGCCCTCGCGCGGCAGGCAAGGCGATTCCCGGAATCGCCTTGCCTGCCGGGAGAGGGCGCCCTGGAATCGCCCTGCCTGCCGGGCGAGGGCGCGGGCGGCCCGGGTGGCGCCTACACGAGGGGGGCGCCCTCGTGCAGGCGCCACCCGGGCCGCCCGCGCCCTCGCCCGGCAGGCAGGGCGACCCTGCCTGCCGGGCGAGGGCGCGGGCGGCCCGGGTGGCGCCTGCACGAGGTTGGGCGCCCTCGTGCAGGCGCCACCCGGGCCACCCGCACCCTCGCCCGGCAGGCAGGGCGACCCTGCCTGTCGGGCGAGGGCGCGGGCGGCCCGGGTGGCGCCTGCACGAGGGAGGGCGCCCTGCCTGCCGGGCGAGGGCGCGGGCGGCCCGGGTGGCGCCTGCATGAGGGTTGGGCGCCCTCGTGCAGGCGCCACCCGGGCCGCCCGCGCCCTCGCCCGGCAGGCAGGGCGATTCCCGGAATCGCCCTGCCTGCAGGGCGAGGGCGCGGGCGGCCCGGGTGGCGCCTGCACGAGGGGCGCCCTCGTGCAGGCGCCACCCGGGCCGCCCGCGCCCTCGCCCTGCCTGCCGGGCGAGGGCGCGGGCGGCCCGAGTGGCCCCTGAACGAGGAGGGGCGCCCTCGTGTAGGCGCCACCCGGGCCGCCCGCGCCCTCGCCCTGCAGGCAGGGCGATTCCGGGAATCGCCCTGCCTGCCGGGCGAGGGCGCGGGCAGCCCGGGTGGCGCCTGCACGAGGTTGGGCGCCCTCGTGCAGGCGGAATCGCCCTGCCTGCCGGGCGAGGGCGCGGCCGGCCCGGGTGGCACCTGCACAAGGTTGGGCGCCCTCGTGCAAGCGCCACCCGAGCCGCCCGCGCCCTCGCTTGGCAGGCAGGGCGATTCCCGGAATCACCGTGCCTGCCGGGCGAGGGCGCGGGCGACCCGGGTGGCGCCTGCACGAGGTTGGGTGCCCTCGTGCAGGCGCCACCCGGGCCGCCCGCGCCCTCGCCCGACCCTGCCTGCCGGGCGAGGGCGCGGGCGGCCCGGGTGGCGCCTGCACGAGTGGGGGCGCCCTCGTGCAGGCGCCACCTGGGCCGCGCGCGCCCTCGCCCGGCAGGCAGGGCGATTCCCGGAATCGCCCTGCCTGCCGGGCAAGGGCACGGGCGGCCCTGGTGGCACCTGCATGAGGGACGCCCTCGTGCAGGCGCCACCAGGGCCGCCCGCGCCCTCGCCCGGCAAGCAGGGCGATTCCCGGAATCGTCCTACCTGCCGGGCGAGGGCGCGGGCGGCCCTGGTGGCGCCTGCACGAGGGAGGGCGCCCTCGTGCAGGCTCCACGCGGGCCACCCGCGCCCTCGCCCGGCAGGCAGGGTCGCCCTGCCTGCCGGTCGAGGGCGCGGGCGGCCCGGGTGGCGCCTGCACGAGGTTGGGCGCCCTCGTGCAGGCGCCACCCCGGCCGCCCGCGCCCTCGCCCGGCAGGCAGGGTCGCCCTGCCTGCCGGGCGAGGGCGCGGGCGGCCCTGGTGGCGCCTGCACGAGGGACGCCCTCGTGCAGGCGCCACTAGGGCCGCCCGCGCCCTCGCCCGGCAGGCAGGGCGATTCCCGGAATCGCCCTGCCTGCCGGGCGAGGGCGCGAGCGGCCCGGGTGGCGCCTGCACTAGGGAGGCCCTCCCTCGTGCAGGCGCCACCCGGGCCGCCCGCGCCCTCGCCCGGCAGGCAGGGTTGCCCTGCCTGCCGGGCGAGGGCGCGGGCGGCCCAGGTGGCGCCTTCACGAGGTTGGGCGCCCTCGTGCAGGCGCCACCCGGGCCGCCCGCGCCCTCGCCCGGCAGGCAGGGCGGGGCGCCCGGCAGGCAGGAGCGGGCGGGTGAGGGGGTGCGGGGTGTGCGGGTGAAGGGGTGCGGGGTGAGGGGGTGCGGTAGGGAGCCCGGGCGGAGGGGGGTTCGGGTGAGGCAGGCGGGTGGGTGAGGGCGCCGGGCGGGGGGGCGGGCGAGGGCGCCGGGAGGGGTTGAGCAGTTGGGTGAGGGGTGCATGATGGGGTGCGGGGTGGGCGGGGTGGGCCGGTTGGGGGAGAGGTAGGGAGCCCGGGCGGAGGGGGGTTCGGTTGAGGCGGGTGGTTGGGTGAGGGCGTCGGGCGGACGGGCGGGCGAGGGCACCCGAAGGGGTGAGGGCGCCAGGAGGTTTGGAGCGGGCGGGTGAGGTGGTGCGGGGTGGGCGGGTGTGGGAAGAGGTAGGGAGCCCGGGCGGAGGGGGGTTCGGGTGAGGCGGGCGGGTGGGTGATGTTGCCGGGCGGGGGACGATTGTTGATTAAAATTTATGATAAGTTTTCGTTGTTACTTTAAGTCAATATGTTTTTATTATTTACTGATTTATGTGTTTCTATTTTTCAGGAAAATGGCATCAAAGAGAATTTCAGTGAATCTTTCTGGACCAAAGACTCATAAAGGTGCATCTAAAAGAAACATTGGTGAACGAACTCCACCTCAGCTCATGACTACAAATCTATCAAGTGCCTCAAGTGATAAGAAGATGATTTCAGACTGGAAGAATTCGAAGGAGGTGAAATTTCCATCAAGAATGTGGTATGTGAAAGAAAGAGAAAGCACAAATGTGAATATATATCTATATATCGATATACCGAATGATAGTGGAATTTTTGAGGTGTTGGGAAGAGTCGTAGATATTTGTTCGGTAACGAACACTGAAGTTGTTTACGTACTTACAAAAGCTCCCAAGTCACATGAAAGGGTTAAATACCAACTATCATATTCATTGTATGACACGAGCGAGGTATCTACAAAGTTGTGTAGTCAAATCGTAAATGAGATGACAGATAACATCGTAAGTATTATTATTTATATTTGTATTTTGCGTTTTTTAAAGTGTCTCACTATACTTTTTAACTTTGTTTTTTATTGACATATGATATTTTGTTTGGCAGAATTTCGTTGAAAGTTGTTCAATTAGGTTGGGAGGCATTCATTTCATTGAGAATGATATCATGAAAGTTGTCAGCAGTTTTTACTCAGTGTCTGAAGAAAATATGGAAAAGAGGCAAAATGAAGTAATTGATAATGCTACAAAACTACATCCAAAGAATCAGAAAAAAAGGTCTCTGGTGGATAAATCTAGCAAGGGTAAACAAGTTACTTTTGAGAACGATGAAGTTGAAATTGACGATGAAACATATGTTGTCATTACTGAAGATGACATTGGAACTGAGAAGAGCCATAAAAATCCAAAAGTAACAATGCCCAAGAATAACTCTGGTGGGAATGTTATGACCAAGAAAAGTAGAGTTGATGATTTTGAAGCAGTCATTACCAGCAGTCAAGAACCTAGTGAAACTTCAAAAGAAAGCAGAGAAATCATTACACCAGGAGCTGATTTAGAAGATGGCATTATCAAAACAAAACAAAATGTCATTCGAGAGAATTTGACAAAGAGAAACTTAATTGATGGTGGTCGCACATTTCAGCTTAATGTCAGGCAAACCTATAAAGCAAGTGAACGACAATGTCAATATCAAGTTAGAAAGCCACATCATCTGCATGTTCACAACTTGAAGACATTGATGAGGTACAATCCATATGCTCATGTGGTTAGTTATGTGCTTCTTGTTGATCCACTTCAAGTTCCCAACAAAGAAGCATTTGATAAGTCAAAATGTTTTGAATACAATTATTATGTGCTTGGGGGGAACCATTCTGTAGAAGCTCAAAGACAATTGATGGAGGAATATCCTAATAACCCACGTTTTGAAACAATGAAATGTATCATTTACGCTGGTTTATCTGATACAGAAGCAAAGTTAGTGGCATGGGATCATAATTCAGATAATGAATATAGGATGTCTATGACTTTCATCCAAAGGGTTAGATTTATTCATAGTGAATTTGAAGAAAAATGTGGTGGGGATAGGACAAAAGTTACTGCAGAGTTCCGAAAGGAATGTTGTATGGAAATAGGATATCAAATTGAAGAGAAAACCAATTCAAAAGGTGGAAAGGGCAACAAACATAGTGATTTATTCAGAGGTGTTGATAACATTTTCCAATTGGCATTTAGAACTGGAGATGTTTGGAGGTTGATTGATGAGATTTTTGGCATGTGGGAAGACATTGCCATTAAAAACCAGAAGGTCAAAAAGTCTAAGCCATTCATATGTGGCAACAGTAAATTAGCTCCTGAAATGAAGCATATTCCAGACGATATGACTATCACACCTTGGAGGGCGATGCAAGGAGTGAAAGATGAGAAAATTGTCAAAACAATATTATCTCGTGTGAGGTCAGGGGAATTATCAATGGAGGAAATGTCTGAAGAATTTCAAAAGTAAGTTTCTTGAAATATTCTTATTTATTTCTAGATTATAATTATATTTTAAATAAAACATGATGTTCTTGGTAGTATTTGTTATACATATCATTATATTAACTTTTTGTTACTTTATCTATGCAGTCACAAAGTTTACATGAAAATTCAAGAACAAATGGTTAGATTGTTGAATGAAGATAGTTGGGATGATGTCGTACGCAACTATCCAGATGCAAGTTCTACATCAACATTAAAATCTTTTTATCTTGCATTTAAAAAGGTATCTTGATTTATACATTCATTTTTATTCACCTGTGTACTATTTTTAATTTATAACTTACACATATATTTGTTTATTTTATAAAAGATGAGGAAGGATGATAATGGAGTGCCAGATAGTTTCAAAACCTTTATCGAAAAGATAAAGATCGAAAGACTGAGGAAGCAACGTATTAAGGATATTCAACTTGATCCAACTCTTAATCATTTCATTTGGAATGGGCTAGACACTATTCAATATCAAGTAATACAAGGCGACTGTGAAGACATTGCTAAACTCATACCTAAAAGGGATTATGCCCTAGTCATTGCAGATATTCCCCATGGTTTCAATATTCCAAACATTGACTATGATAGTGACCCTTATACTTATCAAGCTTTTAGTAAAGTGGTTGCGGGATTTGTAGAAGTCACGTCATCACCATTATGGAGATTTGTGACATTTCATTCAGACACACAATTGGCAATGATATTGTCAAGCTTCAAGGGGAAAACAAATTCAAGGATGCAGCTTACATGGTAAGACGTTTAAAATGTATATTTGATTAATGTTGAAAAATTTATTTATGTACAAGTTAATTTAACTTTTACTATTTCGTGTTACAGGGAAAAACCAAATCTTCTTCACAATGAAGATCAACAATTTATAAATGATTGTGAGTTCATTCATATTGATAGTTGGGCAAAAGATGATAGCCATATGTCTATGATTTTTAATCGGGTAGACAGAAAGAGTCATAGCCAAATACTGAGTTATGATGTTGTTGTGAGAAAACTAACATATGAAGACAAAGAAGCAAAAGGAGAGATAGTTAACATTTATCAAAAACCACAGTTATTGATTAACTATCTTATAGACATTTGTTTAAATGAAGGAGATTGGGTTTTGGATTTATTTTCTGGCTCAGGTAAGTTTTATTATATGGAATTGAATTTCAATATGTTATTTTTTTAATTAATATGTCATTGTACTAATTTAGTTCATTATTTCTTTTGTGCTTGAAAATTAGGTACAACACTAGCATGTTGCCTTCAAAAAGGAAGAAATTGCATTGCAATTGAAAAAGATCCAGTACAGTGCAATTTCATTCAGCAAAGAATTAATGCTCTTCAATTTCTTCCAGATGCAATGCAAGAAATTGGGTTGAAGAAAGGGGACTTTAGTGAATCACGTGTGGCAAAAAAGGCAAAGGAACCCCAACCACCATTACATGGAATGTTTGGAAAGACATACATTGGGAGTTTCGCAGACATCAAAGACCCATTAGAAGAGGAAAATGAGAAAAATGAAATAGAAAATATTGTGGAAGAGGACAATGATGAAACTCTAGAGGACGAAGAGTTTGGATTACGTGACATTGTTGATTAAATTTAAGTTATGCTTGTAAATCAAGCTTTGCAATGTTTTGACTTTGACATTTTATGAGAAGAATAAACACTCAATTATGGTTGTTATACGTTCAATATTGGTAATATGTGATTTTTGCATTGATTTTTAAGTTAATCATTATTTTTTGAAAAAAAAAAGTGATTTTTATTATTTTTTCGACATGAAATTCATAGAAAAAACTATTATTTAACCATTTTTAGTTAAAATTATCGTATAAAAATTGTGATTTTGACATGTCAATTCTAACAAAAAATTATCAAAACGTGTAGTTTTTTAGTTATATTTATGTTAAAAATGGTTATTTTTATGTCCATTGTTAAAAAATATTGTTTTTTAGAAACAATTATTTCATGTCGATTGAAAAATTAATTAAGGATGTATAAATATGTAGAATATCGAAAAGTCTAAATATCGACCTTCTAATTTAAAAATGCAAAACAGTAAAAACCTCACGAAAAAAAATTTTAAAATTATAATAAAAAACAAGGAAATGTGAAGAAAACGACCACTTCAAAAATTATCAAAATTACTAAATAATTATTTACATTTTATACATTAAAAAATTTAAAGCCAAAAAACAGGGCTTTTAAGAAAGGAGTGTGATGCAGAATGCTCACTTTTTAAAATTAGCATGAAAATCACTACCATTCTAAAACGTGATGTACATAAAAAAAACTAAAGTGCCAAAAACTATGCTCTAGAAAAAACATGTGCATTCTGCATCACCCATTTTCAAAATCAGTTCACTTTTTAGCTATCTCTATGAAACGGGTAACAGTATCAGTTCCCGTTTCATAGTTTACATTGTTAGACAAGTAACCATATGTATAATGTAAATTTCAAAACCAGCGAGAACATACCCTTGAGAGTTGAGGTTGAACCACTCTAATGTGCATTCCCAGAACAGGAAGAGAAGCTCCCTCTCTCCCCTCCCTACGACCTCAACCTTCTCCCGCATCCTTCGCTTAATGCCCTAAAAAATCCTAACTAGGTCACTTGAAATGTTTATGGTTTCAATGCTAATGCCCTTCTCATGCATTGAATGCCCCTTTGACAACCTTCTCTAAATATAATTTCCCTTGTGCATACTACGCATGCTTTTGCATGTGTGCTGGTGGCCATCCACCCCCTGCCTTAATGTTGCCACTAACCAATACTGTCGCTTGAATCCCATGGCGGTCCTTTGCTTAGATCACATCCCGATCAGGGAGCCTTTTCTGGATTATTATGATTCATACTTATTTTGTTTTGTATCTATTCTAGGTGGTTTGAAGCTTATTATTTTACTATGAAAATTATAAAAAATTAACCATGGCTCATTTCCAGGGAAATGATTCCATTGGAAGGTTATGTTGTTGGTTTGGACTCTTGAGTCACTCCCTTTGGTCACTGGACTTTAAGCTATTGATATGTGATGTAAAGACTAAGAAGTTTGTCTGATACAAGAATGCTATGGTAGGTTTCACATTCCATTATTTTTTTTTTTTATCACTCTTTGATTGACTCTCATATAGGAGGAAACGGGTCGGTTGGTTGGGTCGAGCAACTTAGTCATTGCCTTTCCTTCTTGTTTATTCATTTGTGTAGGTTGTAGATCTATTATCAGTGTTTGACAATTCAAGCTTGGTGTGCTAATTTGTATCATTTATTTTAGATCTGGAGCGTTATTTCCATGATGATAGTGATAGAGATTGTGTACATTGTTTCCCTTAGCGTACTCTTTTATTTTATGCATGTTTGATGTGTATATGGATCTAGTAACCCAATGACCGTAAGTGTAACAAATCGTCATTGTGTAGACCACATACAAATCGTAGCAAGTTTCACCTATGCACACTCTAATAAATGGATAACTAGATACTCTATTTCATCAGTTTATTTTATATGGCTTCGATTCTGGATAAGATCTGGAGTATTTTGTGGATTTCTAATATAGGTTTAATCAAATCTATTGCGATCGTAAGTGCATTGAAATGTTATCCATAGATTTGCTTGTATTTGTGCACAAGAACAAATTATATAATTGCTTGCTATTCATAGAATGATGTTTTAATACGTGAATTTATGTTTCCTTAATTTTCTAACAAGTATAAGTTTGAAGGGGATTCAAGTACAGGGGTGTTTTATAAAAAGAACATGATTGTTAAGCTAATGGCAGTAGCCTTTTACAAGTGATTTTAATCAGGGTAATGCTTATGCTCTTATGATTTCAAAGTATTTCTCTAATAGCCATTTTTTTTATAACAAAGTTACCGATCAAACAAGAACTATTACTTCAAAAAGAGAAATCTATCCCAAAAACCCCAAAAAACCATGAAAAAACAACCCAAAATCGAAAATTGTGTATGCTAGAACGACGTTTTTTTTTAAGGTAAATTTTCAACATTTTTTAAATGGAAGTAAAAAACCAAATTTTTTTGGCAAAATGGATTAAAACAACACCCTCAAAATAATAAGTGTTGATGCTGGAACAAAAAAATAAAATCGGGTTACAATTTGGACACTTTTTAGCAATAGAATTAAAGATAAAATATCATGACTTTAAAAACCTGTAAAATTCCAACAATTCCAGGACATGATGTTAAAGATAAAATATCATGTCTCAAAGCCTTATAATTCCAACAATTTCCATCCATGTTGTTAAAGATAAAATATATTGACTCTAAAAAACCCTAAAATTGTAATTGTTTTCAACAATAGCATTAAAGATAAAATATCATAACTCATAAAAACCTTAAGATTTTGACAAATTTTCAACCATGGAATTAAAACCTTAACTTTTTAACCTTTTTCAACCATAAAATTATGGACAAATTATATGACTAAAACAATTTTTAAAATGAACAAGTAAATGAAAGATTCATTATTCCAAGAGTAATTTTTATTTTAAAGGCTAAAACTATAGCTCTTTTCAAATCTTAGCCTAAGAAAACTTATCTTATTGCAACAAAAACCTAAAAATCAACCATCAAAACGATGTGTCCCCTTTTAATGAGGCATTGAAATTTCAACATTTTTAAAACTATATTGTACCAAATGATAATAATAAATAATATCATGGCAATATCACTGTATAATTTTAAAAATCAACATTAATTTCTAATATTTCTTTACTTTTAATCAAAATATCAACTTTGGTAGATTGAATATAAGATATGTTATTTTTGTAATTCATTATTGCATTCACGGGGGATTCACTCAATGAACCTTTGACATATCACGTGCGTTCTTGACATATTAAATAATACCCTTAATTTAAATACATATTGGAAAATCCCTCTAAAAGATCACATTATTTAACCCCCTGCCAATATGAACCCAATACAGCTTCCCAATATAAAAAACCCTTACTTACACTAGATATTGTAGGTATCCATTTTTCCATTAACATTTTTTATACCCCTTCATATTTTTTCATTAACTTTAAGCTCCATTTATTATATTTGTCAATATAAAAACCCTTTACCCCATATATATCCCCCAATATGAACCCACGTGGTATGATATTGTCCCCCCCAGTGAAGCCCCCGTGATTGCATTGTGGATATTCTAAAGAGATGAATTCTTCATAATAAAAACATATAATCCAACAAACATAGAAATGACTCATAACTTCATGTAAGATCACATGGAAGTAAAAATATTTATTTCAAGTTACCATGCAAACATCATTTACATCAAATGTCTTACACATTTACTCAAAACCACTCATAGGTTCTAGCACACCATCAGAATCTACACCTTCATATGAATTACTGGATGCAGATGAAGATGACCCATATTCTTCCCTTTCATCAACTAAAGCCCCATCAGAGTCAACATGCATGCCCACCATTTCAGCGTTCTAATGTCTTCTATATTTATGACTAGGTTCAACAAACTCCCATCTCAATAATGTTTCATTTGGTAGCAACTTCTTCAAAATCTGTATGGTCCTGAAGCGAAGAGTTCCTCTCTTTGTTAAATTGAAGTCATAGACAATTATATCAACATCCTCCAATTTTAAGAGTTTTGTACGGTGACAATTTATATTTGTTTTCTTTTTCTCTTTCTACCAATTTTTTTATCAACTACCATCTCTGGCTTGCACACACCATTGAAATGGTGGGTATTTTTGGCATACCAATGTACTTCAATCGTTGTAATATCTTAATTTTTTTTTAATGACCTTTATAACCTTCGCAACTCAGAATGGATAGCCAAGTGAATATCCATCTACTAACACTGTTATCATGCAACCCTCCTTAACATCCTGGAAAGAACCCTTGTAAAGGTCTTCCATGTCTTCATGTCATGCATGTGATCTTCTAGAACCAATATACAATTCTCTTTCCTGTACCTGTGGAGAATTAATAATGCCTTGAGATTGTTGTTGTTCAACAATGTGTCTTTCCTCCTATTCATTTGGCATAGTTTATGGCCAAATAAACGGAATCTTCAGAAGTGTATCTTCATTTCATGATCTTGAAATGATATCACTTTGATTATTGAAAAAAGACTCCCACCAAACTGAATCAACAACATCAAAGTACTCATATGTATCTCTAATACATATTTTAATCTCTTCCAGACATTCATAATAATTTATCTCTCTCTTATGCCTTCGTGCATTATGGAGTTCAATAACTGATTGTAATAATAATATCTTTGATGCAAATATTGGATGATCTGGAATGAACTTCAAAAATGCTAAACCTGATGACGAACCCCATTATGCAATAGTTAAATACCTCTTGCCCCATATAAGTGTTTCCCATCAATATTTTTTATACGAAATTGATGTTGGAAGCTAATTCCATTAAGTTGTTCAATGCATTTCTCCTTACCATGCGATCCCAAAATAAACCTTCGCATGTCAATAGTTTCTTCCAACGCATCAAAAACAAGCTCTGGAATGTATGATTTCTTAATAGATTCAATTAATGATGGCAAACTCCCAACATCCTTCCTCCTCAATATAACTGAAAAATGACTAAACATCGAATATTTATGGTCATGAGTGTGCCCAACAAGAAGGAAACCAACCTTTACCTTTTTAATAATTCCCATTTCAACAAGCATGTTTAGATAGCCAAAAACAACTTGGTTTTTGTTTTCACGACTTGTGTTGTCTAATTGCAGATACAAAACTTTAGGAAGAATACTAGACCAATGAGAAACCACATCATGGATTATAGTTATGTTCAGATTTGCATCATTATGAATATTTGGAGTTGTGCAGAAAACCCTTGGAAACATCTTCCCATTAAAGACCATACAACCAACCAAGTGAAACTGAATGAAATTTTTCTCCTGTAAAATTTTGGTGTGCAGACAAAATGTGGCAGAAGTGTTTTATTTTCTTCCATACTATCAATTATCAAGCCCAAATATTTATTTGGATTATCATAACACTTCTTTCGATGCTTATACAATTTTTGTATTTCACTTGTTCACTGATTGCGATGCTCTTGAAGTGATTTGACAATGGAATCTGCACATAAAATAAAAGAAACCTATTAATAACTAATTTTCATAGTCGATAACTATCAAAGTTTTAAAAATAATGTTATGAATGCATACCTCTTTCTATCCCTTAACATTTATCCCTTTTTATTTAAGAGAAGCACATGTACTACAAACCCCCATCGTTATCTTCTTAGGAATACGCACATTGTTGCATTCGTTCTTCCATATCTTTGTAAAATATGAATATGTAATAAAATTTCCATCTCCTTCAGCACCTTCTACATATTCTCCATATAAGTGGTAGATTTCTTGTCTTGAGAAATTATCTGGAATATGTATTGTGTCTTTATTTGGCATACACTCTCCATGCTTTGAAAATGATTCTTTCATCCATGACATTGCAGTAATTGTTGATGGCCCAACCTCTCTTCTATAACGTACTTCTAAATAAAATGTAGGATTTTTTTCCAGTATTTCTATAGAGAAATACATTCCAAATATGATAATCATAACCTGCTAGTGTAGATTGCATGCAACCCACTAAATATGAATTATCAATGCCTTTATCCATTGAAAAATATGTCTTCCTTTGCTCCAAAGCAAACTTGAAATCCATATGTTTCAAGAAATCCTTTAAACAACATTCACTTTAAATCATATCACCAATAGAACTTATACTTGTGAGATATTTTGCCCTAAACCTTGTATAACTGGAATATTTTGGATTGATATGAAAAGGCCTACTCCTACTCCTAGATGCAATATTTTCTTACAACATATCCATCATTTCATTATTCTCCGTAGAACCATTTTCATCATCATTAGGAGTAATATTATCGTCACTATGATCACTCTGAACATATCTAGACAACTCATCACCATCATTGTTTGGAAAATATCCATTACCATCCTCACCTTAAGGAAATTCTTCACTACCAACATCTGCATTTTTGAAATCCGGTCTTGGACAATATTACTCACCATCTTCATCCATGCTTTTGAAATCCTCCCTTGGAGGATTCAATTCCTCACTACCATGAGTTCCTTTGAAACACTCACTTAAAGAAAATGCATTATTCACTTTCGTGCCTCTAAAATTATCATTTGCAAGAAACTCTTCATCCTCCCCTTCATAATTGGTGCTCACATAATCCTTAGGATTAGGACGAAGTGGAAAATATGACTCTCTATTCATAGTCAAATTATCACTTGAAGGAAATTCTTCATCCTCCCCTTCATCAATGGTGTCTCATAATATTTGGGATTAGGACTAAGTGGAAACTTTGAATTTCTATTTAATGGAAATTCTTCATCCTCCCATTCGTTAGTGGTGCTATCATAATCCTTAGGATTAGGAATAAGTGGAAACTTTGAATCTCTATTTACTGGAAATTTTTCATCCTCCCCCTTTGCTTCCTCTGCTCTCATAATCCTTAGGATTAGAACTATGTGGAAAATTTAGCTCTAGAAATTCTTCATCCCCCCCTTCATCAGTGGTGCTCTCATAATCCTTAGGATTAGGACTAAGTGGAAATTTTGACTCTCTATTTACTGGAAATTATTCATCCTGCCCTTCGGTGGTTCTCTCATAATCCTTAGGATTAAGACTAAGTGGAAAAATTGACTCTCTATTCACAGGAAATTATTTTTGCTGCCATTCATCAACGTTGTTCTCATCATCCTTAAGATTAAGACCAAGTGGAAAAAATGTCTCTACATTCATAGTGAAATAATTCCTATTATATTCATCAAAATGAATAGAGTTGTTGCATGACGAAGATGTTGATGCTACAGAAAGAAAAGCTTCACTATTAGAAGAATCCATGACCTTCAACCAAAAGATGACGAACGATACAAATGCACTCTCTCCCAATAACAATTTATAGCTTAGAGATTGAAAATTTACCTCTAAAGTTTCCCACCAAAAATTTTCGCCGAATTTTTTCCTCCAAAGTTCCCCCCAAAAAACTTTTTTCAAAAATTTTCCCTCCAAAAATTTCATTTGAAATATTTCCCTCCAAAATTTTCGTCTAAAATTTACTTGAAAACATATTACTAAACTTTTGGTCATGAAAATTTTCACCCTACTTTCTATTCAAAATATCTACAGAAAATTTTGTTTAATGCATTCCTTCGAAATTAAAATAATTTTTTTATTTAAATTATTTAACATTGACTATGTAAGTAAATTAAT
This sequence comes from Pinus tabuliformis, assembly GCA_031772625.1. Taxonomy (NCBI): domain Eukaryota; kingdom Viridiplantae; phylum Streptophyta; class Pinopsida; order Pinales; family Pinaceae; genus Pinus; species Pinus tabuliformis. Next base: position 436,140,553 of record CM062812.1, read on the forward strand.
TTTTATAATTATTATTTTATTTTTTATCCCACAATGAATAAAAATTAATCTAAACCTATAATATTCACTATATATTAATTTTTTTAATTTTAATTTTAATCCCACATTCAAGAAACGCTAAAGAAATCCCACAATCTTTGCTATATAATAACATTCATCGTTTCTATTCATCACATCGCATCCAGTCTTCTGCTTTTTGTTAAAAATTTTGGAGCAATTTTGCGGAGGAATTGCATTTTCATCGATAACATAGTCAACGAGAGTTTTTCACATTTGAAAGGTTAGTTTTCCTTCTATTTTGATTATTTAAAAAGGAATTTGGGGAAAATTTGTTGATTTATGGTCTTTATGCTCCAAATTTATTTATATTTTAGAGTTTTTCACATTTGAAAGGTTAGTTTTCCTTCTATTTTGATTATTTTAAAAGGAATTTGGGGAAAATTTGTTGATTTATGGTCTTTATGCTCCAAATTTATTTATATTTTACTGTTTTTTTTTCAAAGTTTTTTTGCACTATCATATTTTACGGGAAAAACCACATAAAAAACTCTATTTTTTATATTTTTATAGAGAAGAAGATGAAAAAAACTCAAATTTGTAGGGTCTTTAGGAGAAAAGTTAAGATTTTTTTTTAGGGCTTTGAAATGAAAAGATGGGTGTTAACAAAAAGGCCACTTTTTTTCTAATAACTTTTTGTGATCTTTAAAGATTGTTGTGATTTTTGAGGTTGGGAAAAAATTAATAAAATATTCTTTAAATCTTAAATTTTTGGATGTTTCATGGTCTAAGTAAAATTTACTCACTTGAGAATTTTTTATACTAATAAAATTAACAAATAAATGAAGAACATCACTAATTAATAATAAAATTATTAATATATAACATCATATCATAATATCTTTTTATTATTCCTTTATTATATATTTTTATCTCTTTAAAATTAAAGTTCTTTCTTGAAAGAGCTTAAAATTTGAAGGGGAAATTGATTTTGAACAACCTCTTTAAAGTAGTGACGATTTGAAATTTTCTCATGTTATCCCTTACAAAAACCTGTAGGATAAAAAAATATTTCTACCTGATGATAACTATTAAGCAATTATTCACAAGAACAATGATGAAAATCAACCAATTGTATATCAACATGACCAATTAATTAGCATATAGGGGTGCGCACTTTTTCTTTAAGACTGTCAAATTATTAAAATTAACTAAATATTTATAAATTTCATTCATATTTATAAATTTTAAGTGGAACATAAAAAAAATTACATGGAACATAAAAATAGTTGTAGGTCAAATGGTGCTTAGTTAAAGTGGTAGGGATGGTGGTTTGTAATCTGATCCACCCGAGTTCACGTCCCTAGAGACATGGCATGTCCTAGTAATGCTAGAAGAATAAGCATCCCATTGGAGTGTGGGACCCTGACTCTAGTTCCAGTGGTCTCTGAATGTCTCGGTCCTAGGTTGAACTATGAGTTTCTAATATATACAACTTGCGGTTTGTTACATACATATATTTAAATAAGTTTCTATTTCCCTATAAAAAAATTTCCAAAAAATAATTGTAATAATAATTACCTTGGTGTGCTAAATCCACCAAAAAAGTAAAACATGAAAACATTATTGCAACTTAACTTATTTATTATTTGTTACTTTCTTTAACTTTTCTATTTAATGATAAATATACTTCAAGCTTCGGTTGTTGTACAATGAAGAGTATCCAAGTGCTTCCCTTATTCGTTATGATACCTTATTATATATCCGAGTCATGGTACCCCCAACAAGGGGTCTTAACATTTGTATGTTGGAAATGTCTCAATTTACATATATTTAAATAAGTTTCTATTTCCCTATAAAAAAATTTCCAAAAAATAATTGTAATAATAATTACCTTGGTGTGCTAAATCCACCAAAAAAGTAAAACATGAAATCATTATTGCAACTTAACTTATTTATTATTTGTTACTTTCTTTATCTTTTCTATTTAATGATAAATATACTTCAAACCTCGGTTGTTGTACAATGAAGAGTATCCAAGTGCTTCCCTTATTCGTTATGATACCTTATTATATATCCGAGTCATGGTACCCCCAACAAGGGGTCTTAACATTTGTATGTTGGAAATGTCTCAATTTATTAAAAACAGGTCATTAATAATATATAACTTGCATTAAGAATAAAATCATGTTTTATATATAACTTGAATTAAGAATAAAATCATGTTTTACATTCACGATAGCGTTCCACTCATTATTACTAAAATATGTATAAGAAATAATAACACCTCAAACATCATTATTAATCCCATTTGCATTCTCTTAAATTGTTAGGATAAATATTATTAATGTCCACCATGGATGTTGTGTTAATTATAGTGTTTCCATAATTGTCCCTACATTATTAGATTAATTTTATCTCTTAACTTTTATAGTTATACTAAAATTATCTAAAGAAAGAAAATGAGGCTAAACAATCACAAGGATATCCCTCTTCATGTCACACTTGAAATTATGTCAAAGTCGCCAACAACTAAATCAAGTACTACATGCCTATGTCCATCTTTTAAGCTTCTTTATAATAATATATTAACACATATTGATAAACTATTATACCAATTTTTCTATTTCTTTTATTTGAGATTTAATTAATGAAAACTTATTCAAAACCAAGCATTCTTTCTAATGGGATAATAAATATGACTTTAATTCCAAAAACAAGTTTTCTACTAACCAATAAACTTCTAGAAAAATAGTAAATTACAACATGAAGGATTGTAAATAGAACAATGAAATGATTGAAGATATCTGGGCATATAAAGCCATGAATGAGAATAACCCCCCATCACATTGTTAAATATTTCAGTTATATATGTTCAAAATACATAAGCATAACCCCACACAAGAAACACAATTTGCATTGTCCTTTCAGAGAAGTCAATTGTCCAAATTTAAAATCAACTTCCAAAACTTTCATATAAAATAGAAAAAGAAGCTAATAATCTTGTTGTAATCTATCCCTATCAGGGTAAGGGTTAGCCAATATTCTCTTCACTATTTCGAATGTCCAAATATATATTAAAGGAGTTTACTTATGATGATAAACTCAAAAGCATGAAATCTAGACGTATCAAGAGATACTTATATATGTAAACAATCAAACTTAGATAGATTTTCTTAAGCTCTTTCTATGATAAATACAAACAGTAGAGAATGTTACTAAAATTCTCTGCCTCATAATGCACACACAACATTAAAAATGTAGGTCGCAATATATCCTCTATACAACAGTGAATATTCCCAACTATCTCTTCAATCTATTGGTAGTTTCATCGAATATCCAAACATGTTATCTTCCCAATTCTTCTTGAGATAGCCAATTCTAACTCTTCCCACAAAGCTAAAAATTGGGCTTGGTTATTAGTATCACTCCCCAAGCCCCATCCATATTGAATCTCCATTTCTTCATCGAGGCAATAAATAACCCCTCACGCTCCAACCTCCCCTAGATTACCTTCCAATGCTCCATCAAAGAATGGAGAATATCATGCTTTATTGATCCTACAATTTTGGAATTCTTTCAAATTCATCTCAAATATTTTTTATTAAAGAGTTTTTTCCAATATATTATAATTCTTTCATAAACCATCAAATATATAGATGGATGAGGAGATTTAACAATTTCACCCACATTGGAGTTGTTAGAATAATGTTATTAGTTGGTTTGAAATCCTAGAGCCATGGTTTAACAAAGAGGCCACTTTTTTCTAATACTTTTTTGTGATCTTTAAGGATTGTTGTGATTTTTTAGGTTGGAAAAAAATTAATAAAATATGCTTTAAATCTTAAGCTTTTGGATGTTTCATGGTCTAAGTGAAATTAATTCACTTGAGAAAATTTGTTACTAATAAAATTAACAAATAAATGAAGAACATCAATAATTATTAATAAAATTATTAATATATAACATCATATCATAATATCTTGTTATTATCCCTTTATTATATCTTTTATCTCTTTAAAATGAAATTTCTTTTTTGAAAGAGCTTAAAATTTGAAGGGGGAATTGATTTTAAACAAACTCTTTAGAGTGACAATATAAAATGTTCTCATGTTATCCCTTACAAAAACCTTTAGGATAAAAAAATATTTCTACCTAATGATAGCTATTGTGCAATTATACACAAGTTTTCTCATGTTATCCCTAACAAAAACCTTTAGGATAAAAAAATATTTCTACTTGATGATAAATATTGTGAAATTATACACAAGAACAATGATTAAAAATGACCAATTGTGTATCAACATGACCAATTAGTTAGCATATGGGGGTGTGAACGTTTTCTTTAGGGCTGTCAAATTGTTAAAATTAACTAAATATTTATAAATTCAATCCCTGTTTATCAATTTGACGTGGAATATAAAATTTTTACATGGAACATAAAAATAGTTGTAGGTGAAAGGGTGCTTAGTTCAAGTGGTAGGGGTGGTTGTTTTTCATCCCATCTAACCAGGTTCAAGTTCTTGGAGACATGACCTCTCTTAGTAATGCTAGAAGAATAAGCATCCCATTGGAATATGGGATCCCGACTCTAGTTCCAGTGGTCTCCAAACAACATTAAAACTTGGGCTTGGTTATTAGCATCACTCTCCAAGCCCCATCCATATTGGATCTCTATTTCTTCATTGGGGAAATAAATAACCCCTCACACTGAGTCCAACCTCCCCCGGATTACCTTCCAATGCTCCATCAAAGAATGGAGAATATCATCCTTTAGTGATCCTCCAATTTTGGAATTCTTTGAAATTAATCTCAAATATTTTTTATTAAAGAATTTTATCCAATATATTCTAATTCTTTCCTAAACCCATGAAATATATGATGAATGAGGATATTTAACAATTTCACCCACATTGGAGTTGTTAAAATAATGTTGTTAGTTGGTTTGAAATCCTAGTGCCAAGGTTTAACAAAGAGGCCACTTTTTTTCTAATACTTTTTTGTGATCTTTAAGGATTGATGTTATTTTTGAGGTTGGAAAAAAATTAATAAAATATGCTTTAAATCTTAAGTTTTTGGATGTTTCATGATCTAAGTGAAGTTAATTCACTTGAGAAAATGTGTTACTAATAAATTGACAAATAAATGAAGAACATCAATTATTAATAATAAAATTATTAATATATTACATCACATCATAATATCTTTTTATTACCCCTTTATTATATATTTTTATCTTTTTAAAATGAAAGTTCTTTCTTGAAAGAGAAAAAATTGGAAGGGGACATTGATTTTGAACAACCTCTTTAAGGGAGTGACGATCTAAAATTTTATCATGTTATCCCTTACAAATAATTATAGGATAAAAAAAATTCTCCCTCATGATACCTATTGTGCAATTATACACAAGTTTTCTCATGTTATCCCTTACAAAAAAAACTTTAGGATAAAAAGATATTTCTACCCGATGATAACTATTGTGCAATTACACACGAGAATAATGATGAAAAACGACCAATTAATTAGCATATAGGGACGATGAAAAACAACCAATTAATTAGCATATAGGGACGATGAAAAACAACCAATTAATTAGCATATAGAGACGTGCATTTTTTCTTTAGAATTGTCAATTGTTAAAAGTAACTAAATATTTATAAATTCCATTCATATTTATCAATTTGAAGTTGAACATAAATTTTTAACGTGGAACATAAAAATAGTTGTAGGTCAAAAAGTGCTTAGTTCAAGAGGTAGGGATGGTGGCTTTTCATCCCATCCACCCAGGTTCAAGTCCCTGGTGACATGGCTTATTTTAGTAATGCTAGAAGAATACGTATCCCATTAGAGTTTGGAATCCCGACTCTAGTTCCAGTGGTCCCCGAATGTTTTAGTCCTAGGTTGAATATGAGTTTCTAATATATACAACGTTTGAACTGTTACATATATTTGAAGAAGTTGCTAGTTCCCTAACAAAAAGTTTCCAAAAAATAATTGTAATAGTAATTACCATGAAGAAGAAGTTGCTAGTTCCCTAACAAAAAGTTTCCAAAAAATAATTGTAATAGTAATTACCATGAAGAAGTTGCTAGTTCCCTAACAAAAAGTTTCCAAAAAATAATTGTAATAGTAATTACCATGGTGTATTAAAGCCAGCAAAAAAGTAAAACATGAAAACATTATTGCAGCTATTATCTGTTACTTTATTTAACTTTTCTATTTAATGATAAATATACTTCAAGCTTCGAATTTTGTACAATAAAGAGTATCCAAGTGCTTCCCTTATTCGTTATGATACCTTATTATATCTATGAGTCTTCGTACCCACAACAAGGGGTCTTAGACACTTGTATGTTGGAAATATCTCAATTTATTAAACACATAGGTCATTATTATTTATGGAACTTGCATTAAGAATAAAATAGTGTTTTACATTCACGATAGGGTTCCACTCATTATTAGTAAAATATGTATTAAAATGAATAACACCTCAATCATCATTATTAATTCCCTTTGCATTCTCTTAAATTGCTAGGATAAATATTATTAATTTCCACCATGGATGTCGTGTTAATTATAGTGTTTCCATAATTGTGCCTACATTATTAAATTAATTTTGTCTCTTAACTTTTATAGTTATAGTAATATTATCTAAAGCAAGCAAACGAGGCTAAACAATCACATAGAGCTTCCTCTTCATGTCACATTTGAAATTATGTCAAAGGATCCAACAACTAAAGAAAATATTCCATGCCTATGTCCATCTTTTAAGCTTATTCATAATAACATATTAACACATTAATAAACTATTATACCAATTTTTCTATTTCTTTTATTTGAGATTTAATTGAAGAAAACTTATTCAAAACCAAGAATTATTTCTAATTGGATAATAAATATGACTTTAATTCCAAAAAAAAGTTTTCTACTCACTAATAAACTTCTAAAAAAATTCTAAAAAAGTTAGCTTTATTATTTTTTATAATAAAAATCTATTTTATAATAAAATTGTAACACCCCCTAGTAACATAAATTACAGTTAGGCATTTGTTTTTACATAAATTACAGTTAGGCATTTGTTTTTGTTTTATTAATTACATGAGACCATAAGTAAGTAGGCTCGGGAAGCCTAGTGGACTTTGTGAATTATTTGATTTTACATAAATGATGTGAATAAAAATTATGGAAGTTCAAGAGCGTTGACATGTAATGAATTCCAAATGTTATATCGTTATGACAATTGCGACTCTCTCCCTGAAATAAAAGAGAAATTTCTTAGGAGAGGGGTTCTGCTTTCTTATAGTTCTAGGGGAAGAAAGAGTGGCTTGGGATATTTGCAGGATGCTACCTAGAGGTAATCTTGAGCTGGACTTGGGCCTGTGGAAAACCTTGAACAGACAGAGAATCAAATGGTATTAGACTGGATGGCGGTCCTAATGTCTATTACTGGATTTTGATAAGACTATGAATACTGCTCTATGGAAGTTCAGGGGGTAGAATTGGATATAATTTCCCTTCTCATGGTCGAGAGGATCAATTCAACCCTGTTGAAATCTTGGAAGCTTGTGATCAGAAAAGTGATTACACTTGTATATAATTTTTCATCAAAAGTGGTTGGTCTAGTTAAGATTGCTCATTTGGTTACATTGTCAGAAATGAATATGTGAAAAGAACTTTGTAAATGTACAATAGTGGTGTTATGTAAATTCTTCTCGTTTATGTTAATAGGACAAAAGTTACAAAAATATTGCAAGCATGCACAACGCTTTCGTTATTATTTACTGAATAGAATAAAAGTTTATGGAGATTGTTACACGTGTTCATAGTGTTTTTATGCCTACCTTTAATGAATATATCATGTTTAACTGTGAATGCATAGTATTCCTGAGATTAAGCCGAAAACAAAAAATGGGAGTGGGGGCCAGAGAGGGTAAGCAGAGCAGTCTTCTTTTTATATTTACCGAACAAGAAGCTTGGAACCTTAATAGGAAGGACGAGGTCTGAGAATTATTATTAGGAATTTTCCCTAAAAAGAAAAGGGAATATATCCAATTAAGGGTTGTTAGGGTCCTCGAGAGGGTTGAGACCCCGCTACAGTAGTGGAACCAACAGCCTAGTCCAGTCCCCCTCCAGCACCAGGAAATAAGTTTATTAACCATACCTGACAATAAAATCAGGTGGAAAGTACCTATAAAATTGTATATATAACTAGTAAAAAGAAAACCTAGTAGAGAGCATTTAAAAGAGAGGTATTCAATTTGGTAATGAAACCTAGAAGCTCGAATTAAACATAGAATTAAAAAATGTTCTACGAAAAAACTTGATTGCCTCCTTGGATTCATTAATTAAGTCTCTAATTATTGGAAATAAGATTTACAAATTCCTTGAAAAAAACTGCAATTCATAATTTCGGCGTTTATGTAGCAAACAGATAAATTATACAAGCTCGAGTATCAATCTTGCTGATCGAAACCCTCATCCATAGGTTGGGCCAAAAGGTTTATATATATATATATATATATATATATATATATATATATATATATAACATGACTTATTCACATATAATAAATTTAATCCACCACAATGATAGTCCAAGGATTGTAAAGAGACCAAAAGTAAAATTGGAACCCTCACGGGTCTGCACAATTCACTAACACATTAGAACTAACCTAAAAGGAAGAACAACAAAAATCAGGTGAAGAATTTGTAGGATATAGTCCATGGAACTCTACTGGGAAAGAGTAACTGCAAGGAATTCGTAGGATAGGCACCAAATGAAAAACCATTAAACGGTTGGAGGCATACCTAATGAACATTGTTGGGTTCTAGGGGAACCTTAGAAAATTATCTCGTGGAACCGGAGGACCTAGTCAGTAAAAAGGTTCCACCTGCCAAAAAATTTAGAGCATTAGAATAAACTCTCAAAAAGTATTTAGAGTAACCAAACCATCATGGGTTTCCTTGCAATGGAGGTGGGTTATACCAATAGAAAGGATAAGATGACTCCTATGGAAAACATACCTATAGTTCAAGAATTTGTAAATGTATTCGCAGAATAAATTCCAGGGTTACCACCTAAAAGGAGCATTGACTTTACGAGAGAACTTGTGCCTGGAGCAACCCCAGTGTCAAAAGCTCCATACCGAATGAGAATCCCTGTGTTAACTGAACTTAAGATGCAATTACAAGAGCTACTTGATAAGGGATACATTCGCTCGAGTGTATCTCCCTGAGGAGCACCAATGTTTTTTGTGAAGAAAAAAGATGGCACCTTGCGATTATGTATAGATTATAGATAGTTGAATAAATTAACTATAAAAAATAAGTACCATTTGCCAAGAATCGACGATTTTTTTGATCGAGTTAAAGGCGCCTCAGTCTTCTTTAAGATTGACCTACAATCTGGATGTCATCAAACCAAAAGTAAGGATAAAGATATTTGTAAAACAACGTTTAGAGCACATTATGGTCATTATGAGTTTATTGTGTTACCGTTTGAGCTTACAAACGCTGCTACAACGTTCATGAGTTTAATGAATGGAAATTTTCACCCCTATTTAGACAAGTTTGTTCTGATTTTTATCGATGATATTCTGATCTATTCGAAGAACACGGAGGAGCATAAGGAACATTTGTGAATAGTGCTGCAATCGTTAAGAGAAAACTATCTATATGTTAAATTTAGTAAATGTGACTTTTTAAAGGAATAGATACAATATATGGGACATGTGATATCTTCTGAAGGTATTACTATTTACCTAGAGAAAATCAGAACTATCCTGGATTGGCCTGTTCCTAGGAACGTTGTGGACATTCAGTCTTTCATGGGATTAGCTGGATATTATCGTCGCTTCATTGAGGGGTTTTCCAAAATTTCTTATCCCATAACATCTCTACAAAATAAAGGAAGAATTTTCAAGTGGACAAATGAATGCCAATGCAGTTTCGAACAATTGAAACACTTTGGTGTTAAAGGTTGTTGATCTAGATAAGGAATTTGTAGTATGCACAAATGCATGCCGAGAAGAAGTGGGAGGAGTCTTAATGCAGGAGGGCAAGGTAATAGCTTATGAGTCTCATAAGCTAAAGGACCATGAGCTGCGGTATTCAACATATGATTTAGAGCTTACTGCAGTAGTACATGATTTAAGAGTATGGCATCATTATTTATTGGGGAAGAAATTTCTACTAATGACAAATCATAGTAATTTAACCAGTTTCTCCAAGCAGCCTAATTTGAATGTGCAATAAGCCAGGTGAACTATATTTTTGAGTGATTTTGATTTTGATATAAAACACCTTAAAGGGAAGGATAACAAAGTAGTGGATGCCTTAAGCAGGAAGGTGCAAATGAAATTCGATACCACCGTATTGAATTTGATGTATCTAAACAACTTAAAGAAGTTGCTCTTAAAGACCCAAAATATGAACTTTTATGGCAGAAAACCATATAAATGCAGAACTATGGTAAGAAAATTGAATATAGTAGAAATAATAAAAATCAGTTTATCTACAGAGGAAGGATTTATGTTCCTAATCAATTGGTTATTAAACAGATGTTGTTGGATGAGTATCACTGTAGTCCCTATGTTTCTCATTGAGGATACCAAAAACTATTTTTTGCCATAAAGAGGGAGTATATATGGCCTGGAATGAGGAAAGACAGCGTTGAGTATCTAATTAAATGTTTGGAATGCCAGCGGGTGAAAGTTGAACACCAGCATCCCGCAGGCTTGCTCAATCCTCTCCCTATTCCTGAATTGAAATGGGAGATGATCACACTAGATTTTATAATCAGTCTACCCAAAATCAAGAAACAACATGAATCTATCATGGTGGTGGTAGAAAAATTAAGCAAAACAACCCACTTTATTCCTATTAAATCTACTTATAAGACGGTGGAAATTGCAGGCATCTCTATGAGAGAAATATTCTGACTGCACAGCATGCCGAAGGTGTTAATTTTAGACAGGGATGTGAAGTTCATGTCTGCATTTTGGAAGGCTCCTTTTACAAGGCTGGGTACATAAATCCAGTTCAGAACCACGTACCACCCTCAGACAGGACGAGTGAACTAAGTGTTGGAAGACATGTTGTGAATGTATGTAATGCAACAACCAACCAAGTGAGAAGAATTTTCCTATAATAACAATTACCATGAATCATTAAAATGAGTCCTTATGAGGTGCTACATGGAAGGAAATGTAAAACACCTTCTAATTGGAGTAGTCCAGAAGACAAGATGATGTTAGGACCTAACATGCTCAAAGATATGGAGCAAGAAGTTAAAAGAGTTCGAAAAAATTTGAAAGTTGCCCAAGATAGGCATAAAATGTATGCAAATGGGACAAGAACTCATAAAGAGCTTCAAGTGGGGAACCATGTTTATGTATAAATTAAACCCAAGAAAACTATCTTACAGTGGAGTGGTTGTGCTAAATTAGCACCTTGCTACTATGGCCCTTTCCAAATTTTGGAAAGAATAGAATCGGTAGCCTATCAATGTGCTCTCCCAAGCTATGTAAAGGTTCATAATGTCTTCCATGTTTCCTTTCTAAAAAAATATGTATATGACCCCAAACACGTTGTAAACTTGAAAGACATATATGTATCTGATGAATTAAATTTTAAAATATGTATCAAATAAATTGAGTATGTATGTACTAATGTCAGCTAATGGTGGGCTGACAGATGGAGAAGTTTCGGTAGAACCACTGTGTATCCTTGATCAAAGAGAAGAAACACTGCGGAAGCGAGTTGTCACCCAAGTTAAGGTGCAATGGAAGCACTTTAGTCCATAGGAGGCCACTTGAGAAGATGAAAATATTATGTGGTAAGCCTACCCCGAATTGTTTCGTGGGCTAGAGTGAACATCGAAGACGGTGTTATGCCAAGAGGGGGAGATGTAACACCCCCTAGTAACATAAATCACTGATAGTCATCATTTTTTTTTATTAATTACGCGATTCCATGAGTAAGTAGTCTCGGGAAGCCTCATCATTTTTTCTTATTAATTACGTGATTCCATGAGTAAGTAGTCTTGGGAAGCCTAGTGGTCTTTGTGAATTAGTTAATTTTAGATAAATTTATGTGAATAAAAATTATGGAATTTCAAGAGGGTTGGCCTATAACGACTTCCAACTAGTAGACAATTATGCTAGTAGCCACTCTCCTTGGGGGACAAAAAAGAAATAGTGGTCTGGTATATTAGTAGGACATTGCCTAGAGGTAATCTTGAGCTAAACTTGGGCCAGTGGAAAACCTTGAACAAGTAGAGAATCGGATGGTATTAAACTGGATGATGATCATTATGTCTATTACTAGATTTTGATAACACTGTGCATACTGCTCTGCAGTGGAAGTTCGGGGGTAGAAGTGGACGTAATTTCCCTTCCCTTCTCATGGTCGGGAGGATCAGTTCAACCCTGTTGAAATCTTGGAAGCTTGGAAGCTTGGAAGCTTGTGATCAGATAAGTGATTACTAGTAAATTGTTTACTTGTTTGTAATTTGTCATCAAAAGTAGTTGGTTTAGTTAATCTTGTTCATTTGGTTACATCATCATAAATGAATATGTGAAAAGAACTCTGTAAATCTACAGTAGAAGTGTTATGTAAATTATTCTCCTTTATGTTAATAGGAGAAAAGTTACAGAAATATTGCAAGCATGCACAAGGATTTTGTTATTCTTTAGTGAAAAAAATAAAAGTTTATGGAGATTGTTACATGTGTTCATATTGTTTTGATGCCGACCTTTAATGAATAGATCAAGTTTAACTGTGACTGCACAGTATTCCTAAGGTTAAGCTGAAACCAGACAATGGGAGTGGGGGCTAGAGAGGGTAAGGAGAGAAGCCTTCTTTTTATATTTACCCTAGAAGAAGGTTGGATGCTTAATAGGAAGGACCGGGCAAGGGAATTATTATTAGGAATTTTCTTTAAAAGGAAAAGGGAATATATTCATTTAAGGGTTGCTAGGGTCCTGGAGAGGGTTGAGGCACCACTACAGTAGTGGAACCTATAGTCTAGTCCAGTCCCGCTCTAACACCACGAAGTAAATTTATTAACCAAACATGATAGTAAAGTTGGGTGGAAAGTACTTGTAACATTGTATATATAACCAATAATAAAAAAACCTAGTACAGAGCATCTAAAAGACAAATATTTAATTTGGTAATGAAACCCAAAAGCTACAATTAAACATGGAATTAACCAAAAGTTCTATGCAAAAACTTGACTTCCTCATTCTTGGATTCATTAATTACTGGCAATGAGATTTACAAATTCCTTAAAAAAAATTGCAGTTCATCATTTCAGGATTTCATAGCAAATAGATAAATTATACATGCTCGAGTATAATCTTGCTAACCGAAAGGGTGGGCCACAAATATATATATATAAAAATATATATAAAATAGATAAATTATACATGCTCGAGTATAATCTTGCTAACTGAAAGGGTGGGCCACAATATATATCTATATATATATATATATATATATATATATAAGGGTGGGCCACAATATATATATATATATATATATAACCAAAAAACGAGACTTATTCACATATAATAAATTTAATCCACCATAGTAACAACGTAAGGACTGTAGAGAGACCGAAAATAAAATTGGAACCTTCATGGGTCTATGCAAGAGAGACCAAAAATAAAATTGGAACCTTCAATGGGTCTGTGAAATTCTCTAATAAATTAGAAGTAACCCTAAAACCAAGAACAATAAAAACCCAAGTGAAGAATATACAAGATATACTCCCTTGAACTTTGTTGGGAAAGAGTTACTGCAAGGAATCCGCTGTGGGAACCCGCAAGAGATAAAAATTAGCGCTTGGTCTCTGAAACCGTAGGATAGGCACCAGATGAAAAACGATTAAGTGGTTGGAGGTATACCTTATGAACGTTGCTAGGTTCCAGGAGAAGTTTAAAAACTTAGCTCGTGGAACTAGAGGACCTAGTGAGTAAAAGGGTTCCACCTGCCAAAACATTTACAACATCAGAATAAACTCTGGAAAAGTATTTAGAGTAACCAAACCATCATGGTTTTCCTTGCAATGGACCCGTTATCTTGGAAACCACCATTCGACGAGTAAGAACGTCCTCGTGCTGAGAAAATTCCCCAGTGAATTCGACCGAAGTGCCATAAGTTGCAAGCCTGTTGAAAATCTAGCGATGTAACCCTGCATGGTAAAGAATTGCATGAATTTAGCCAGGAGTTCAGTGGATCTAAGTAAACTCCTTCAGTAAATACTGTATGAACCTGAAGATTGTACCATGAATACTTGTGCGCAAGCTCGGTGAAATGTTGTGAACATTTAGTTGAATTTCGCCTAGAGTCGTAGAGTCGTCCTCCCTAAGTTGTGTTTGGAATTTTCTTGTAAATTCCAAAACAAAATCACTGAACAGAGAGTAATACTCTATTTTTACCACATGATCTTTAACACAGCGGAACAAAATTTTTTTTTCCAGAACACAGAGTTATACCCACACACATAAAAACTTGTATTCATTAAAAGATTGCTGTTATAGAAGATTCTTCCTCTAACAGAGGGATTTCACCAACAGAACTGCTTCAGAAAATAAAACCAACACTGTTGTGCATTTCAAAACAAAACCTTCTCTACACTGCTATGCATTACAAAGAAAAATTACATTTACACTGTTGTGTATTATTCACATACGCGCTGCTGCATACTACCCTTTTCTCACAATGGAAAACTAACCAAAAAAACATGACTATTTGTTTTACTTGTGCGGTAAAAACAAAATACAACTCCCGTGAATAATAAAAATTAAATTAAATTAAAAGTTTTTACCTACATCTACCAACCGCATTTACAATTTTGATTTCCGGTCATCTGATTCAATCTGAAGAAGATGGATTTCCATGCTGCGAACTACTCGAGGCTGTCCTACTTGTCCTTAGCCATGCTGCTCTTTAACTGCGGTAGCTGAGAATTCACTGCGCAGGTAGCTGAATCGCAACCTGCTTCTTCGCGCGTCCAAAAAATCGGGAAACTTGAACAAATGGATCGGTTTGACTAAGGTGCGATCTGCGATAGCAATCAGATCGCATCGCAGAATCGCAATAGACATAAGAACACAAGGCGGAGGGTTTAACATATGGGAGCGATACGCGATTTGTGATAGCGATCCCATCGTGATATCGCAATCGGCGAAAGGGAAAAGGGCGTAATGGTGGAATCAGGGCACGGGCGCGATTATGCGATAGCGATATGATCGCATCGCAACATCGCTTCGGAAAACACATCAAGGGAACAAAACAAAAAACAGCAAGGATGCGATTTGCGATTGGGTCGCATCGCAAGAAAAAAGAGACTGTTTTGCAGACGCTGTTTGATATTGGATTCCAGCAAGCGCTGCAGTTGAAATTATCATTTCAACACTCCCCTTTAATTTCAACTGCTGGGTTATCTGTCACACCCAGACATTTCCTCAAAACTTCAAAGCTTTTTTGTCCCAGTGGTTTGGTTAGAATGTCTGCAACCTTCCCTTGAGTTCTGCAATGTTGGAAGGCAATTTCTCCATTGTTTACCAATTCCCTGATGTAGTGAAACTTTGTGTCAATGTGTTTCATTCTCTTATGAAACACATAATTCTTGGATAATGCAATAGCAGAGCTATTGTCACAAAAGATCACATTTCCTTTTACTTTCTCTTAGCATAAGCTCCTTAACATCCTTCTCATCCAAACTGATTGACATGTTGCTGTTGTAGCTGCCACATATTCTGCCTCTGCTGTAGACAACGCTACAATAGGCTGTGTTTTAGAATCCCGTGAGATGGCTCCTGAACCCATGTGAAAAACATAACCGGATGTGCTTTTCCGATCATCTACACTTCCAGCCCAATCACTATCAATGTATCCAACTAAATCTGAACATTCTGAGACAGTATATAGAATGCCAAACCTTTTAATACCTTTAACATACCTCAAAATCCTTTTTGCTGCCTGCCAATGTGCTTCTTTTGGCCTCTCCATGAATCTGGAAATTAAACTAACAACAAACATTATATCTGGCCTAGTTGCAGTCAAATACATAAGGCTGCCAACTATGCTCTTGTATAAGCTAGGATCAAAATCCTTGTTGCTGTCCTCTTTGCTGAGTTTTAATCCCATCACTGTGGGAGTGATTGCTGCCTTGCTCTCATGCATATTAAATATTTTCACCACTTCATTAACATATTTTTCTTGTGAAATAAAAATCCCATTTTCATTTTGATCTACTTCTATTCCTAAGAAGTATCTCAGCAAACCCATGTTAGTCATTTCAAATTCCTCTTTCATGACTGCTTTGAAATTTTCAATGAGATATTCGTCATTACCTGTGAAAATAACATCATCAACATATAACACACCAATTAGCATTTTACCATCCTTTTCTTTGATGTAGAGGGTGGGTTCTCCCTCACACTTCTCAAATCCATTTTCCAGTAGATAGGAATCTATCCTACTGTACCATGCTCTTGGTGCTTGCTTCAGCCCATAAAGAACTTTCTTCAATCTGCACACTTTGTGCTCTTGGCCTTTATTTTCATAGCCTGGAGGTTATTCAATGTAAACCTCTTCCTTTCACACTCCATTTAGGAATGTTGACTTCACATCCATTTGGTAGACTTTCCACTTGTTTTGTGCTGCTATGGATAGCACCGCTCTCACGATTTCCATTCTAGAAACCAGTGCGAAAGTTTCCTCATAGTCTCTCCCATACTGCTGCTTATATCCTTTGACAACCAATCTTGCCTTGTGTCTTTCTATTTTGCCTTCAGCATTACTCTTGGTCTTGTAGACCCATTTAACTCCAATGACTTCTTTTCCTTTTGGTAGTTCAACCAAATCCCATGTCTTGTTTCTCTCTATGGCATTGAGCTCCTCATCCATGGCTTCTATCCATTTCTTATCCTTAATTGCCTCTTTGAAATGAATAGGGTCATCAACATGACAATATAAAGCAAACAAATAATTCATACCTTCATCATAAATGTCACTTAAATTTCTGAATTTCTTACCTCTTTCATTTGGTGTACAAGTGCTTGAAGACGCACTTGAATTTTCTCCTTGTGGTGTGCTTGGAGAAGCACTTTCATTTCTCCTCAAGGGTGTCCCTTGCTGCCCTTGTGTTGGCGCTGCTGTTTGGGGATGTATTTCAGCCATCTCCTCATCATCTTCATCATGAGACAAACAGTTTTTAACATTCACTGTTTTCTCTATGCTTCCATCCCAAGCTTCCTCCTCAACGAACTGAACATCTCTGCTCACAAAAAACTTATTGGTAGATGGGATATACAACCTGTAAGCTTTGGATTCCTCACTGTATCCAATGAAAATGCATTTCTCCCCTTTGTTGTCCAACTTCTTCCTTAGCTGATCTGGAATGTGTGCATAAGCCACACAACCAAAAACTTTCATGTGGGTGACTCCTTGCTTTCTCCCACTGCATGCTTCTTCCGGCACTCTGTTCATGACTGCTTTTGTAGGACACTTATTCAAAATATATACTGCACAGTGTACAGCTTCAACCCAATAATCATTTGGCAAATTCTTTGCCTTTAGCATACTCCTTGCCATATCCATGATTGCCCTATTCTTCCTTTCAGCAACTCCATTTTACTGTGGGGTGTACCTAGCTGTAAATTGCTTATGGATTCCATTTTCTCTACAAAACCATAGAAAGTCTTTGGAGATATACTCACCTCCTCTATCAGTTCTCAGAACTTTGATATGCAACCCGCTTTAGTTTTCCACAAGTGCCTTGAAATTCCGAAATTTTTCAAACACTTCACTTTTGTTCTTCAGGAAATAAACCCAAGTCTTTCTTGTAAAATCATCAATGAATGTTAGAAAATATTGGCTGCCTACTAGTGATGGAGTTTGCATCGGTCCACATAAGTCTGAGTGGACAATCTCTAAGGGTGCCTTTGCCCTTATGCTTTTCCCTGATGGAAAAATTTCTCTGTGTTGTTTCCCCAAGATACAACCTTCACAAAGGCTGTCCGGTTTCTCTATCAATGGTAATCCTCTTACCATTCCTTTTCTTCTCAACAAGTTAAGACCTGCAAAGTTGAGATGTCCAAATCTCAAGTGCCACAAGAAATTTTCATCCTTTGGTTCGCTTTGGAAAGCCTCTTGTGTAACTGCTGCAACTACTTCTTTATTTTTTAAATCTGCCTTTATCCTGAGAGGGAACATCCTATTCCTTGTCATTTTCACTTCAGCAATACATCGTTTGCTGGGTGCTCTATCCATGATGGTGCATACATCATTCACAAAGAAGACACTGTAACCCTTTTGAACAAGTTGTCCAATACTTAAGAGGTTACATCTCATTCCAGGAACATAATAGACATCTGCTATGGTTTTCTTTTCACCTTTCTTTGTAAATATTTTTACTTCTCCTTTTCCCATAACAGAAATTTTACTATCAGTCCCAAGTGTGACTTGTGATTTCACATTTTGATCTAAAGCAGAAAACAGGGCTATGTCTCCTGTCATATGGTTGTTGGAACTAGAGTCTAGAAACCATATATCATCACTCTTTGTTTCAGCCATATTACAAGCTAACAACACATTATCTTGGCTGATATTTTCTCTAGTGATATTTGCACTAGATCTATTACTCATATCATGCTGCTTCTTCCTACATTCATTTGCATAATGCCCATATTTTTTACAATAATAACATTGGACATTGGATTTTTCATACCTTTGTCCTTGAGCATGATGTTGTCCACTTTTTTGGCTACTGCCTTGGCCTTGGTTCTGATTTCGATTGTTGCCTCTTCCTTGAGCATTTGCTAGACTGGTCCTTCCACCTATGTTTTGGCTTCTGCCTCTTCCTCTCTTGTTTCCTCTACCTTGACCTCTTCCTTTTCCAAAAGACATCTGGGTCTTGAAGGCTTGCTCTAGAGATGAGTTTTCATTTCTACTCAACCTCTGCTCATGTGTTATCAGTGATGCATGAATTTCATCCACTGAAAAGTTTGTGAGATCCTTTGTCTCTTCTATGGTGGTGACAATCACATCGAACTTTGAGGGTAGGACCCTCAATAGTTTCTCCACAATCCTCCTTTCCTCAAGAGTTTCTCCGTGAGACCTTATTTGTGTGACCAGACCAATTACATGTGTGAACAAAAAGTCAATATTATCTGACTCCTTCATGCACAGGTTCTCAAAATCTCTCCTCAGCAACTGTAGTTTTGTTGTCTTCACTTTCTCCATGCCTTGATAGGCTGTCTTGAGAGTTTTCCATGCTTCTTTGGATGTCTTGGCTACTGCTATCCTTGGAAACACACTCTCATGCACTGCTTGATATAAAAATATGAGGGCTTTTGAGTCCTTCTTCTTATAGCTCTTCAACAGATCTTTCTCTGCCTGTGTCAAGTTATTAAACTCTTCTTCATCTGCTGGTTCTTCAAATCCATCTTCAACTAATTCCCATAAATCTTGTGAGGCAAACAAGGCTCTCATGGTTATTGCCCAATAGTCATAGTTTTTCCCATTAAACTGTGGGAGCTGAGTGTTAAACATACCCATGCTAGTGCTGGTGCTCGAGCCATCCATTCCTTGCACTCTAAACTATGCTTCAAATATTTGACTATGTATTTAAAAATAACTGAGAAATACCTTAGATTCTTTTGCCTGAGTCTTCACTCTGCTGGAGAAGTTGCTGCAGTAAGAATCCTTCCTTCAGCTTCTTTGACACCTTCAAAGAGCCTGGACAAGCTTTGATACCACTGTTTGGAATTTTCTGGTAAATTCCAAAACAAAATCACTGAACAGAGAGTAATACTCTGTTTTTACCACAGGATCTTTAACACAGCGGAACAAAAAAATGTTTCCAGAACACAGAGTTTTACCCACACACATAAAAACTTGTATTCATTAAAAGATTGTTGTTATAGAAGATTCTTCCTCTAATAGAGGGATTTCACCAACAGAACTGCTTCAGAAAATAAAACCAACACTGTTGTGCATTTCAAAACAAAACCTTCTCTGCACTGTTGTGCATTACAAAGAAAAATTACATTTACACTGATGTGTATTATTCACATACGCACTGCTGCATACTACCCTTTTCTCACAATGGACAACTAACCAAAAAAAACATGACTATTTGTTTTACTTGTGCGATAAAAACAAAATACAACTCCCGTGAATAATAAAAAAAAAAAAAAATTAAAGTTTTTACCTACATCTACCAACCGCATTTACAATTTTGATTTCCGGTCATCTGATTCAATCTGAACAAGATGGAGTCCCATGCTGCGAACTGCTCGAGGCTGTCCTATTCGTCCTTATCCATGCTGCTCTTTAACTGCGGTAGCTGAGAATTCACTACGCTGGTAGCTAAATCGCAACCTGCTTCTTCGCGCGTCCAAAAAAAATCGGGCAACCTGAACAAATGGATCGGTTTGACTAAGGTGCGATCTGCGATAGTGATCAGATCGCATCGCGGAATCACAATCGGCATAAGAACACAGGGCAGAGGGTTTAACATATGGGAGCAATACGCGATTTGCGATAGTGATCGCATCGCGATATCGCAATCGGCGAAAAGGAAAAGGGCGTAATGGCAGAATCGAGGTGCGAGCGTGATTATGCGATAGAGATATGATCGCATCGCAACATCGCTTCAGAAAACGTGTCAAAGGAACAAAACAAAAAACAGCAGGGATGCGATTTTCGATTGGGTCGCATCGCAAGAAAAAACATATTGTTTTGTAGACGTTGTTTGATATTGGATTCCAGCAAGCGCTGCAGTTGAAATTATCATTTCAACAAGTTGCAGGTGTGGAATGGCAGTGAAAGGAGACAGTCAGGGTAGGGGTTAGTTCTAACCCTTTCCGGGTAAACATCTACTGTCGAATTAGGGATCGAGCCATCAATGGCTAAGAATAATCCACTTGTGCTAATGGAGACTGGTAGTTGCCGGTTGGAAGCCCTTTTGGAATGGTTTGCCATGTATAAGCCCATATTGATAACGATCGGTTAAGGACGGAGTACCGACAACTGAGGTCATTGTAGAACTTCTTAATATATCATATCCAAATTCAATTTAAATAAAATTTTATAAAAAATATAAATTTTCATTTTAATAATTTTATGTTTAATAGCATTTTAATTCAAAATTTTAATGTTGTCTATTATATTTGTATGGAACCTTCTACATGGTTTTGTGTCCATTTATGAGTCGAATTACAAATTGTATTGCAAAATACTTTACAATGTTGTGTGGCCATGCCTAAGGCACTGTGAATGTTGTGTGGCCATCCCTCATACACTCTCAGATAAGAATGACAACCACAACAAAAATAAGGAGATATGCAAAGGAATTTCTCTTAGATTTTTTTTTTTAACCACAAACACTAATGGAAAACATTTGGAAGAGAATGTATCTCACAATATTAACTAATTGAAATCTCAAACCAAGATTATAACTATGTGGAATGATTAATAAAAAAAGAAAGAGGCTGCAAAATTAATTTAACAAGTGTGGAGAAAATGGTTTCGTAGCATTTAGGAAATTTCAAATATAGATATTTGTATTTAAAAAATAAAACAAAAAATTAAAATAATTTTTTTCTCAAAACTTTTACACCAAATGCCTTTTGAATTACCCTCATCAAGAAAGAGAGTGCAGTTTTGTTATTTTTATCTCTCGATATGAACACAGGGAAGGCAAACGGTTAAATTGAGTTTCTCACGAGTTGAAATTCTATTTTTTTGTTACCTATTATTAACTATTAATAACTATTAATTAACAGTTGATTTTTATTCAATCTTCTAACATTAAATCTAAATCTAAAGATGCAAAGTGGTGCAAGGTGAAAATTAATAACATCACTTTAAAAATCAATGTTGATCAAAATTTATATAGTAAGACAAAGTAATTGAAATTTAATTGTGTGTGTGTGTCAACTAATATGTATATGGGACATATGTTGTGTGTAAAGTTACTTTAAAAAAAATTAATAACATCATTTTAAAAATTAATATCGATCAAACTTTATATAGTAAGACAAAGTAACTGAAATTTAAAAAATAAAAAATAAAAAAAGATTTTTTATTATAAGGGATATATGTGCTAAAAATTACTTTTTAGTGTGCTAAAATGTGTAACCTAACCTAATTTAAACATTTTAAGTGACTCAAAACAAAATAAAAATAACCATATAAAAATTAAATAATAATAAAAAATGACCCAAAGTATTGACCCATGGTTTTAAGAATCAATGGTATTGGCCCATGGTTTTCATATGGAATATAACCTATTTAAAGGGGAAATTAAACTAGTCTATATCCATCTTAGTTTGATGTTATATTTAGATACATAATTGGTGGTAGAAAATATCGTTGAAACCATCATGTAGGCTCTAGAGGTAAAAAAAAATTTATGGATATGTTGAGTTGGGCATTTGTCTCTATATGATTGAAGATGGGGAAATGTTAGGAAATATTACATTTTATCTAATATTTTTGCCTACATCCACTTTTTACTATATTATATTGGGTAAAATATAATATTACATTTCATTCAATATAAGTACAATTTAATAATATTACATTTTAATTAGTATTTCCCTCCATTTGGCCACTTTTTATTAGGTAAGGGTGGTAATAAATATTGGGTAACATTTAATATTGTAATATTATATTTTATCTAAAATTTCATCTCATTTTTTATTATTTTTTTTTTTTTTTTAATTTGAAATTTATTAATAAATTTAACTCCTATATAAATATTTAATCTCAATATATTAAAGATAAAAAAAACATAAAATTAATAATAATTATTATATTTATAATCATAATAATTATAAATAATATTTAAATCCCTATTAATATTATTATTATTAAAAATTTATTATATTATTATTATTATTAGAATTTTATTGAAGCTAATTTTTTTTCTTTGTATTTATATATTTTTCTCTCACACTGTTTCCTCAAAAATCTGACGTCTTGATAATAGATCCACTTATGACATTGAAACATAACTTTTCCTACAAAATGACTGGTAAATCCAAACTAGTAGATCCACTTATGACATAGAAACATAACTTTTCCTACAAAATGACCGGTAAATCCAAACTAGAGAACTAGAAAACCTATGCAGTACTTGACAAAACATAAGGTAAACAGACTTTTCAAAGGACTAGAAAACATAAAAAAGAGATAAATTTGATTAAAAATGTTACTTTGTACCATCTCAGTACGTTTATGAATAATTCACAGGGCTCCACATCGACGAGCGAATTGAGATTAAAATGGACTACCGATTGTCAAAGTAGGACAGCGTTTGAACAGGTATGACAGCGAGATTGTACGCGGTGTAGAAGGGTAAAGTGGGACAAGCGAGAGGTCCCCAGAAAACCAGAAAAACATGGAAGGAGCAAACCCTGTGGTATCCCAGCCTCCCAAAACTGCCAATGAATGAAACTGTGGTTGATACAACATGCGCAAACGTAAAGCGGGTTTGAATGGCCCACCGGTGACTTTCTCGGGTTTTAAATGTCCAAAGCTGGCCTTTCTTTGAATTACTCGTTTACAGACCGTCCGTCTCAGTCACGCAGTTGTCCTCTCACATCTTTACTGACTATACGTACGTGCTTTTAGAATTTGGCTATTAATATAGGAGTGGTCTAACGAGGCAATTCAGGAATAGCTTGAGGGTTAAAAGTGGCTGGAATCCGGGTAAAAAAATTTGAAAAAATCTTGTAGATGCAATGTTTGAATCGTGTGTTTGATGGTGGAAATGGATTCAGCACCATCTGAAACCTCTAAAACACCTAAAATTTTGAAGTTTAACAACTATAACTTGGATTTACAAAAATCCTTGCCGGATTTTCTTTAAATATGACCAGAATTTCCATAACTTTCCGGGGAACTCCGCCTCGTTAGACTACGTGATTAATATATATGGAGTTATAATTTTATTAATGCATGGGGCAGTGCATGTTATTCATTTTATTTACACAAGTACAAAATATAACTAATAACATATATTATTAATATATTAATAAAACTATAACTCCAAGAATATTTATTATCACAAAAATTTCACTCAATTTAGAATTCAATTTTTAGGAGGGGCTTTCTCGTCAGAGTTATCGAAGCTTGCTAATTCAAAATCTCCTTCCTTCTGTCGTGATACATGAACCTCTGTGCCGTGCAGGGGCTTCCTCCTCAGAGTTCTCGAAGCCTGCTGATTCAAAATCTCCTTTCTTATGTCGTGATACACAAACCCATACACCTCTATGTTGTCACATATTAATGCTCTTCAACGGCCTCCTTGCCTCAACGAGCGGACGTCCCTAGACACTCGGCGAACCTCTCCTCTCACAGAATATGAATATTTTTACTCAGAAACAACTCAATACTCATAAAGTAAAAGTATTACTTAGAGTTATGACACACATGGGTATATCAAATGCAGAAATGTTTCTTTCTATTGATTTCAAAAGATGGTTACAACTTTGAAAATCTTCATTTTTTTCAATCCAGAGATTGATTGTGGGGGCATTTACCAATTATATCATCTATTAAGCAGAAATTTTTGCAGATGAGATTTGGAGGCTTCCTGGCCCGACACAGACTCTGTCTTTGAAGAAGATATACAAATTTAAAGTTTAAAGACTCTACCTAAGTTCAGCCACTTCAGCTTCTCACCAGGGTTTTTAGGCCTTGATGCGTAGGGTTCGAAACTCGACTCTGAAGAGATCTTGCTCCGTGATGCAAGCAGATCGAACAGAGTGTTCACAGATGCAGAGCAGGGAGATAGCTCTCAGACTCAAAACACACAAAGCTAGAAATTTCTCTAAGACTCAAACTCAACTCTCCAAACTCGGATGCCCAAATGAGCCTTACTCCTCTCCTTGATGAGAAGCGGACAACTTTCCGACAACCCATGTTTTGTACAATGATTCCGAGATGTGGATCAAATCATACCAAAAGTCGGAGAAGTGCTCCAAGTCTCTGAATAGTATAGGACAGCTATACAAAGTGAAGATTTAAGGGAATCCCACAAAACTATAATTTATTTATACAAATATGGGAGATTTTTGTCGAGAATCTCAATAAAAAACCCGATCTATGTCGTAGTCAAGAGACAAGACTTTATTGTACACTGTGGATGCTTTATATCGGGAGCCCATGTGAACCCATGAATATTTAATCATGTCCCTAGTGCGTTTGTACCAGGGAATCTTCCAAGTGTTGGATGATCATATGCTCCACAGGTGTCCCAAGCCTTTGAGTAAATTCTTCTAACAATCATTGGTTTGCCCAAGACAATCTGATGCTTGATCTTGGTTAACACAATCCACTGGAAGTGTCCACTCATAAAGGTCTTCAATATCCAGTCATCTGAGTATGAATTTAGGCCTGCTATGGTTTTACAAGGATAATGGAAACAATCATGAGAATTTTGAGCACATGTCATGCAATCTCTTTGAGTATAATTTTCAAAATATCTGGGATCCATAGCAGTCTTGTTGACTCCGAACCACATCCACCAAGTTTTCAGCCATTCTGGTTGCCATAAAAGTTGATTTACAAATGTTGGCCCAAATTTTAAAATGGTGTAGTGGATTTCTGTTTTCTCATCTCGGCATAAAAGCTCCCACCATAGATTAATGTAGCCTTTGAAATTGTAGATGGTGTCTGGAAATAATATTTCTGGATCTTTTTATGGCCACATGTATTTTGAGAAATGGTTTGGGTCTCATGTCCTGTTTATAGTGTAATTTTTATGATAGACCTTTGTCCTATCACTTCCTTCGGTCCAAATTACACTTATATCTTTGAAGCTTTCATATAAAGCTTCTTCTACAAGATTAGCTACTAATATTGATCTTTTGTAGATCATGTCATGAATCCACTCGCTGGATTTTGGATAGATCTTCCTTTCAGGCACTAGATGTTGTAAGTCTGTGTGGGGCTGCAAGTTGGCATCCATGACCTTGGTGTTTCTGAGTTGCCATGTTGGCTTCCATTGTTATGTGTATACTGGCCAAGGAGTGTCATCTGAAATATTTCGGAGTTCTTCTTGCTGAGTGTTTGGATTCCATTTGGTTACTATAACCATCAAATGGTCATTCTGTTCCAGATATTCTCTACTTAGGAAGTCAGGCAAGAAATTTTGTTCTCCTTTGATATGCTCAACTTCAAAATCAAAGTTAGCAAATAGTGTCTGCCATCTGGAAAACTTGGCTTCTCCTGTATTTTTTATTTGTTTAGTTAGAACCTTTTTCAACGTTGAAGCATCAGTTCTAAGCAAAAATTGTTTATGTACAAGGTGTATATCAAACTTGTCTATATAGTTCCAGGTAGCTTTTACCTCTTTTTTGATAGTGGAGTAGTTTTGCTCTTCTGGCTTCCATGTACCTGAGAAAAATTGTACAATTTGATTAGTCCCTTCTTTGAATTGCTTTATTATTCCTCCCCATCCAAGGTTGCTAGCATCACTCTCAACAATTTTGGGGAGATCTTCATCTTCCAGATCGAGGATTGGCAATGTATGGACTTTTCTTTTGATTTTCTCGACAACTTTACTGTGATCATCTGTCCATGGTGAAGGCTCTTTTTTCAATCTTTGGATAAGAATATTGCGGTCCGCTGCACACCCTTTATAAAAATAAATAACATAATTCAAGCAACCGAGGAACCTCTGTAGTTGTGTTTTGTCTGTGATTACATCTGGGAACTTATTAGCAAATTATAGAGCATGATTCTGCAAAGTTATCTGGCCATCTTCTAACGTATATCCCAAAAATTTGATTTTGTTCTGGAACAATT
This sequence comes from Pinus tabuliformis, assembly GCA_031772625.1. Classification (NCBI taxonomy): domain Eukaryota; kingdom Viridiplantae; phylum Streptophyta; class Pinopsida; order Pinales; family Pinaceae; genus Pinus; species Pinus tabuliformis. Next base: position 436,167,385 of record CM062812.1, read on the forward strand.
CCATCTTCTTTCTACTTAAAACTAAACCACTTCTTTTTACAACTTAAGCAAAAGTTTGGATATGTCTGAAATGTTCATCTATGGTGTTGGAGAAAATTAACACGTCGTTTATATACACAATTAGCCATTCAAAGTAGGGCTTAAAAATTTGATCCATTAGCTTCTGGAACTTAGATGGAGCATGATTTGAATCTATCTTCTTCTTTGATAGCAACTTGCCAAAAACCAGATTTCATGTCGAATTTTGAGAATACTTTGGTTCCTGCAATTTTTGCAATTAAGCTTCCTTTATGTGGAATAGGATAGGTATCATCTGCTAAAACATATTTTAGAGGTTTATAATTTATAACAAGTTTGGGCACTCCCCTGATCTGTTCTGAATGCTTATTTACATAAAATCCATAGCAATTCCACGGACTGTTGGATTCTCTAATGAGTCCTTTTTGCAGAAGACCGGAGATTTCTTTTTGGCAAAGATTTCTATAGTCTCTGTTCATGGGAATTGCCCTACTCTTACAAGGTTTTCCTTCATATTTATCTTTGAAAGGAAATTCTACTGTGTGTTTCTTTCTGTGCCAGAAAGCCTTTGGGTTTTTTGAACAACACTCAGTTTCCAAGTGCTTTCTTAGTTCTGCAATTTTTTGTATGATTCTGGGAAGTTGGAGTTGTTCTTTGATTCTGATTGAAGATTTAAAGTCTTTCAATTCTTCAATATTTTTCTCTGACAGTTCTACTTCCTGCATTGTTTGTACCATTGTGGAAATTCTGGGAGTAGAAATATATGGTAAGGTCAGTGTTTCTAGAAATCCTTTATGATTTGGTACTGAAATGAAAAATCTTGCTTTGCCATCAGGCAATCTGGCTGACCCATGGGGTTCAACTGCTACTAGAAACACATTTCCCAATATGCAGTCTATGGGAATTTCTCCTACTGCAAATTTTAACTTCATACAATATTTTTCGAAACAGATGGTGGCAATAGGAACTTCATACCTGAAAGTCTGAGTTCCAATTCTAGTTACTTGTCGAGGAGCCACCTTCCAGTATTTAGCTGGGACAATATTTTTGTTAATAACATTGATATCTGCGCTTGAATCAATCAACGTTCTCAAAGTGAACTTTTCTCCTTGGATATCAATGGTCAACAACACATGATGCTGTTGATATTGGATTGTCATTATTTTCATTTCTCCAAATCCCATTCCAGAATAGGATTTATCTTCATAGATCTCTACATTATCATTCTTAATAGGCTCCTTCTTGTTTTCTATCTGAGAGATCTGTGTTTTCAGGCTAGCAACTTCTTTTTTGAGATGGTATATTTCCGTGCTGACTTCTCCCAAGGTTAAGGACCTTGGCTTGGTATGCTCCTTGTTTCTTTAAAAAGATCTGGTGTTCTTTTCATAGGAAGCATCTACAAATAAGGCTTTAGCCTGATTATTCTTTGAACTACTACTGCCTTGTTCTTTGTGCATTGTTTGTAGAAAATCTTCTAGCAGCTTTTCTTTCATTTCTCCTTCTACCAACATTTTGATGTTGGACAGAACCTTTGACTCATCGTCTTCAATGGTGTGTGCCATACATATTTTTTATTTTTCCTTATTTGACCTGAGTTCGGTCTCTTCTTTTGAACTAAGGATTGATTCTGACTCTGAATTATTGCAATTGCAATATTTAGATTTTGTACATTCACATTATTGTATATTTACATGCTCAATGCTGGAATCAGAATTATAGGAAGTAGTGCTTGTTGTTTTTGAAGTGCTGCAACAGTCATTTTTCATTAAATGCACTTCTTCTTTGAAGGTGATTCTAGGATGTCTTCTTGTCTCTCTCTAGGATCTTCGTGAGGCAGATTCTTGTGATTTCTTTCCTCTATTCATCTTAGATTCTTTACCTTTAGGACACTTATTTGTTGTATGTCCCTTTTGGCCACATAACCAACATAATATTCCATCCTGTCTTTGTGTTTTAAGATGGATATCTTTTGGCTCATAATAATGAGTTTTAGGGACATATCTATAAGATCCTTTCTTGTGTTGGTTTGTTCTATAAGAACAGACCTTTGAATTTTTTGTAGGCTGCCTCTGGGCCTTTTTTCTTCTTTTCTTACTCTTTCTTCTTTGAACAATTGGATCATCAATTGCAGGCCCATACTTACTACAAATTGATTTGCTGTCTGGTAGTCTTGATAGCATTTGCATTGATTTGTTCACCCTCATGCGGGTGCAAAGTCCTACCATCGCTTTGGTGATATTGCAATAAATTTGACCCCAAGTGTATGCTTCAAAATAATTCTGGAAGACTTCTTGCCTCTGGATATACTCAATGAATTTAGAAGGTAGAGCGGCAAAATAGACCTACGTCCATAATGCATTTTGGCTTTCTTTTACTTCATAAATTCGTTGTGTCCAGTCATGATTAAATTCTTCATATTGGGACATTTTTTTACACTTGAGGTTCATCAGTACCATCTCATGCTTATTAGAAATCTCAATTGTAACTCCACACCAGTGCTCAAGAATAAAGGAGGTGAGGGCTCCTATCATATTGCTTTGTGGAGTACCATCTTCATTGTAGATGACATCACCTTCTTCGTCCTTAACTACTTCTGCTTCCATTTCTGTAATAAGTGCAGGAGATGATTCAACATCCCACCATCTTTGCAATGTACCGGTAAAACATTGTATGATTGTTTTACAGGCTTCAACTTCTGTTTTTCCCCGCATACACATGAATTTATATTCAGTAAACATTTGATCAATCATTTGCTTGATTTGACCAGTGTTGAGATTGTCAATGTTCCATTCTTTGTAAGAGCCAGTTTGAAAGGTGTGAGTTTCTGGAAGTTTACCCTTACCAACTAGGTCAGGGGCTGGATATCTGGAAAACTGGCTTGAGAGGGGCTCATAGATGGGAAGTAAATGCTTTTCAAAAGACTCACGATATTTGTTTTTAGTGAAATATTTTGAAAACAATGAGTAGGAGACTTTTAGTGAACTGCTCAGAGATTGTTCATGCAGTTTTGGCTTTTCCTTTGGGAATAAATAGGGAAATTTTTCTACTTGCTTGACAGCATGTTGGATATTTACAGGGTGGCTAAAAAGCATAGAAGAAGGAATGCGCTTATCTTTGGGTGCTATGGAAAGGTTTTCAAATTTCTCAGCCAATTCTCCCATAAGACTGTTAGTAGTTTTGAATTCAAAATCTACTTTCTTTTCTATGCTTTCTATTTGAATAGAAGATTCTCTAACGAATCCTTTCAAAGCAGAAACAAAATAATTTACATTGTTCAGATTATTATTTACATCCTTTACAGCAACATGTAAGGAATCAAAAAAGTCCTTATGGTCCTGGGATTTGATCATATTAATTTCTAACCCTTTAAGAGTAGTATTTGTCCAATTTATCTGCTCGTTTGCTTTCTGTATTTTTTCATCAATGCCTAGTGTGGATTCATCTGTGGGGACCAAAGGAATATCTTTTGCTGCATTACTAGACTCAACTAACAATATTCCTTTGAAAGGTGGAAAAGTGGTGGTAGTGTCTATCTTGGTGCCATCATGGGTAGTCCATGAATGTTTTTGTGCAGAAGATACCTTCGCATTTGCCATGTGAACTTCTTGCTCTTCTTCTATTTCTTTCCAACTGTAAAAGGAAATCTAGGAATATGTATCTTCCATATATTGCTTCCATTGTAAGATAGATTTCTTTTCTCAACAACTGGTGTGCTCATATCAAATGATTTTGATGCAGGATGAGTGTATAAATCCCAATTTAACATTCTTTTCATCCATTCTGGGTCAATTTTATATTTTGGACATCCATCCATTAATGAGAAGAACTTATACATTTCTAGAATAGAAGGCTTTTTGCAGTCTTCAGGGATATGGTTTTCAAATCTGGATTGCGGAATTAGACTGTCAAGTCATTCAATATATCCCAATCCATATCTTGGCATTCTTGGAGGACACATTTTACTGAACATTTCAGTAAGCCTTGGGTCTTCATTTTCCATAGAAGGAAGTTCATGGATCATCATGATGGTGTCATGAGGAAAAGGAATGTCAGAACATTTGGGATTTGGGCATGAATTAGCAATAGTGGTTGGTGGAGCTTCTCCTGTGGCTGGATTATGATTTTTATGGAGGACTAAATATGCGAGTGTTTTTTAGTAGACTACTGAACAACGTCCATGACATTTAACTTTGAGATCAGAGAAATGCAAAATTTGTGCTAGTTCGAATAAATCGCCATGTAAACAATTTGGATATGAATAATATACAGATGTAGAAGTACAAGGATGACAAAGGTCAAGACTTGACTTTGGCTGAATGGCATGGCAAGATTTTTGTATTTTTTGATGGTCAATAATTGATCTTTGAGGAAAAGACAGGGTAGCTAAAGAAGATCCTTCTTGGATTTGTGCAGTCATAATATTTTGGATTTTTGGTGACTGAGGGAGATCTATGACCCAATTTTCAGGAAAACTTAGGCCTTCCCATCTGATTGTCTAATGTTCTATTTTCTGGTTATGAGCATCAGTAATTACAAGAGTGCTTGATTTGGATTCTTGGTTGGGAGTATGTAGTATTGCCGGATACAATGTGTTTGTGTGTCTAAAACACCCTCTAGTATGAATTGCAATATTTGTTCTTTTTCTCTTCATATCAAAACCAGTTGTTTTGATTTGCAATTGTAGGATATCCTTTATACATTCATCGAACACATAGACAGAAAAATTCAAATGACAGTCAAACCAAACAGGGTCATTTGACAAGGGAGCAACAATGCCTCCGATTAATGAATCTGTATATCTGTTATGTGTGAGATCCCTAATAGTGGCCAACACATATGTATTTAACCCTCTGTGGGTGAGGGAATTTATGTCGATTCTTATACAACCAAGGTGCAGATATTGGGTGCCATGTCTTCTAGCTTCTTCCTGAAGCTTCTTCGGGTCTAAGAGAGAAATAGTCTGAATAGACTCAACATTTTCTTGAATTTGAGACACACATTCTTTTACAGATACTCTAGTGACTGCTTTAAGATGAAAGACAGACAGATCTGAATATACAGTGGATGGATTTATAGATGGTAAAGCCCATCGGGCTGAAGGCTGACTTTCAACTATTTCTAATTCTGCAGAGTTAACTTCTCTAGAAGATGCATATTGAAAAATATTTGCCATATTAAAGTTGTCATCTTGTGCCTCCTATTGAAGTTCTCTGAATGAAACATATTTTCTTTCTGAATCCATTTTATAAAAAAAAAAATTAAGGATAAATACCCGATAGAACCAAAGTTATGGCTTTGATACCAATTTTTAGTAGGGGATTTGCTGACTCATATATCTTCACATCCATGTGTTTAGCTCCTCCACGACCTTTGTTTTTCATGAGCTCGCTTTGGTCACTCGTTTCGTATCCATGCCTTTAGTTCGCCAGACTCTCCACGACCTCTTTATATTTCATGGATTCACTTTGTTCACTAGTTAAATTCAAAGATTATTTAATTTAATTTTTATATATTAATAATTTTAAAATAAGATTAATATAAAATAATATTATTCAAATGTGGTATATTAGTTGTAGTGAAAATATAAAAAACATATTACTTAAAAGAAATATTAAAAGTATTTATATAAATTTTTAGGTAATGAAAAAAAACATGACTTTTATTTATGGAAAATTGATGGAACTTTAAAAAATAAATGGTGGTTTTTTCAAGATTGATATGCTATTTTTTTCTAAACCATAATGTATGTGTTAATCCGAAGGTTTGGTATATAGATGTTGACATTTTTTGAGACAAATTTGTATTATTGTAAATAACATATAATTTTTTCACATCATTATTTTTAATGTTGATTTTATATAATATTTTTTAAAATTGAGAAACACAATGAAGCCTTAAAATGATGGTTATAACATATTCATATTTTTTAACTAGGTAGATATTATTTGTATTAGTGCATCACATGTTCTTTTCTCGTTTTGAAATAAATCAACTAATTAAAAGTTAGAGCGCAAATCAAATACCTATGTTTTTTATAAATATGTCATATGTCCAAAAATATTAAATAGAAATAATAATTAATCTCAAAAAATATATATTAAGATACATATCTCTATACATATGTTCAATTTTATTAGCAATGAACACTACAACACAACAATGGATGTGTTCTCTATTTATGCAAATCAAACCAAGAGCTTAAAAACCAAAGAACCACATCATCCACCACATAATTGAAAATGGTGTCTTTGCCAAATATTTTTTGAAATTAATAACTCATGTTTGTTAATAACAAGCATACACATAAGCCTGGACGAGTAGTCTGATTGGTCAAAGCCCCCCCCCACCAGTCCGTTGGCCCTCTGTCACAAGGCACATGTTTGATCCTTCGAGTCCACCCCGGTCAAGCTCCCATAGTCAATTTGAATGGGTGTGTAGCCCCTTTAGGTGGGCCCGCCCATGGTTCATTACGATGAAACTAAAAATACAAGCATAAACATTACTAACACACGTATTATATTAACATGCACATATTATAGAACATACACGGACTCTTTTTCCATCTTCTCTCTCTCTCTCTCTCTCTCTCTCTCTCTCTCTCTCTCTCTCTCTCTCTCTCTCTCTCTCTCTCTCTCTCTCTCTCTCGCTACTTCTTCCCGGTCGCTCTATCTCTCTATTTATCCTTTTCACTTTGCTTATCAATTCCTCTCTTTGTCCTTATGCTGCCCTCCTATATAAAGCTCTCTCTCCCATTTACTATGCCCCCCTTCTTTCTCTCCCTAAACCCCCCACTCCCTCTCTCTTTGTTCCTATCCCTTTCTCTATATCACTTTCTACATGTTTCCCTCCCCTCTCCCGTTGTTCTCTCTCTCCCCCTTCCTCTATTCCTCTCTTCTCTATCTCTTTCCCCATGTCTCCCTCTTTCTATCACTCTCCCCCTTCCCTATTGCCTCCTCCTCCTCTCTCTCTCTCTCTTCCTTACCCCATCTCTTTCTCTCTCTATGTTCATTCCCCCCTTTCTCCTACCATTCCATCCCCACTCTTCATTATTTTATCTCTCTATGCTTATGTTTACCTTCTATCTTTCTCTCTAAGTTCCCCCTTACTCCCCCCTATCCCTATCCCTCCTATGTCTCTCTCCCTTTCTCTATTCTATTATCTCTCTCTCTCTCTCTTCCTTTCCATATATATATATATATATATATATATATATATATATATATATATATATATATATATATATATATATATATATAACTCTCTCTCTTTCTCTCTAGCTCCCCCTCCCCCCACCCGCATGTCTCCTTCCTATATCCCTCTTCTCTCTCTCTTCCCCTATATGTCTCCCTGGTGAGAGATCTGAGAAAAATAGGTTTGTCCTTCGGTAGGGGGGGGATAAACGTTTAATAGGTAACAAGTTTCAATAGATCTGATAAGTTGAAATTGAATTGTGAGAATGCAATATGAAGCGAACATATTGAGAATGAGATATATATATATATATATATATATATATAACTCTCTCTCTTTCTCTCTAGCTCCCCCTCCCCCCACCCGCATGTCTCCTTCCTATATCCCTCTTCTCTCTCTCTTCCCCTATATGTCTCCCTGGTGAGAGATCTGAGAAAAATAGGTTTGTCCTTCGGTAGGGGGGGGATAAACGTTTAATAGGTAACAAGTTTCAATAGATCTGATAAGTTGAAATTGAATTGTGAGAATGCAATATGAAGCGAACATATTGAGAATGAGATCCTTCTATGTGTTCGAGATAATTTCCAACCCACCTAATTCCCTTTTCCTTTGCGATTGGGGCCAATCATATTCCAAGAGATGATTTTCATGTTGGGGGTATATTGGTGGAGGGATGGACCTCCATAATAACTTTTACTCACCATGAGTGGACTAACATGTCTCCCAATTCTTCCAAAATATGTCAATTACTTTCCTACCCTTTTTTATTTCTTCTTTGTGGGGTTTTGTTGTTTCTTTCATTAACTGGAATTGGACTCTAAACGTTCTCATTTTAGGTTGTCCAAATGATGGTTTGGGGGAAAACTGGTGGGATTTAAAATTTTCTCAACCTAGGATATTGACTTGCAACATAGGGAATGCTTTGAGGTCCTTGGCATTCTAAGCTTTGGTAAATTTTGAGAGGTTGAGGGTATCTAAATCCATGTGTTCGATGAGATCATCTAGGACACTCTCCAGGATGATAAAGTGTGGGGGGGGAGGTGCCAAAGAGGAAGGTGTTGGCTCAAATAGGGTGCATGAGGGTGGATTGGAGTTTGACATTTTGATTTTGGGGGATGGCATGGTCATAGGAAGGTCCGTATATTTATTTTGGAGAGGGGGTCAAAACGGTTGCAGGTAGGAAGCTACGGTTGGTGGGGGGGAGGGGGGCTGAGGCCCTTTTGTTTGCCGTCAACTTTGGTGAAGTCATCCTTATTTGAGGTGGGTGTAGAATATTCATGGTTACCATTTACAATCAGAAGTGTGAAATTTCTATAAAGATGGTCATACTCATGGAATCTATGGAATTGAAAGGGGATATGCTCGTAACCTAGAGTTTGTTTCAGAGTTCATCCTAATAATAAATATCAATGGACTCTGGGAACGACTCTGAGATATTCATATAAAGAAAAATGTAGGCATAAGATATATACCTATCTTGATTTGTACTTTGGAGGCTTTTACGAAATGTACAAGGGAGTTATCGATGCAAGCGAGGGTTTCCTCTTCCCATAATTCATAAATCAATGAGTACATTCTGATCCATATTGGAGCTATGGTGAAATATTATTTATCAAGTACAAATATCTCCATCTAGAAGCTAAGATAGAGTCCAACATAATTATAGATGTACTGGCCATTTTCAAAAACCCGTGTTTTGTCCTCAATGCTTGCAAATATTATAGTAAAAAAACCCTTAACACCCGGTTCTAATTTTATTAGATTTCCACCTTAGCTAGATCTAATGCGAGAGTACTTTTTCTTAGGGCCAAATGCCTAGAAATTTCCCAATTAGGATGTGATCTCGCATATATTAAATATATTATCCAATAAGACTAGATTGTACTTGAAATTTTTGGATCTATTGCTGCTTTGGGGAGGAAATTTCCATTCATTTATTTCTCTAGTGGGTTGTTTTCTGCTAAACCATTTTGATGACTCCTATTATGGTTTTGGCCATAAACCTAAGGGTTTGAGGTAGAAGTTTGTCCAATACGATTGTATCATGTTGGAATTAGATTATATGAAGAAGTTATGTTCCATCTACTAAGTATATCCATGGGAACAACGATTGAGGGGCCACATAAGACTCAGTAGTTAGGGTTCTAGTTCAGATCCCAAATTTTGTAGAGTGATCACATGCATTTCCACTCTTCTTTTATTTCCTAGGTTATGTGAATCCTTAGATGACTATAATGCCCAACATGTGGCTTGAGTAGCCACGAATGAGGGGCATCTATGATGTCAAAATCACCGGAGGATCGCACCCATCTTGGGCCACACTATCCTTTAACATGGCTATTTTTTTCCCATAAAGTTTCAAACTTGTGACCTTTACACCACGAAGTGCCTTAAAAAAACACCATGTCATTGTCTTCTCTAAGCCCCATGGGAATAATTTAATTATCTCTATAGTCCCTAGGTGGATCTGCTTTGGGGATTTGAATATGAGACCTTGTACTTGTTGGTCGCTCTAATTGTTTTCACAATTCGAGCTCCACATAAATTGTCAACCCGAGAAGGTCTTTTTATTTCAAAGATAATAGCGCACTAGATATGCTCAATTTCAAAAGCGGGATCGATGTTGTAGTGAAAGAAAGACACACACCTGTTGAATTCATTAATCTACTAATTCACACTCTACTTAATTAAAGCTGAAGTCAATAGCAGAAACGATTTCTCAGTTATAGCAAAGGAAAATCAATCTATAAGGAAAGAAATCATTCACCCATAGCAGGAACAAGACCCTATTCCCTGGTGAGGAACTTCAGCACCTGCTGCCTGGCACTTAATCACACTGTAAGAAAAGTAACTTCAAGAGATCAAGACCCTATTCCCAGGAACAGGAACCTTCAGCACTTGTCCTCTTGTTTCTAATCACACTGCAGGCAAAGGAAAGCAATCAATGGGAGCAAGACCCTATCCCTTTATGCAGGGATCTTCAGCACATGCTCTCAACATCATTCACTCGTGCATTCAATACGTGTAGCGCTAAGAAACAGAGTATTGCAAACCATGTAACTAGTGTTTCAACAACAGAATTAAGGGAAGTGCAAACACATAAAGAGATAAACAAACTACAGGAACCAAAAGGGTGAATCTTGTGAGGAAGGCGGGCCCTTTCCTTCTCACAAGATTCCCCAGGAGAAAGAATTAAATTGGAACGCTCAAAAGAAGTTTTTATTCATCTGTCAAAGTAACTGATACATTACAGAAGGAGACTAGCTCCAGTTCTCCACAATACTGTCCTGTAACTTACAATTCAATCCCCCTCTAATGATGATGTCTCCTCTTTTTAAAGAGGAGACATCATTTACAATTTACATGAGAGCGAATATCTCGATTCTGTTTTCTTCTCCAAAACAGGACTATTCTGTTCTTTTAAAAAGAGATACTGTTACAACCGAGACAACAGAGGTGCTATCTTCAGGATAATCCAGGTAACCGTATCTTCGGGCTGCTGCTACTATTCCACAAAAAGTTCTTCCAGAATCGCAAATTACGCATAACGGGATTTGCGTGCTTGACGGCTGTTTCAGCAACTGAGTTAGCTGTTTCAGCAACGGGGTCAGCTGTTTCAGCAACGGAGTCAGCTGTTTCAGCAACGGCCGCTTGTTCCCAACAAGGCATATAACTTATCTGCGATCTTTGACTTGTGTTAGCAACAATGCACTTCAATTAATGATGAAATATAAGAGTATTGCGGAATTAAATGTAAGACAGATTAATCATATAATAAAGAAGAGGTTTCTATATACCTTGGGATAAAGTGGATGAAAAAGACATTGAAGTTCATAGTTTAAGAGTAGAGTGGTGTCAAAATATATAGCAAAAATGGTACATAGTGGAGTCCTAACATCCCCCCCAGCTAAAAATGTTGCATGTCCTCAGGCAACCCCTAGTCTTAATCAGAGTTTGAGTACTGGGACTGAGCATGCAAATTACTCAAGCAGTAGCTGGAGAAGGTGGCATCTGTAGGAGCTCGGAATCCGCTGTTGGTCTGCAAATGTTGCCATGCCAAGGCTTCCTCTCTGTCAGTCAACTGGTAATGACATTGATATTCGTCTGAAGGCAGCCATAAAATTGGAAAACGGAAATGATACCCGATCCAGTTTACTCCACAATGTTGAATGCAATCAATGTACTTAGGGACCCTGGATAATGCAGCTTGAAGATTGAGAGGGTTAAAAGGATGATAATCCTGTCTTTCCTTACATGACTGCTGCCAAAAGATATCATTGGCCTTCAATGCAGCAGTACCCTTCATTCTAATGTGCTCTTGACACTTAAAAAGTATTGAAGCCTGTAATTGCTGTATGTGCTCCTTCATTCCTGGCTTCTGCAAGAATTCATAATATTGTGCTATAAACGTGGCTGGGCCTACAGGCTCTGGTCTAATCCACAGGAGTTTATTCTCCTCATTATGACTGCTTGCAGTGAACGCAGTCTGCCAAGTGAGCTGGTTAGACAAAAATGAAGCAAATGCCCTGATTTGTATGTCGCCTGCAATTGGAATAAGATTAACTCTCCTATCTTCGGGAATGGACTCATTATGAAGGTAGAGTTCGCACAGCAGATGCTGGTCACTTTCAGGGGCCTCCTTAAAGGTCTCAACAAATTTCTCTGAAGTCATTAATTCATATGGTCTGCCATTTGCTATTGCTTTTAATTGAAAATAAACTAATCGTTCAGAAAGAAAGAGAGAGTAATTTACAAAGGGTTTACGTGTAACCATCAATTTCCGCACTAATGAGAACATCAAGGCTATCCGTGCCTTAGACTGTCTGGCTTCCTTCTTATACTCCTTGTGCTCTTGCAGTATTTGGTCCCAGCTATCCCAGTTAGCATATATATGGTTCTGCCATTCCAACTTATGCTGTCGTAATATTATATCTTGTTCTTCAGCATATTGCTTCTTCCATCTGTTCATCTGTTCCAATGGATTCCATGGCAGAGTCTGTGTCTTTTTGACAGAAGTAGTGGGTTGGGACAATGTTTCCTCTGTCTGGATGGCTGCCTCAGAGGTAATGCGTTGGGGCATTGTTTCCTCTGTCTGGATGGCTGCCTCAGAGGTAATGCGTTGGGGCATTGTTTCCTCTGTCGGGATGGCTGCATCCGCCTGCAAAGGATGGGATATCTGTGGTTTGATTTCTTCTTCTTCTTGCTTTATAGAGGGTCCTACTGGTTCTTGTGGAGCAGTAGGGCATTCCTCTTTTATTCCACCTGTCGTAGATGTTTCAGGGAGCTGAATCTTAACTAATTTGTAGCCTGCATCCTGGTAAATGCTGCCACACTCCTTGCACATATATTCCATACATGGCTCCTTATTTTGCATTGAGGCTACGTGTGCTAATGTATGGAGATTCAGTTCTCTTTCAAAAGCCTCTCGAGCCATGGTTAGTTCAGTTTTGTAAGCTTCTAATTCAGACTTCAGGAACTCATTTTCCTCTAGTAGAGATGTCATAGTATGTGAACCCTGTGTGCTGATTGGCTCTGTTGGAATATTTTGTTGATGCACAGTCGTAGCTGGTTCTTGTACCACAGTGGGTGGTTCTTGTGTTTCATCCACTGGGCGAGAAATGGATTCTTGTGCTCCAGTGGCTGGTTCTTGTGTTTCAGTCACTGGTGATTTCCCACTATCGTCCTGCTTGGTGTATTTTTGTGCCTCAGTGACTGGTTCTTGTGTTTCAGTCACTGGGCAAGTGACTGGTTCTTGTGGAGCAGTCACTTCTTGGCCCATAAACAATGTCATATTATCCCGGGGCGCTGGTTCTTGTGTGGCAGTGCCTTCGGACGAGCCGGGTTGGGAAGTTTGGAATGGGGATAAAGATTTTAATAGAATAGTGGCAAAGTCAGGGAAAATGGAGGTGGATTTTGTCTCAACAGTCGTTTTCCTTTTTCTTTTTGGTAGGAAGGCAGCAAAATTGCTGCCCTTCCTTTTCTTTGAAAGGGAGGGCTTTTTTCTGGGGACAGGGTTTTCCGGAGGGGTAAGAATTTGAGATGTGGACCTTGTCCGTGGTCTGGAGCCTGCGACTGCTGAGGTTTTCTTCTTTTTCTTAACGGGTGAAGAAGGGGGTGTTAGAGAATCGTCACTAGGGACTGGAATAGTGGGGGCAGTTGGCTCTGCTAGATGAGGCGAGTTCGGGGTTGGGCCAACTGGAGAATGCAGAATTTCTTCCTGTTGTTCTTCATGAGGAATCTCTGGAATGTCATGAGGACTTTCAGATGGTTGAGGCATTTGGTCCTGCTGAGGAATTTCCGGAATATCCTGAGAATTTTCGGGTGGTTGGGATATTGGGGTTTGTTGAGGGATTTCGGGCGGCTGGGGAATTTCAGGTACTTGTTGAGGAATTTCGGGTGGCTGGGGAATTTCAGGTGGGGCGTGCAGAGGGGGATTTTGCTGAGCAAAACCCCTCTGTATCAGCAACTGGCATAAACGGTGATGGGTAAGGGATGACATTGGAGATTTGGCTCGTTTACAATAATAAGACATGTTTTTAATACAACCAAGCAGATAATAGGGGATATTAATCAGTCGTCCATTCCTCAAGTGATTCATCAAAACAAAATCATGATTGTACACTACCTGATAACGCCCCTCACATGTTAAGTAGTGTTTGATGAACTCTGCCACTGATGGCCATGGTTGAGGAAGTGAGTGCAGACTAACCTCGCGGCCTCTGGGTTCCACTTGCTCGTCCGGGTGCAGAAATTCTTGCTGTGCGTTAAGAACGACCTGCTTCCTGCTAAACCAGCGAGTGCCCTCAGCTGGCAACCCTGATACTTGCACTATGTCATCCTCTGTTACTGAAATGCGAACCCCTTGGACCACTGAAAAATTGTCTTCAAGGTTTTGTGCAAATTCTAAGACTTGTTCCTCGTTAAATTCCCCCAACCTTTCGAAATATACTGTCCATCCCGCTTGTTGGAAGATCTGATAGACTTCAGGAAACAATTGAAGAAGACTTATGGAGCCGGGCTCATGTCTAACGGCCGACCCTCCCATGGCTGTAGCTTTGAGTTTTCCGCAGAGGCACAGACACAGTAAACACAGACCCTGATCGCGCTAGTTGTTGCAACAGAGGCTGCATAGTCTAAATGACGGCAGAAATAGATATGACAACGGGCGGCTGCTTGGTTCATGCGAAATGATTATTCTATTTTCGGAATTCCCCCCCCTACGTATGGTGTAATAATGATTGGACGTGTAAAGATATGCAATCATTATGAAATGAAATCCTCTCTTTAATATGATTTAACCGAATTACATTAAAACCTTATACCTTACATTTTACCTTTGATTTAATAATTCGAAGTGTCGGTTGCTTCAAAATAGCTTTAATGTACATGGAAGAATTTGTAGATTTTTAGAACGGAGGTGTAATTGAATCTGGTACATGCTGAATAGTTTTCACCAAAAGGATCTGAAGTATAATCGTGGAGAACCAGAAAGCTCATATGACAGCAAAGAGAGATATTGCTTTGATGATAACAAGTTGCTGAGACTGGTGTTTGAGCAACTGAAAAATGAACGATACGTTGCTGAAACAGGTGTTTCAGCAACGGGAGAAATCGATAATACATTGCTGAAACAGGTGTTTCGGCAACGGGGGAAATCAATGATACGTTGCTGAAACAGGTGTTTCAGCAACGGGAAAAATCAATGATACGTTGCTGAAACAGGTGTTTCAGCAACGGGAAAATCAGATAAATGGGATAACTGACTTAGGTCCGTGAATGATAAGGGATTATTTCAACAGTAAGGGGTGGGAAATACTGACTGAAGGAGGATATTTCAAGGGTGGTGGGAGTGGGAATAATAGAAGTAATGTGGGTATGGAGGGATATTGCTTTAGGAAAGAGGGTAAACTGATGGGAAGAAGCTTCTTGATTTAAAGCTTCAGGTCTTCTCATGATGAATCTGTCCTCCTTATTGCTTTTTCCAGAATCTGCAAAATTCAATTGTAATATGCCAATCCTTGACAGGGATTATTAGTGCTAAATCTAATCTAATACTAAAAATATAGTGCAGAAAATTAAGTACTGTGAGGAGCAGAAGACTCCCCTAGAAAAAGATAATGAATATCAGTCATGCAAGCAGTCTTGAAATCCTCTTTAGAAACAGGGCGCTTATATAGACGGAGCCTATGGCCATTGACTAGTAGAGGTGTTTTAGCATCATCAATTGTTACAAGCCTTACCGTTCCATTTGGAAAGACATCATCTACTTCATATGGTCCAAGCCAACGTGTACGTAGCTTTCCCTGAAAATTTTCAAACCGAGAGTCATACAACAAGGCCCAATTACCTTTTTGGAACTGCTTGTGTTTGATAATTTTGTCATGCCACCTCATCCTTTGTTGCTGAATCATGTTTGTTTGATGAATGGCATCTAATCTCTTTTCATCCAACTCCAAAAGCTGCTGCAATCTAGCTGTCTGCACATCATTCAAATCAAGATTAACAGCTAAAGCAGTCCTTAAAGTTTTAATTTCAAATTCCACAGGAAAAACATCATTTTTACCATAAACCAATTCATAGGGGGAAAAACCTGTAGTGTTTCTCCAAGTAGTCCTGTAAGCCCATAATGCCTCAGGGAGCCTTTGGGACCAATCCTTTCGGTTGTCCTTCACTGTTTTAGTTAGAATGGCCTCTAAAACTTTGTTTGTGCTTTCCACCTGCCCATTGGCCTGGGGGTGGTATGGTGTAGTCATTCTATGTTGAATATGATATTTGTGAAGGGTAGATTTAAAACCATGAGAATTGAATGGAGGTCCTCCATCAGTAACTAGCTCTCTGGGAATTCCAAATCTAGTGAAAATTTCTTCAAACAAGAAGGCTAGAACAGCCTCTTCATTGGCTCTAATAAGTGCTTTGGCCTCCACCCACTTAGTCATATAGTCTGTGCAGACTAATATATAGGTTCTTTGATTGGATGGAGGATTAATGGGTCCTATGAAGTCCAAGGCCCATCTTTCAAATGGTTCAGAAACTACCTGGGGATTTAATGGCATTTGGTCTCTATGATTGGGTTGACCCATTCTCTGGCAGCTGTCACAAGCCCTTACATACTTCTTTGCATCCTTAAATAATGAGGGCCAATAGTAACCCATCCTCAGAATTTTATGCGCTGTTCTTTTATCAGCAAAATGGCCTCCACAAGGGCCATCATGACAAGCTTTCAATATGTCATACACTTCATCTTCTCTAATGCATCTTCGGATCTCCTGATCAAGCCCAGTATAGAAGAGACACCCGCTTATCCAGCTGTACCTGGCACTTTGTTGAACAATTCTTCTCTTTTCTCTATATGACAGGTGTGCTGGTAGTTTTCCTGCAACCAAGTAATTAGCAATATCTGCATACCATGGAGAATGAGCAGAGACTGCAAACAAATATTCGTCAGGAAAACTATCATCTACTGGAATATCATTGTCAGTTTTTAACCGTGAAAGAAAATCAGCCACCACATTTTCTTTACCAGGCCGATCTACAATTGTAATATCAAATTCCTGCAATAGTAATAGCCATCTGGTAACTCTAGCATTTGTGACAGATTTGTTCATTAAGTATTTAATAGCTGAATGATCAGTGTGCACAAAAGTAGGATAACCAGTAATATAGTGTCGGAATTTATTAATGGCGTAGATTACTGCAAGGAACTCTTTCTCGGTAACTGTATAGTTAAGCTCAGCAGAGGTCATATTCTTACTCATAAAGTATATAGCATAAGGAAGATGATTTTCCTCTTGTCCCAAAACCGCTCCAATAGCAATGTCTGAAGCATCAGAAGATATGTGAAACGGAAGATTCCAGTTGGGCCCCCTCAAAATAGGAGCAGTAGACAACTGATGCTTCAGTTCTTCAAAAGCTTTCTGACAAGAATTAGTCCACTTGAATTCAGCATTTTTCATAAGCAATACAAATAATGGAGAAGCTATTTTAGAGAAATCTTTAATAAATCTCCTGTAATAACCAGCATGTCCTAGAAAACTTCTCACATCAGTTTGAGTTTTAGGAACAGAAAGATTCTGAATGACCAATATTTTAGATGGATCTACCTGAATACCTTGAGATGAAATGAAATGTCCAAGCACTATTCCCTCACTCATCATCATATGGCATTTTTCGGTACTTAGGGAGAGGTGAGCTTGAATACATCTTTTAAGTACTTTCTCAAGGTTTTGTAATGCCTCTTCAAAAGACACACCATAGGGGGTAAAATCATCCATAAATATTTCCATACAATCATTCAGCATATCGGAAAAAATTCCTATAACAGCTCTTTGAAAAGTTGCTGGTGCATTGCACAACCCAAATGGAAGAACTCTATAGGCGAAAGTTCCCCAGGGGCTGGTGAAAGTGGTCTTGTCTTGATCTTGGGGTGCAATTCTTATCTGATTATACCCACTGAATCCATCTAGAAAAGAAAAGAATTTCTTCCCTGCAAGACTGTCCAACACCTGATCAATGAAAGGTAAGGGAAAGTGATCCTTTTGAGTAGCTTTGTTTAAAGCTCTATAGTCGACACATACCCTCCATTTCCCGTTTTTCTTAGGAACAATTACTAATGGGGAAACCCATTCACTGTCAGATATGGGGTATATAAATCCTGCGTTAAGCAGTTTTTGAAGTTCTTCTTTAACAATTTCTCGTAAATTAGGATTCATTCGTCTTTGGGGTTGACAAACAGGTCGGCATCCCTCTTTAATGTAGACTCTGTGAGTACATAATTCAGAAGAAATGCCTTTCATGTCCGTGTAATCCCAGGAAAATGCCTCCTTATATTCGTGTAATAACTTCATTAGCTGTTGTGTTTCAGCATCTGTTAGATCAGGATTTATGTTTAATGTCTTACCGGGTTCAATTTCAACTGTTATGCTTTTAGATGAGATCGTGGTCAAAGTTTGAGATGAATCTTCAGGTTCAATCTTTTCTTGTGCATCAGTTTCAAAAATTGCAGTTAATTGATTGTGTGTTTCAGCAATGACAGAAGAAGGCTCACAAATAAAATTATTGATTATCTCA
Organism: Pinus tabuliformis; assembly: GCA_031772625.1. Lineage (NCBI taxonomy): Eukaryota > Viridiplantae > Streptophyta > Pinopsida > Pinales > Pinaceae > Pinus > Pinus tabuliformis. The sequence goes on from CM062812.1 coordinate 436,185,661, forward strand.
TCTTCTGTATTGTCTTTAAGAGTTAAAGCTTGTCCTATAGTTAGAATCGGCTGAACAGCATTATCATCATAATCCATCCATAATCTTCATTATTGACTACTGGCGTAGCGTGAGGATAAAGAGTTAATTGTTTTGTTTCATAACCATTAGAAATTGTCATTGAACCAGATCTGCAACTAATAAATGCATCAGCTGTGGCCAACCATGGCCTTCCTAGAATTAACGGATGTCCCCCCAGCTTTGTTTTAGTTTGCAATACAACAAAATCAGCTGGATATTTCCAGGATTCAATTGAAATGAGTAGGTCTTCAACAATCCCTTCTGGCTTAATTGTGGAACGGTCAGCTAACTCTAAGATGGTGGTTGTATCTCTGATTGTGTTATTCAGTTGTAACAATTGTGAAGTTTCTAGAGTCATTATATTAATTGCTGCACCTAAGTCTACCAGAACTCGGGGAATCATTGCTTTACCAATTTGAACTGTGACAGTAGGATGGCCAGGATCACCATATTTTACAGGAGGGGCTTTTCCGGACATTAATGCAGACAAGTCTCCCATCACATGTACTGTAAGGGGATCCTTGGTTTTCCTACCAGGTTTCTTAACACAAATATCCCTTAATGTTTTGGCATAAATTGGTACATCTCTTAATGCTTGTAAAAGTGGAATTTTAATATACAAATTTTGCAATTCCCCCATAAAATTAAAAGCAGGTGTTTCAGCTGTTTTGGTTAAAACCAAATGCTCGGGGAATGGTGCTTCTGTTAATTCAACATTTTTGTTAGGAGGTGGTTGAGCTTCTTTTTGTTTCTCGGTTTCATTTTTATCTGAATCAGTTATGTCATCAATAATAGGCTCTACTATTCTTCCAGATCTCAGATGAATATCATTACATTCCATAGTAGGGAATATAGACTGATTCTGAATATCAATGACTTGCACAACTTTATTATTGGGGTTAGGATTTGGTTGCACAGGTAGTTGGGGTCTCATTTGGTTGTTTGGCGGAGCATTTGATGGCAGAGAGAGTGATTGTTGGAATTGAGGCATTTGATTTGGGTACAGGAGTGATTGACTATTCCAATTTGGGTTCCAAGGATTGAAAGGAGGTGGTTGCTGTGGAGGCCAAGGAGTCCACATTGAAGGATCAACAAAGGGAGGGTTTTGCATTTGCATGGGTGGGAAATTCATTTGATTGAAAAGTGGATATTGCATTTGGTTGAAGGGGGGGTAACTTGTTTGGCCAAAAGCAGAATAATTGTTCCAACGATTAAATGGCATACCAGAGTTCGTACCTTGCCCTTTAGGTTGCCATTGTCTTCTTTGAGTTAGCAGGTAAACTGCCTCAGCTTCTTCTTCCGTTGGCTGCAACGCTGCTTTTATTCCTGGTAGAGATGGACACTGTTCTGTCTCATGATCTTTCTCACAAAGGGTGCAAACTGGTACTTTATCTCTTGGGCATTCCCTTAGTGGATGCTTGTCTCTACATTTCGGGCAAAAGACAGCCAGAGTTGCTTCTGCTTCGGCCTGCTTCTTCTTAACCTGCAAAGTGTCAATCTGCGAAGCAAAAGAACTTAACATTTCGGTTTTAAATTCTTCAAGTAAATTACCTATTTCTGCTCTTGTTGCTCCTCCATTGGCCGATTTCTGCACCCTTGAATAGGTGGAGTCTCTTATTCTGTTTCTTGCAGCTCCCCTAGAGCACCTTTTAGCAAGTTCACAAATCTCATCATATGATTCTTTGGATATATCTCCCTTAGCAATCATATTTAACATATTTAAACAATCATCCCTTAAACCTCTAAGTAATATTGTTTTACGAATTTCCTTACTTATATCCGGATGATCGGATCTATGTATGTTGTATTGCAGCCTTTCTATGTAGTCCTCCAGACTTTCATCCGATTTTTGTGCCATATTGAATAGTTCATCCTTCTTCTCTCTCGTCCGGCAGTAGTCTTGATATTTAAGCAGAAACTTTTGTTTCATTTGTTCCCATGTTGTGATTACCTGACTTCCAAGGCTCATGAACCACCTTAAAGCATTCCCTTTTAAGGTGGCTGGAAACAGTTTCAATTTTTGAGCATTAGTAACATAATCATAACTTCTGCATAAAATATCAAATTCAAAAAGAAATTCGTCAGGATCCTCAGTGGATAAACCATGAAAGTTAGGTAGAGCAGACAATGGGATATTTTTCATTGTTCCTGCAGGAAGATCACTGATGGGAAATCCTAAGGTAGAAAGGGAATTTTCATCCCTTCTTTCTTCTTCAGGACCTGCACGTCCTCCTCCAAAGAGGAATGCATCATTGTTATCTTCCATCGCTGGCCTTCCTACTGCACTTTCTCGATCGTCAGAATCCTCTATTGGTTCTTCAATGTTTTCTACCGGTCGTCCAACGCTTTCTACTATTTCCTCAATGTGTTCTACTGATCTGCTAATACTTCCCTCTGACTCTTCAGCGCTGGCTGCTGGTTCTTCTGTATTTTCAGGACCCACAACTTCCTCTGTTCTGTAATCTGACTGAGGAGAACGCTGGAATTTTGATTTCCGAGAACTTAATCTTTGTGATGATTCAGCCTTCGATACAATCTCGTCAATAAAAGTTTTTCGTCCTCCCCAGCCCTTGCCACCTATGCGGTTATTTTTCTTCTGGTTTCCTCGTCCTCTCATACAATCTGCACATTAAAAAGAAAAGATGAATGCTTTTGAAATCTATAATTACCTTCCCCGGCAACGGCGCCAAAATGTTGGTCGCTCTAATTGTTTTCACAATTCGAGCTCCACATAAATTGTCAACCCGAGAAGGTCTTTTTATTTCAAAGATAATAGCGCACTGGATATGCTCAATTTCAAAAGCGGGATCGATGTTGTAGTGAAAGAAAGACACACACCTGTTGAATTCATTAATCTACTAATTCACACTCTACTTAATTAAAGCTGAAGTCAATAGCAGAAACGATTTCTCAGTTATAGCAAAGGAAAATCAATCTATAAGGAAAGAAATCATTCACCCATAGCAGGAACAGGACCCTATTCCCTGGTGAGGAACTTCAGCACCTGCTGCCTGGCACTTAATCACACTGTAAGAAAAGTAACTTCAAGAGATCAAGACCCTATTCCCAGGAACAGGAACCTTCAGCACTTGTCCTCTTGTTTCTAATCACACTGCAGGCAAAGGAAAGCAATCAATGGGAGCAAGACCCTATCCCTTTATGCAGGGATCTTCAGCACATGCTCTCAACATCATTCACTCGTGCATTCAATACGTGTAGCGCTAAGAAACAGAGTATTGCAAACCATGTAACTAGTGTTTCAACAACAGAATTAAGGGAAGTGCAAACACATAAAGAGATAAACAAACTACAGGAACCAAAAGGGTGAATCTTGTGAGGAAGGCGGGCCCTTTCCTTCTCACAAGATTCCCCAGGAGAAAGAATTAAATTGGAACGCTCAAAAGAAGTTTTTATTCATCTGTCAAAGTAACTGATACATTACAGAAGGAGACTAGCTCCAGTTCTCCACAATACTATCCTGTAACTTACAATTCAATCCCCCTCTAATGATGATGTCTCCTCTTTTTAAAGAGGAGACATCATTTACAATTTACATGAGAGCGAATATCTCGATTCTGTTTTCTTCTCCAAAACAGGACTATTCTGTTCTTTTAAAAAGAGATACTGTTACAACCGAGACAACAGAGGTGCTATCTTCAGGATAATCCAGGTAACCGTATCTTCGGGCTGCTGCTACTATTCCACAAAAAGTTCTTCCAGAATCGCAAATTACGCATAACGGGATTTGCGTGCTTGACGGCTGTTTCAGCAACTGAGTTAGCTGTTTCAGCAACGGGGTCAGCTGTTTCAGCAACGGAGTCAGCTGTTTCAGCAACGGCCGCTTGTTCCCAACAAGGCATATAACTTATCTGCGATCTTTGACTTGTGTTAGCAACAATGCACTTCAATTAATGATGAAATATAAGAGTATTGCGGAATTAAATGTAAGACAGATTAATCATATAATAAAGAAGAGGTTTCTATATACCTTGGGATAAAGTGGATGAAAAAGACATTGAAGTTCATAGTTTAAGAGTAGAGTGGTGTCAAAATATATAGCAAAAATGGTACATAGTGGAGTCCTAACAGTACTCACATCTTCTTTACATTTTCAGGAGCTTTTCAAAAAAACGCCCCTAGAGGATCACATGTATTTTCACTCATATTCTTTTATAAAAGTTTTATATTTATATAAATGTAAAGAATTATAATAATTTTTTAATTTATAAATAATTTTTTTCAAATTTAATTTTAATGATCGGAAAAACTATAATTTTAATTAAAAACATATATGTATATGTATATATATATATATAATTAGAGGTGATTAATTAAGAAAATGTTAATTTTGATCGCTATTACTATATCCTCTCGATGTTTACATACACTTCTTCTGAAAAATAAATAAATCCTGAAATTTGAACTTTGAATTTTATGATACATTATCACAACAATTACTAATTGAAATCCCCTAAAAACTATATATATATGTTATATATCTAGAAATATATCTTTATCACATGTGAGTCTTATAAATAAAGTATATTTAGAATTTTAAAATGTTTTTAAGACAAGTTTAACTAGATTGAGGATATATCAACATAACCGTTGTTGCATTGTAGTTTATTACATTGATTTGCGTTAATTCATTTAAAATGATTTAACTTCTTGTATGTTAATTAAATATATTCAATTTCATGTATTATATTTAAATATATAGTTAGATTTAATTTTATAGGTAAGTTAGGTAAAAGAATGTCAAAGACAAAAGAAAAAGTATGCATCAAAATATCTAAAAATATATCTCCTTTATTGGGAATATCAAAAGTTGAGATATAACATGAAACAATTATCTAAACTTTACATTAATTACTTTATCATATATATTCTAATAATTAATAAATTAATAATTATTGTGGTAAAAAAATGATTGATTGGAATATATTTAATATCTATTTTTTTTATTATTATTATTATTTATATATATAAGTTTTAAAGATCATAGTGATTACTATGAAAGGAAACAAAACATATATTAGCAATTGCACTGAGAGGTGTAAAGAATGCTGAAAGGAGGAGTTTTGGAATTTGGAAGGCAATAAACAAGTGAAATATATGGACATGAAATGAAAATGAAATTTGATTTCAATATAAGTAGGAGGTTAAATTTAAGAAGAAAAATGCACTAACATAATTGTCCTAGAACAATGGGAATCTTTGTAGGCACAAGGTGCATGCGAGAGGAGTTCAATTTGTTTGGGTTTTTTAAAATGACATGAAAAAAACATCACAAAGCAGTTGCATTTTCTTGCTAGGTATTCCCTCTTAAGGGTTTCTTAGGGAAAAAAATGTGTCTATTGTGGATGGTGTGTGTATTTTTTCTATTTTCTATTTCCTATTTCTCTCAATTAATCAAGTCGAAAATCAACTAACTAAAAAATTTGGAATATGAAAAATTAACACTGCATAGTTCACTGATTTTTTCAAATTTGACAAACTATTCCAATGAAATATCTATAACACTTTATAGATCATATTCAATGTTTTTCATGCAAAGGCTCAAACACAATGGTTGAGGTTTTAGTTTTATAGACCTACCTTCATTTTGCAAGCAAGTGGAGTATATCCAAATTAGAGGTCATGGATGACTCTAAATTGGTGATAGATTAGACATGCAAAAATGTTGTATTAGATAATGTATGTCTTGCCCCCCTTCTTTAGGAAATCTAAAATTTTCTTCTATTGTTTTCAATGGTACTCCTAATTATAACCTAGCCTTTTTGGTTTCTATGAGTATTAGGATAGCTGGTAGATGAAAATCACAGAGTTTCATTTTTAATTATGATTATTTGCAACTTGTAGTTTTTTGTATCTCTTTGATGTGTAAATGTTTCTCTAATCTTTCTTGAAACAATTTAGTAAACATCAACTTTTGTTATCATTATGGAAATGCTTTTATTTTGTAAAAAAAAAAATCCTAAATATAATGTCATAATTATAGTAGTTGTTTGGACTTTTAGGGAAGTGACTCTTTAAATGTTGAATTTTGATAGTAACTTGTATATTATCCATATCTATATAAATATAAAAAAATTATTTTGCGTTATATATATATATATATATATATATATAGTATTTAGTATTAAAAAAATGAACAAGTTTAATTTCTACATTATTATCTTTCCATAGTAAATTTATAACACTTTAAATCTCCAATATTAAACACTATGTATTGATATATTGAAATCTTATATTTAATGTAAATATAAAATAATAAAATATGATATTATTAATATTTTTCAAAATAAAAAATAAAAATCAAATTCTAAAATTATGAAATATTAAATTTAATAAAATTATAAATAAATTTTTTATGCATCAAAGAAATTATTTAAAAATAAATAAATGATATTTATATAAGCATTTTTATATGTAATATAAAAATAATATATATAATATAAAAATAATATTCAAATATTACACAACCAAAAGGAAAAAATATATTATAAGTTATATGATATATAATAAAAACATTTATAATGTGCTATTCTAGTTGAGAAGACGAGAAAGATTAATTTTCACATTCTCGTCTTTCCAAATTAGATTTTTCCACCTCTCAATTCATTTTTTTCTACAACTTAGAGAGTTTTTCCATTCTTCCCATCAATCTCCCCAAAAATGGACATTGTACTATCCTCAACAATCCAAATTTAGGCATTATTTTGTCATCTCACACATCTAGGGGTCCCACTATATTCTCTACCTTCTCACACTCCAATAGCTCCAACCCCTCCAACATTGGAAAGCTGCCACTCCCGACCTCTAACTTCCTTAGCTCATTGCACCCCGAATTTAATGTCCCTTAAATTAGATAGTTTCTCTAATACCAATATTTTCAATAATGGAGAAGTCTTTATGTACAAATGTTGAGGTTTGAGTCTCACTCCATCATTGAACACACCAGAGGGTCCCTCTATAATGTCAAAGAGTATAATTTGTAGATGAAGATATAATGCACATGTACTGGTTTTATCTTGATAATACAATCAACGTTTTTTTCCTCTAGAAAAAATAATGTTAAGATTTTGTTGATTATCAAATCACATTCATAAGCTATAAAATCAATTTTTAAATTTAACTTTTTTTGTCAAGTAATTTTTCTACTATATGGTACCACTCACACAGTGCTAGCTCCACTTGAAAAGAATATCACAAATAGAAAAACAAGGCTACAATTATTACCTTTCATTTCTTGATTTTTTTCCTTAAACAACTCCCCAAATTTACATCCAATCATAGCATTAACGGTGGAAAACAACTAGCCATCTACATAATTTCCAATTCTATCATAAATACAATTCACATCAGCAAGAAGGAACAAAGGAAAACAATAGGCTCCATCGCACTTAATTCATCAACTTCCCATTCAATCATACATGCAACCCACACCGACAAGAATGAGCAAGGGAAAGCAACATATTAATTACTCATTTTCCACTTCATCTAATTCCTTGCCCCTACATCCCATCATAGACAACTATTACAACAAACAATAATCAATGTTAGAGAACAACAGAAGACCATCAAAGAAACATTGATCTTGAAAGGATTTACTGACCAAAAGGGAGAGAGGATGCAGTAGAGTTAAAAGCACATAATTCTACCTTATTTTTAATCAAAAGAAGCATATCAAGTGATAACAATCAATTCATTCCTTAATCATTCCATTCCAAAAATATAGGTAGTAAACTCTCCTAGTTGCAATGCATCAAAAAAATGTCATCAACATATAACTGTGAACTTGAATTAAGTGTGCAAGGCAAAACAAAGCTAAAATTTGTAATCCAGATCCATCTCATTGATTAGCCTTATCTTTTCAAAAATTCTGCTACACACACTATAATTCTCAATAGTCCAAAAGAGAACAACACAGTGTGAAGGACTCCAAGGTTGCCATCTAACAAAGCACACAATATATAACTAGTTATCTATGGTATTTACAATAAAGACCCTATCATTGAACTCTGTCAAGCCCTCACCCATGATCTCTTTGCAATCTAACTAAAGCAATCTTCATAGAATCATTCCAATGCAAGTGGGATATAACACTTAACAAAGCACACAAATGCCTGACCAATAATAATATTTCCTGTAAATATTTAATTTCTCTAATTCCTTGGGCCATCATGCCATGATCCCTACACAAGAAACATTATACTACCAAACAATTTCAATGAACACAATTCACATGTTTGCAACAGAAATTATAAACACAAATAACATCCAAGCACCTTCCTTTAGAAAAACCAACGTTGATTATATAGAAACATTGAAAGCTATACAATAATATATAAAGCCACACTTCAAGCTGCATATTGACATATTGAGTTTTATCAAACTCATAGTTTAGTCAAATAAAACTACCAGAGTCTTCAGAGTTCACCCAGCCTAAAAAAAAAATGTAGCAACAAGTTCCACAAAGCAGGACAAATGTCGTTTGCTGGATGAAAATAGATTCATCCCAAAACATAATACTAAAGTAGCCAATATAAGCACTACGGAGGCATCGAGAGAAAATGTCTCTCTTGTAATATTAAAAAATATTTTACACTTCATCCCTCCATATTTCAAAAGTAAATAGCTCCTAAATTGCTCAACTGGAATTTTGATGATTCTGGACTTCAATAAGTCCATTTCCCTTGCTGAAAGAGCTAGATCTATATGCTTAAGAGATGTCCAGTGATAGATTCCAGTCTACATAATGTCTCATCAAATCATAAGCCTATTTTTGGTCCCAAGCATTTCAACTCCTAATAAAACAACACAACAGACACTGTTCTAATTTTAATTATCTCCCTGTTAATTTCCTTCTAGATATACATGACCTACTTCTTGACTTGTGCATACCAATGTCACAAAGTCCAAGTCCCTCTCCCTTCAGTCCATCAAAGACTTAGTACCATCAATGAATTTCCGAGCCCACTTAAGAAGATGTATGATAAGTTGAGCAACATTGTTTCTCACGGGCTAGGCAAGCCTTGATGCCTAAGATAAATAAGGAAGTCTAAGAACGAAAAAAGAAACATAATATACTTCATTCATTGGCTACTCCACATCCCTCCATCTGGACCTATGTCAACCCCCACAGTGCCCTGGGAGCAGGTCATGCTCCACATCTAGTTCTTGTTTTACATTTCCCCATGGCCCTGGGAGCTACAAGAAATTAAAGTAAGTCAACTTAAAGTTTTTAGATCCAGAACTATAAGTTCACTAAACAAATGAAATTGATCAAAAGAAATATTTGCTCAAATACCTAGGCCAATTGCTTTAGAACCCTTCATGATATGTAACCTCTTGCAAGAGTCAGTGAACATCCTGCAATGAGTATTCCATATTAGCAATTTGTTTTGTTGTAAACATTGTCTGAGCCACAAAGAAGGCGTTGACATTCTAGGAATCGAAAAAATAAAAAATAAGATTAATTACAGAGGAAAAAAATAAAATGTAAGAATGGCCTAGACATTCTTTTGACATGGTATATATGATATGTAACACAAAATTGGATAGAACTTGGAAGGAGCATATATTAAAGTTCTCATTGGTTTCCAAATGATACCAGGTCATGATTTCCTGATACTTTTTTTTCTCATAGTTTATATATATAGACCTGATGTTTCATTATTGATATATCGTTGCATCATTAGATGGTCCTACTACTTTTGCCTAATTTCATATATAGCTGGAAATATATGACTTTGCTGATGATTTCATCCTGTTTTGTACAATATTCCATGTGGTGGAGAGATGATGACCAAATATTAGATTCTCTCTCTCTTGTAGAAGCTATAATGTATATCGCAACCTTTTTCACAAGTAGGACAATGAACTGAACAAGCTCCATCATAACAGTTGTAATCATTGGCCCGTTCCCACCAAATCCACAAAGAAGTTTTGATCCAGGTACATATTGGTGGCCACTCGCCTATTCCACTTGGACCCCCAACACTATCTCTTTCAGTTTTTTGGTTTCCTTAATTGTAGCACAATTTACTATTTTTGGCAGTTTTCCAGGCCCTGAACTTCCGGAGCCATTTTGATGCCCTTAACGATGTTTTTAGGGAAAACGGAGATATTGAAAACATCCCAAACTGTCATGCCTTTTTTTTTTGGCTTTCTCTTTGATATCTTCGAAATGAGGTATTATGATAGCCAAACGGAGATTGTATGCCAATGTTACAACCCCGGGAAGTTGATGTACCAATTTACCCAAATGGGGCCCATAGTTTTGGTGCTTCATCTCCTAGGGTTAGGATTTTGGATGTTTAGGGTTTTCCATTGTTTCTCAATAAAAAATAGGCCTTTGAGCCTCATTGTAACACAATTTAGAGGCATGTAGTCACCACATCTCTTCTCAGAGATAAGCTACCATTGCCCGAGCTAGTCTTATTTCCTTTCTGTTTGTAAGCATATTTCAATATTCAATATTAATGAAACGAAGTGTTATTTCCACTGCATCTTTGTATTTGTGGTCATATCTGTAATTTGTTGCGTTCCTCTTTAAATCCGGATCAGTGGTATTAGAGCGGTCTGCTCTTTCTCTGTATTTCTTTGCATGTCCCCAACAAGGTCGGGATATAAGGAGTTAGGGCTCGATCTGGTTGAACCTTTGCAAGATCAGCCCCGCAAATCCCGACGGCCTCCCATGGCAGAAGAAAAGAAAGGCAAGGGAGCAAGATATCCTTTCAAAATTTTGCTCGATGAAGCCCTCGAGCAATAGAGGGACGCAATGATGGATAAGTTTGCCCAAATCCTTCGACAGCTACCCACAGGGGATGCATCGTCATCCAGCAACCACTCTCAAGGAGCCACTCCTTTTAAGGTACAAGTTCACGTCGATGTTCCCATATTTGAAGTCTTGATAGATGCAGACGCCATAGATAAATGGTCAAATATATTGGAAGGATATTTTTCAGTTCATGACTTTTCAAATCTGGAAAATATTACTTTTTCACTTCTCAAAGCCGCCCCACACGTCAAGGACTAGTGGGAAACCTATTGTGAACAAAAGGACGAGAGTGAACCCTCGTTGTTTTCAACTGCACCCACTTGGGATTCTTTCCGAGACGCCATCAAGGAACAATATTACCTTGTCGGGAGCTATGAAGATAAATACATAAAGTGGACCACGCTACGGTAGGGAAGGGACCAAGATGTGCCAGAGTTCACAAATATTTTCCATACCCTTCGCACGAAGCTGGGTATCAAGGATACTGAGCGACATTTGGTGCTCAAGTACTGCGACTGTCTACACAAGTACATCCAAGATGAGATGGAGTTCTTGGACATTTCCTCGCTCGGCACGGCGTACCGGTACGCTATCAAGATTGAGTAGAAATTTAAATAGAAGAAGTGGGACTTTGGATCCGCAAATCCAAAGCAAGGAAAAGGAACCCGCAAATCACAGAACAATTTAAGGACCAAGCCAAGGCAGGGCTATCCAGGATAGCTTGCTGAAGTTGCAAGCAAAGCAACACCATGAAGACAAAGAAGAACACGGGAAAATGGTGTGAGTTCCATAAGAGCTCCACTCACAATACAAGTGAATGTCGAGCCAAGTGTTCACCAGTGGCCAAGCTGAAGGCTTCTAAATCAGACGCATGTTCTGACTCTGAATCAGAACCCGATAAGGGAACTGACAAAGGGAAGCAGATCATTGATGCAGAGCCCAGTGCCACCATGGCCACCACCAAGATCCAGAAGATTGAGCCTGAAGATCCAAAGGAGGGGGAACGCCTCTTCCACTCATAGATGTGGGCGAAGGGTTCTTCGTTGCAGTTCATTGTCGACAGCGGGAGCCGAAAGAACCTCATTTCAGTAGAGGTTGTGAAACGGTTGGGCCTAAAGACTAAAACACATCCACAACCATACACCATCGAATGGCTTCACTAAGGATGAGATCTTCGCGTCAGTGAGTAGTGTGCCTTCCCTACAACATCAAGCCCTTCACGGATGAGGTACTGTGTGATGTTGATCCTCTTGAAGTTTGTGATGTATTGTTTCGACAACCATACTTGTGGAAGTGACATGATGTATATGAGTCTAGACCTCGCTCTGTGATTATTACCTTGGGAAACATGTTGTACAGGATATCAGAGGTAGCCCCACCTACCACCATCTCTTTGATCAATGCAAATGAATGTAATAAGATAATTTCCAAGACCAGGAAATTTGTTTTCCTTATGATTCGCCCTCAGGTCAAGAAGAAGGTCGTGGCCACGGCTTCCAGGCAGGGCTCCTCTGCACAGCAGCAACAGATGGACAAGGTTGTGGAGGAGTACAAACGTATTTTTGCCTCACCTACAGGGGTACCTCTACACTGTCAGGTCAAGCACTCCATCGATCTGACCCCAGGTGTGTCGCTGCCCAATGGGCCGATCTATCGGCGCTCTATTTTGGAGAATGATGAGATAAGGAGGTAGATTTAGGAACTATTGTAGAAAGGGCACTTCAAGCCAAGCTCATCACCCAGTGGGAGCCCGATTGTATTGATACAGAAGAAGGATGGGACCTGAAGGCTCTGTATTGACTACCGAGCATTGAACAAGATCACTGTCCGGAATAGGTACCCAATCCCGCAGATTGATGACCTTCTTCACCTGCTCAAGGGGGCCAAATATTTCAGCAAGATTGACTTGAAGTCAAGTTATCACCAAGTGCTTATCGAACCCTCTGATGTGTGGAAGATTGCCTTCAAATCCAAGGAGGGCATTTTCAAATGGTTGGTCATGTCGTTTGGATTGACGAACACCCTTGCAACCTTCATGAGATTGATGGACGACATCTTGCGACCCTTCACCAATGCATTCATGGTGGTGTATTTGGATGACACCTTGATCTTCAGCCAGAGTTGGGACAAGCACCTCCACCATATTTGACGGGTCCTTCAAACCCTGTGACAACACAAGTTGTGTGCTAACTTGGAGAAATGCACCTGTGACCTGACCCGGGCTCAATATCTAGGGTACATAATTGATGAGCAGGGTGTACATGTGGACCTATCAAAGATACAAGTCATTCGGGATTGGCCAGCCCCAACCACTCTAAGAGAGCTCTGCAGCTTTTTGGGTCTTGCCAACTTCTACGGTAGGTGGATGTTGGGGCTCTCTCATATCACTTGGACTTTAATTCAAGTCACCAAAGGCAGAGCAAAAGCAAAGTTTTTTTGGTCTGAAACCCAACAACAACCGTTCTTCGAGTTGAAGAATCGCCTCTGTTCTGCACTAGTGCTCACATTACCAGACTTGCACCAACCATTTGAGATTGAGGCAGATGCCCCTAACTATGTTATTGGTGCAGTTCTTTCTCAGCATGGGCATCCAGTGGCTTATCACAGTGAGACACTTTCAAACATAGTCTGGAAGTACCCCACTTATGACAAAGAAATGTATTCCATTATGCAGGCTTGCCATCAATGGAAGCATTACATTTTGGGGAAGGAAATGGTCATCCACATAGACCACCGACCTCTACAGTTCATACAAACACAAGGGAAGTTGTAGAATGATCGCCATCAGAAATGGTCCACCTACCTGCAACAGTTCCATTTGAACATTAAGTATAAGAAGGGAAGCACCAATAATGTCGTTGATTGCCTCAGCCGACCATCGGTCATGGCGCTGATCACTGTGCTTGACTCCTGTGGGCACGAGATATCGGGGTGGCCGCATCTTTACAGGAGTGATCCAAAATTCAACAACACATACCAAACACTCTTGGAAGGGAAGAAAGTTCCAAGTTTTCACCTTCAGGATGCATTGTCATGCCACCTAGGACACATATGTTTTCCTTCAAGCGAGTGTACCAAGATGATTTGAGAGGCGCACTACAGTCAGGTCGTTGGACATTTCAGAGTAGAGAAAATAGTGGCGGTATTGCAGAAGTATTTTTATTGGCCAAAAATTTGTCAGGATGTTGGGAAGCACATTAGATCTTGCACCAATTACGTCATTGCCAAACCAACCATCAAGAAGAAAGGCTTGTATAATCCTCTACCTACTCCTGGTCGTCCTTGGGAATATATCTACATGGATTACATGTCGAGCCTTCCTTCTACTAAGCACGAAAATGATGTGTTTTCATGGTCTTCGATAGATTCTCTAATATGGCCATCGTGGTGGCCTGCAAGAAGAGTATCACAACAGAGGCCACTGCTAAGCTCTTCTTTGAGCAAGTGTGGGTACACTTTGGGTTCCCATAGTCCATTGTCTCAGATCGAGACAACAGATTCTTGAGTTCATTTTGGTCAAGTCTCTCGTCGATGCTGGATACAAAACTTACTAAGTCCACTACTTTCCATCCCCAAACTAATGGCCAAACAGAGGTTATCAACAGGATGATCATACGCATTCTACGCATGTACAACGCGAAGCATCCACGCACATGGGATGAAAGCCTCCCCTTTGTCTAGCACAGCTACAACAAAGCTCTCCACATCTCAACAGGCCACATCCCTTTCAGGTAGGGATGGGATTTTATCCATTATGTCCCATTGATGTGGTCACACCATTTGCAACTACTCAAGCATATTCGGCTCATGTCCAGTCCGAAGCCGACACGAATAATAGCTTCATTGAGCACATCCAATACATCTGCCAGCAGGTCCATGATATATCGGATAGAGCCAATGCTAAGTACAAGCAGTGCCATGATCAGCACCGGGTGTCGAACAAGTTCTAGGTGAGCGACAAAGTTTGGCTACATTTGCAGAAGGAGTGTCTTGCTGGACCCCACTACAAGCTTCCCCCACTCCGATTTGGGCCATACACCATCACCAAGGATGTAGGGTACAATGCCTTCGAGCTTATAATTCCACCGTTCCTTCGTTTTCACCCAGTGTTCAATGTAGACCGCCTTCATCCATACTTTCCACCATTGTTGGACACATCCGTCGTTGCAGAACAGCTCACACTAACAGAGCTAAACCCAGACTGCATGGAACAAGCCACCACTAATCAGATCATGGACACACAGATCAAGAATACTCACCAACAGAAGATCCAACTATATTGGGTTGTCAAAGCTGGCCAACTCCTTCACCAAGGCAAGTGGTTCACCAAGGACAAAGTTCAGTAGAAGTTTCCCCATCTCATGCAAGCACTCAACGCAATGGGGACCATTGCTTCCTAAGGGGGAGGAATGATCCAGGTGGATATTGGTGGCCACCCTCCTATTCCACTTGGACCCCCAACACTATCTCTTTCAGTTTTTTGGTTTCCTTAATTGTAGCACAATTTACTATTTTTGGCAGTTTTTCAGGCCGTGAACTTTCGGAGCCATTTTGAGGCCCTAAACGACGTTTTTAGGGAAAATGGAGAGACCAAAAACATTCTAAAATAGCTTTCTTGTTTGTTTTTGGTCTTCTCTTTGAGATCTTTGACACGAGGTATTATGATATCCAAATGGAGATCGTATGCCAAAGTTATGACCCCAGGAAGTTGATGTACCAATTTACCCAAACGGGGCCCACAATTTTGGCGCTTCATCTCCTAGGGTTAGGTTTTTGGATGTTTAGGGTTTTCCATTGTTTCTCAATAATAAATAGGCCTTTGAGCCTCATTGTAACACAGTTCAGAGGCATGTAGCCACCACTTCTCTTCTCAGAGATAAGCTACCATCGTCCGAGCTAGTCTTATTTCCTTTCTGATTGTAAGCATATTTCAGTATTCGATATTAATGAAACGAAGTGTTATTTCTACTGCATCTTTGTATTTATGGTCATATTTGTAATTTGTTGTGTTCCTGTTTAAATACGGATCAAGTTTTGTTTTGGAATCCTTTTTTTAATGTAAATTTATTTGTTAATTCATGCCAAATGCCATATGTTTGATAAACAACTAAATAACTCATCGCTATCAGATAACAACAATGATTCCTTGTCTCCCATGTGATGCATTAAATAAATTGAAACTATGATGGGGACAACATGATATTTATATTCTGTCATTGTGATCCCTTGTCTGGTCTTGCTCATATCTTCATCAACTCAACCCCGATTCTCATTTCCATTGGATATCAAGTCGTGCCCATTTCCTTATCAATTTTACTCTTGATTCTCACTACCATTAGATATCAGGTCTTTGTCAATTTATTTATCAATCACCCTGATGATTGATCCTCACTGCCAATGGATATCAGATCTAATTACAACCATGTTCCACAGTTGTGCAATAAGCTTGTTAGCCTGGGAACTTTTGATGATGTATATCATTGCAATGGTACAGTAGTAGTTTGTGTTGGTGTTGTATCTACTCAGAAGCATGTTCACAATTGCAAATATATATATATATATATATATATACAAAAGTTGAAAAACACTAGAGATATTTTTTTCTTACAAACAAAACCATCTCCACAGAGCATCTGCAATCCTAAAAGTTATACAATAGATGAAAACCAAATCAATCCAGATCAAGCAAACTCAAATGCTAGTGGAGACATGCCATTGTCTGTGCCGAAGAAACCTTTTTCCATCTTGGATCTTCATTTGGAAAATGACACGAAGGAATTAGAAGACTTATCTCTAATTGAAACTTCTTTACCTTCAAGAAATTCTTGCAAATCTAAGCTCTTCGAAGAGGCAGATTTGGCAGATATTCATGAGCCATGTTACAATGCAGCGTGTAACAACATTTTAATGCAATAATCTACAAAACCAATCTCGCTTATCAGAAACACGAGCCCCTATGATTTCTTCTTAATATTCACCATTGATCTATATAGATATATATATTGCATAGAAATTTAGAAGGTAGCAAGTGTCGTCTTCCACTATTTTGGAGGGCCATTCTGCCAAGATGGAGAAGAATCTCCAATAAGGATTAAGCATAAATTAATTTTGAAATGAAGCTTCCTTGCATTATCCTAGTAAATTTGTCTTCAAAATAGAGGTTTTATTTATCAGCTTCTTTGGTTTACTTTTCACCCTTTTCTTAGTTGCAATATTTTATCCGAGAAGTGGGGACTTTTTTTGGCAATGTGATTAAACAAATAGGATTAACTGAGTAGAAATAAAATAGATGGAATATCTTCCATGGACATGTACAAAAAAATTAAACAGTAACCAATAAACCTATTAGCCAATTATTGTTTTGATTTTTAGTGTATCAAATTTTGCATGTTATAGTTGAGGGCCACCCAACGGAAGTTTTCATGTTCAGAAGTGCTCGGAAGTTGGGAACTAGTGCAAGAGAGATTGAATAAACAAATTATACAAAAAAAAAATATCAAGTGAGTATGTGTGTGTGTGGGGGGGGGTAGGGGTAAGTTAAAAAATTATATTGTAACAATATCACTTATCACTATACTCTTAAAGATATATAAGAACAAGCACCAACATCTTATGATGTGTAAAAATGTTGAAATTCATCTTTTGTTGTACAAAAATGATGAAATTCTTTAAATGGAAAGTTTATATGGAAATGGATAACTATGATCTTCATAGATTGAACTAGATTACTGAGGTCATTCTATGCATGGATATCTTATCTCTGACAATGAGGTGGGAAGTTGTGTACATATTTTAAGTTTTAGTCCAACTAATTATTTTTTCTCCATGTTTAGGTTATACTTATCACCTTATGGGAAGTTCAGCACAACTTCTCAACAAGCAGAATTGCTTCATTCAGGTAGAATATCTATGCATTAAGAAATTCCCAATAAATATTAGAGAGGCTTTATTATGTGAGTTTCCCAACAACACAATTTGAATGCTCATTGAAGCATGGGAAATATATAACAAGCATCATGCATATATGTTTGTGGGGAAAGAAACTTTTTTGATACTTGGAATAGACTCAAACAAATAACGACAGATTGAAATACATAATACAATATGAACAAAACAAGATTGAAGAAACAAGTAATAGATGGAACATATAAAGAGACAAAATGTCTATTAAACTTCAAGGTTGACCAATTTAAGCCTTAAGGTACCCTCTAAAGCAACATTGTCTCTAAGAATCATAAAGCGATTGCTTAATGAGCCAAGAAAGCATATGCTTTAACACAAGCACATAAAGAAGAGAATGATAAATGTGTAGAACATATCAACTACACTCCAAAGCCTAACAAGGACATTAGGAAGATGGACTCATTATAACTTTCACACTTTGCTCTGGAACATGAACATAACAAATGCCATGGTTTAGCAATAGCAAAGTCTCATAATAAGATGTCTATCTCATACTAAGATGTCTGTGATGACCTCTTGCTCTATCTCATAATAATATGTCTGTCTCATACTAAGACCTTTGTGTTGACCTCTTGTGAACGTGTGAGATGCTTAATTTATTATGTATAAGATGGTTGAAATCCCACCATGGTGATTAATTATCTCTAGAAAGGCTTATTCTATAGGTTAACTAGCGTTAAGAAAGGTAAAACATCAGGTATTCATACAAATAGATTGTGATCTACTAAAGTGTCTTCACAGGAATGACATGCACAACAACATCTCTGGATGGATTTTGTTTAAGGCTTCCTAATCTTGAATCAAAACCTTCATGAATCTGCATCATAAATTATGTACGAGATGTTATAAAGTCACTGTAAAAGTGGCACATCACTACTAACATGCTCTTTCTTAGAAATATAGATACAAGCTCTAGTCGCAACTACTATGGTAAGATAAAGTATTAGGACTATAGAAAAGCAAGTTTTAGGAGATTAAATTTTAGCTCATGATCTCCTATTCAAGCCTCGCAGAATTACGATACTCGCAAGCAAATGAAAGAAAAATGATTATAAATTAAATTTCTATTAAATATCAACATAATTTAACTTTGATAGGTAAGGGAAAATCAATCAAACTTATGTGATATCTCTAGAGTTTTTCTCTTAGAGATACAACACTCCTTGTGATAGATTTGACTTCATCGGTGGAAGAGGCATATTACTCTAGCCTTTGCTACCTCTGGGAGATTGGCAAGCATTGTTGCAAAGATGATATTGACTATATTTAAATTATGTAAAGTATGTTTCAAGACAAATCATACATGATAGATGTAGAGAGATTATAATTTTGATAATCTACTAAGACCACATGAACATACAACACACTTATAGTTTGGTAGGAAAAATAGAACATTATAAATTACATAAAAGAAGATATCAAGTCATGGAAAGAACCACCAAAGAGTCTGGACTCCATTGAGTCAACCATTGAAGTCAAAACTACATAGAACATGTATTACCTTGAACAAATATTGTTTCACTTCAGTGTCCAGAACTTTTGAAATGTAATTGCATATTTATATTCGGTTTAAACCACTCTAGAACCTTACACAACTTTTATACCCTACATAGAATTTGAGTCAGTATTCCAAATGCTAATATCATTACAAAAAACTAGTGCCAGTGACTCTGGGAAAATTCCACCTACTGTTTAATTGAACAGTGCGTCTTCCCTTTCTCAATCCCAAGTTCCAACAACCTTCCAACTCAAAGTGCACGAGAAAGATTCCTAAATTCATTCAAGCAAGATTGCAAAGTATTCAGACGCTTTTGCATGACTTGGCGTTCATTGTTGAAAATAGCAACAAGAAATGCTAAAAATAGCACTGCTATAAATAGCATTTCAGGATACCTTCCTATGTTAGTTAGTCCCTAAACTAAAATAGAGAAGTAAAATTCGAATTTGATCTTAGCAACTATTTGTAAAATAATTAATTAATTCACCATGAGTTAATTAGTTGTGGAAAATCAAACATGAAGTCTATGTGAGGACATGAAACATTTTCTCCATTGATTGAGGAATTTATCCTTTAGTTAAGGAGATGAGGATGAGTTGTAGTTTGAGTTGTAATTAGTTAGCTCAGTTATCTGAGTTAAGTCCAGTTAGATTAGTTCAAATAGTTTGTTGAACTAATTGTGAGTTCAGTTAGTTAATGCATGCATGCATGTAACTGCTGCATTATAGATAACTGAATATTCTCTCATAAATAACTCATGCATGTCAGTTCAGTCAGAGACCCAGTTGAGATCAAGTGATGGGACAGTGTAATATCAGTTGCAGGAATATTCCTTGGAGGATATCTCTTGCATGCAGAAGGAATTCATTCCTTGAGGATTGCACAGTTACTTCTTCAGTTTAGTGATTGTGAATGAGGCCAATTCACACAGGTGGCATCTTTGGACCCCAAGGAAAACTGCGCAAGGAAATAGGAGGCTTGGAGGGCTTCAGGAAGACATATGTTGTGTCTATTCAGTCTGTGGGTTGTATTGTTCTATTGCAGAGAGATTAGGATAGCTGGAGAGCTGATTCTTTTTGTAATCTGAACATATTTCCACTTGTATGATATTACAGAGATTGGGGTTTTAGGTTGAGGCTTTCCCCAAGATTATTCTTTTGTGTTCATGTGTGATTACTTTCTCATTCTCAGTTATATGTGTTCTTATTGATCTTGCTCATGTTCGATTAAGCTTCCACAAAGTTTGTTGTAGAAGTAGATCTTGTATTTTGCTTTAGTATATTGCATAATCTGTTGATCTACAGTGGGAAATTCTACATTCATTCCTAATAAGGTCCACAACACCAGGTGCAACAAACATATCTATAAATGTTTCATCATTCACGTTAAATAGCTCCACTCCCAGTGCCACTATTAATTTGTCTCAACAAAGAGTCAGGAAGCCAACGTTCAGAGTAGATGGCACACATGTTCTATGAGGGCTTCATGGATACTCCCAAAATGTTGGGCAGCTAAAGAAAAAACTTCAGTGTACGCTGATGAGGAGTTGTTGTTCCCAAATAACACATTCGAGTTGGAATGTTTAGGCTCCTTGTTTTAACCTACACAAGAATTAGATACTAATGGCATTTGCCTCTTCCACCTTCCCAATTCAGCGCCAATACGCACACTAGAAATTCCATATTCCCTTTTTTTTGATGCACTGATCTCACTGCTTGGTTGATCTGGTGAAGGTGTCTCAGGGAAATTCATTTGAATTTCTCTAAGCGGATCTTTTGAATCAGACCCTTTGTTTGGTGTTGCTTGCAGGTGCCCTAGCGGAGCAACATTCTCATGTCCCTCATCCAATCCCTCTTCTTGGGGTCATCCTAGATCATTAGAAAGCTCGGCATAAACATTGGAGCAAATGATTGAACATGTATCGTTTATGCTCCTAAGCCAAAAGTTCCTTTTCACGTGTTGTATTTTGGCCTATAAACCTAAGAATAAGGACTTATCACCGAGTCCAAATGATGCCTCACGAGCTCCTTGCATTTCTTTGTCAAATTTTGGATGAAATGGTCATAGGCTCGCCTGAAAGTAGCATGAAAATAAATATAGCATCCAACCCCAGTAGTGGTGCTTCTCTCATAATCAGAAGAGTCTTCAATTCTTGTGCGCTCAATTGCAAGTTCAAATTAATAAACAACAACAATTGCACACCTCAAAGTAGGATCAAATTGCATGAATTGTGTCCAACAAAATTGAAGAGCACCACTCCACACAACTTTGTTGAAGGAATAGAAGGAAACGGTGGGTGGGTGTTGCCAATGCCTTTACCATAGCTAAAATATCATCCGGTGTACTTTCTGGTTCACCCTTCTTTGCCTTGAGAATGAATCCAGGGGTATCAATGATTGTCAAATTTAGGTAGTAGGCATACTCTGCCCACATCATAATAGGCTTCGTAGAGACTGCAACTCAAATTTTCTGTGAATTTTCTTCAAATTCTCCTATGTTCTTCTTTTGATGGAATCAACAAAAGCATAAGATAATGCAATTGGAGCTTCATAGTCATCAAAATCCTCATCCTGAAACCGATAGTGGGGTTCTACAATAGAAGGGTCGTGCACCATTTGCAACATCAACGACCTTTGCGTTCCCATTTCAACTTCTCTAACATTGAATATGAAGCCCAATATAGCTTCTAGCAGAGAACTTTTTCCATCAACACTTCTAACAGAGAACTTTTTCCATCAACAAGCCACCGAGAGCAACGATCTCGGGAATTGGGGGGCTTCTCACCAAATGCCACAGCGCTAGCTTGCAGCTGATTGTAGGCTTTGAATCGAGATCAAACATCCGACGATGCATAGAAGTTGTCAACATATCTACTCTGTTGAGATTGCGAGTTAGATTCTTGCCTTCGGCTTTGGCTGGGTGTCATCATGGATGCCTTTGTCCCGGGCATGCTGCGCTAATGAATTGAATCTCTCAACTCAACTGAAAAAATGTGAGGGGATCAAAGCTTTTTCGCCAAGAGATATTCAACTGGAAACTCCTGTAGCTCCAAGGATTGTTCCACGTGTTGTAAATGGATTGGAGCAAGGATGACGAAAATAAGACTCGCTGATTGGTTGGGGTCAACAGTGTTTACCGACCCCAACCCCGTAGTGAAAACACCTTTTGGCGAAATAATCATGGCTCTATTTCTATCATAGTGTGTCATATCTTGACAGGAGCATAGCTCAGATGTATGGGACTGAGAATAAAAAAGGAGACATAGAGGAGCAGAATAAACAATTACAGAAGAGAATCACCTAATTTGGGGTAGGTCCCCATAGCGACTTTTCTTTCCTTTATTTTTCGAAACCTTAACTAGACCTTCTGAAGACGAGCTTATCAAAACGATATGAATATTATCGTGGTGTGTTGAAAGAGAATCCTTATCAAAGTCCAAAGAAGTTGACTCATGAGCTCACTTCAATGCACTAGAGGAAACATTATTATTTAATGTTTCTTTGCTTGCCGAGGGAGCATGGTCCACAACAGAATCCTCATGAGACTTTTGAGGGGCTAGAGTGTGAACCTTGTCCATTGAATGTAGTTCATCATCAAATCCTTCATCATCCTTGTATGAATCATAGGAAGCCTTGCTCTCCATAGGAGTTGGGTCACAAGGCTTCCAACTTTTTGCTCTAGAATTACAAATATTCTTCTTCTAGTGAATTTGAGTAGAGGGTAAGAATTTTGTAGATGGCTTAGTGATAGAGAAAACAATTAGTCTCAAGTCCGAAGCTTGATTCGAATGAAAATCCCATATTTTTAAATTGATCTAATGTGGAAGTCCTTTACTAATATCGATTTCAACACAAATTCTGTGATAGGTGTAAATGACAAGTTGCCCACGAGAAGTATCAATTGCAAAGAAACAACCTAGGAAGTTTCCAATGCCCTTTAAGACTGAGAGGTTCCAAAAGTGAGGAGGCATATTATGAAGTTAGACCCACAATGGAAGTTTAGTAATGAATGTTGCAGAATGGTCAAACTTTGGAAGCGAAGGAGTTAGGAAAAGTCCAACATTACCCAAAAGTAAGGCCCTTTAGATAATGCGTTATGTTAATCTTCTCATTCAACAAAAGTCACAATGAAGAAATCCTTAGAATATAAAATAACTTTACCATTCTTCATACATGAAAAATAAAACCATAAATTATTAAAATGACAAATAAAAATTATCATATTATTATTTTAACTTATAAATTATTTTTTTGTCTTATTTTAAAAATATAACTTATTATTTAAAACATAAATCAACAAATTTTATGTTTAAAAAAATAAATATATATATATACACTAAATTAATTAATATAAAATTATTTAATTATTTATAATTATATTAAATTAAATAATATAAATTATTCAACTAAATAAAATCCAATTGAAATAGTTGAATAAAATAATCTAAACTAAAATTATTTTTTAATTCATATAAAAATATTTTATAATTTATAAAGTATTTTTATAAAAATATATCATATCCAATTTTGTATATATTCTTCCATATAAATATTTCATATATATATATATATATATATATATATATATTTGAAAACATGTTTCAAAACTTTAATAAAAATTATATATGAAAACTATAATACATTATCATTAAATTATAATTTACCGAAAAGTAATAAAAAACATGTTTCGAGACTTTAATAAAATTATATATAAAAAATATAATACATTATTATTAACTCAAAAATATAAAAATTATAGTACAATATTATTTAGTGTAAGTTGATAGATATCATATAAAAAAATCTAACCAATACAGTTTTAGGATATATTTGGAAAAATAGAAGAGGTGATTTAAGTGTAAATAATATTAGCTTTTGCACTAGATGTTGTAAAGGAAATGATGTAAGTCTGTAGGGGATATGGAAGAAGAGTATAGATGAAAAAAATGTGATATGTTAGGTGATCTAACTACAGCCAGATTTAAATGAAAAAATAAATCTTAATTTTAAATGTAATACAATCAAACAATATAAATTATATTATACGTATTTTCACAAGAATCATATCTATGTTTATAAGGTTTTTGTGTTGATGGCGTTAAGTTGTATTCTTCTTCTGAAATTAACCCTCATATGTTTTTGTTTTTAAGTTATTATCCATGCAATAGATGATTAATCCAGTGTCATCACTGTTCATAGTTTTCCATTTAATTTATTATCAATTTAGGTTATGGCATAACTTCCAGTTGTTGCTAGTTTTGTATATAGTTCACGTAAATGGTTGTAATGCAATACTTATATCCTTGTTGCATTTGAAATTCTACCCTTCTGGAATCGCCTCTCTGATACCTCCCTTGGTAGCTCTGAGAGGTAAATCCAAAGGGGTTCTTTTTGTTTCTTAAGCAGACCTCATAACCTTCTCGGCCTTCCTTAGTGCTGGTTTAATTCACAAAAAGACACTGTATACACGCTTCTTTTAACATGTTAAATGTTTAATATAAGGGTTTTCTGTTTGAATAAGCAGTTTTAGGAATTTTAACGAAATTTAGGTTGGTAACATGGCCTGTTCAATAGACCATATCTAGATCATAAGTTCTTTTTCCAGTTTGAACTGTTGTTCTGTCTAATATAGGTATACAAATTCTTTATATGCATTGTACATTTATTTCAACGGTAAAAATTAACACAACAATTATTTCCAGTTTTTCTTTCTTTCTCAAGAGAATTTCTAACAATTACTCGATATACATTAAACAGTTGATAACTTGTCGATTCTCATGAGCGAATGGAATATATCCTTATCACATTATAGAGTTAACAATCATAATTTTTTTTTTACCTTCCTTAAGTTATATAACCAAACATTATATAAAATCTATATGCTTATTTCAAAATTTCGCATCATGTGCGTATTCGTTGACATTATTTGACTATGCGAATGATATGGATATCGTATAGTACATACTATATACTTTGGATTCTGGATTTTTCATAATGGCCTATCTATAATAATTTGGAAGTTATACGTTTATGTGAAACGATGATTTAATAATCCACTCAGTGGCACTTACATCATAATAGTTGACTACTCTAGTGTACACATCTCCACATTTTAGCATGATCACCTTATTACTCCACCATACTCGGCATGGTAGCTTTATGCAAGCTGTATTCCATGAAATTAACTTTGGTTAGAGCTGAAAATCCTCCAGATACATTTGGTTTATCCTTTCGAGGCAAGGTAAGCTCTACAGGTGGAAAGATCTGGGCCCTTCCTGCTTTAGGGTTTTCATCTGAGGGTTCTAAGTACTCCAAGGTGGTTGATGGTATCGACTGCCCACCCAACCCTCCGATGCTTCATCATTTTGCTGGTTATGGTACGTCTCTGCAAGATTTTGGGTTGGGGCGATTCTACAATTTCGTCCTTGGTTATCACCTGTTAGGGAACTTCTACAAGTAGCCAACATTGCCTACAATCATTATTTCCTTTAACCCGAGCTCAATCGCTCAGTCTGTCAACAAATTGTTCAGGTTTTATGCTATCGGGAGAGGTGTTACCACAGGGTTCTGGGCTTTGTAGTCGTTATAGCAGCTGTCCTCAGCAGGTACAACACTCGCACATTTTTGCCATTAAAATGCTTGTTTCTGAATCCGTAAGCACCACTTCAGGGTTTAATGTCTCCAAGGTTTTCAATGTTAGACTTTCCTTCAGGATTTGACCTTCTGTATGCACAGGTAAATTCCTAGTACACTGAAAAATTCGCTCTTTGTTCTGATATTAACTGGGTAACATGAGGGTTATAGGTTTCTAAATTTCTCTCTGTTTCATTTTGGAATAGGTATGGAGACGACTTCACTTTCTTTGATGGTGGTTAGAGAATCCTACTCTCCAAGATCTAATTCTCCGTTTGTCTTCCTCTAGGTTTTATTGTTTACTGGTAACCCCTTAATGGAGTGGGTGATGAATTATTTCATACTCATATAGCTAAGCACATGTTTGTATTTTGACATTAAGAGATGATATTTCTTAATATGTATTGATATGCCTTCATGGTTATGGGTTATTTATATAAGTTAACAATCATTTGGTGTCTGTAATGATCTGTCGGTTCCACATCTAATTATAGTCTTGTTTTTCATAACTCACTCGGTTAATATATATATTTATGAAAATGGGCGAACTCTGTACCTTTTTATATTTTATTGTTGTACCATGCCATGCACAGTTTGTGGTTTGATTACGTGATAATTGTGTTATGGCGGACTCTCATTCCTTTACTGTTTAATATTCTCTGTGATACGCACAATTTTCTTTTACTATGGTAAAAAAGTGTATGGGTTTTTCTTCGTTCTATCACCTGGAATCATGGTTCCACATTACAGGCATATGTATATAAGTTATAGTCATATTATTTCGCTGTCACTATTAAGAATTGATGTATTTCTTTATATAATCGAATTTATATGTTTGCTAAGGAAAATATGTCTAGCAAAGGACTGTATCCCAACGACTTCTGGTTACCGAGATACTAACCTTCCTCAGGAAAGTTTTCCTTCATAGTAAATGTCAATAAATATGCGTAGCTATCATTGCAACTATTCTGAGTTTGGTCTTGTATTCTTACCTGGAACCGGGGTTTAGTTTCTGTGCATTTATTCCTGCACATTTCCTGTATATTACATTTAATGGGTATTGTTCATTCTTTATAATTGTCTCAGTTTGTCTACCTGAATAGATTCTTGTATAATATTTTGTTGCAATTCTGGTGTACTATTTACTTATAATATATCAATCCAAACATATCACCTAAAGAAGACAAGATTCATATAAACTCATTAAAGTAACTAACAAGATTACTCACGGTATTTCTTTCCTTACATATTTAATATTTCTAGCATAAACAATAGTATTTCTTTGTTGTACTTATCTGTTTAATTTCTCTATTAGAGATGCAGAGAAGAAAAGACTCCTTTAGCCTCCTGTCTTATGAGGTTGGCCGACTTCCCCCCGAGCTTCTTGTTTCCAAACAATTTACTAGTTTCCTCTTAGGCCTCAGAACCACCTGTCCAGCCTAATAATTAAATAACCAAGGCTTCCACTGGTCCATTCCAGCTCCAGAAGACCTCGTAGCAGAGTTTTTGTCTTAGAATGTCTCTGCCCTCTTTTCCCTTACTTTCCATTAGGCTATTTGCCTCTCTTTTCCTAATATTTTTCCTTAAATCTCCTTGGCGAAAAAAAATAACCGCTTAACTGTGCGGAAATCAAGATTCTCTTTTCTTGAAGTCTTTTCTTTCCTTTTCTCTAACCGGGTCCAATATTTTCAAGAAACAAAAAGTTAAAATATAATTGCAGGAGTGTTGTGTATATAATTGAAGGTGTGGTGGAACCTTTTCACCCAGATATCCAATTAATTTGAGAGCTAATGTAAGCGGCTTTGCCCAAGCTGCCATTTTTGCGCCTTCGAAAAGGGATCACTGAATTCTAACTCCTTCGGCCTCAACTGTCCACATTCTCTGAATGAAGTCGCTAATGCAAACCTTAAAAAACGAAAGAGAAATAATAAACCCCAACTCCATTACAGTTATGGCAAGTCCACCCAGGCCTAGTAAAATGGAATCAAAGGAGTGTTGTGTATACCATTGAAGGTGTGGTGGAGCCTTTTCACCCAGATATCCAACACTACATTGTTAAATTGTTAATTTGAACAGCACGGCGGTGGTTTTTGAAAACCAGGCCGGTCTCCCCGCACCGCCATTCTCCAAGACTGTACGAGCAGGAGGAGGCTCCGAACACCTTCACTCTCCGCCACGCGTCCCATGTACGAGCACCCAAAAACCACTTTCCCCGGACGCTAAAGTCTGTTTGTTTTTCTGGAGGTTGGAGTGCGAACCACGTTGGATCGGCTCAGCGATTTGATCGCGTGCCGTTGACTTCCCGAATGTGCTGTCCGCCCACGTCACATCGAATTTTGTCATTGTCCCGTTGACCGCCGTAGGTGAAAACTTATGGTTTTTAATGTTTGTCGTTCTTTTTGGTGGAGGACTTTTAATACGTTGTGGGCATATAGTTAATTTGGTTATGGGCATGTCTTTAATGTAGTGATGGGCATACACTTTACATTTTTTTTATATTTTGTTATATGTACACGTTGTCATATGTAAAACAAAATAGGTCCATGTGTTGTAGTTTTTGTTCTTGAGTGTTGTGAGTGGTGGTTACGCACGAGAGTGCGTTTATCTTTTGTAAAATGCACAGCAGTGCTTTATAGGATTTGAAATGTAATGTTTTGATTGAGTTTTTGAAGAACAGAGAGCTGTGTATGTAATTTCCACAGCAGTGGAAAATTTGTGACTGCAACATAGTTTATTTTGTTAATCCCTCTTTGCACAGAGGATGGAATTTGTATCAGTCTTTCAGTTTTAAATTAATAGAAATGTTTTGTGACTGTGTAATGTTGTGTTCTGAGTCATTTTGGTTTTAAGAGATTTTCTGCAAAGATCCTGGACAAAAGAAACAGAGCACTGTCTCTGTGGTGAATATTTTTATTTGGTTTTGGTATTTTATCCATTTAAAAAATTACCCAACAGTGGTATCAGAGCAGGCTCAGGCTCTTTAAAGAAGTTAAAGAAGCTGAAAGGAGAAGGTTGTTGCTGCAGCAAAACCTCTCAGGCAGTTAGAAGACTCAGACAGCGAAGGATTCAGGTATTCCCCAAAAGCATTTCTCTTGTTATTGCTGAAGACAGTCAGTTTTTAAAAAAAATCACAGTCAAGGATTTAAAACCATAGTTCAAGATGCAAGGAATGGCAAGCACAAGCATGGGTATGTTCAACACCCAGCTCCCACACTTTAATGGGAAGAACTATGACTACTGGTCTATAACCATGAGAGCTTTGTTCATCGCTCAAGATATATGGGAACTAGTAGAATATGGGTTTGACGAACCAGCAGATGAAACTGAGTTCAATGCATTAACTCAGGGAGAGAAGGATCAGCTGAAGCTCAATAGGAAGAAGGATGCAAAGGCCATTGTCTTGCTGTATCAAGCAGTGGACCAGAGTATATTCCCAAGGATAGCAGCAGCTAAAACATCACACAATGCATGGGAAACTCTCAAGACAGCGTATCAAGGCATGGAGAGAGTGAAGACAGCAAAATTGCAAATGCTGAGAAAGGATTTTGAAAACTTGAAGATGAAGGAGTCAGACAACATTGAATCATTCTTCACTCATGTGATTGGTGTAATCATACAAATGAGAACTCATGGAGAAACAATTGAAGATAGAAGAATAGTGGAGAAAATATTGAGGGTCTTACCCTCAAGGTTCGATGCCATAGTCACCACCATTGAAGAGACAAAGGATCTCTCAAGCTATTCAGTTGATGAGCTACATGCATCACTGATGACTCATGAGCAGAGGTTGAGTAGGAATGAAAACTCATCCCTTGAGCAAGCCTTCAAGACCCAGATGTCCTTTGGAAGAGGAAGAGGTCAAGGAAGAGGAAACCGAAGAGGAAGAGGCAGAAGCCAGAACAGAGGAGGAAGGAACAGCCCAGCAAATGCACAAGGAAGAGGCAACAATACAAATCAGAACCAAGGTCAAGGCAGCAGCCAACAAAGAGATCAGTATCAGGCTCAAGGACAAAGGTATGATAAATCTAATGTTCAATGCTTTTATTGCAAAAAGTATGGACATTATGCTAGTGATTGTAGAAAGAAACAGCATGATATGAACAGCAGACAAAATGCAAATGTTACAAGAGAAAACAGCAGTCAAGAAAATGTCCTGTTAGCTTGTAACATGGCTGAAACACATAGTGAAGACATTTGGTTTTTAGACTCAGGTTGCAGCAACCATATGACAGGGAATATAGCCCTCTTTTCAGCCTTAAATCAGAATTTGAAATCAGAGGTCACACTAGGAACTGATAGTAAAGTGTCTGTTATGGGAAAAGGGGAGATAAAAATATTCACAAAACAAGGAGAAAAGAAAACCATAGCAGATGTCTACTATGTCCCCGGAATGAGATGTAACTTATTGAGTGTTGGACAGCTTATCCAAAAGGGTTACAATGTTTATTTTGTAAATGATGTGTGCACCATCATGGACATACCACCCAGCAAAAGATGCATTGCTGAAGTGAAGATGACAAGGAACAGGATGTTCCCTCTCCGGATCCGGGCAGACTTGAAGAACAAGAAGGAAATGGCAGCAGTCACCCAAGAGGCCTTCCAAAGCGTGCCAAAGGATGAGAATTGGTTATGGCACTTGAGATTCGGGCATCTAAACTTTGGAGGTCTAAACTTATTGAGCAGAAAAGGAATGGTAAGAGGATTACCATTAATAGAGAAACCGGACAGCCTATGTGAAGGCTGCATTTTGGGAAAACAACACAGAGAAAGTTTTCCATCAGGGAAAAGTATAAGGGCAAAGGCACCCTTAGAGATTATCCACTCAGATTTGTGTGGACCAATGCAAGCT
This sequence comes from Pinus tabuliformis, assembly GCA_031772625.1. NCBI lineage: Eukaryota > Viridiplantae > Streptophyta > Pinopsida > Pinales > Pinaceae > Pinus > Pinus tabuliformis. Next base: position 436,216,449 of record CM062812.1, read on the forward strand.
CCATCATTAGCTGGCAGCCTATATTTCTTGACATTCATTGATGATTTTACAAGAAAGACTTGGATATATTTCCTCAAGAACAAAAGTGAAGTCTTTGAGAAATTCCAAAATTTCAAAGCACTTGTGGAGAACCAAAGCGGGCTGCACATAAAAGTATTGAGAACTGATAGAGGAGGTGAGTATATCTCAAATGAATTCCTAAAGTTTTGTAGAGAAAATGGAATTCACAAACAATTTACAGCAAGGTACACCCCACAGCAAAATGGAGTTGCTGAAAGGAAGAACAGAACCATCATGGAGATGGCAAGGAGCATGTTGAAGGCAAAGCATTTGCCAAATGAATATTGGGCTGAAGCTGTACATTGTGCAGTTTATATACTGAACAGGTGTCCTACAAAAGCAGTCATGAACAAAGTGCCAGAAGAGGCATGGAGTGGGAGAAAGCAAGGAGTCACCCACATGAGAGTTTTTGGATGTGTGGCCTATGCACACATTCCAGATCAGCTAAGGAGGAAGTTGGACAGCAAAGGGGAGAAATGTCTCTTCATTGGATACAGTGATGAATCCAAAGCCTACAGGCTGTACATTCCATCTACCAAGAAGTTCTTTGTCAGCAGGGATGTTCAATTCATTGAAGAGGAAGCTTGGGATGGAAGCATAGAGAAAACAGTGAATGTCAAGAGCTGTTTGTCTCATGATGAAGATGAAGAGGAAGTGGCTGAAATGAATCCCCAAACAGCAGCGCCAACACAAGGACAGCAAGGGACACCATTGAGGACAACACAAGGACAGCAAGGTACACCATTGAGGATCAATGAGAGTGCTTCTCCAAGCACACCACAAGGAGGAAATTCAAGTGCATCTTCAAGCACTTGCACACCAAGTGAAAGAGGTAAGAAGTTTAGAAATCTAAGTGACATTTATGATGAAGGAATGAATTCCTTATTTGCCTTGTTTTGTCATGTTGATGATCCTATCCATTTTGAAGAAGCTATTAAAGATAGGAAATGGATAGAAGCTATGGATGAGGAAATCAATGCCATAGAAAGAAACAAAACATGGGATTTGGTTGAATTACCAAAAGGCAAAGAAGTCATTGGTGTGAAATGGGTCTACAAGACCAAGAGCAATGTTGAAGGCAAGATTGAAAGGCATAAAGCAAGGCTGGTTGTCAAAGGCTACAAGCAGCAGTATGGGAGAGATTATGAGGAGACTTTCGCCCCGGTTGCAAGAATGGAAACCGTGAGAGCAGTGTTGTCCATAGCAGCACAAAACAAATGGAAAGTCTACCAAATGGATGTGAAATCAGCATTCCTAAATGGAGTGTTAAAGGAAGAGGTTTATGTGGAACAGCCTCTCGGATATGAGAAGAAAGGAGAAGAGCACAAAGTGTGCAAATTGAAGAAAGCTCTTTATGGGCTGAAGCAAGCGCCAAGAGCATGGTACAGCAGGATAGATTCATATCTATTGGAGAATGAATTTGACAAATGTGAAGGAGAACCCACAGTCTACATCAAGGAAAAGGATGGTAAAATTTTAATTGTTGTCTTGTATGTAGATGATGTTATTTTCACTGGAAATGATATTTATCTTATTGAGAATTTTAAATCAGTCATGAAGAATGAATTTGAAATGACTGACATGGGTTTCTTGAGATACTTCTTAGGCATAGAAGTAGATCAAAATGAAAAAGGAATTTTTATATCTCAAGCAAGATATGTAAATCAAGTTTTGGGCAGATTTAAGATGCAAGAATGCAAGGCAGCCATCACTCCCACAGTGATGGGATTAAAACTCAGCAGAGAGGACAGCAGCAAGGATTTTGATCCTAGCCTGTACAAAAGCATTGTGGGCAGCCTTATGTATTTAACAGCAACTAGGCCTGATATTATGTATGCTGTTAGTTTGATTTCCAGGTTCATGGAGAGGCCAAAGGAGGCACATTGGCAGGCAGCAAAGAGAATTTTGAGGTATGTCAAAGGCACTAAAATGTTTGGAATTTTATATCATGCCTCAGAACATTCAGATTTGGTTGGATACACTGATAGCGATTGGGCTGGAAGTGTAGATGATCGGAAGAGCACTTCCGGTTATGTTTTTAATATGGGTTCAGGAGCCATTTCATGGGCTTCTAAGAAGCAGTCCATTGTAGCATTATCTACAGCAGAGGCAGAATATGTGGCAGCGACAGCAGCAGCATGTCAGGCAGTATGGATGAGAAGGATGTTGAGAAGCTTAGGCCAGGAGCAGGCAAAAGCGACAGTGGTCTTTTGTGACAATAGCTCAGCTATTGCTTTGTCAAAGAATTCAGTGTTTCATAAGAGAACGAAACACATCGACACAAGGTTTCACTACATCAGAGAGTTAGTGAACAATGGAGAAATCGTCCTAGAACATTGCAGGACTCAGGAACAGGTTGCAGACATCTTGACAAAGCCACTGGTTCAGAAGAGTTTCGAATTTTTGAGAAAATGCTTGGGAATGACTGAAGGCGCGGCTGTTAAAATTAAAGGGGAGTGTTAAATTGTTAATTTGAACAGCACGGCGGTGGTTTTTGAAAACCAGGCCGGTCTCCCCGCACCGCCATTCTCCAAGACTGTACGAGCAGGAGGAGGCTCCGAACACCTTCACTCTCCGCCACGCGTCCCATGTACGAGCACCCAAAAACCACTTTCCCCGGACGCTAAAGTCCGTTTGTTTTGCTGGAGGTTGGCGTGCGAACCACGTTGGATCGGCTCAGCGATTTGATCGCGTGATCTCCGCCGTTGACTTCCCGAATGTGCTGTCCGCCCACGTCACATCGAATTTTGTCATTGTCCCGTTGACCGCCGTAGGTGAAAACTTATGGTTTTTAATGTTTGTCTTTCTTTTTGGTGGAGGACTTTTAATACGTTGTGGGCATATAGTTAATTTGGTTATGGGCATGTCTTTAATGTAGTGATGGGCATACACTTTACATTTTTTTTATATTTTGTTATATGTACACGTTGTCATATGTAAAACAAAATAGGTCCATGTGTTGTAGTTTTTGTTCTTGAGTGTTGTGAGTGGTGGTTACGCACGAGAGTGCGTTTATCTTTTGTAAAATGCACAGCAGTGCTTTATAGGATTTGAAATGTAATGTTTTGATTGAGTTTTTGAAGAACAGAGAGCTGTGTGTGTAATTTCCACAGCAGTGGAAAATTTGTGACTGCAACAGAGTTTATTTTGTTAATCCCTCTTTGCACAGAGGATGGAATTTGTATCAGTCTTTCAGTTTTAAATTAATAGAAATGTTTTGTGACTGTGTAATGTTGTGTTCTGAGTCATTTTGGTTTTAAGAGATTTTCTGCAAAGATCCTGGACAAAAGAAACAGAGCACTGTCTCTGTGGTGAATATTTTTATTTGGTTTTGGTATTTTATCCATTTAAAAAATTACCCAACATACATGCCTGCTCGTCTGTAAGTTCTTTGCATGCCCGCTCTTCTATAAGTTATTTGCATGCCCGCTCTTCTATAAGTTATTTGCATGCCCGCTCGTTTGAAAGTTCTTTGCATTTGGCAGTGAAAGGGAACCAATCCTGCGGTGCAGTAAAGACTAATTGTCGGTTGTTTATATTGACGAAGGTTGTATGCATTTTCTCCCTAACTGTGTCGCGTAAATTTTTTCCTAACTTAATCCAAGGGCACAAAAATCTTTAATTGTCTAACATCGGATCAGACGCTCTAGACAGAAACACCCTGTAAATTTGGGGAATTGTTTTCAGAGCGGAATGCTTTACGACATAATAATTAATAACGTCACTATCTCATATTATGTACACTATGATATATATATATATATATATATTGTGTCAAGATTTATTAACACAACTAGTTGAGGATGGGCCTCCTTGGCGAGGCGAACCAGGATCAAACTTCATGGGGTAGTTGTGCCATGTGTTAGGGGAGGAGACATGCTAAAACATCCAGTCAACTTAGGGCTAGTGTGGCCCAAGTTGGGTGCAATCCCTAGTGACTTTGACAGGTTATATGCCTTTGGGTCGCGGGTCCTCAAGCCATAATTGGTGTGGCCCAAGTCGTGTGTGATCCCCAGTGACTTTTACAGATTATATGCCTCTGAGTTGCGAGTCTTCAAGCCACAAGTCAAGTTTGGACGATCACAGGCAACTTGACAAACAAACAAAAAATATTTTTTAATTGTAATAATTTATTTTTAATTATTTCCTATTTTAAATACTAATAAAAAGTATTTCATCTAAGTTTGTCATTTAATTTAATGAAAAGGATAAAAATAAAAGTAAAACGAATATTCTCTACCCACACTCAGGTACAAACAAATGAGTGTGTATCTAGACTAATGGAAGACGATGGATGCCCCAGTTTTGAAAATCTGAACAGAGTGTGGTCGTTACTCATTTGGGTGAGGGTTCTTAACGGCGGGCGGCTAGTGTTCAAAATTGAACGCGTCACAGCCAGTCAATACCCCTCTAGCACGTCAGAGAAGTGTTTGACAAAATTTAAGCATAAAAAAAATTGTATTTCTATAGGTTTTAAAAAAAAATGTGAATAATATTATAAAATGTCTTATGAAGTGCTTTCAGTCCACCAGAAATTTCAGAAAATTCTGGTTATCTATTACAGCAGGCCCTATTTACAACTTACATTGTTCTCTTACTGACGTATTAACCCAAGCCCTGGTTGCAACTTACATTGTTCTCTTACTGACGTATTAACCCGAGCCCTGGTTGCAACTTAATTGTTTTCTGAATGAGGTATAAACTCTAGGGTACGCAGGCGGCAGGAAGTTTTTGCATCATTAAAGAAAGCATAATTTTTGTACAGTACGCATTCAACATCGTAATGGAGGATGTCACATTAATTGCAGTCATAATATCAACAAATTTAGTGATGCAGAGAAATGGAGGTTTGTAACTTGTAACCAAAGTTTTGGTGGAGCTTCACCTTGAATTGCAATCATCCATTGAAAGCTTTTAGGAGTTGGTCATTCCTATTTCCCCAATATGGAATCGACGTTGGTGAGTAGATTTATTTTTATTGCGCCTGCAACGTTCTTTCTAAGTCTTACCAGGGGACCCATAAGCATCAAAGAAAACAACATAAGTAGGGGTAAAAGTGGCTCCTTCCTTGTGTAGGCACGCAATGCTTGAAACACAAAGCATAAATAAAAAGGTTACGACGACTTACTGTAGAAGGTAATGATGACTTACTTTGGAATAGAGAACATGGGTCTCACCCTTCTAGCTTTATATATCGAACAAACTTGTGATCTTATTCATAGTGTTGTAGCGGTACTTACACATTCAAGGTTCAAGGTAGCTATAAAGATGGTAAGCATTCATGGCCAACATCAAAAATTTCAATATGCGATCTAATTTTTGTGGCAATTTTGAGTATGATACTCTCCAATCAGATTTAGAGTGGATGTTTCCTAGATATGTAAGAGTAAAACAAGTGGACATGAAATCAGGTTTTGCTTGTTGAGATTTTTCTGTTAATTAAATTTGGAAAAAATCTCATGAATGTGACAACAATAGGATTTGTTGCTAAGTTAGCTCTAGTTATTCTTGGCGAGGAGTTATTGCTTCCTATATTTGTTGTGAGAGAATTTATGATTCAGTTTTCTATTCCCAGCTATAAAATGTAAGCCCGTAGAGGATGTTTGAGCTGAGAGGGTGTGAGGAATTATGTGTTGTAATCTCCTGTTGAATAATAATATTGTCGATGCCTCTGTTTGTTGGATGTAACCCAGATTGGTTGGGTGAACCACGTTAAAATCTTTGTGTTTTTATGTTGGTTTGTGCTGTGTATGCTTATTTAGTTTCTGCTGTGAGATTGTTTGCTCCAACAATTGGTATTAGAGGAATGTTGTGGAGTTGGTACGTGTGACAGAGATGCCAAGTCTGCTGGAGGTTTGAACTGTTGCCTGTGCCCAAGTCTGTTGTGTGTGCCAGGCGGTGACTCTGACTCAGCGCACATACACAGTGTCGTGGCCTGTCCGACCGTGGTCCATTTATCTGTGTGTAAGCTGGTTACGACTGCAACCCAATTAGGTTAAACAATGCGGTGAACTGCTGCGTGTGACAGAGACATGGCCAGGTTAAACAGTGCGATGAACTAGTGGACCGGTTGGACTGCGAACTGCGTGGCCAGGTTGTCAACTGCTGGAGGTTCTGCAAATACCGAAATGAAGCTATGCAAAGCGCTGTTAACTTCAGCAAATTTGGAGCGATGAAAGGTAGCGTTGAACTGTTTAAAATGCCGTTTTGTTGACACCAATTCAATGCAGTTGTGTTGAAATACAATATTGAGATGAGAACAGAGATTTTAATTCAATGAAACCGATACTTTTATTGGCATAAATGTTTTTTAGAAATTTCATATCCGTGAATATACGAAATGTGAGTTGTTAGAAACTTAAAATGTTTCACGAATTGCTCTAATAAGAATCAGCGAAATGGTTTATTTTGTTCAAGATGCCATCTAAATAGTGAGGTGAATTTTCATTTGGTTTAATTTTCAATTACATTGGCCTGGAAAGCAATATATATGATTGCATATCTCTGTTATTAAGGCTTGGGAAAGGGTCTTTATGAGAGCATGATTGGGTGTTATATAATATTATAAGGCAAAGGCATTTTTTTTTAAACAAAAACTTCATTTATTAAAAGTTGGAATTGGAGATTTTGTGTGTTACAACATGGCAAAAACTCAAAGTGCTCATTTTGAGATTGAGAAGTTCAATGGCAAAAACAACTTCGAGATCTAGAAAGTAAAGATGTATGATCTACTCGTGCAACAAGGCGTGGCGAAGGCATTGTTGGGAAAAGCCAAACAGCCTTACACCATGACAGATGATGAATGGAGTGACTTTGATGAAAGAGCACTGAGCGGCATTCGATTGTGTTTGGCGGATGAAATTTTGTTTAACATCGTGTCAGAGAAAATTGCTGCTGGTTTGTGGACAAAGCTTGAAAAGTTGTACATGACAAATCCTTAACCAATAGGATTCTTCTGAAGCGACAGTTATACAGTTTGCGCATGAAGGAAGGTACATCTATTACTAATCATTTGAATACCTTTAATACTCTCCTGGTGCAGTTAGAAAGTATAGAAGTAAAATTTTTATCAGAAGATAAAGCTATAACTTTATTATGCTCGTTTCTCGAGTCATGGGATCATTTTGTTACTTCTATAAGTCTTAGTTCATCAGAAACCCTTGAATTTGATGATGTTGTTGGAGCTTTGTTATCCGAAGAAACAAGGAAGAGGTCAAATTCAGAAACCTCTACATCAGAAGCAATGATGGTCAGAGGTCATTCTAAAAAAAGACGCTTCAGTGAGCACAACAACTCGCATTCAAAATCGAAAGGGAAGAAGAGTAAAGTAAAGTGCTAGTTTTGTGGCAAATCGGGACATTTGAAGAAGGACTGTTGGAAGAGACAACAAACATCTAAAGAAGACTCTTCGACAGAGAAGAAAGAAGCAAACACGATAGATACAGGTTCGACATCCATTTCAGGTATGAGTGATGAAGTGTTATCAGTTAGTTTGTCTAATCATGATTAACGTTGGCTGTTAGATTCTGGTGCATCAAATCACATGTGCATTCATAGAGAATGGTTTAAAACTTATAAATCAATCAATGATGGAGTAGTTTACATGGCAAATGATGTCACATGTAACATTGTGGGAATTGGAAGCATCCAGCTTAAAATGTTTGATGGGACAAATTAAATTCTAACTGATGTAAGACATGTACCTGAACTAAGAAAAAACCTCATTTCACTAGGAGTTCTAGACACTAATGGATATAAAACTTTTTTTCAAGGTGGAGTAATGAAAGTTTATAAAGGAATTTTACTAGTAATGAAAGCAAAGAAAGTTGGAAATATTTTTCAGTTAGAAGGAAGAACAAAGTCAGATCATGTTTCTACAGAGTCTGAAAACGACAGTAATTCTATTCGTTTATGGCATCAAAGGTTAGGCCATATGAGCGAAAGAGGTTTAAAGATTTTATTTGATCGTAAGTTACTTCCTAATAAGTCTGTTAAGTTAGATTTCTGCAAACATTGTCTATTTGGGAAACAAAGCAAGCAGAATTTTAAAACTGGAAAACATACTAGTAAGGGAATCCTTGATTAAATATCCATTCTGATGTTTGGTGTCCATCTCCTACAACCTCATATGGATGATCGTCATATTTTGTATCTTTTATTGATGATTTCTCTAGAAAAGTGTGGGTCTACATGTTAAAGAAGAAGTCTGATGTATTCACAGTTTTCAAACAGTTTAGAGAATTAGTTGAAAACATCACTAGAAGAACCATTAAATGTTTAAGAACTGACAATGGTGGTGAGTTTACTTCAAAGGAATTTGATAATTATTGCAAGGACGCTAGAATCGAAAGACATAAAACCACTGTATATACTCCTCAGCAAAATGGAGTTGCTGAACGCATGAACATGACTCTTTTAGAGAGAGCAAGAAGTATGCTTAGTAACGCCAATTTGCAGAAGGAATTGTGGACAGAAGCAGTTTCTACAGCTTGTTATTTGATAAATTGATCACCATCAACTGCAATAGGATGAAAAATTCCTCAAGAAGTATGGAAAGGTCATCCTTGTGATTATTCTAAACTGAAAGTTTTTGGTTGTGATGCATATGCTCTAGTTCTGAAACACCAGTGTTTTAAATTAGATCCTAAATCAAAAAGATATATCTTTGTTGGATATGGTGATGGGACTAAGGGATACAGATTGTGGGATCCTACTACTCACAAGATCATCATTAACAAAGATGTTAAATTTAATGAATCTTCACTTGAAAATCCAGATGTAGATGATAAATTGAAACAGGATAATGTATCTAAGCTTCAACACATTCAGTTTGAAACCAGTTCAAATACTGACGATAATCAAGATGAACAAGTTTCATATGCAGATCATGAACATGTTTCAGATGCAGATCATGAACATGTTTCAGATGAAGATCATGAAGAAGTTCCTACAGATAATAATCAACAAATTGTGGAAGTACCAGAAACATCTTTAAGGAGGTCCACAAGAATGAAATTTCCTCCTAAAAGGTATGATGATTATGTTACTTCAGTTGCTTTAACCGCTAATGATGATGAACCTTTGTGCTATTAGGAAGCTGTAGAAGGTTCTAAAAGTGAAAAGTGGAAAGAAGCTATGAAGGACGAGATGATGGCATTAGTCAAGAATGGCACATGGGATCTGGTAGAACTTCCTAAAGACAGAAAAACTGTGGGATGTAAATGGGTTTACAAATTGAAAAGGGGTGTTGATGATACAGAGGACAGGTATAAAGCAAGGCTGGTTGCAAAAGGTTTTTCTCAGAAAGCAGGCATTGATTTTCATGAGATATTTTCACCAGTTGTAAAAATTGTTTCAATTCGAATTGTATTAGCATTAGTTGCTTTACTTGATTTAGAATTACAGCAACTAGATGTTAAAACTGCATTTTTACATGTAGATTTAGATGAGGAGATTTACATGGAACAACCGGAAGGGTTTTCTCAAAATCGCAACAGGAAATTTGTCTGCAGGCTCAAGAAATCATTGTATGGTCTGAAGCAGTCGCCTCGACAATGGTACAAGAAATTTGATTCTTTCATGATGAGTCAAAATTATATAAGAAGTGAATATGATCATTGTGTTTACTTTAAGAAATTAAGTAATGGCATGTTCATTATCTTAGTGTTGTATGTTGACGATATGCTTTTAGCAAGCAAAATCATAATAGAGATCAACAGGTTAAAGGCTCAGATGGCTAGGACATTTGATATGAAAGATCTAGGAGCAGTAAGACAGATTTTGGGCATGGAGATTTTCAGAGACAGGAGCAATGGTAAGTTGTGGCTATCACAACAGAAGTATATTGAGAAAATACTCTTGAGGTTTGGTATGAACAATGTAAAGCCTGTTTCAGTCCCTTTAGCTTTCCGTTTTAAGCTTTCTTCTAGTTTATGTCCTAATACAAATGAAGAAAAAGAATATATGTCTCGAATTCCATATGCCAATGTAGTAGGTTGTTTGATGTATGCGATGGTTTGTACTCGACCAGATATTTCACATGCAGTTGGGGTTGTCAGCAGGTATATGGCAAATCCAGGAAAAGAACACTAGTCAGCAGTGAAATGGGTGCTTCGGTATTTGAGAGGCACAAGTGATTATTGTATCACTTATAACAGGAGTAGTGAATTTGTTTGCGGATATGTTGATTCCGATTTTGCAGGTGATTTGGATAAGAGAAGGTCAACTTCAGGGTATGTCTTTACTCTTGCAGGTGGAGCTATTAGTTGGATGTCAAAGCTACAGAACATTGTTGCTTTATCCACTACTGAAGCAGAATACATAGCTGCTTCACATGCTTGCAAAGAAGCGATTTGGTTGAAAGGTTTGTTTGGTGAGTTTGGTAGGTTACAGGACAACATCAAGTTATTTTGTGATAGTCAAAGTGCAATTCATTTGGCTAAGAATCCGGCCTATCATAGTAAATCAAAGCATATACCTATCAATTACCATTTTGTAAGACAGGTTGTCATTGAAAGGGGAGTCTCTCTTGAAAAAGTGCATACAAAGGAAAACTGTGCAGACATGTTCATGAAACCAGTTTTTTTAGAGAAGCTACGTTGGTGTCTGGCTTCTCTTGGCTTGCAGAAAAAATAAAATAATAAAGGAACAGGGTATCAGGCTAATTGTTGTCAAGGTGAAGATTGTTGAGATTTTTCTGTTAATTAAATTTGGAAAAAATCTCATGAATGTGACAACAATAGGATTTGTTGCTAAGTTAGCTCCAGTTATTCCTGAGGAGGAGTTATTGCTTCCTATATTTGTTGTGAGAGAATTTATGATTCAATTTTCTACTCCCAGCTATAAAATGTAAGCCCGTAGAGGATGTTTGAGCTGAGAGGGTGTGAGGAATTATGTGTTGTAATCTCCTGTTGAATAATAAGATTGTCGATGCCTCTGTTTGGTGGATGTAGCCCAGATTGGTTGGGTGAACCACGTTAAAATCTTTGTGTTTTTATGTTGGTTTGTGCTGTGTATGCTTATTTAGTTTCTACTGTGAGATTGTTTGCCCCAACATTTCTTTCATATACATGGAACATGAGCATGCAAAAGATGTTACCTGAGGCCTTGACACTACAAAATTTCGCCAGCAAAGGCGTTGCCTCTCTGTGGAGTAGGCAAAGGGCTAATCGGGGATTTCGTCAACAGTAAGGGGAGGGAATTATTCAACCAACAAATACAAAACCTACAAATAAATATGGCTCGACTGGAAAATGACACCATCAATATTGATGTGGGTCCTCTCGAACGTCAACACATCCTAAAATTGCGGTGAACCGCCATAAATTGTTGCCAGTGAACTATTAATCCCAGTAGGCACGACCATAATCATAGTAGCTGCTTACTGATACTGAAGGTTCTCTTCTGGTGCACATTTTGAATAGCTCATATGGCTCCACTAGAAAGACTGTCCATACTCTTCTCTCCTTCCTCTGATTCCAATGAAGAAGTTAAGGTTTCTTCAAGTTTCTGGGGACATATTAAAAACATTGTGCCAACTAGGGACATATTAAAAGAATTGTGCCAACAAAAATCGTAGGTAGATTGAAATTTGTTGTGTAAAAGTGTATCTAATGGCTATTATTATCAAGAGGTTGTCTCGAAAGGAATTAAAATGTTTAGTAGATGAGAATCATGATCTACACATAAATATCTTTCTTGTAGTTCCCTGTATGTTTGGAGTTGCAAATAGATGGATGTATGCAGCTGAAAAACATATGAGGCTTCCCAATAGACATGTTGGGTGAAGTTAGTAGCAAACCACATGTTCTTCTAATTAGCTCCATGTTGCAGATAAAGTTTTGTCTATTCCTCATCATCGCCTTTGATTTTAATATGAAATTTCTAATATTTGTTTAATTATTTGCTTAATTTTTTTTTTGAATTTAAATTTTATCGTTACAAACGAAAGATGTTGGTATGTTTATAACAGGATTTAAAAAGAAAAAGTGATCAAATGTTTGTACTTTTGAATTTATCAATATAACTTTTTTTGGGGTGGTTTTCTCTTCTTTCTTTTTTGTCATTTTCCAAATAGTTCTTGATGATACGTGTGGATAATATGTTTTTTTCCCTAAACTCAAATTACAGATTTTCAAAACCATTAGTAAATTCACGAGTAGATTATAAATACGATTACACGCATAAGAGTTATTTGTTCACAATTTTTATTAGAACATTAACCATACATTTTCTTATTAAATTTATAAATATTGAGATATATCAGTTGCACACATAGTCCAGAGTTATGATGTTTCACCTCAATTGAATGAAAAATATCACCTAAACTGTAGAAGACGAATGTCGATTTTTTTGTACATCTAACTGAATATTTTAGTATATTTATGTTAATAGGGTTAGTCTAAATTTTAAATTTTAAAAATTTAAAAGGACATTATTTCATTTTGGCATTTTTTTTATACAAAGGGTTTATTTAATATACAGTGGTCAATAAAAGTACAATTTTTTTTGTAACTTTTCATTTTTGAAGGGCCAGAAGAATAGATGTCTTTCCAAATGAAAATAAGACCAGTCCTTCAAATTTGATTACTGGTTGGATCTCTGTTTTAAATTTGTTTTATTTTTTTGTAGATGTGAATATTGATGTATTTTTTTTGGATTGCATGTGTGCAACGTTATGATTCAACAACCACACCATCACAAGGAATCTAGGGACCTTTACTTTCGAAAAGGAAAAAAAAAAAAAAAAAAATATATATATATATATATATATATATATATATAATAATATAGTGGGTGATTTTCATGTGTGATCACCCAAAATTTACTGATATGGCCTAAGTTGAATTCTTAGTTTAATAAATTAAGCGATGTTTCCTCTATCATACCCTCAATAAATTTGTATTCTACCACTTCTCACAACTCATTTATTCATACTCCAAATCTCACAACATATTTATATTTATTCAGTGTTTTAAAAAAGTTATGGTTTGTTGTCGTGTTTATATGATTTATATGGAATTAACTAATTTTGGCTTAATTGTGGTGATAAAAGGTTTATAACTAATAGGAAAATATAAAAAAAAAATCCAACTATATTAAGGGTTGGTTTGACACAGGCTATATGTTATCTCGAGTGATTTTTATAGCTTAGACAATCTTGAGTAGTGGTATCTAAAATCATGACCAAGTTCCAAGCCCATGCCACATGTGATTCCAAATGTTTTTTACCACTTAGATGCCTTCAAATTGTGGCTTCTAAAATGATGTTCTAACCTGCACGGATATGCTAGCAAGAAATAACTAATCATTAAAGCTTAGTGTTTATATACATGTGTGTGTGTGTATGTTGAGAAAATATGATGTATTTTGCATATTTTTATTTTATGGTTATTTAGCAAACATATATATATATATATATATATATATATATATATTCACTCAGAATAATTCTACAACCCACTATGGGAAATGTTGCATTGATGTAAATGCTTGTAAACATTTAAATGTTGACTCAATTAATATTAAAAAGTTAAAAGTAATAAAATTATGAGCACTCTTTTAAATAAAAGAAAATTATATATATATATATATATATATATATATATATATATATATAGATAGATAACATTAAAATTAAAATATATAACATATAAATAGTAATTATAAATTAAAATCTATTTCACGATATAAATTAAAAAACGATTTCGTAGCCATATTTAAATTTAATTAATAAGCACATAAAAACTTAATAGTTACAATAAACTTACAATGTAACAAGATTTTTAATCATGTATCTTCACCCCAACTTTGCCATGTATATTGCTAACCTGTAAATAGTCTTTGTTACAATACCATGGCTTACCAATATAGTATGTCCAAAAGCCATAACTCATTTTACAATCAAAATAATTTGTAAATATTTATTTTAATTAATTTTACTATTGTTTTTAATTAAATCTAAAAACAGCACGATTATAATTACACTTGAGATACATTTAAACCCTATATTCTCACTACTACAAAAATAATTTGTACATATTCCATAGAAATTATAAGGTTTTAATAAAATTAAAAATGCTAATACTTCTATATAGAGAGATGCGAACTTTATATAATACAAATACTATTATTAAGAACCAGCATAGATCCATTCCTAATATTTCATCTAATTCGAATTCTCCCAATTATTCTTCTAATTCAAATTCTTCTAATTATTCCTCCAATTCCAATTTGAACTTTTCTAATAACTCTTCTTATAATTCTTCTAATTCCCCTTCATCCCTTTCTAATCCTAATTCTTTGAATTCCATTTCGACTTTTAAAAATTCTTCGAACACTTTTTTGACCTCATATCATAATTTTTCTACTCTTTCGAACCTTAATTCTTTTAATGCTAATTTGTACCATTATTATTATATCCCTAATCATTCCAATGATAATTTTTATACTAACCACAATAATTCTTCTTACACTAATTTCACTATTAACCATAATTCTCCTAACCCTTACTCGACTACTTAATATCCTCCGAATATTTTGGTTCCTCCTAATCCTAGACCCTAATCTTACAAATTAAAAGTGGTCAATATTTTGAGCTTTGACATTGATTATCCTACCCAATGTCTTCTTGAAAAAACTGACTAAATATTTTCATTGCTCCTCGCAAAATTTCGATGGAAGACATTATGTGTAGCATTGAATATGGCCTCAAGGACATTCATGATCGCCTCAAAGAAGTTATTAGACCTTATTGTTTTATTATCCTTCAGAAGGTGAAATTGCATAAATGTAATATCTCTAAGCAAGAATTTCTATCCCTTAAATCCCTTAATAATAATTATCATATTGTCGTTCTTATTTAGCTGAAAATCGAGGTGCAGTTGTCATTTTTGATATGAAGGATTATATTGATTAAATTTTGGACCACCTCACCAACAATGGTAACTATAAAAAGCTTAGCAAAAATTCACTTTCCAAAATTTCCATGGAGGTATCTAACGCTATCATGCTTAATAGTGTTTGTTGCACTATAAGTAAAAGTCTTATCCAAAGAAACCTACTCACTTCGTGGATCTATGGCCTTCAAAAAATATGTAAAGAAGGTACATTGTTAAGACCTATTGTGAATACAATCTGTGGGCCTACTTATCTCCTTGCTAAGCACTTAGCCATGAAGCTTAAGCCTCTTGTTGGCAATACTAACTCTTTTTTCAAGGACTCTTCCTCTTTCATCAATGAAATTTAATGTTTTAAGTTTGAGCTCAATGACATTTTAGACAGTTTTGATTTCGTCTCTCTTTTTACTAAGATCCCTATTAATGAGTCTATTGACATCATTAATAATGTTATCAACCCTAATATGACCAAATTAGTTAGCATTTTCTTAAAATATACTTTCTTCACCTTTCAATATGTTATTTATGAGCAAACTTGTGGATTTTATATGGGCTCCCCTCTCTCCCCTATTGCGGAAAATATTTTTATGAATGATTTTGAGGCTAAATCCATTGCTTTTTCTCATTTTTTCCCTAAGATTTGGAAAAGGTATGTTGACGATACCTTTATCATTTGGCCCCATGGTCATGAAAAGCTTGAAATCATTAAGAAAAATCTTAATAACCAATCTGAATTTGTTAAATTCACTATGGAGATTGAAGTGGATGGTATAATTCCCTTTATTGATATCCTCATAACCAAGAAGGAAAATGGTTCCATCTCCCATCAAGTTTTTTGCAAGCAGACTCACATTGAGCAATATCTCCATGCCAATTCTCAGCATCGCCCAACACAAAAATTCAATGTTTTACACACCCTTGCTACTAGAGCCCTTAGGATTTCTGATGATCTTCATAAAAATGATGAGAAAGCTCATCTTTTAAAGGTTTTCATGAACAATGGTTATAGTAGGCATCAAGGCCTAAAATCCTTCGAAAAAGAGGCAAAAGGACCTAGATCTAAGGATGATCCCAGTAATCCTATTGCCAATGTTCATCTTCTTTTTATTCAAGGAACTTCTAACAAGTTGGCTCATATTCTTAAGAAGAGTAATATCTGTGTGACCTTTAAGCTGGTTAACAATATTCGATCTTCCCTAGGCTTGTCAAGGACCAGATTGACCCCTATAACACTAAAGAGGTTTACATGATCCCATTTTCTTGTGGTAATCCTTATATAGGTGAGACAAGTCATTTTATCAAGCATAGAATTTAGGATCATGCTGAAGACATCAGGCATAATCGGTCTCGTTCTTCAGTGCTTTGTGAGTGTTCGATAAAAACTAAACATCACATTTGTATTGAAGATGCTTTGATCCCTGCCAAGATTTCTCATTATCACCACAAAAAGTTCAGGGACACCATTGGGATAGAGAAGTGGGCCGCCAATAATCTTAATAGAGATGATGGCTAGAGAATCACTAAAAATTGGATCCTCGTCCTCTCCTCTAGACATTCTTCTTCTTAATTCAATTTTGACTTATTCTCTTTCTTTCTTCTATTATCTTTTCCTTGGGTTAATTTATTTTACCCCTTGTCTATTTTTTTGTTCTATCTAGTTATAATATTTTTATTTTATTTATAACATTAACAACCTCGATTATATTTCATTTGGCTTAGTTTTTATTATTTTATAATAGTTTTAGTTATTTTTTTTATATATATATATATATATATATATATATATATATATATATATATATATATATCGAGGAAATATCTAAGCAGATCCACCCAATGGAATCACATCTTGATGACTTATTAACAAAGCCTAACCCCAAGGGCGTCGAGAAAGATTGACCCCATGACCTCCCATTAGAGGATACTTTAGCAAGAAAAACTCAATCAATTGAACAAACCCTTAGAGCTATTATTTTTCCTTATAATACTAGTACCAATAACTATAGTTTTATTTATTTATACTTATTTTTAGTTTTGTTTAGATTTAGATTTCTTTCACTTATTTTTAGTTTTCTTTATTTTTTTTTTACTTATTTTATTTTAATAACTTTTAACATATGATATATTCTCTTATTTTAATAAATTATAGATTATGATATATTTAGCCATGGTTTTATTTCACCATTATTTTAATTATTTTAATTTACTTGATTTAATATCTTTTAATTTATTAATACCATTTTAATATATAATATATTTATTCCTAGTTATTTTTAACCTTTCTTTAGTTATATAAATAAATAGTTATATTTTGGTTATATAAATATATAGTTATGTTTATTTATGATAATAGTGTTAATTACTTTAATATTATTTTTATTTTTATTTTACTTAATTTTAGTTTTTTAAAATTTAAATTTCTTTGACCGGATTTAATTTAATAACTTTTAAGATATGATATATTTATTTGAGTAATATTTTACCATTACTTTAGTTTTCATTTAATTTAATTTATTTAATAGCTTTTTATTTATTAATTGTATTTTTATATAATACAATAAACGCATGAATTTCATCTGACGTGGAGCTGCATTACGCATAAGCATCGAGCTCGGTCCTACCAATAGTGTCGAATGACGTTGAAGACTCTTTCAGATTCATCGATATTTTCTTGATTTAATTATTGCATAGTGGGTGACGAGAAGACGAAATTGTCTAAAAGTTACCTATTGACCTTTTTAATTTTTGTTGAACGTTTAGTATGTTTATAATGCGAATTAGGCGCTTATGATTTAGATGCGAATCGGGTCTGTTGTGCTCATATATTTTCTGGGTATAATTTCTGACTCATTTGAGTCTCAGAATTATCTCTGACACAAGGAGTCTTCCTAACATCATTTTTGAGACCGTGAATCCTTCTAGGCTATATTTTTGTGATAGCGAGTTCTTTTGGGCATGATTTCTGGTACAACCAGTTCTTTCCTGACACAACACTTCCTTCTTGACACCATTTATGTGATAGCGAGGTCTTTGCTGGATACGGTTTTGATACAGACCAGTGTGTTAGGGTTGCAGTGGTTTTTCAACCAGTATTGTGGACGACACCCTTAGGTGGATCACAATGTTTGTTGTGGAAGTCTGGAGCACTCTCGGAAAGAGGTTTTGTGACGTAGATTTTTTGTTGAAGCTCATAACCTTGTCATAGGTTGTTTGCAATCACTGGAATCGATCCAATCTGGTCTACGGGTTGCAGTTCCGAGGCACATGCGGTCTACAGTCCAGGTTTTTCCAATTTTTCCAATCTTTGCAGTATCAGCCATTCATCTTTCTAGATCCAATCCGATCTGCGGACTGCGGTTTGATCCAATCCGGGGCACGTGCGGTCTGTGGTCTGGTTTGTTGATATCAGGGGCACACATTCCTTATATTTTTCGAATACATATTTTTTCATATATTTTCAAGTATGAATAATTCACGAGAGCTACCAAAGATTACCAAAGGTAGACCTAGCACAGTTACTCTACAGAGCCTTTATGAGTATATAGAGTCTTTAGAGAAACGTAAAGAAGAAAGAGAAGTCAAGCTACAAACAGAGTTAGAAACCATGCTGGAAAATAAATTCACATCTCTTGAAGACAAGATCCAAAAACAAATAGAAAATAAAATAGAACTATTGGAGAATAAAATGGAGGCAATGGAGACTAGGTTGCAAGTTATAGAAAAACAAAGCCAAGATACGAGCCAAACATCCCAGCAAGGAGATGCTGATACTGTAGATAGTCTTAAAATGAAGGACATGATTAAAGAACTAGAAGAAAAAGTTAATAGTCGCCTCACCCTAAATAGTGTGGCAGGTAAATTAGATATCAAACCAATTAAAGATGAAATGAAAAAATTGATAGAATTAGACCATGAGCGTAACAAAAGGGCCTTGAACCTTATAATATTTGGTTTGAAAGAGGAGGTAGACGACGATACTTTAGCCATAGCCCAAACATAATTACATAATAGATTACAAATTGAAACAACGTGTCTCATAGAAGCAACAAGGTTGGAGAAATTAACTGAGAATAAAGGAAGGCTAATCCAAATAAAGGTGAGCTCTACTGACCATAAGTATGAAATACTTAGTAAAACCTCAATTCTAAAAGGAACAGGAATATTTATAAATGAAGATCTCATTCCAGAAGATCAAGTAGAATTAAGAAAGGAGGTTCAAAAGGTAAAGGAAGCTAGGAAGGAAGGAAAATGGGCAATAATCAGAAATAGAAAATCCGTTATTTGAGATAGAATCTAAAAATATAGTAATAAATAGCAACTCAAAATGCTCTGGATTCTTTCTTGGAACTGTCAGGGCTTTCCATGGAACAAAGGCCCCAAGCTAAGTTGGATCTCAAATGATGTTGATATTATATTTCTTGTTGAAACTTGGGAGCATGAAGAATCTAATGTCTCTAACATAGATGGTTGTGCACTATGGTCTACTTAGAACAAGCGATCCTCCTGTAGAGGCATTGGGAGTATAGCTTGTTACATTAAGAAGAACATCTCCCCCCATGCTAGGATTTATAAAAACGACCCTTACAACCAATATAGTTGGATATAGATTCCTGACATTAATGATAAAAAGACCTACATAGAAATCTGATATTTTTCCCCTATCAATTCTAACTTCTATAAGAAAAAGAATCTAGATAAAAATAGTCCTTACAATGGTTTAGAGAATGATATTTCTAGCCTAAGGAATGAAGGTAATATACTTTTAATGGGCGACTTTAATGCTTGAACTTCAAGCAACCAAGCTATCCTTCTAAGAAATCATTCCAACCCTAATCCTCTTTGGTTAGACGAAGACCTTACTCTAGCCAGCCGGTACAAAAGGAGCTCTGAAAACCTCGGGGAGAATTTGTTTCGGTCGGAGCTAGTCAAGCTCTGTAATGCTCAGGATCTAATAATTTGCAACAGTCTAAAAAAGTAGCCCAATTCTAGCCAGATGACCTGCATCCATGGGCTTGGTAGCAGCGTGGTAGACTACGTTATTTTTTATCTTCCTTTATACAATGAAATAATAAATTTTGACATCTTAAACGACCACGATCCTGACTTTGATCATAGGCCTTTACTTATAACTCTCAATTTTGTCATGCATAGAGATCCCATAGAAGATAATCCTTATAACTAAAAGAACTTGATCTTTGATAGAAATAAAAACAATCTCTTTCTAAATGAATTAAAAACTAATTTTCTTCCTTTATCTAGTATAGACAACATAGAAGACCTCTATCATAATTTTACTACAACCCTCTCATATTCTATTAACAAGTTCTCAATTGAAGTTTCAAGTAATAAAAGAAATAGAAAAACCAACCCATGGTATGACAAAGATTGTAAAAGTGCGAGGAGAGAAATTAAGGAAGGTGTTGATGAATCTCTTAAAATTGGCAACATAAAAATATACAAAGCCCTAACTAAAAGGAAAAGAAAACAGTGTATTCGTAAAAGACAAGAGAATCTCTTACACCTCTCTAAGGTAGCTCCTAAGAAATTCCAAAGGCAGATTCTAACTAGAAAAACTAAAGATAATAATAAAATTGCTTTACACGACTGGAATTCCTATCTTTAAAAGCTTTATGAATCTCCAAATGTCATGGATAACTTTGAAACTCTGCTCACAACGAAAGAAATTTTCTCATTAGAAGACATTGATTTTACAGTTAAACGCCTGGAAAATGGGAAAGCTAGGGACATTGAAGGTTACCAGGTGGAAATCTTAAAAATTGGAAGTCCTATCCTCATCCCCCACATCCACAAGCTTTTCAATTAAGCGGTCAAGCAAGGGTTCCTTAAACCATGGACTCAAAGCCTCATTATCCCTATTTTTAAAAGTGGGGATACAAATAACCCCTCTAATTATCGGACAATTATGATCAGCCCTCTCTTAGCCAAGTTATATGGTATTATTTTGGAAAATAAGTTGAACATCTGGCTTGAAATTGAAGGTAAGAAGACTAAAGGCCAAACGGGTTTTAGAAGGAAGCACTCAACAACGGACCACCTCGTTATGCTTAGGATCATTGTGGAGGAATGCCATAATGATAGATCCAATCTCTTCTGTTGCTTTGTTGACTTTAGAAAGGCTTTCGATACAGTTCCTAGAAACAACCTATGGAATAGATTAGAAGAGCTAAAGGTTCCTTTCGAGTTGAGAGCTGCCACTATAAAGTTATACGAGAATGTAATTTCCAAGTTAAAGAGAAATGAGGGGTGGTCGAAAGATATTAAGTGTAATATCGGAGTTAAACAAGGTTTCCCCCACAACCCTACTCTATTTGGCATTTACATCAACACGCTAGAAGGTTGTTTAGAGGAAGCAGGTTGTGCTAGCACAATCTTAGCTGGGATAGCCATCATCCTTCTTCTCTATGCTGACGATATTGTTCTTCTTGCAAGGTGCCCTTCTGATCTTGATAAACAACTTAGACTTTTTAAGGATTTCTGCTCTACCATGGGTATGACTGTCAACACTGACAAAACAAAAGTTATGATTATCAAATCCAAGAAGGACACTTACGCTAATTTTATGTATGACAATAGTAACTTGGAGGAAGTGTCTTCTTACAAGTACCTAGGAATTGATATTCATCACAAGCTCAACTGAAACTATAGCATTGAGAAAAGGATTAATGGAGGGTGTAAATCTTATTTTGGTCTTGAAAATAATTATAAAACAGAAAACCTTGTAATGTGGGATAGAAAGAAGTTCCTCTTTGAAACTTTAGTCACTCCTGTTATCTTATATGGATGTGAGGTTTGGGGTTGCAGTATATCTAGAGAATCTTGGAGAAAGTTTGGGCAAATCCATAAGCGTTTTATAATGTACAACCTCAAAATTAAAAGCAATACACCCTATCATATTCTCCTTATAGAAGTGGGTCTTTCCCCTATCGAGAGCCTAGCTATGATTAGGCTTCTATTGTACAAGCACAAACTCAATAACATAGGAGACCATAGACTTCCTAAGCTAGCTTTAAATTCCAACCAAAACCACCTAAGGCTCAAACAAGGTTGGTATAAAGACGCCAGGGCCTGGTTAAACCATTGGGAGATCGACGAGAATGTTGCATTGCAAAACATTAATAGCATTAAAAATATTTTTACTTCTAAGTTCAAAGGAAAAATGTGGTGTGGGAAAGATTTAGCACCTAAAAGAAAATTAAGATATTACAAGGAGGCCATCAACCCCACCCTAGAAGATCAAAAGTATCTCTCTATTTTAACTAGCTCAAAGAAGAAAATTAATATAGCCAAGATCAGAACGAACTCTCATGAGCTCCATAGTGAAACGAGTCGTTGGGAAGTTCCTAAAACACCATGGATGGAAAGGATCTGCCATCTCTGTGAGAATATGAACATCAAGGATGAAAATCACTTCCTCTTAAAGTGCCCCGAGTACAACCACATTAGGTCTTAGTTTCATAATCTTTGTTGCAATATTGACCTTCCTAGCCTTTTATGATGTCAAAATTATAGTGAGCTCAAGAGGCTTCTCTCCAAGCTTTTTGAGCATAAGAATAAAAACTTAAATCAAACTAAATATGTCCAATAGACCAAAATTTGGTCTCAGTAGACGTTAACCACCACCATCATCATCATCATTTGTTCCTAAATATTTTAACATTTTTTTATTATATAAATAAATAACTATATGAAACAATTATTACTTACCATAATAGTACCAATGGTTATAATATTATTTTTATTTTAAATTCACGTTTTGAATTAATTTATTTTAATAATTTTTAAAATATGATATATTTAGTCTTACTTTAGTTTTCATTTCATTTAATTTATTTAATATCTCTTCATTTATCGATAACATTTCAATATATTATATATTTTTTCTTAGTTATTTTTTTTGGTTATATAAATAAATAAATATATAAATAGTTATTACTTATGTTAATAGTACCAATGGGTATAATATTATTTTTATTTTACTTATTTTTAGTCTTTTTAAATTTAGATTTTTTTTGCTTAATTTATTTTAATAATTTTTAAAATATGACATATTTAGTCCTCATCTTATTTGACCATTACTTTAGTTTTCATTTAATTTAATTTATTTAATAGCTTTTTATTTATACCAAATATTTTTAAGACGAAATTAAATATAGATTTTTCAATTTAACGCATTTCGAACTATTTACTATGGTTCATCGTCAAGACATCAATGGATAGCTTAACCATGAAACTAATAAATAATAGAGATGCAACAGATGAATCCCAATAGTAAAAAAATCTGAAATATTATTTAATAAAGTTAAAACTAGAAAAAAATAACGAAAACAATACTAAAGACTATCATCATCATCATCATCATCATCATCATCATCATCATCATCATCATCATCATCATCATCAAAGGTAATAAAAGAAATTAACTAAAAGCCCGAGGAATAATAAATAAATACAAAGGAATAAAAATATTATAATAATAAAACTAATAAAACTAGAAATATTTAATAGAAATACTAATTCTAATAAAAGAGTCCATGAAAAAGAAAATTTAACTGAGAAATGAATAAAATAAATTCATTTTTGTTGTTATTAAAATATTTTTTTAATAAGGAATTTAGACTTTTGTGATCCATAACTTGTTTAGATACTCTTAGGTAATAATTATTGTTATTACCTAAATAATCATTAATAAAAAAGAAATTAAAAAAAGAAAAGAATTGAACACATATTCTTAAAGTAAAAAAAATATAGTTAAGTAAGCTAGGGGAGGGAAAAAAATAAAAAAAATAAAAATTTAGGAATAAAGAGAGGGGATCCAACAACGAATAACCTTATAACCGTTATCTCTATTTAGCGTCTTAGACATTTTCTCAATCTTAATGGTCTCCCTAAACTTACGGTAATGGAAGTGATCAATCTTGGAAATCACCTAGGAATCCTCAATACTAATGTGATGATTAGTCTTCTCCGCATGCCCAATCAGAGTTGAGGAGAAAGTCTTAACGTGCTTTATATTAACCACATATTCTTGAATCTTTTGATTAATGGAACAACCAATTTCTCCAATATAAAAAGTCCCACAAAAACATGAAATCAAATAACTTTTTATTTATTTATATTTTTGGTTGATAAGTGGGTGAATCCTGAAAATCACTCTTACCCTATGGGTAGAGGCCACGACTCAGGGGCGTCTAAGCCGTCAAAGTCGCCCGGGGATCGCACCCAGCCTGAGTCGCACCAGCGGAAACCATGCTGGATTTTTGGTATCGGCGAGACTAGGACCGGTGACCTTTGCTTACGAAGAACCTTAACAGCGTGCTCCTTCACCAACTGTTCTAAATCTCTTTGATAAATAACTTTTTTTTATTAATAATATTTTAATATATTATATATTTATATTTATCTTTAATATTTTTCTAGTCATATAAATAAATGGTCATTACATATAATAATAATACCAATAATTATAATATTATTTTTATTTTTATTTTACTTATCCTTATCCTTATCCTTAGACTTCTTTAAATTTATATTTCTTAATTTATTTTAATAACTTTTAAAATACGATATATTTAGTCTTAGTTTTAAACTTTAGTTTTCATTTTATTTAATTTATTTAATATTTTTTTATTAAATTAAATATTTTTTTATTTATTATTAATATTTTAAGATATTATATATTTATTCTCAGTTACTTTTAAATTTTTTGTTCTATAAATAAATAGTTATATTTACTTATAATAATAATATGAATGGGTATAATATTATTATTTTTTAACTAATTTCGATTTCTTTGACTTAATTTATTTTAATAAATTTTAAAATATGATATATTTAGTTCTCGTTTTATTGGATCATTAATTTAGTTTTCATTTAATTTAATTTATTTAATATTTTTTTATTTATTAATAACATTTTAATATATTATATATTTATTTTTAGTAATTTTTAAGAATGGTCACAAATTTGTTAAGAATTATAGGAAGATAGTAATATCTCTAACAATATTATTGAAAAAAGATGCACTTTTTTGGACTCCAAAAGTAATTATTGTCTTTGAACATTTTAAAGAGGCAATGTGTCGAGCTCTAGTATTAGCTAGGCCAGACTTAACAAAAACTTTTATTGTGGAATGTGATGCCTCAAGAAATGACATTGGTGTTATTTTAATACAAGAACGAAGACTCGTTTCTTTTGAAAGTCTTCCAATTAAGGGAAAGTATTTACAGAAACTTATTTGTGAGAAGGAAATGTTGGCAATACTACATGCACTAAAGAAGTCGCATCCTTACCTAATGGGAAGACACTTAAAGGTAAAAACAGACCATGATAATCTTAAATACTTCTTGAAACAAATATTATCTTTCGAAGAACAACAAAAATGGGTCACAAAGATGTTGGGTTATGAATTTGAAATCATTTACAAAAAATGTAAGAAAAAAGTTCTTGCAAATGCACTCTCAAGAAGGGATGATGATGTGGAATCATTTCTCTCTGCCATTTCTATTATCCAACCTGACTGGATAATTAAAGCAAGGGATGAATGGAAGAATGATGAAGAGGTATGGAAAATAATTCAAAGGTTGTTGTAAGATCCCAGTGCATCTGATTCATTTATTTGGAAAAATGATTCATTGTGGTACAAATATCACTTATATCTATGTAATAACTCCCAACTTAAATAAAAGGTTCTTTTGGAATTGCACACCTCTCCTATAGCAGGGAACTCGGGATTTGTAAAAACTTACCATAGGGTCAAGAAGGAATTTTTTTGGGATGGACTTAAATATGATATTCAAAAGTTTGTGGTAGAATGTTTAGTTTTCCATCAAAATAAAGTTAAGACATTTAAGACCCCAGGTATTTTACAACCATTATCCATTCCAAGTAAATGTTGGGAAGATGTATCAATGGATTTTATCATAGGTTTACCCAAGTCTGAAGGAAAGAGTGTCATCGTGGTGGTAGTTGATATACCTACTAAGTATGCACACTTTTGTGCACTAACTCATCGTTTCAAAGTCAGTATAGTCACTATTGCATTTATGGAAACAATTCAAAAGCTATGTGGAAACTCAAAGATTATTTTAAGTGACAAAGGTCCCATTTTCACTGGAAATTTTTGGACAGAATTATTTTCATGTCTTGGTACTCAATTAACTCATAGCTCATCTTATCATCCTCAATTTGATTGAAAAACAAAGATAATGGACAAATTCTTGGAAGTATATATTCGTTTCTTTGTATATGATAAAAAAACATAATGGATCTAGTGGTTACCCCTGGCAAAATGGTGGTATAACACTTCATTCCATATCACAACAAAAATGACCCCATTTATGGTGCTTTATGGATATCATCCATTTTCCATCACATCGTCTTTAAGAGGCAACTCTAAGGTTCAAGTAGCGGAAGACCACATCAAATATCAACAACTTTTCAAACTCTTAAAGGATAACCTAACTCTAGCGCAGAATCAAATGAAACAATAGACATATCAACATCACAGTAAAAGAAGCTTTGATGTGGGCGATTGGGTATTTTTATGAATACAACCATAAAAGTAAATATCCCTCAACCAAGATAAGAAGGATAATAAATTATTACCCAAATAATATGGCCTTTACAAGGTGTTGCAAAATAGTGGTACTATGGCATACAAATTGGAGTTGCCTACATCTTCACAATTACACTCAATTTTCCATGTTTCATGATTAAAGAAGGTTATAGGTGACAAGCTTCTAGTTCAAACTATATTGTCAGAACTTGATTAGGAAGGAAAATTATATAAGATCTTAAAAATAAAAATAAAAAAAATCTGGAAGCTATGAAACAGAGCAATTTTAGAGTATCTCATTAAGTGGAAGAACTTACCTATTGAAGACTCCACATGGGAGGATGAGTATTTTATTCAAAGGCATCAAAAACTACTCAAATGTTGAGGAAAACACTTTTTTGAAGGAGGGGTATGTTTGGTCCCTATAATACTAGTGGGGCCCGCATATTGTTATTTTTGTGCCCCACAGAAGCCCATTATTGTTATTGTTGTTCCCTTACATTATTATTGTTATGTAGGCCCTAATCATATTTTGACTCCTTAGACTCCTATATATACCAAAGAGATCTTTTCATTTGAATCATCCAAGAATTGTTAATTTATGTGACGTAAAAGAAGGTTGTGCCCTCGAAGAGGCTTAGTTTCAAGTCATTGATCTATCTTTTCTTATATTTTGTGATTTTATTACATAAAAAAAATCGTTTCCATTCATGATACAAAAATATTCATCAATGAATTATCTCACCATGAATGTCTCGGACACCAATGGATATTCAATAGCAGGTGGAACACTCACCTACACAAGTTTCTTTAATACAACTTCTATTGCTGCATCCATTGTGCTTTAGACAAGGGATGATAGTTAGGGTTTCATGGAGGATAGGTGGTGAAACCATAGTAGATGAAACAATTATGGATACAATAGGGGGGCTAGTGGGAGGTGTATGAGTGCAGTCACTGTGGATGGATGAGATAGAAAAGGTGGGGAAGGGAGGGGGGGTTGGATGGTGATAAAACACTAGAGGTTACAGAAGAGATGGAAGTATCCCATGGGAGGAAAGTGGTATCTGAAGATCCAAGGAAAGGTTGCCAAAGGTTGAACTTACCCCATATCCTGGGTAAAATGGTAAGTGGAAAGTGGGTGATAGTGAAGGGAATAATGGTGATATTTCCAACCTAGAATATAATAATCCAATCTGCATACATAATTGCATTATTTTAATTATTTATCAAAATAAATAATAAAACAAGATTTAACTTTACACATGATATTTAGGAAGGGGGTGATACGTCAATCCCAAATGGATAAGGTTCATTGCTAGATGGCACCACAAATTGTAGAAACATAAAATGACGGAGTTGATTATACCCAAATTAAAACCACATTTAAACTACAAGCATATAGAATATGAGCTAAAACGATATGATACACTTTGCAAGGAGTGTCATTTTAATTCACCATAATCGAGTGTGTGATACACCAAATGAGTGGGTTGTTGTTATAGTTAGATTAATGGTAGAAACTGACACTAATGCATTTATCAGTGTCAAGGATATACTATCTATGCATAGCAACTACAAACATCATATAATTATCTATAGAAAGAAAACACACAATAAACATATATATATATATATATATATATATATATATATATATATATATATATATATAGGTGTCTGTGTAAGAAATTAGTGAAGAACATAGAGATGATCAACATACTAACCTCCTCCATAAAATGCTCATGTCTGTCAACATATTTTGGCCTATAACAAGTCTCCCCATAACTTGAACATTTGTGAAGCTCACATGAGGATCCATCTGGCCTCACTTGGACATACTCTGTTGTAGGGCCTAAAGGCCCAACCCCTCCCCTCTGGGACAGACTCTATTGTAAAGGCAAAATCCCTCCCCCAACATCACCTCTAGGTTGCTCCCAGTAGGAGAATTCTATGAAAGTGTTGTGTTGCACCTAGTTGGGAGTCGAGGTGGCTATAATTTCTTGGGTTTGGTTAATGTTGTCGCCTTAAGGAGGATGTTGGGTGGGGAATTTTGTCTCCACATAGGAGGACTAGAACCTAGAAATGGGGCATGCTTAACATTTTCTCTATCTTATGCAAACCAACAACCCACCCCATGAAATTCCACCACCTATCCATCCATTAGTCTATAAATTGATGAAAGGTGAATTAGTATATGAAAACATGCTATTTTATGATTGGTGGTTGTAATTGAGGACTTGGGTCAATAAATAGTGTCATGTCTCTAACTTTGTCTTTATTTAGACTCATCCTATAGTATTCAAATTTTTGGCCCTGTAATTCATAAATATTACTTAATAAACGTTTGGCATTTGCAATGGATGATACAATTGTGTCTAGGGAATTGGCTAGTCACAACCGAGAGTGCTCTTCGATATTTTGTAAGTCATGTATGAAAGTCTTAAAAAAGATCATACTCACATCAATTTTCATGCTAATTTTAGCGGTGGCAGGTTAGGCTTTGGTATATCCTCTTGCGATGTTTGGTTTGAATTATATGCAAACACAATATTAATTAAGTTTGTTACAATGCCATACAGCAAAATAGACTATTTTCACCAATTAAACAAATTATAAAATAAAAAATAAAAATGATACACAGCATAAACCAATTATAAAACTAAAAATAATAATAATAAATAAACACTTAAAATAAAGAATACTAAATACTTAACCTAAAACATTATAGCAAGTTACATTTTAGCTTTTTCTAATAATGGTCTTCATGGAGTATGTTTAAAATGACTAAAACTAGCATTTGCACCTTATGTTGCAAAGGAAACGCCGTAAGGCATAGAGTGGGGAAGAATAGCGACATGTGAATGGACATTGTTAAAAACAAGGGTGGATGATAATGAGTTACAATTGCAATAGTTAGTTATGTGTACTCTGAAAATGGATATTTTGCTATGGTCAATCTAACACATTCATTAATTAGATGACAACGAAAGAGTTTCGAGCCCAAGATGAACCAACACGAATCTTTTCTACAAGACTGAAATTGCCTAAATTATTCCTGAATCAGTGGAAATAACCATTTCCCTCCTCTGATACCTAAAATACATTGTAGGAGACTAATTCTTCAAGTAATTTAATATAACTAACAATTGCCCCAAAAGATGCAAAGTGAGGCCGATAAAAATGTTAAATTGAAAGAATTGCATTTTGGTTCAAAATAATAAATATTATAATAATTCAATCATTCAAACTAAACCTAGTCAATAAATTGCCTAAAATAAAATAAATCCTTAATCAAAATTATACAAATTATTATTCTTTGTTTCTCTCAATTATTTATATAATAAAATCCAATCAATCATTCAAAATTGAGCACATCAGGCAGGCCAGTCCGCTTTGCCTACAATAAAACTCATTGAGTTTCCAAATCCATAGGTTGAGATTGAGCCCCCGCTTTGCCCACAATAGAACTCTCTGGGCTTTCAGACCCATAGGTTGAGATTGATCCACAACCTGTTGCTACTGGTTTTGCTAGTAATTCAAAGGTCTTCTGAATAACATGATGTGTGGCTCAGGACGATGAATGGCATAGTGCACCCATCCACGAGACTGCTGAACTCCAATGCTTGCCATTCGTTCTGGACCAAAAAGAATATCAATTTGGTTAAAATTATTAATATGTTTATAATAATAAAAATAAAAAATAAAACAAACAAACAGATTATCGCATTAAAAATGGCATTTGAAAAAAAATTAGGCGTTGATTACCACATTGGGAAGTTGGCAAAACAGATGAATTTACATTAAAAATAGCATTTGAGAAAAAAATGCGGTGCTTACCTCATTGAGAAGTCAGTTCTTGGGAAGCAATTTGGCAGTGTCCAGAGGGAGAGCCACATGTTAGGAGATGACACATAATGCCCAATCATCAAAATAATCCATTTGGGTGAAATAAAACCCTAATTACATATATTCAACTCACCACCTAGACAACAAGCAATCAAGCATACCCACACTCAAAGATAAAACTATAAATATCTCAAAGAAACTTTGATATGCATCTGATTGTAACTGACCAAAAGCAGTGATCAGGCATTTATTTAATATATGTCCAAACATCCAAGAAATGATTTGCAATGTAAGAACAACATGGACACATTGTCTCCTTCTTTGCATTTATTTAAATACCTAGCATTATAACTTTAAAGGGACCTACATAAATTCATGGAAAACCTTCAATCTAGACATCAATAGGTTGTCTTGGGTGGAGGGCCATGATGACAAAGAATTTCGAATACATCTTATAAGGAGATTTTGATGTTAACAGATATGAATGCGGGATTGGAACAATCGTCGATCCTTCAGTTTAGCAAAAGCAAATTTCTTAATAAATTCCAGAAATCATGGGCGACGATTCCTTCAATTTTATTAAGATATTTGACATTACATCCTTTTATATACTCACTGTGAGGTTCTTATTTTCACTTGACAGAAATCAAGCAGGTCTAAAACCAAAGGCTTGTCCAACAAAGAATGAAAAGCTCAAAATTGGATGCAGGGTTTGCCCCTGGCTTAAGGCCTATTCCACAACTAAGAATACATGTTAATTCATGACAGGCATCACTAACATGGTTTGAATACTTGAAATCTTGTGTTGCTTTTATCACTTAAGTGTTTGGAGTAAGCTTGTTCTCTGTCGCATTAAAAATGGCATTTGAAAAGAAATTAGGTGCTGATTACACCTTGGGAAGTTGGCAAAACAAATGCATTTGCATTAAAAATGGCATTTGAAAACAAATTAGGTGTTGATTACCACATTGGGAAGTTGGTAGAACAGATGCATTTGCATTGAAAATAGCATTTGAGAACAAAAATGTGGTGCTTACTTCATTGAGAAGTCGGTTGTTGGGAAGCAATCTGGCAGTTTCTGAAGGGAGAACCACATGTCTGGAGATGACACACAATGCCCAATCATCAAAATAATCCATTAGGGTGAAATAAAACCCTAATTATAGATATTCAACTCACCACCTAGATAGCCAGCAATCAAGCATACCCACACTCAAAGATAAAACTATAAATATCTCAAAGAAACTTTGATATGCATTATCTCAAAGAAACTTTGATATGCATCTGATTATAACTGACCAAAAGCAGTTATCAGGAATTTATTTAATATATGCCAAAACTTCCAAGAAATTATTTGCAACGTAAGAACAACGTGGACACATCGTCTCCTTCTCTGCATTTATTCACGAGACTGCTGAACTCCAATGCTTGCCATTCGTTCTGGACCAAAAAGAATATCAATTTGGTTAAAATTATTAATATGTTTATAATAATAAAAATAAAAAATAAAACAAACAAACAGATTATCGCATTAAAAATGGCATTTGAAAACAAATTAGGCGTTGATTACCACATTGGGAAGTTGGCAAAACAGATGCATTTGCATTAAAAATAGCATTTGAGAAAAAAATGCGGTGCTTACCTCATTGGAAGTCAGTTCTTGGGAAGCAATTTGGCAGTGTCCAGAGGGAGAACCACATGTTAGGAGATGACACATAATGCCCAATCATCAAAATAATCCATTTGGGTGAAATAAAACCCTAATTACATATATTCAACTCACCACCTAGACAACCAGCAATCAAGCATACCCACACTCAAAGATAAAACTATAAATATCTCAAAGAAACTTTGATATGCATCTGATTGTAACTGACCAAAAGCAGTGATCAGGAATTTATTTAATATATGTCCAAACTTCCAAGAAATGATTTGCAATGTAAGAACAACATGGACACATTGTCTCCTTCTCTGCATTTATTTAAATACCTAGCATTATAACTTTAAAGGGACCTACATAAATTCATGGAATACCTTCAATCTAGACATCAATATGTTGTCTTGGGTGGAGGGCCATGATGACAAAGAATTTCGAATACATCTTATAAGGAGATTTTGATGTTAACAGATATGAATGCGGGATTGGAACAATCGTCGATACTTCAGTTTAGCAAAAGCAAATTTCTTAATAAATTCCAGATATCATGGGCGACGATTCCTTCAATTTTATTAAGATATTTGACATTACATTATTTTATATACTCACTTTGAGGTTCTTATTTTCACTTAGAAATCAAGCAGGTCTAAAACCAAAGGCTTGTCCAACAAAGAATGAAAAGCTGAAAATTGGATGCAGGGTTTGCCCCTGGCTTAAGGCCTATTCCACGACTAAGAATACATGTTAATTCATGACAGGCATCACTAACATGGTTTGAATACTTGAAATCTTGTGTTGCTTTTATCACTTAAGTGTTTGGAGTAAGCTTGTTCTCTGTCGCATTAAAAATGGCATTTGAAAAGAAATTAGGTGCTGATTACACCTTGGGAAGTTGGCAAAACAAATGCATTTGCATTAAAAATGGCATTTGAAAACAAATTAGGTGTTGATTACCACATTGGGAAGTTGGTAGAACAGATGCATTTGCATTGAAAATAGCATTTGAGAACAAAAATGTGGTGCTTACTTCATTGAGAAGTCGGTTGTTGGGAAGCAATCTGGCAGTTTCTGAAGGGAGAACCACATGTCTGGAGATGACACACAATGCCCAATCATCAAAATAATCCATTAGGGTGAAATAAAACCCTAATTATAGATATTCAACTCACCACCTAGATAGCCAGCAATCAAGCATACCTACACTCAAAGATAAAACTATAAATATCTCAAAGAAACTTTGATATGCATTATCTCAAATAAACTTTGATATGCATCTGATTGTAACTAACCAAAAGTAGTTATCAGGAATTTATTTAATATATGCCCAAACTTCCAAGAAATTATTTGCAACGTAAGAACAACGTGCACACATCGTCTCCTTCTCTGCATTTATTTAATTAATTGGCATTTTAACTTTAAAGGGACCTACATAAATTCATAGAAAACCTTCAATCTAGACATCATTAGGTTGTCTTGGGTGGAGGGCCATGATGACAAAGAATTTCAAATACATCTTATAAGGAGATTTTGAAGTTAACAGATGTGATTGCAAGATTGGAACAGTCGTCCTCGACCGAGCAGGTAGACATTCGCTGGCCCTCTATAACACACAATTTCTAGGGTTATCAGCAGGCAGCTCTGACTCGAGAAGTGCCTGGGAGACACACTCCAATCCCTGTTCGCACTGTTGAATTTCTTCGCAAGATATCTCATCTTCAGGCATGAACGCATGATACACCATCAATGCCATATTGTTGTCACTGGAATATTGCCTCTGCTTCTCTTCATGTCCAAACAGGGAATTCATCTTCCGAGGGATTGCACTGAATATCTTCTTTTTCTTTATGAGGCCGAATATTTTCTTGTTCTTGATGTGGCCGAGAACAACAACCTTACTCTTCATTGCGTGGGTTGCTTTGCCCTTGACAGCACATGATTTGGATTTCAGCAATCCGCTGAGGACTGCCCACAACTGCTTGACTACAGAAGGTGCCTCTTCTATCTTCATAATTCCTTCTGAAATTTAGAATTCAGTGCGATGGCGCAGTATATAAACAGTAATAAGTTAGGTCTGTGGCCGACAGACCTTCCCAACGGAGAATGCAATTGATTTGCTCCTCCCCGGCCTATATATATATATATATATATATATATATATATATATATATATATATATATATATATATATATATATATATATATATATATATATATATATATATATATAAAACAATTTGTTCGAGCATTCGTATTAAAAATCATAACATACAGATAACCTTGAAGTTAAAATAAATATTAAAGAAGAGGAAGTCGGTTAGTCTATTCTGGGCCTGCTGTTTCACAAAATCTGGACATTTCTTGTTTCTCTACTTAACTTGTTTCCATAATCTGATTTTTCATTTTGTGATGATGAACCACACAAAAATTTGATATAAATCGGAAAAGTATTAACTCAATAATCAATTTTTAATTTGTGACTATTATTACAAATATTTTACAATATCTGATGAAAGTTAAATTTTATCCTTCACTAATAATTATTGATAATTAAATTAATTATACCTACCTATATAATTAATAATAAAATTCTACCTCTAAACCTAATTAATAATAATAAAATCTACCTCTAAACCTAATTAATAATGCACAATGATAAAATATCTAATAGCTAATACCATTTCCTTGCTTTTCTTACAAAACTTCTTAGCACAGCTAAGAGCAATGAAACGCAGCGCAGGATGCTTCGATCAGAGATTAATAACTAAACAATAAAATTCTACCTCTAAACCTAATTAATAATGCATAATAATAAAATATCTAATAGCTAATACCATTTCCTTGCTTTTCTTACTAAACTTCTTGGCACAGCTAACAGAAATAAAACGCAGCGCAGGATGCTTGGATCAGGGAATAATAACGAAACATTCAAAGTTGCGTTTAATGGACCATAGCCACCAAGAGTTTATACATGGATATCGAAGTTGCAAAATCAACAAAGAGTTTATACATAGCGATCAAGAGTTTATACATGGATATCAAAGTTGCGAAATCAACTAAGAGTTTA
Organism: Pinus tabuliformis; assembly: GCA_031772625.1. NCBI lineage: Eukaryota > Viridiplantae > Streptophyta > Pinopsida > Pinales > Pinaceae > Pinus > Pinus tabuliformis. Next base: position 436,251,551 of record CM062812.1, read on the forward strand.
TACAAAAATCACACAGTCGAGTTTAATGGGCGATAGCAACACAGAATTTTTATATGTATCTCAAAAGAATGAATACCTAACATGAGAAGACAGAACCAGAAACGAGGAAAATGCACAATGGTACAGTAAATTGTTGTTTCTCGACATTAAAAACAAACTTACGAAAACAAGGAACGGTGAGTTCCCTGTGTTCGTCGCAATCCATCTGCTTGGCCTCCTCGTCTGCAACTTTAGACGTTCCATATCCATACAAGAAAGAACGTTCATGAAACACCTCGGTCCAACATCTCCCGATATCGTCGGTAAGAATTTTTTTTTTGCAAAACCATTTGGCTGCGAAACTTTCTAATGAAATCCTCCGCCAAAATGTCGATCTCGTCCTCGACCGAGCAGGTAGACATTCGCTGGCCCTCTATAACTGACACACAATTTCTAGGGTTATCAGCGGGCAGCTCTGACTCAAGAAGTGCCTGGGAGACACACTCCAATCCCTGTTCGCACTGTTGAATTTCTTCGCAAGATATCTCATCGTCAGGCATGAACGCATGATACACCATCAATGCCATATTGTTGTCGCTGGAATATTGCCTCTGCTTCTCTTCATGTCCAAATAGGGAATTCATCTTCCGAGAGATTGCACTGAATATCAGACAAAATAATTGACGGAGAAATTTTTTCAAAACACAGTACGCCTCGTATCCTGTACGCCTATCTCAAACACCTGATATTTCGAGAAGATGAAACTATTTGATGCCAAATGAAACGCCCAAACTGTTTGGGCAACCCTTTTGAATCAACGATCTACGGCTGAAATTGTTGCAATCGTCTAACATATAATCGTGTGGCTTACAAGATGACAGGGAGGCAGAGAGGGGAGTTGATCTCAGAGGGAACGCCTTACGGCGTAAAAAATAATTAAATATGAAATTAAAACAAAACATACACACCAACAAAAAAGCAAAGTAACTTTCTTGGAATGAGATTTAAAACTACATAAGCAATGCTTGACACTAATTGTTTGCTCCTCTTTCATTCTCGTAATTTTGCTAAATCTCTCAAGAACCACTAAGGTGGTCTATTTGGCCTATTGGAAAATAGAGACTTGTCGCAAGTAACCAAAGTAACTTACTTGGAATGAGATTTAAAAATCACAGTGCACTTTTTTTTCTTTGTAATTTGTTGAATCTCAAAAACATGTAATTTGTGTAAGATTCTATTACTCACTTTGTTGTATTAATGCATATAGAAAAAATTCATTATATAATAATGAAGGAGGCCTAGCGTCAGTTAAGGATAACTATGATAATTGGACAGATCTAAATCCCTATGTGAAGTTACAACTCACCATACTTAGCTCATAAGGAAATGAAGTGTTGGAAAAGCCAATTCTAACACCCCCCTTAAGTGAAACATAGGGAGTAACTAAAGAAAAAAAATGGGTCCCGACAACAAGGCTTGATTAGGCACCCATGTACAAACTCTCATAAGTGAAGAAAGAGAGAAAAACCCGTAGGAAAAAACTCCCCCCCAAAAGAGAGAAATATGTCAGTGCTCAAATTATCATGGAGCTAAAATTGTAGATCCCATAATGATCTATTGAATGGCAAGAACATAGGCCTGCTCCAATGAAAAAGTACGAAATGCTGAAGTACCAAAACTTTGAAGATGAGGGTTGTGAAACCTCAATGATGTCGGTCGATCTTTGAAGTAGGATTGTTCTACATAATCGAGTGTGGAAGAAGGTGATCTTGGAAACTCAACATCAGTTGTCTCCATCTTAGATTTCTAAAGACGACTAACCTCCAATTCAAGATCATGCTTAGCCTTTTGTAGCTTCTGAATGACATCATCCTTCTCAATTAGCTATTGAGACAAGGCATCATAATAGTGTTTCAAAAAATGATATTGCTCCAACATTGTTTCTTTTAAACAATTAATTTCCATAACATGTTTATTATATTTTCAGTTCTTGAGTGAGAAAAAGACTCAACTTCCTCCTGCAAGTGATCAAGGAAGTCAATATTCTCTTGAAATTCATCTGCAAGCATAATGAAATATTTTCCCATGGTAGAATCCAGATGGTCAACCTTTTGGATTTTTTCAGCAATTAAAGTTTGCAACCTATTTTTAAGAGTTCCATTATGTGCTTGCAATAGTGCTACAACTAGCTGTAATTGAATGACCTCTTTACAAAATTCATCTATTGCCTTCTTCTCATGAATTTCCTGCAATCATTTACCCATCTTGATAATACAAAGCTGGTCACAAAAGCAAAATTGTTGCAGAACAAGGCTAATGATTTTTGCCCAGATTCTCCATTTTACCCGAGTCAATAATTACTTCACTCTTGACTGAAATTTAATTCAAGAGATTATATTGAAGTTTTATATGCCCATAATCATGTAGCAGAATTGCTAAATAATAAAACACACTTCTATAAGTAAAGGGAACCTAAACAAGGCCTAGATGAGAGAGCTAATCTTGAAGAAGATGAGAGAGCTGGAGAGGGCCGGGTGCGCGCTTGGACAGTGGAGCCGATACCAGTCAAATAGCTGTTGGATGCCTCCTTTCTCCACCAATCACAGGAAATGACCAATACCCTCTCGCCATGGGATGCTCGCTTTCTTTCAACGCATGCAGCCTCCATGCATGAGGCTCTGGAACGTGGGGGTACGTGGTAATAGCTCCTTCCTCCATCCATGCAAGCTCCATATCCTGACTCGAGGACCTCTGCTATTTATCCACGCTTTCGCTATCATTTTTGTTTTTCCTCCTCTGGCCATCTGGGCCGGGGGTAATCCGCTCTCCTTGCACCTCCTCTCAGCATTTGAGGATTGCTCGGTATCCTGGTCTTTTTTTAGACTCGACTCTCTTGGTCCTTGGCGCGCCCGCGGCCTCTCCATGCAGGTCAGTCTAATTATCTTATGTTTCTGGAATTTTTTTTACATATTTAAGTCATGTTAGCAATAGCGAACAGGTTTTAGTAACTTCTCGTATTTTCTCATAGAAGCTTATGCATAATCAGTTTTTCCGCTTATGTTTCTCGGAGATATGTCTGGGTAGCATAGGCTTCTCTGTTTAGGCAGTCGGAGGTTTCAATTTCTGTTTTTATCTGATAACCATGTTGAAATCCCTCCTGAATAGAATTAAAGCTTCTTTTTACATCTACAACCCCTGTTCAGACCTTCGTTTTCGTATTGGGAGATGGTGGTGCATTATTCACGTTTACTACTGTTGTTTTGACTGCAATAGTCAGCCAGTAGCATAGGTATCCCTGTCTGTAGTTTCAGGTTTGTAGCAGGGGGCATCACAGCATTGAATCCATCCTCAGAGGCCATAGTCTTTCCGGTGAGATGCTATCGTCGGAATCAAGAATTCAAATCTTTTTCCAGCGGGTCATGAAGGCTTCTTAATTAATGTCTCTGAACCATCTCAGATGGTATCAATTTCCTTGACGTCTTCGTCATCTTTTTCCCTAGATTTTGACCTACTGACGGCTGGGTTGGGTCTCTCTAGAGTCTTCGCTTTAAGTTCTCTGCCGTCCTTCACCTTCCTCTTCCAGAACTCAGATATCATCCTGCTCTCATCCTTAATTTCTATATCTTGGTATCTGTCCTTAGATCCTGACAAAATCTTCCGAGAGTACTATTCCTCTGTACGTCTCCAGGTAATTCTTTCTGCCGGATCTATTTAGAGATTTATCAAGTACTGTTTGAGGTACTCGGGCTTCCTCTTTCTCGAACTATCTCTTCTGACCAGAATGTCAGAAGACAGTGACTCTCCCGCCACGCGGGCTCTATTTAGGGCTGCCATTGAAGCAGAGGATGCACGTGATGATGCCACACAAGATCTCAGCTGGCATGCCACGGTGAATGAAATGCTAACTCCCAAACGGATTCATGACTCTAAGTCGGGCCCCACCTCTTCTAAAAATATAGGTTATGTCCGCGGTCGGCACCCTCGCAAACCTAGAGAGTCGGTTAAAACCGTTCCCCCTCCTAAAGCTATCTCTGTGACCTGTTCTTCTTTGTCTCAAAGGATTGACAGTCTCCAAAAGCACGCTTTGGTTGGAAAATGGTATTTTCCAGAAATGAACGAGGAAAGCATGAGGAAATGGATAACAGCTTCTTGGTACCCTCTTATTGGCTACACTCCAATAATCTCTCGCCTCATGAAAGACTGGCTCTCCTTCCATTTTCAGAAGGCTTCTGATTTGGAGCTGATTCTGAACAGACCTTGGGTTTCTGGCCGAAGTTTTCTCTCACTGTCAAGATGGTTCATGGGTTTCGACCCTCTCAAAAACACTCCAACTCACAGCATGATTTGGGTCAAGCTCCCAAACCTGCCCTTAGAATTATGGACGACTGAAATTCTCATTATGATCGGAGACGCTGTCGGCAAATTCATATATGTCGACCCATGGGTCAGGGGAGAAAAGGACAAGAGAATCACGTGGATTCTTATTGAGAGGCCTTACAAGGGGGGCTATCCGGACCAGATAGAGATTTTATGGGAGGGTTTTAAAATTTGTCAAAGGCTTGACTTCTGGGGCATCCCTTTTCGATGCTCTTTATGTCATCGAACGGGTCACCTCATTAGGAATTGCAGGTACCGATCTAAACACAGGATAAACAGGCATCCCCCAGAAAAGAAAAGAAGTTCGGGGCCAGATTCTGAAGATGTAAATGACTTTGAAAATCTCTTCTCCTTTCAATCCACTGATCTTCGCTGCTCTCAGCACAAATCTCAATTTCAATCAGAGTCGCCAAAATTGGCAGATTTTCATTGCCCCCCCATCCCTGAACCGCAAGACGAGGACCCCGTTCCTTCTCCGCAGACGAAGAATCAAGCAAATTTTGTGGTGGGATCACATCCGATTCAGATCTCCTCCTCCTCGCCATCTTCAAATGGGCCGGCTCCTGCCATGCAAAATGGTAAGGAACCTATGATAACCCCTACCCCTCTCAACTCCCCAACACAATCCCCTGTTAATAGTTTCGATAGTGATATCGAACTCCTCCTTCAGCGGAACCCATCGGTGCTCGAACCTCTCACTATACATAAGCCGTCCTTTCCATCCATTAGCCCCAATTCAGCCAAAAATATCACTGTCAGGAAAAAGAAAAAAGGAGATAGCCGTCACTTTCGAGGCAGAACTATTGCTTCTGACTTGGGGGTCACTAATTTGTCTCTTGTGGAAGTCCCAATCATGGAACCTACTGCTTCAAAGCCTCTTAGAGCATGTCAGGTTGGACAAGCCTCCAAATGACTTTTTTAGTATCTTTTAATATTAGGGGACTGGGTGCCGCCCATAAATTCCTGGCGCTAAAAGAGACTCTTGCTTCTGCTCATCCTCTCATCATTTTTATACAGGAAACAATGCATCCAAGTTCGGTCTCTCTGGATTTTTTCAGAAGAATGTTCCCCAGTTGGTATATGGTTGCTACAGAAGCGGAAGGAATGTCTGGTGGTCTGGCAGTTTTGTGGAACCCAGCCTCGGTCAGGGCAAAGGCTTTCAAATGTTGTGCTGGGATTCTCATCTCAGCTTCTATCATAGGAAGGTCACAGTTTATCAACATCTTGAATATTTACGTGCCCTATAGGGACAGATATTTTTTCTGGGACAAGCTTTTTGAATCTGAAATTCTAGACATAAAATCTCTATTAATAGCGGGTGATCTAAACTTGACCCTCCACGCTGCGGAGTGCTGGGGCAGTTGTAGAAAACAGGACCGCTTGGCCGATAAAATGCGTCAGGAGCTGCTAAATAGAAATTTAGTAGATGTTATTCCTGAACCAATGGTACCAACTTGGGAAAACGGCAGGACGAGCTTAGCATACATTGCAAAACGAATAGACCGCTTTATTATTAATGGTAGCATAATCGAAAGCTGGGGGATGCCTGTTGCCAGAACGGGTTTGGAGCTTTCCTCGGATCATAGGCCCATCTTCCTCGCATGGGAGCACATGAACTGCAAGTTGGGGTACCCTTTCAAATTTAACAGATCCCATCTTGAGGATGAATCTTTCAATGCTCTCATTGCAAATTCTTGGAGGGATATCCATCTTTCTGAAGACGCTTTCCTACTTACCTTCCGGGAAAAAATTCAAATGCTCAGAAAAGCAGAAAAGGATTGGCAGATCAAGAAGAGGCGATCGGACAAACAGGAGCTATCTGACATCAAAAAAGAAATAAGTTATCTCTCTAATTCGGTTCAAGATAATGGTCTATCATTTGAACAAAAAGTCCTCATTAGGTCCCTGGAAAAAAAGAAAATCGAGCTGTTGCAAAAGGAGGAAGCATTATGGAGGCTTAAAAGTAGAGCGACATGGCTCAGGGAGGGTGACCGAAATACTAAATTTTTTCACAACTTTGCAAATTCACGTCGGGCCAAAAACTCCATTTGGAAGATTGAGGATGGCAACAGAGGTTTTTTCCACACTCAACAGGATATCTCGGCGGAAGCCTCCAGATTTTTTCAAAATCTTTATAAAAGGCAGGATAGCAATGCATATGACTCTTTATGGGCCGTGGATCAGCTGCCTGTAATGTTTGACGAGAACGCAAATGAACAGTTCTTTAAGCCTATCATCGAGGAGGAACTTCTCGACACCATCAAAAAGTTCAAAAGGGACAAAAGCCCTGGGCCTGATGGCTAGCCGATCGAGTTTTTTAGTCATTTCTATGATCTGTTCAAAAAAGATTTGTTGGGAATGGTGGATGCCTCTCACATGTCTGGGAACATTAACAGTGCGCTATCTGCCACCTTTATAGCACTTATTCTCAAGAAGGACAAATCGGAATCGTTCTCCGATTTCAGGCCGATAGCCCTTTGCAACACTCTATTTAAAATCATATCTAAGATCATCGCCGAAAGGCTGAAGGTGGTTCTTAATTCCTTCATTACAAAGGAGCAGCATGCCTTTTTAAAAGATAGGCTTATTCTGGACGCTGTTGCTATGACGCAGGAATGCCTATTCTCAATTACAACAAAAAATATAGATGTCGCAGTCCTAAAGATAGATCTCAAAAAAGCCTACGATTGCGTAGACTGGGGCTTCCTTCGAATCCTTCTTGCAAAAATTGGATTAAATGCTCAGGGTATTCGATGGATCATGGCGTGTGTCGAAAACGTCAATTACTCAGTTCTCATCAATGGCATTCCATCTTCTTTCTTTCCTGCGGAGAGGGGCCTCCGCCAAGGCTGTCCTCTATCCCCACTACTTTTTATTCTCGTGATGAATACCCTTAGCACACAGATCAATCGGGCAGTTGCAGAAGGGAGATGCAGGCCGATCAAAATCTGCAAGGACATTTCCCTTTCACATAACCTCTTTGTAGATGAAATTCTCCTTCTCGCGATGCTATGTAAATCTTCATGGGTTTGCTTATATGTGATTTTCCAGAAATTTCACTCTGCATCAGGCCTCTCTATCAATAAAGACAAATCCACATTGTATCACAATGGAACAAATCCGGACATAGCACAATGGATCGCTGCTCGTTTTGGCATAAAACTTGCATTGATTAAGGACGGGTTTAAATATCTTGGTTTCCACTTAAAAGCAAAAGCTTATCATGCAAAGGATTGGCAATGGCTAATCGAGCGTTTTTACAAGAAAATCTCATGTTGGGAGATGCGTTTCTTATCCTTGGCAGGCAGATACATATTGGTCCGCTCTGTTCTCTCTCAACTGGCGGTATATTGGCGCCACCTCTTCCTACTTCCTGCATCTATTACAAGAAAAATGGCTTCTCTGGCGGCCTCCTTTTTATGGGGCGGCAGAACTTATCAGTCAAAGATCCATCTCGTAAAGCTGGACTCCATCTCAAGGCCGAAGGTTCTGGGCGGTTGGGGCCTTCTGCACATGCCGACTTTCGGGAAAGCCTTACTATGCAAATCCCTCATCAGAGGTATATTCGGGAAATGTCAATGGAGCACTATCATAAATCAGAAATACCTCAAATGAAAATCTATGGTTTTTTGGTACAGAAGACGCTCTCTGGGCATCAGAAGAGGCTCCCCCATCTGGCAGAGTTTTAGAAAGATCCAGACTCTCTTCCTGATGAATTTAAGATGGAAACTGTTCACGGGTTCCAGCATTTTTATTGGCATGGATTCTACTGTGTTCGATCTGGAATCAATGATTCCCCCTGCTTTGCTTTCTTTCTTCTTCCAAAGGGGCTTGTTCACATGGGACAAATTAATAAAATCTTGGTCATCTCAGTCCCCTGTGTGGAAGGATGCGGCTGATTTATCACTGCCCCTCTCTCTTCGTCCCTCTTGGTCATCTGCTATCAATGGTTTTTCCAGCAGGGGTTTCTCTCGATCGGGATCCAAGGATGAACTCATCTGGTCGCTCAAGAATTCAACACAATCTATTACTGTCAGAGATCTTTATGCTGCTTTCCTTCCACAACAGTCATCTCCCTCTCCCATCTTCCCCCTCAAAATGTGGAAAGCTTCCTGTCCTCTCAAGATGATTCTTTTCTCATGGCTCCTCTTCTCGGACAGGAATCTCACCTGGCAGGTTCTCCAAAGAAAGGGATGGCAGGGTCCTGGCAGATGTCAAATGTGCCTTTCAGAAGCTGAATCCAATGCGCACATGTTCTTCAGTTGTGCCTCATCTTCAACAATCTGGTATGAATTATCTTTGATATATGGTTTTCCTCATCAAGTTTTTTCATCTGTACAGGAAGGTTTCAACTCGTGGTGCGCTCAGAACCCCTCCTGGTGCACATTGTTTATCCTCACCTGCTGGTATCTTTGGAAATGGAGGAATGAATGCATTTTTCAGAACTCCAGACGGGCCCTTGATTCTATCCTGATCCAAATCACGGGCAATCTGCCTCCTGCAGATTAATCTCCAATCCAGCTCTGGTTTTTCATATACAGCATATTTCGGCACTTTCTCTTCAATGCTGATGTATTTTCTTACTGGACTGACTCTCTCAATCTTTTTTGGAAGGTCTGTTTCTGTCTTGAAGCGACAATTGTGTTTTTTGGTTCATCGTTTTTCATCATGCCTATGTGCTGCGCTTTTTTGCTCTAGGCGGGACTCAATGTTTCACACTGGTTTTTCTCTGTAAGATCAGTGACAATGTAAATATGCTGCCTCATCAGTACTCTCTAATGGAACAGCAGCATGTCTTCCTGCTGTTTCACACAGATATGATATCGATCATGTATTTTGACCTCTATATTTTCTTAATATAACTATTCTGATTTTTCTCTCTGAAAAAAAAAGTAAAGGGAACCTGATTTGCCCGCTGCCCATAATTGTTAATCTTCAGTCAACTCCAACACTTGATACACAACGATATAAATCAATTACAGGTATGCGTTTGACACCTTGTCTCCTCCATTCAACCACAGGGACATACTCAGCTAAATGACATGTTACAGATCCACTCTTTAATAATTGCTCAGCGAATGAGGAAAGGAGAGATCTAGCTTCTCTATCACACGCTCAGCCTCTTTTGAAGATTGACGTTGTTCTCTGAAACATAGCCTTGGTCTGATAAATAGTGTCCCTTTTGCATGTGCCTTAGGGGCTTAACCTCTTCAAGAAAATACATTGTCTCTTACATAGAACTCGGTCAGCTTGGAAAGATGACCCACCACCAACAATTGGAAACCACTCACAATAAAGGAATACTTTTCCCTCTCTTTTACTAATTGGAACCCAACTTCAATAGATGACTGATATGCAAGAAATCATTCTGCTCATAATACACATAAATCCCTAAAATAAATTTATGAGAAATTTAGCTGAGAGAATGATAATGTGGAGCCCAACTTGGCCATAGTATTTCTCTGATGACAGTACAGACTTTGGTAAGAGTTCATCCCCTTCTCTTTGGCTGCCCATGGAGGTGAAATCGACCACAAGTAAGGGAATTTTGTCTTCTGCTTCATTGCTGATGTGGAGTCTCTTTTAATTTTCTCTACGAATGAGAGGAATTTCGATCTCCTGGGAAACACACCACTGAGCAATTTCTTCTAACAATTAATATATTTTCTCTCCAGAGATGAATTGCTTAGTCACAAAAATTTAATTCGATCTGCAAAAGATATGATTTCTGCCTCCATGAAAATAAAAGGAAATTCAGAACTCCCAAAAAATACCAATCAATTTGGCCCCAAAAAACATTCGAAATACGGCCTCAAAAAACACTTGTGCGAGCCTCCAAAGATATGTGTTCTAGAAGAGTGAAAGCGGCCTTTGTTCTCATCATCTGCGAATTGTGAGACGAAGCATCGAAACCGGCAGCCTCGGCGCTTTTTTCGTGCTCAACAGTGGCTTTTGCACTTCGTTGATTAAAATAACAACGTATTATATAATTATTTTATACATAATTAGGTTAATAAGTATTAGTTAATAAGTATATTTATTTTGAAATAAGATTTTCAAAATTTTAATTTAATTATCAATAATTATTAAATGGATAATAAGTATTTAGCTTCTATAAATATTTTAAAATATTTATAATAATATACTTGAAGGTTGAGATTTATTTCCAAAACAGTTGTCTTTTTTTGCACCTTTAATTAAATTTATGAATAAAAAGATGTTATATGAAATTAGTTATGGTTTCTTGGACATGTGGTATTGTTAAACCATGGTATCGGTCCATGGTTTTCTAACAAAACCTGTTTATAGATTAATAATCTTGGAATAAATCTCAATGGTTAAAATCATATTTTTTTAAAATGTGTATATGTTTAACTTATATATTAATTATTTTATTAATAATAATAATATTATTAATAATGATAATAATTTTAAATAAAATTATTTATTATAACTTTTATTTTTTAATTTTTACAATTTGATATGTATCATGAAATAAGTGTTAAGTTTTTGATACTTATTATTGATCAATGCCTGTTTGTGCTAGTTGCATTTTTTTTTTCCTCTTATTTATGAAATCAGAATATCTATTATTTTTTTTTTTTTTAATAAAAATATTAAAGGGTTTTTTTTCCTAACGAGATTAAAACAAAACATAGAGCGTAATTAGAATTTTCTAATGACTTGAAAACATAAAAAGAGAGACTTAATTTGATGAAATGTTATTTTGCACCATCTCTGATACTCAGTGCATTTGTGAATAATCCACAGGGCTCCACATCGACGAGTGAATAGAGATTAAAATGGACCACCGATTGCCAAAGTAGGACAGCGTCTGGGTAAGTAAGACAGCGAAATTTTCCGCGGTATAAAAAGGTAAAGTGAGACAAGCGAAAGTTACCCTGAAACCAGAAAAGCATGGAACCAGCAAACCCAGTGGTATCCCAACCTCACCAAACTGCCAATAAAGAAACAGTAGTTTATACAACATGACAAAAAGATGAAAAAGTAAACAATCAAATTATCTTCTTAAATATTTCATTTTTTTTAATATGAAAAATAATAAAGTTTAAAAAATTAATATTTTTAAAATTAATATGTTATTTTTTCTCTAAAATATAATATATATCTTTGTATTAAGCTCCTAAGTTTGGTATATATAATGAAACTATTTGAAACAAATTTGTAGAATTATATATTACAAATAAATCTAGTGCATCATTATTTTTAATGTTGATTTTATTTAATAATTTTAAAATTAAGAAACGTCATAATATTTTATATTCATATATTTTAGCTATGCGACTCTCATTTGTGTTAGTGCATCACAAGTTCTTTTCCAAATTTGAAATAAATCAATCCATTAAAAATTATACCAAAAATAAAATACCTATGTTTTTTTATAAATTTGATATATGTTCAGGTACATTAAATAAAAATATTAATTAATCTCAAAAAATATATATTAAGACATACAGTTATATAAATGTGTTCAATTTTATTAGCAATAAATACTACAACATATATAGAATTATGATTGAAAATTATAATATTGTAAAAATGGATGTGTTTTTTATTTATGCAAATTGAAGCAAGAGTCTAAAATCAAAATAGCCACATCATCCATCATATATTTGCTAAATATTTTTTGAAATTAATAACTCATGTTTGTTAATAACAAGTATACACATAAGTCTCGACGGGTAGCCCAATTGGTCAAAGCCTTCCCTACCAGTATGTCGGCCCTCTATCACGAGGTGCGAGTTTGATCCTTCGAGTCTGCTCGGGGCAAGTTCCCATAGTCGAGCCGAATGGTCGTGCGACCCCTTCAGGTGGGCCCACCCATGGTTCATTACGATGAAAAAAAGAAGAAACATACACATTACTAACACATAACTTATATTAACATGCACATATTATAGAACATGCACACACTCTTTTTCCATCTTCCTTCTCTCCCTCTATCTCTCCCCCCTTCACCCCTCTCACTTTACCTCTCTCTTCATCCTTTTCTCTTTTCTTATTAGTTCCTCTCTCTGTCCAAGTTATGTTTCCCTCCTATATCAAGCTCTCTCCCCCCTTTACTAAGCCCCCCTTCTCTCTCTATCCCTATCCATTTCTATATCTCACTTTCTGTGTGTTTCCTTCCTCTCTCCCCTTGGCCACTCTCTTCCCCATCTCTCTCTCTCTCTCTCTCTTTTCCTCCTCCCCTCTCTTTTTCCATCCCCCTCTTCATTATTTTCTCTCTCTATGCTTATGTTTCCCTCCTATATCCCTCTCTCTTTCTCTCTCACATTTTCTAAGCCCCCACTCTCTCCCCCCCAAACTCCCCACTCCCTATCTTTATTTCCCTAAATCCCTTTCTCTCTATCACTCTCCCTATGTTTTCCTCCTCTCGCTCTCTCACTTCCTTCCCCAATCTCTCTCTCCCCCTCCTATCTACTTGGAATACTGCTTACATTAGTGTATAGGTAGGATTAGTTTGTTGGTTGTTGAGTTTTGCTGAGTGATTTTCTCAACAAGCAATTCCTTGTTTGGAATTCGTTGGATCTCATGAGCAGCACTATTTGTGTCACATGTATCTAGGCTTTGTAATTGAAGAATACGAATTTTTTTGAGTGAATTTGTGCACCATGTATGTCCATCGAATTTCTAATTTGGTATCAGAGCCTATATGGGCTTGACTCCCTAAAGGGAGAGCCTGGGGAGATGAAAGATATTTAAGGATTAAATCCCTATTTTGTATGTAGATTAGTTAGTGTGTGAGCATTTGTTTTTTTTATTGTTGCAGTGTTTGAATTTAATATTGTTCTCATTGGGCGTGATGGGAAGGAGCATCCAAAGTGTAGTAGGTGTGAACACTATTCTAAGATAAAGCATGGAGATGGAACAAAGTCTTGAAAGCTCACAAAGGTGATTTCCTTCTTCGCAAGACAACAAAGGACACGAAACTCATGATTTGTTTATAGCAGGGGGGAACGCATAGTTAGAATTAAAGGTGTACTAGGTAGCTAAGGAATGAACATTGACTGGGATTTGTGACCATTTGCAACATCTATCTATAGATCTATAGTTTCAGAGTATTAATTTGAGTTTTCTTTTCTCCCATAGACGTGGACTGGTGTGGAGCTACATATTGTCCAGGTCGAGGGAAATCACAACCTCTACAATCAATTCATTCCTCTGCGATCAAGTCAGCCCTCATGACAAAAACTTTTTTGCTAAATCCAAACTATGCTGGCAATGAAAATAATGTTGGGTGTGGAGCCTGATTATCTTCTTTATTTAGAGGTGCCACCGCATTGGACCCCATTTTGTATTGTGGTAGCAACGCCGCTTGTTATTTACGCTACAAGAGGGCTCCAAGGAGGGCGGCAATGATCTTTATGAGCCCCCCCTGGCGAGGGATCAGGGTATGCACCCTCGAAGCTAAAAATAGATGTAAAATTGCCTTTTAAAATGTTGTAATTTCATAGTCAATCTGGGTCGTTCATTAGGCGGAAATATGATGGTAGAAGTGATGTTTAATTTAGGGTTTTTTTTCCCTAGAAGGCAACCCCTCGATATATATAAGGGAATTGTATTACGGCTATGTAGAGGTGTATTTTGAGCGAGAAAGAGAGAGGATATTGTGTGAGAGAAAAGAGGGAACTAGAGTGGATCTGTTGTAGGTTGTATATCTTCATTTTGTTGGATAATATAAAAGGAAGGACTGTTCGTTTCTCTATTGACGTAGCCCAAATTGGGTGAACCACGTATATCTTTCTCTCTTATTTTTATGTGTTCTCTTTGTTTATATTTCTTCAATATTCTACTTGTTCCATTGCTCTGTAATATATAATTTTCTAACAACTGGTATCAGAGTTGAAGCTCTATTTGGCTGATAAACGCGCAGGAGAGAAGGGTTCCTGGTTCGAGTGGGAGCAATGGAAGAAGATGGTAGGTTTAGGGTCAAAAAATTTAACAACCAAAACTATAGTTGCGGAAGATGCAGATGGAAGATTACTTATATCAAAAATATATGTACCTACCATTGAGTGAAAAGACAAAGAAGTCGATGAGTATGACAGAGATAGAATGGGATATTATTGACAGAAAGGCACTTGGAATAATATGGTTGTGCCTAGTGAAGTCGGTAACCTTTAATATTTCAAAAGAAACGACAATAGAGGGTTTAATGTCGACATTGGCCAAACTATATGAAAAACCCTTAGCCTCAAATAAGGCATTTCTTATGAAGCGTTTATTCAATATGAAGATGTCAGGAGGTGGATCTGTTGCTGATCATTTAAATGAATTTAATACGGCTACCAGTCAATTAATTTCTGTAGGGGTAACTTTTGATGATGAAGTAAGTGCTCTGTTATTTCTGTGCTCATTGCCAGAAAGTTGGAATGGTTTAGTTATGGCCATTAGTAACTCTGTCTGTGGATCTAGTACTTTAAAGTTTGATGATGTTGTCGGTGAAATCCTTAGTGAGGAAATGTGACGGAAAAGCTCCAGTGAGATATCAAGTAATGCTTTGACTGCAGAAACTAAGGGATAGAAAAATGGAAAGAGGAAAGAGCCCAAGATATCACAATAAGTCAAGTAAAGGCAAATCCAAGTCTAGATGGGGGATGGTATGGTGGAAATGCGGGAATAAAAGACAGCTAAAGAAATATTGCAAGTCTCAAAAGGGAAAAGAAGGAGGTGTGCAACAAGAAAACAATCATGAAGCGAATGTGACAGGTGATGTGTTGCAAGATGTTTTGATTCTTTCATTAGAAAATATTATTGATCCCTCGGTGGTAGATTTAGGGGCCTCAATCCATGCCACACCTGATAGGAAACATTTTCATGATTATGTTCAAGGAGATTTTGGACAAGTTTGATTGGGTGATGATAAACTTTGTAAAATCATTGGAATGGGTACAACTCTCATAAAACAGCAGAATGGAAATTAATGGTTGTTGAAGGAGGTAAGGCATGTTCCAGATTTGAAGAAAAAACTAATTTCAACAGGGCAATTTGGAGGTGAAGGTTGTGTAACTACTTTTACAGATAAAACTTGGAAGGTCACTAAAGGAGCCTTGGTAATAGCAAAAAGAGAAAAGGTTGGTACATTGTATTTATGAAATGGTATTTCTAATTTTGTTAATGCTTTAACCTCTATATGAGCAGATACAACATTGTGGCATCATAGGCTTGGGCACATGAGTGAGAAGGGGATGCATATTCTTCACTCAAGAAATTTGTTGCTAGGTTTGAAGCATGTTGATTTGGAATTCTATGAGAATTGTGTTTATGGGAAACATAAGAGAGTCAGATTCCTCAAACTTGGGAAAGAAAAGAAGAGCGAAAAATTAGAGCTTGTGTATACAAATGTATGGGGACCTGCTCAGGTATCATCTCTCGGTGGCTCTCGTTATTATGTTACTGTTATTGATGATGCAACCAGAGAAACTTGGATTTATTGTATTCAAGACACAACTAATGTATTTGATACTTTCAAGAAATGGAAAGCTTTGGTTGAAAATGAGATAGGAAAAAGGTTGAAGTATCTCAGATCAGACAATGGAGGTGAGTATTGTAGCAAAGAGTCTGGTAGGTACTGTTGAGAGAGTGGAATTCACGGAGAGAAGACAGTTCCAGGAACACCACAAGAAAATGGTGTGTCAGAAGGATGAACAGGATAATCATGGAGCATGCAAGGTGCATGAGATTTCATGTAGGATTGCCTTTACGATTTTGGGAAAATGCTCTAGATACTGATATATCTAATAAACAAAGGGCCTTCAAGTTCCTTGGATGGTGGTATTCCAGAGGAGGCATGGACAAGCAAAAAAGTAAACTACTCATTTTTAAAGACTTTTGGTTGTGAAACCTTTGTCTACATTAATAAAGAAAATAGAACAAATCTTGAGGAAAAATCAAATAAATGTACCTGTATTGGATATGGTGTTAATGATTTTGGTTATGGCTTTCATGATTATGAAAAATACAAAATCATTAGGAGCAAAGATGTTATATTCAATGAAATGGTTTTGTATAAGGATTAGATGCAGGAAAAGAAACAGGAAAAAGAAAATAGAGAATACACAGTGCTTGATGAGAACACAGAAAAAGTGAAGGTGCCTGAAAATCATAATGATCAACAGCCAGAACAACAACAAAAACAATAACAGCAACAAGCACCTCAAACACATGAAAGTGGTATTAGAAGATCTACAAGGATAAGTAGACCCCCTGAATGATAATCCACTTCATTATATTATGTATTGTTAACTGATTATGGTGAACCATAATGTTATGAAGAAGTAGTGCAAGTGGAAACTAGGGAGAAGTGGGAGCAAGCCATGAAAGAAGAGATGGACTCCTTAGTACATAACTAGACTTGGGACTTAGTGAGGTTTCCTGCAGGTGAAAAAACATTGCGGAATAAATGGGTTTACAAGTTGAAGGAAGAAGATGGAGGTAGAATAAGGTATAAAGTTAGACTTGTGGTGAAGGGGTTTGCACAGAAAAAGGGTATAGACTTTGATGAGATATGTTTTCCTGTTGTTAAAATGACTTCAATCAAAACTATTTTAAGTCTAGTAGTAGCTGAAGATTTGCATCTTGAGAAGTTAGATGTAAAGACAGTCTTTCTCCATGGGAATTTGGAGGAAGAGGTATATATGCAGTAGCCACAAGGATATGAGGTAAAAGGGAAGGAGAAACTAGTGTGTAGGTTGAAGAAGAGCATGTATAGCTTAAAACAGGCTCCAAGGCAGTGGTATCTAAAATTTGCCAAGTTTATGTCTGAATAAGGTTAATTATGTAAATATGTTATGTGTTGATGCTTCTTGTTTCGATTCGAGCTTCAAGAGTATCAGTTACACATTATGTTATGAGATCCATGTGTGTAGAAAGGTCAATTTCATAATTGATTGTTGGATACAGCCTAATATCGATATTGTCCTTTGGGAGATTGAGAAGCATCAATTATACAAAGTTCATCAACGATGGTCAGAGGAGGTTATGTATTAAATTATTTTAATGGAAAGCTTGAAGATTGTCATGGTGAAAAGTGTGTTGTCCGGAAGACTTCAGAGTGGGGATATGTGCTGAGGAAAACCAATCAGACATATGTGACATGTGAATTGTAATTTGTCATTTTTGTATTAATATTTGTAATAATGTAATGTAAGCATTAAAGTGGTGACTTGGAATAATGGTTACATTAGTATATAGGTAGGATTAGTTTTTTGTTTGTTGAGTTTTGTTGAGAGACTTTCTCAACAAGCAATTCCTTATTTGTATTTTTTGGATCTCATGGGTACAATTTATGTGGCATGTATCTCGGCTTTGTAGTTGAAGAATACAAATTATTTTGAGTGAATCTATGCACCATGTTTGTCCATAAAATTTCTAATTTATCTCTCTCTCTGTCTCCCCCTAAGTTCCCCCTCACTCGCCCTTGTCCATATCCCTCTTTCTATCCCTCTCCCTTTCCATATCTATATATATATATATATATATATATTGGCCCCCTCCTCCTACTTGCATGTCTCCTTCCTATATCCCCCTTCTCTTTCTCTCTCCCCCTATATGTCTCCCTGATGAGAGATTTGAGAAAAAAGATTTTTCCTTTAGTAGGGGGACATAAACATTTGATAGGTAACATGTTTTAGTAGATTCAATAAGTTGAAATTGAATTGTAAAAAATCAATATGAATTAAGTGTGTTGAGAATGAGAGCCTTCTATGCATTCCAGTTAATTTCCAACCCACCTGATTTCCCCTAGGCCTCTATAGATATAGCTTTGCAATATCTACCCCATTTGCTAGTTATCTTGTAGATGATATCACATGAAGATTTGGTTTCATGTAACACCATAAAGGTGGGATTTTCAAAAAACCATTTTGCTTCGAGGACCCTTTGTTTTCCTTTTTAATTAAGGCCTATGATATTCCAAGAGATGATTTTCATGTTGGGAGTATAATGGTGGAGGGATGGACCTCCATAATCACTTTTGTTCGCCTTGAGTTGACCAATATGCCTTCCAGTTCTTCCAAAATATGTTGGTTGCTTTTCCTACCCTTTTTTCTTTCTTCTTTGTGGGGTTTTCTCATTCTTTCATTAACTAGGATTGGACTCCAAATGTTTTAGTGTTAGGTTGTCCAAATGATGATTTGGAGGAAGATTGGTGGGATTTAAAAATTTGTTCAACCTAGGATATTGACTTGGTGCTTAGGGAATGTTATGAGGTTATTGGCATTCCAAGCTTTGGAAATTTATGAGAAGTCGAGGGTATCCAATTCCATGTCTTCAATGAGATCTTGGGAATGGTCTAGGCTACTCTCTGAGATGACAATGTGTGGGAGGGAGGCACCAAAGGAGAGGGGGTAACTCAGATGGGGTACACGGGTTAGATTGGAGTCTAACATTTCGATTTTGGGGGATGGTGTGGTCATAGGAGGGTCTAGATCTCTATTTTGGCTCAGATTAGATTGGGGGGGTGGTTCAGGCTCTTTTTTTTGTAGCCAAGTTTGGTGAAGTCATCCTCATTTGAGGTGGGTGTATAATCATGGTTAGAATATACAACCATGAGCGAGAAATTTCTATAAACATGACCATACTAATGGATTCTATGGCATTTTTATCACCTAGATTGACCTCAGGCTGAAGGGAGGCAATGCCAGGGTAACCACAAACCAAGCTTATCCAAGTAGCTAGCCCTACTAGGCTGGGAGAGGGCTCTCTCCGTAAGGATCTCAATCAAGATGACTAGATCAAGTAAAGGATTTTAGGCTAGGTATAGTACCATGAAATTTTTTATTGGATTTTGTAAGGGTTTAGCCAGATCAGGAGGAGCTGGGCAGTTTAGGTCTGGGAAATTAGGTCAGAAATGCAGGGTGTTCTGTGGGAAAAGGTAGGCATAGGCTTTAGCACTCTTGGGCTTGATGGGGTGAGATTTTTTAGACTGGTGAGAAGCTAAGAAGGGCATTTGACAATCATGGATCCTTCTTGGACTACAGAAAACATGAAATGGTGAATGGTTTCCCAAGGCAGAGCACTGATGCAATAGATTCTATCTATCAAACTTAAAAACATTCAACTAGAAGCAATGAAATGATTGATGGCATAAATAAAACATATAAACATATAATCACAGAAGAATAAACTATACTAGAACTCCATACCATAGGGATCCCATAAAAATAGCTGCAATTCTTATTAATTTCCTGCCAAACTGCTTACAAAGGTGTACAATCAAGCTCTGAGCATCCACACTGAGTCCAACCAGTAAAATGACTGAGAAACTACATGATATAGGCCTCAAAACAACTAATCCTAGCCTCAGGGGTCGAATCCATGAGAGGAGGAGCAGTTGCACAAAAGACTGAACTGATAGCTAAAGACTAGGGTGGTCAAACTGACTCATCCCTAATATGAAGCAAACTAATTCATTACATGCCACTTAGGCCATTCATATGATGTATCTACCATAGGTAACAAAAACACACTTTAATTACATCATCATTATGAATGACATCAGTGAAAAATCAAAATCTCACAGGTGAAAAGTATTTTTTGAGAGAAACAATGAAAATTTTGGTTGCCTGTCAAATGCGTAGTGCTAGTGTCAAACGCGCAACGCTTGAAGGAAGTGTGCAACACCATCTTCAGGGTGAGTTTTGACTGCCTTCCTGGTGTCCAAATCTAGCTCAGGGTAGCTCATTGGAAAGCTTATCCTGTCTAGTTTCCAAAAATTCCCTAGTTCCCAAATTAAGCCTGATTTGCCCCTCCAAAATTGCAATCTCCCAAGATTTCTCAAACGTGTAGCGCCTGCCTCAAAAAATAGGCAGAAACATGATTTTTAGGTGGTTTTTTGCCTTTTCCACCTAATAGTTTTGACTTTCAAATCTGAAAATATGGTTTTCTTAAGTGTAAATGGTCTTCTAAATCCAATGGTGGTGGCCATTCCTCCAAAAGATGCCCCAAAAAACTGCGCAACACCCTAGGTGCTACGCGTTTCACCAAGGGACTGATACAAAAATTACCTGAAGAAAACAGGAAATGCTAAAAAGGAAAAAACTGAGTTTAGGGTCTTCAAAAATGGTCGACATATCTGATGTTAAAAGTGACTAAGCATGGAGTGAAGCCTCCACCAATAGGTCAAGCTTGTCCTTCATCTTCTGCCTTCTATGATAAAACCACTTGTGGACTCGTTGTTCTAATAACATTAATTGTACTGCAAGTTTGCCTTTCATAGCTTCTGTTGGATATTTTTCCTCCTGTGTAGCTACAATCTTTTCTTGAGTGGATTTGATCTTGGAACACTGGAAAGATAATGACATTTGTGTCCACATGGATGCAAGCTCATCGTTCTCAATTTCATCACTTTCACTCTACACATTTCTCTGCCATGGTAAATCCATTTGGGAATCATCAGCAAAATCAAGTTCCAACACCATACCCTCTACAACCTTTACAAGTTTCTCCATTTCACTGTCAACTGATTTCTCCATATTCCATCAATATTATAACAGTAAATACAACATATACTGCAAGAAAGGAAGCTAACCTCCATGTGGAATTTTAGTGAGCCCAAAAGAAATATATAAACTTTGCCTTTGCATCTTTCGCAACATCTACCCCAAGATTCATACTTATAAATCTCCAAGTAATTCCTCTCTAGAACCATGAGACCAACAACTGTAAACCTTTCACCAGCAATATCACTATCATAGGAGAAGCTAGGAGCTCTTTAAGATCTGTGGGCTCAAACCTGTGGATTTTCCCTCCTTTATGTGGCCTTCTCTGCTCTATATTTCCCTCTCTGTCTGATCCCTCTTCTTCACTGCGTGGCCTATATTTTTTTTTAAGGCTGAGGAGGTATTAGGAACGTTGAAGAATAAATATGGGAAAAACTGGCCAAACGCGCAGCGCCGAGAGGAAGTGCGCAATGCTTTTGCGGAGTGCGCAGTGCCACTTCAAGACAACTTTTGACTGCCTTCCCCGTGTCCAAATTAGGTGTGGAATAGATCGTTGAAAATATTGTCGAGTCTAATTTCCATAACATCTTGAATTTTTCAATTTGGAGTTCATTTGACTTGTCAAAAGCCCAATCTCCCAAGACTGGTCAAAATGTGCAGAATGAGGCTGCCAAAATGCAGAGTGATGGTGTAGTCAACTTTTTAAGGTCTTCCTCAAATCCAAATTGAGCTCATGATAGCTCATTGGAAATCTCTCTATGTCTAGTTATCCTTTGACTCATCAAGCAAGTCATTTGGTCACTCCAGCTAGGAGAAATCGCGATTTTCCCAAAGTCACTCTAGAAGTGCAACAACTCTCCTAAGGAAAATGATGTTTTGGACATTTCTCCCAAATCATGGGACCTGTGTAAAAACTGGAGGAGGTTTTTCTTCTCTAGTCTATGATGGAAAAAAACCTCTCTCACTTATCTCAAACTCATCTTTTCTTGCTCAGAAACATCATTTGAATAAACCCTATCCCAATATGTGGAACAGGGGATTTGTAGAAATGAAGGGAAATGAAGGAGATGAGGGGCATCTAATTTCTTGAGAAAATTTTTTGGAAGTAGGGATGGAAGTTAGGAAGCCAGGGAAGGTGTAATTTCAAGGATTGAGTGAGGGGAAGGGGTCCAAAAGGGAAAAACACAGGCCTAACCTAGAAAAGTGTCAAATTGTAGCAATAGGCTAGCGTTTGTGGGAAAATGATGAATTTGAGGGATATCAGTGACGGGAAGTGTTTAAGAAGGTATATTAAGGATAGGGGAATGTGTATGAGCATCAGGATACAAGTTTTTGTTGATGATTTTACCATCCAAGAAAAATTACCTTCAAAACCCTAGGAGAGGAAAATGAGTCTTACCTAAGCACAAATGAAGCACAAACAAGGTGTAAAAGGACCCAATGGAACTTGAAATAATGATGAGAACTCTTTGAATGATGGTACACTTAGCCGAATGGTGACATGGACCAACATTTGGAAACTTTGGAAGGAATGAAAACAATCTTAGACCTAATACCTAGTGACCAAATTTTACTTGAAGACTCATTGAAATGACAAAATTTGACTTTGACACCCTAAGACCACTTTGTAAGAGCATGTTTGATCGCTGGTGGAAGGCTGCAAAGACTGAATCTAACAGCATTGAAAGGGGATATGCTCGTAAACTAGAGTTTGTCTCCAGAGTTCATCTTGATAATAAATATCAATGGACTCTAGGAACAACTCTGAGATATTCATATAAACAAAGATGTAGGCATAGGATATACACCTAGCTTTCTTTGTTCTTTAGAGGTTTTTACAAAATGTCCAAGGGAGTTGTCGATGCAAGCGAGGGCTTCCTCTTCCTAGAATTCTTGCATCAATGTGTACATTCTGATCCATTGGAATTGCGCCGAAATATTCTTGAACAAGTATAAATATCTCTATTTAGAAACGAAGATAGAGTTCGACATAATTGAAGAAGTATTGGTCATTTTCAAAAACTCATGTTTTGTCCTCAATCCTTGCAAATATTATAGTAAAAAAACCCTTGGCACCCAATTCTAACTTGATTTGCCCCTTAGGTTTCCACTTCAACTGGATCTAATGGGAGAGTGCTTTTTCTGAGGGATAATTGCCCTGAAATTTCCCAATGAGGGTGTGTTCTTTGCATATATTGAATATATTTCCAATATGACTGGATTGTACTTGAAAATTTTGGATCTATTGCTACTTTGGGGAGGCAATTTCGAAGCATTTGTTTCCCTGGTGGGGAGTTGTGTGCTAAACTATTTTGATGATTCCCATTTGGGTTTTGGCCATAAACCTGAGGGTTTGAGGTAGAAGGTTGTCCAATATGATTGTATCTTGTTGCAATTTGGTTGTATGAAGGGGCTCTGCTCCCTCTACTAACACTAGCCATGGGAAGAGCAGTTGAGGGGCCACATAAGACTCAATAGTTAGGGTTCCAGTTCAGATCCCAATATTTATAGAGCGATCACATGTATTTCCACTCTTTTTTTGTTTCCCAGGTTATGTGATTCCTTAAATGAATGACATGCCTAACTTATGGCTTGAGTAACCATGATCGAGGGGCATCTATGTTGTCAAAATCACCCAAGGATTGCACCCATCATGGGCCACACCAGCCCTTGGCATTACTAATTTTTCTCCACAGAGTTTCGAACCGGTGACCTTTGCACCACAGGGTGCCTTAGTATAATACCTTGTCACTGTCCCCTCTACGCCTGATGAGCATAACCTTAAATTACCTCTATATCCCCTAAGTGGATTTCTATTGGGAATTTGAACATGAGACCTTATACTCACATCTTCTTTATGTTTTCAGGAGCTTGCCAATTAAACCCCCTCAGGGATCACATGTATTTCCACTGTTATGCTTTTATAAAAGTTTTATATGTATATAAATGTAAATAATTATAATAAGTTTGTAATTTATAAATATTTTTGTTTAAATTTAATTTTAATGTTTAGAGAAACTATTATATATATATATATATATATATATATAATTGATTAAGTGAGACATGGTTGATTTTGATTGCTATTACTATACCTTTTGAGTGTTTACATAAACTCATTCCATAGAAATGAGTAAATCCAAAAATTTAAACCTTGAATTTTATGATACATAATACTTCATATCTTATAATACATAATACTTTATTCTCAAAACTATGGTTAATTAAAATTCCCTAAAAACTAATTAAAATATTTAATTAAATATAAAATATTTTCTATTTATTTATTTAAAAATAAGTCTTCATTGAGTCTTTTAAATAAAATATGTTAAAAAAAAGTTAATTGGATTGAAGATGTATCTACATAAAAGTTCTTACATTGAATTATATAAAGTCATTTATAGTTTATTACATCTCTTTTGGTATAACTAACATGGAATTTAATTATATTGATTTGCATTAATTAATTTAAAATGTTTTTACATATTTTATGTTAATTAAATATATTTATTTTCATGTATTATATTTAAATATGTAATTAGATTTAATTTTGTAAATAAGTTAAGTAAATGTATTGAAAAACTAAAGAAAAAATATATAACAAAATATCTAAAAAGATATTAAAATCTGAAATGTAACATAAAACCAGTATCTAAACCATATATTAATTACTTCATCATATTCATATTTATATTCAAATCATTTTTAATAACTATTACGGTAAAAAAATATGATCGATAGCAACATATTTATTTTTATTTTTATTTTATACAAAAATTTTATTAATTTTTTGTGTGTAAGTTTTAAAGAATCTATTGAACACTATGAAATGAAATACATCCTATATAATTATGGCTTTTTCTAGCAACATATTTAATATTTATTTTTTTATTTTATATATACCTTTTATTAGTTTTTTTGGGATAAGTTTTAAAGATTCTATTCATATTATGAAATGAAATATATCATATATAAGTATGGTTCTTTCTCTAACACGGTGTGTCATAATCTGACAAGACCACAATTCAGATGTATGAGACTAAGAATAACAAAGGAGATAATTTATACCTTGATTGAATCTTCTGAAGGTGGGTTTATCAAAGTGATTTAAAGATTCTCATGGCGCACTGAAGGAGAATCCTTATCAGAGTCCGAACAAGCCAACTTATGAGCTCACTTCAATGCACTAGAAGAAGCATTATTATGTATTGTTTGTGTGCTCGCTGAGAGAGCATGGTTCACAACAAAATCCTTAGGAGACTTTTAAGGTACTAAAGTGTGAACCTTGTCCACTAAATGTAGTTCATCATCCTTGTTCGAATGAGAGGAAGCCTTTCTCTCCATAGAAGGTGGGTCACAAGGCTTCCACCTTTTAGCTCTAGAATTACAAGTATTCTTCTTCTAGTGAGATTTGAGTAGAGGGTAAGAATTATGTAGATGGCTTGTTTGATGATAGGAGCGACAGAGAAAAAAAGTATTCTCATAGTTTACAACTTGAGTTTAATGAAAATCCCTTATTTTTAAATTGATTTGATGTGGAAGCCCTTTACTGATATCGATTTCAAAACAAATTTTGTCATAGGTGTAAAGGACAAGCTACCCATGAGAGGTATCAATGGTGCCATAAGTGAGCAGGCAGGTTAGGACGCTAGACCCATATTGGAAGCTTGGTAACTACTGTTGTAGAATGGTCAAAATATGGAAACTAAAGAGTTAGGAAATGTCCAACATTACCCCAAAACCAAAGCTCTTTAGATAAAATATTCTTTTATCATTAAAACGAAAAATAAAAAAAATTTGTACAAAAGTTTGATCATATTATTATTTTAACTTAACTCCGGCTATAAATTACTTTTTATCTTATATTATAAATATAGCTTATTATTTAATACATACACACATTAAATCAAATAATATAAAATTAATTAATTAATTATAATAATATTAAATTAATTAATATAAAACTATTTAATTAATAAAAAATCAATTGAAATAATTGAATAAAATAATCTAAACTAAAATTATATTTAGTTCATAATTTATAAAAAAGATATTATTCAATTTATATTTATTCTTCCATATATAAATCTTTCAAATTTATTTTATAATTTTAATTCATATTTTATAATTTATAAAAAAATATTATTCAATTTTATATTTACTCTTCCATATATAAAACCTTTCAAATTTGAATTATAAAATAAATTGATTTTTTTTAAGGTTAAATGTTTATTCCATATATATATATATATATATACCTATTATCTTATCTTTTCCAAAGAAAAAAGCGAATTTTTTATTACCAGGATAAAAAGTTACAAGTATATGCCGAGGCATTCAATTTGCTCTATATCTTGCTGATCATAGAGCTTGCTGGATGAGAACATTCCGTCCAGCCAAAAATTTAAAGGCACCACTAAGCAGATACACGGCCTCCTCATATGAGGACATTCGGCCAGTGTCTCTTTAAGGTGATAAACACATAAAAAAGAAAAATAACGACAAAACTGCAAGTGAAAAAGACCATAGCGAGAACAAAGGCAAGGACATGTGGGGGGATCATGACTTCCTCCCCTTTTTCTTCTCGACCTTTCGCCATTCTCCTTGGGACGGAATTATGGGAACAATTTGAAGTGGATTTTCATCGCCGGGTCGGGGGTTTTCCTTGTCTGAATCAGAGGTGTCTGATGAATGTTGCCTTTTGGTTCCACTTATTTCCATTGGATTTGAATTCTTTCCTGATTGTGATTCCATGGGCTCTTGTGTAGGGGTCTTCTGAGTTTCTGTTTCATTTGGAATTGGTTCTTCCTCTTCACATTCTTCCTCCTCGTCCGAATCTGAATGTATAATTTTCCATCCCTTTTGTTGATTGCCAGTTTTCTTCTTTCTGCCACTGTTCTTTTTATATTCTAGACATGCATTTTGGAGATGTCCAGTTTGCCGACATTTTCTGCACCTGAAAGCTGTATTTTCATAATCTAATGACTGCATCCAGCTGCGATCTTTGTGTTTTAGTTTGATGTTTCCCGGTAATCCTTTACTGAGATCTACTTCCACACATATGCGTGCAAAAGTAAAGATTCTTTCATCTATTCTTTGTGTATCCATTTTGATATATCTGCCTATGGCGTTCCCTATGCTTGCAAGTATTTTTTGATCCCAGAAATGGATAGGGAGATTATGAAGACGTACCCATACAGGCATTTTAGATACAACGAAAGAATTTGCATCAAATTCCGGGAACCATGGAGTTATAAAGAGGCCCGATGATCCCCAGAACCAAGGTCCTTCCTGAATCACAAGATCTCTAACTTCTGATGATTGGAATTTAACTATAAAAAACCCTTTGGAACAGAGGTGGATCTCACAGTCCATAGACCATTTTGTGAATATCCAGTGAAACAGATCCAAGGGTTTGGGCCAAAATCCGTTAAAACGGCATATGATGGCTAGCTTCTCATAGCTGCAACATACCTTTTCAGCTTCTGCTGTATCGATTGATAGTTCTGGAGTTTGTTGCATTTGCTCCACTATGTATGGACTTGGTTCTGATCCAACCTGCTTTGGACTTATTGGAGAGGCTTTCCCTCCTTGTAAAATAGTCTTGTAAGATGTTCCTTCATTCCTGTACTACTGGTGTAGATCTGGGTTGTGATTTTATTTGGAACCGCCTCCTCCTTCTGTTGATTTGCTTGTTGCTGCACCTCCTCTTAGTCTCATATTGAGAGTGATTTTAGATCCTGGTTTGACTTTGTAGTCCTTTATGGGTCTGAAGTCTTGTAGCGATCTGCCCCCTGCTAATAAGTGTTGCTTGTCAGCCGGGTAGCCGATCTGATCTGCTATGTTGTTTTTCAGATCTATTACACTGTCTGTCGCATTAACCCAGGTCAGTGTTGTATTCCCCATGGGTGTTCTAATCAAAATTTGAAAACACTTAGGTGTTATCTCCTTGTAGCTGGTGATCTGCGTCCAGGGGCCAGTTTTGTGGTCTTCCCTTCGCACTGAAGTGGCTTCGATACTATCCAGATCCGTCCCATCCAGATCTGCATCAGATCTGTGTAGAATCTTGATCTTATGAAAATAGCTGTGGATCTGCCTTGCCTTGGGGAGCCCTTCTACGGCTGATCTATGGCAAGAGAAATCTGCGGGAAGAAAGGTCGATTTGTTTCCAGATCTAGGCTTCTTCACTGCCCATGGCCCAAGATCTAATGCCTGCTGCGAGAAGGCTTCGATCTGGCCCTCGGAAGCTCCTCTCCTTTGATTGCATAAAGACGACAACATTTTGAGACCTTAGATTGGTCTCGAGTTCCTAGGCCATCACCCTCACCAGGCGTCGGAAGGGGGATCGCTCAGTTTTCTTCTGGTACTTACGGAGCGCATGGAGGGCACCGGTGCTGATCCTGCCTTTGTGAGTCTTCTTTACTCCTCCCATCGCTGGAACTGACTTCGGCCCAGCCTTCGTTGCAGGCTGCCTCCACGGTGCCTTCTCGCCATTCGGCCTCGAGGCTGTCTGCTTCATGCGGACCCTCCCTCCGTTGTTGCTCGAGCCAGCACCATCGTTGAGCTCGATCGCATAGGCCCTCGCAGAAACCCTCGCCATCGCAATCCCCATTCCAAATTTTCCTATACCTATTATCTTATATAATATATTAATAAACAAATTAAAATTAAAATTAAAAAGAAAAAACTAACTAATAACTTTTTAATCATGAATCAAATATTATAACTATAATAAGTGATAACAAATTTCAAAATTTTAATAAAATTTATATATAAAAAATTATAATACATATTATTAAGTCAAAATTATAAAAAAAATATAATACATTATTATTCGGTCAAAGTTTATTGATATAATATAAAAATTCTTATAATACATTATTATTAAGTCCAGGTTTATTGATATAATATAAAAATTCTAACAAACACAGGTTTAGGATATATTTCAAAAATTAAAAGAGGTGGTTTCAATGTAAATAATATAATTAATAACATCAGTATCATATTATGGACACATGATATTAAAAATATATATTTTTAAATAAGTATTAATTTTAATTATATATACGTAATAATTTATTTTTAATTATTTCAAATTTTAAATACTAATGAAAAATACTTCAGCCAATTTCATTACATTTAATGAAAAGAATAAAAACAAAACTAAAAACAATATTCTCTGCATACCCAGTAGATACAAACAAACGAGCGTATCTCCAGAATCGAGTAACAAATAAAAGTATATCCAAAATCCTGTAAAGTAGATTACATTAGGAATCTTGATTATTTTTTTCAGTACATTAAAGTTATTTTGTCCGTCCCATCCATGAGTTCCGATTCTTAGTGATTCAGTCATAATCCCGATCCCTAAGCAAACTTCGTTTGGGCACTGAATGAGGAGGTCGCTAGTTCGAAACTCGCCCGGCGCTGCAGCGGCACCCCAACCAACTATTTTCAGAATGCGGATATTTCGGATATCCCACATTCCAATTACTGAAAAGTTCCACAACTCTGTGGGGTCGATGACAAGGTTCATGTGCTCCTCCTCTTCCTCATGCTGCTGGCAAACACTGCAAATAAGTTCCAACGCCGAAACCTCCTCAATCGATGGCATTCTCTGCAAATTCAGGCTCATGCTCACGCGCGCTTCATAACTGCCCTACCTCAAACAGACATTCCCACAAATCCAACTCCCCTTCCTCTGATATTTCATGACTTTGGCTCCAGAACAACGTTTCTGAAACCGAATCCTCTCTTGACGGAGATGCGGCCTCCTCCATCGCCTTACTATTAAAATTCTGCAGAGAGGTCGCACTCGAAGGGAATTGTTCCACGGCATATTTGGCAGCCGCGAGTTGAATCTGGCGGCGGGAAAGAGAAGACGCAGAGGGAATGTCGGGCACAGAATTGGGGAAATTGAATTTGGCGTTCCGCCCTCTCAGACAATACACTGCGGCGTCGTAGGCGCGCGCGGCCTGTTGGGCACTTGTGTATGACCCCAGCCATAACTTCTGTCGAGATTTGGGCATTCGAATTTCTGCTACCCAGCTCCCCCATTTGCGCAGTCGGATTCCCTTAAATTGGCGGCACTTTTGCTCGCGATCTTCGTCTTCTCGAGCATGGGCGTGGTCATGCTCCTGCCGGGAGGACCTCTCCATATTTGGTGGCAGACAAGAAGGTTCGGCACTAGTAGAGGTTGAGGCGAGTGAGAGATCGTTGGGAGTTATTGAGTTCAAATACTGATAAATGCTTGCCGATGGAGTGAAAAGCTGAAGCGCGTGTCTCTACACTCTGCGGAAGAGCTGCCATGAGAAAGGATTGCATTCAATCCTCAAAAAGAGGATCATGGATGGCCCAACTGAAAGCATGAACAAAGTGTGGTCTTTACTCGTTTAGGAAAGGATTTGAGCGTAGGGCCTCCAGATTGTGAATATTGTTTTTTGATGTAAAAAGATTTGGTGTGCGAGATTATGATTAGACCTCCACATCATCGCTAAAAATGTAGGGCGCTCTACTTACCCAAAAAAGCACAACCCAATAATCCATCGCATGATTTTCAAAGGAAGACGATGGATGCCCCAAAGTTGAAAAAGTGAATAGTGTGGGCGTTACTCGTTACTCGTTTGGGTGAGGGTTCCCCTTTGTGTGTTTTTTTTTTGGTTTTTTTTTTGTTGTTGTTGTTTTTTTTTTTTTTTTTCCCGTAGATGTGGATATTGATGTAAAAATATTTTGGATTGCACGTGTGCGACATTATGGTTGGACACCCATTTTTTCAGGTCCACGAGTCTGCGGTTGGCGTGTGACGAGTTGGGTGGGTGTGCTCTTGGTTAAACACGACGAGTCGAGTATACAATGAGTCCACGGTGCGACGAGTTGGTGAGCGAGCGGGTCGGTTGCAACGATGGGACGAGTTCGAGAAGTGCGACGCGTTGGGTAGTCGGTTAAAGGCGCTCGAGGCACGAGCGCTACGAGCCAACAGAGGTCGAAAAACTGAAATTCGGCGAAGTGTGCGAACTTACGACGGGTAACTTATATCGCACATGTGGACCTAGCGGGGTGGGGACATAGAAAATGCCATAGGCTAATAGCGCACACTTTAGATGTAAAGATTTTCAGCAACGAGACAACCCCCTCCCACAAGGAGGAGGTTGGGTGATTAACCCTGGGATTCCACTCAGGCCCACTCCTTAACCAGTGGTAACCCATAACCAATGAGGCAAGGAGCCCTTGCACCCTAACCTCACCCCAAAACTTTGGGACACCCTGTCCCACAAGGATGGGCTAGGAGATAAAACCTGGCTAGCCGACGTGAGTTGGGGGTGTGTTTCACTGAATGGGCAGGTCGGCCTATATATGGGTAGACGCCATGGAGGAAGAAAGCAGAGGTTTTGAGTTCTAACATTCAATGGCGAGTTCATAAGTGAATGAGGGAGCAAGGAGTGGGTGAACTGAGTTAGGGCGAGGTGCAAGCGGCTCTAGGCCGAAGCACCAAGCGAAAGATACAGAACGCAGAAATTCGGGTTCGCGGGGCGAACTGCCTAAGGCATTGCTGCACGACGGGCCAATCGGGCCAAACGACATTTCTGAACAAGTGCGCTAAATGAGTTTCTGAATGGAGTTTTGAACAAGTGCGCTGAATGAGTTTCTAAAAGGAGTTTTGAACGAGTGCGCTGAATGAGTGCGGTGAACGAGTTTCTAATGGGTGTGTTGAACGAGTTTCTGAATGGGTGCCCTAAACGAGTTTCTGAACGGGTTCTTGAACAAGTTTCTGAACGGGTTCCTGAACCACTGTTCTGAACGGGTTCCTGAACGAGTCGCTGAACAAGTACCTGAACGGGTTCCTGAACGAGTCGCTGAACAAGTACCTGAACGGGTTCCTGAACTACTGTTCTAAACGGGTTTCGGAACGAGTTTGTTGAACAGTGCGACGAGCGGTAGAACCAGTGCACACTCCTGAATAGTGGTTCGGGCAAGGCTACGTGGTGCAGGCCAAGTTGCACATTTTGACAGAAATTGTGGAAGAGAAGTTGGGGTTCTCTCACAAACAATGTAATTGTATTTTATGAAAGATTATTGTTATCATTGTGGGTAGATTCATATTCAGGGATTTGCCCCTCCTGTTAAATTGTATCCGATGTGCATATGTGTAAATGGTAATAATGATGAAAGAAGAATAATTGAATGTTTCCACTGTGTATATGAATGTTACTACTTAGAAAGTGAAAAATAAACCAAGTATGGAACGCTAGGCGCACTCCAGACTTAATAGTATTGGTGAAAAGAAATGGGGTGGTGGTGTCGCACCCCCTTCGCGTTGTTGGAAGACTACCGCCAAGGTACGGCCGTGACAATTGGTATCAGAGCTTGCTGAATACCGGACGAGAAGTGATACAACTGCACTTCGTAATAGTTGGTATAAGAGGTTCGGATTTTGTGGGCTTTGGTGATTTAGATTTGCATATTGAAGTGCTACACTTCGTGACAGGTTTAGCAGGGGTAAAGCCTTGTGCTTGGGCCAAGCTGAATGACAAGACATGGCAGGTTTGGAAGAATGTCAAGGGAGGCTCTTGCTGACCTTATACAGGTTGAAGCGGATGAAAGGAGAGAATCGAGGGATTCGAGATGAACTTTAAGTCTTGGAAAGGAATGTTGAAGACGAACTTCTTTGACTTGGTTGGGCAATGGAGCAAGATGTAGCTCCAGATTGCGATGATGAAGAAGAGGAAGTTGTGATATATGAGGATGTTGTAGATATGAAAATGATGGAGGAAGAACTTGAAATTGATTAAGTTGGACCAGGATCGTACATTATGCAAACATTGGTGGTTGAGGATACTCACATGGAGGAGCTTCATGATGAAGTAAGTATTCATATTGTTACTTGTGTTTCATTGGAGCTTTCGGAGGATGGGCCATATGCAGGGAAGGGCAAAGTTAGTTTGTTGATGTAGTGGAAGATCTTACCATGGATGTCTACGATGAGACCTTGTATGGGGAAGTAAGGACCATTGACTGTTGCAGAGCTTGTGGGGGTTGTTTGTGACCTTATGGCAGAAAGTACAAATGCCCATGACAAGGGAGGAACTTCATGATCATTGCAGAAAATGGGTCATGCTTTAGCCATATGGAAAATTGGCTAAGTGTCTGACATGACTCATGGATTGATTGGAGAAGGGCACACACTTGGATTTGATGATACATGGGTGCACTTCTCATGGCCGAGACCAAGAAGTGGTCTTGGTGGAAACTTTAGTGGGGGAGCTATGATGGAAGGAACACATGTGATCTGATTTGATTGATTAGTTTGGGTGACTATGGGCACTAGACCTGAGTGAGACTTGGATGAGGATGACCAATGTTGTGATGGGTCTACTTAGTTGGGCAACATGGGCAACTTGAGTCATGTACATCAAGTTGGATAGATGGAACATGGTAGTCTTATGAAGGGACATTATGCAGGTACACTTGTAGAGATGTCACTTATGGGCATCCAATGAGGAGTGTTGAGGTAGGGATGTTGTGTGGATGGATTTGCTAGTGTGACATGGAGACTTTTTACTTATGAGTTGATGGGGATGTTTTCCACTTATGTACAACAAGGCCATGGACTTTGTGGAGTTATGAGAAGACTATGGAGTATTCCTACTACATGGGGAGCTGAGGCATCTTGTAGAGACCTTTGGGGGCCGAGACATGTATGCTTGCTATGATGTTGGTTGGAGATGACTCATGGAGCTCATGATGACATGAGGTTGTAACTTTTGGGGACTTCATATGATAGTGGACTTAGAGGATCTGATGCATTAAGGAGCTGAGCTCAGTCACTTTGATGCAGTATGGGCTGCATACTTTTGAGTACATTTATGGGGTGTGCTTGGGAGAGTGACTTGATGTGGAGGATTGATATGAGACACTTTAGAGTGATGGAGTTGTAGCGATGAGGATGCCTTGGTGGGAACACTTTGGCATGGGTTGAGCCGAGATTTAACCACTTTTGATAAAAGGGGGTTGATTGGTTTCTAACCATGGGCAGCACATAGATGATGAGACAGGGGTATACTTGTTTCTTTGGTAGACTTGAGGGATGACACATTGTAGATGTGATGAAGGTTGCTTCATGGACTTGGATGTGGCACACTAAGAGTTGGTTTGATGAGAGGATCTCTTCATTTTGAGGAGATGGATCTTACACATATATGGATGATGATGTTGGGATATATGCAGATGATTTGCAACACATTGGCACCAACATCATGGACAACATGTTGCGGATGAGATGGATGTTACTTCATGGACCTCAGCATGGTTTAATTACATTTTGATGGAGATGGAGATGGATTCTTGATCGAGTTGATGTTGTGACAGGGTGCTAGGAGAAATGACCGATGATGGAATGAGGAGGTGCATTCTCATGGTTTGAGCGTGATAGTTGGAATGATCACCCAACTAGTTCAGATCATGGGTCTCGAGCAGTGTACTAAGATGTGTTAGCGTTGTGTTGGAGTATCATGGCAACAGTTCACACAATGATGATACATGATGGGGTTGACACGATATGTTGCAGTGAGCATGTAGCTTGAGTTGGAGGGACCAACCTTCCACGGTGGGACAGCATGTGGAAATTGCAACGGAGGTGGGCGATGATCATGGATTGAGGGTACTTTCCAATTCACGGAGACATGAGCCTTTATGGTTTGTGCGATGGTACAGTGGAGGTGGGCAGCATGGAAATTCGAATGTTGAAGCTAGCGAAACTTTGCAATGTCGTATGACGGTTTTGTCAAGGACGACAACCACTTAGAGTGGGAGAGTATGTCAGGCCCACGAGTCAGTGGTTGGCGTGTGACGAGTTGGGTGGGCACGCTCTCGGTTAAATGCGACGAGCCAGGCGTGCAACGAGTCAGTGGTGTGACGAGTCGGTGAGCGGGCGGGTCAGTTATGATGAAGGGAAAAGTTGGAGAAGTGTGACGAGCTAGGGCGGTCGGTTAAAAGCGCCCAGGGCACGAGCACAATGAGCCAACAAAGGTTGAAAAACTGAAATTCGGCTAAGTGTGTGAACTTACGACGCATAACTTATATCGCACATGTGGACCTGGTGGGGCGACGACATGGGCGAGCCGACATGTGTTTGCGGTGCATTTGGCTGAATGGACAGGTCGGCCTGGGTATGCTGACCCATGAATTAACCATGGAGAAACGTATATATGGGCGGACGCCATGGAGGAAGAAAGCACAAGTTTTGAGTTTTAACATTCAAGGTTGAGTTCATAAGTGAATGAGAAAGCAAGGAGTGGGCGAACTGAGTTAGGGTGAGGTGCAGGCGAATCTAGACCAAAGCACCAAGTCGAAGAAACAGAACGCAGAAATTCAGGTTTGGCGGGCGACCCTACCAAGGCGAGCTGCGGTGGGCAAACCGCCCAGGGCATCGCTGCACAACAGGCGAACCGGGCCAAACGACATTTATGAACGAGTGCATTGAATGAGTTTCTAAACGGAGTTCTGAACGAGTTTCTGAACAGTTGCACTGAACAAGCTCTGAATGGGTGCGTTGAACGCGTTTTTGAACGGGTGCGTTTAATGAGTTTCTAAACGGGTTCCTAAAGGAGTTGCTGAACGGGTTCATGAATGACTGTTCTGAATGGGTTCCTGAACGAGTTTCCGAACGAGTTCCTGAATGGGTTCCTGAACGAATGTTTTGAATGGGTTTCTGAATGAGTTTGTTGAATGGTGCGATGGGCGGTAGAACTAGGGGCGCTCCTGAACGGTGGTTTGGGCAAGGCTGCACGGTGTAGGCTGAGTTGCACATTTTGACAAAAATTGTTGAAGAGAAGTTGGGGTTCTCTCACAAAGGCTGTAATTGTATTTTATGAAAGATTATTGTTATCATTATGGGCAAACTCATATTCAGGGAGTTCCCCCACCCGTTAAATTGTATTCACTGTATATATGTGTAAATGGTAATAATGATGATAGAAGAATAATTGAATGTTTCCGCTGTGTATATGAATGTTAATACTTAGAAAGTGAAAAATAAACCAAGTATGGAATGCTAGGCGTAGTCCACACTTGATAGTATTGGTGAAAATAAATCGGGTGGTGGTGTCGCACCCCCTTCATGCGGTTGAAAGACTACCCCTAGGGTAGGGGTGTCACACATTCCATCTCGAGGAGACCTTTACCTTTACTTTCCAAAAGAAAAGGAAAAAAAACTATTTTACCAAATCTATTTTACGAATTAAGATCTATGTTTCTTATTGTATCTTACTTACAAATTAAAATTTATTTTACCATATAAAGTAAAATAATGATTTCATAATCATATTTAAATTTAATTAATAAACACATAAAAACTTAATACTTACAATAAACTTATAATGTAACAAGATTTTTAATCATGGATTTCTACTCCAATTTTATCATGTATATTATTAACTTGTTAATAGGTTTCGTTACAATACCATGGCTTATCAATACAGTATATTCAAAAACCATAACTCATTTCACAATCAAAATAATTTGTAAATATTTTATTTTAATTAATTTTATTATTATTTTAAATTAAATCTAAAAGCAGCTGGGTTATAATTATATTTGAGATATATTTAAACCCTCTATTCTCAATACTATTAAAAATATTTTGTACATATTCCACAAAGATTATAAGGTTTTAATAAAATAAAAAATTAGAATACTTTTATATAGAGAGATTTGAAATTTATATAATACAGATAATATTATTAAGAATTAATATTTATTCTACTTTGAATTTTCCTAGTTATTCCTTTGATTCCTTCAAATTATTCTTCTAATTCGAAATTGAACTTTTTAAATAATTGTTGTTGTCCAAGTATGAATCATGGAATTCACCCAATCCACATTTAATTGTCAACCTGGAGTTCTACCAATTGTTTCAAGGCTATCATGCACAGTATGTGCAGGCCACAGTTTCCCTACCCAACATTGAACATTAATTATAAATTCATCAATGTGTAACAACAAGAAATATTGTAACGAAAAATAAGAGTAACATCAAGTAATAATTGTAACAACAATTAGGACCCAAAACAACACACTGATAAACATTCACAACAATAATAAACTCACAGAAACAAACCTAACACACATCTAATCCACCAGCACCTGGTCAGGAGAGTGGGACCAACTCCCTGATCAAGGCTGTGGCGAGATCAACAAATCACGATATGCTCAGAAGATCAAATTGTCATTAATTAAAGAAATATTACAAGTGTGTTGTTATAGACTCAAAGTTAGAGTATTTCTCCTGTAACCTTAACGACTCTTAACAATGATAGATTTCACAACTCGCAACTCTACTTTATACAATTTGTCAATAATACAGCTCCTAGAATTATGACATTGTCTGCCCTTAATTACATGGTGGTTTTCAGAACAAAACATAATGTAAAAGATAACAGTGTGTCAATCGAAGGATTGATTCATCGTTGCAGCCAATATCCAAGGATAGCGCTGCCAGCTTTGACGGTATCATCTAGTGAATCACGGTCTTGTTAATTCTCTCGTCAAATCTGCAGAAATAATTGAATTAACAAGCCACTTAGGTAACAATCCCCTACGACTATGCTTCATTGACCAATAATCCACAAAGACGTGATGAGAGGTATACTTGTGTGTTTTAAGATATTGATTAACCACTATTGACGTGAAATGGATAAAAAGAACAGGGTAAAAGGGTGAGTAAAAGTATGTAAATCTAGCCACCAACATCTCCCCCCAACTGGCCTTACTGCATGTCCTCATGTAGTTCGTCACCTATGCAAGTCTGGGTTAGAGTTGCGATGATCAGCGTGAAGTTGTGCAAGATCGTATTTTGCAGACATCTCTGTTCCCGGAGGCTTATACCCATCTGTCTGGATGACTTCTTTCCACCAATCCTCGCCTACCTCGTAAGTTGGAGTGTACTGATCAACTAGCAGCCAGATGATGGGAAATCGAAACCTCAAACCCATCCATCAGACCCCATGAAGTCGCATGCACGCAATATACTGAGGTACCTTGTTTAGAGCTCGAGCAAAATTGGGGCCCCAAAAGGCTCACGTATCCTGACAGCTGATGACGAGAGCATCCACCGTTTCTAGCAGCTATCCTGAGCCTCCTCTTGACAAGTGAAAATATGTTTTGTGCATATATCAACGCACCATTACTGAGTTTCCAACATCTATTCTTTCCGTCCCTCGATCCCCAAGAGGGTTTCGTGTCTGTTATAAACATTCACAGACTAAAAATTCTCCATCTGAATGACAAGTGGCCTATTTACCTGATTTTCTTCAAACATGTCAAAGGCCTTTTTCCATTTAACCTGATTGATTGTGTAGGAGGTAAAGGCTCTCAGTTGAATGTCTCCTACATATGGCACTGGGTTAAATGATTGATCATTTCCCAGAAAGTAGTCATGCATGTACAACTCACACATCAAATGCTGATCCAAAATATTGTGGCATTTCATGATGCGCAAAAACTACATTGAATCTTCCATCTCATGACTGAGCTCCTGGCAGAGACTTTCTAAACAAAATAATAGATATTGTTCATGGAGGAACAAGACGTAGCTATGAGCAGGGAGGAGTTAAGCTATTTCCTATTGTGCCAAAGTAAACATCTCTTCCTTATCAGGCCTTTAATAGGTTCACCTGTTCTTCTAGTCCCTCAATTCGCTTCTATTGTTTCTCCTACTTCCGCTTTTCCTTTTCTATCTGTTCTATGTAACCGGAGACTGTGTTCATAGCTTTCTCGCAAGTTTGCCTTATTCCTTCTCGGTGTGCTTCTAAAGGAATGGTCCCTCGTTGAAAGTGAGCTGATGTAGCTTGCCACTTCTAAATTTTTGTAGACATGACAAACTCATGCGCCTCGATCATATGCAAAAACGACTCTATATGTGTAGTCGCTAAAGTCATTGGCCTATCTTTGGTCTATGTTTCCACTGAAACAATTTCAGACTGCGGCTTCGCAATGTTTTTCTTGTGCTTTCTCACTCTTCTTCGTAAGCGGTGCATATGTTTCCTCAATTTTATGATTTCTATTTTCAACTACATATTCTCTCTGAATTGTGCCTGATATCTTTCCTTAAGAGGGGGTCTCCTTTTTGTACATTGCTCGATAAACTCTTGTTTCACAACAACTTCTTCCACTGTTCTCACAGCTAGTCCAAGTCCTAACGGGTTGACGAAATCGTTAATTGGTTCTTGTTTTACTTTGATTTCTTCTATTTGTTCCTTAACTCGGGGAACAATCCTGTCATCTCCTTATTTAGGACTCAGGACCTCTACGTATTCCCTCTGCGACTCTGGATTCACTGCAGGGTCTTGTGGGGTGGTTTCTTTGATACCCTCCTCTTGTAGTTGCTCTGTTTCCTGACCATCCTCTTCCACCTGTACAAAAATAGTTTCTAGCCCTTGCGGGTTAGTTTTGTTAGCAACATCCTCTTCCATTTTCTCAGGAATGGTTTCTAAACCTTGCACATTAGTCTAATCAGCAGCACCCTCCTCCGTATGCTCATGAATCATTTCTAACCCTTGCAGGTTAGTCTAATTAGCAGTGCCCTCTTCCATCTTAGGAATGGTTTCTAACCCTTACGGGCTAGTCTTATCAGCAACATCCTCCTCGATCTGCTCAAGAATGGTTTCTAACCCTTGTGGGTTATTATGATCAAAAACATCCTCTTCCATCTTCTCAGGAATGGTCTTTTTAGAAGTAGTGCTGGCCATAGCTTCTTCATTTTGTCATTTGGTCGGCACTGGTTTTTGTGCGGTAGTGCCGACCTCCAACCCTTCAATTTGGTCAATTCTTTCACCAATCGACATTGGTTTTTGAATAATAGTGTCGATAATGGTGCCCTTAGCTTTCCCAACAAATTTTAGGATCAGGGGAGAAGCTTCTTCTTTCTCCATGTGTTTAGAGGAACAAGTTTTCCTTGCCACTTTTGGAAAAGATGCAAGAGAAGGAGAGCGAGTAATAATTTCATCAACTTTCATTCTCTCAATACCTACTTACGCAGGCCCTCCTTCCTCTTCCTCTATTTTCACTAGTTGTTCTATGTTCCCGTTTTCTCTTCCTTCCTATGCTTCTTCCAAGTTGTCCTTCTACCCAGCAACCGACACTGCCTCTTGTGGGGTGGTGTTGACTGTGACCCCTATTTCCTCCAAAGGTTCCACATTCATTTGAATAGGTGGTGCTGGTTCTTGTGTGTCAACACCACCTACATTTCTGACCAGAAGTTCTTCAATTGTTTGGATAGGTGGTGCTGGTTCTTGTGTAACAAAACCACCTACATTTTCAACCAAAAGTTCTTCAATTGTTTGGACATATGATGTTGCTTCTTGTGTGTGAGCACCACGTGTAACTACATCCAAGGGTGGTGATTCTCCTCTTAAAGTGGAAGTCGACGCTGGTTCTTGTGGAGTAGTGTCAACTGCACTCTCTTCTATCTCGATTGAATCTATCTCTATTGGGCCAACAGATGATGCTAGAAAAACATCGTCTGTGGCCTCTTCTTTTGCTGTTAAGTCTTCTTCCTCTCCCTTGTAGGAAACATACCCGCAATTTCTTCCTCCACTAGCTCGGTGAATTGTGGCCAAGCCACGGAGGTTTGAGACAGAGCATCCACCACCAATAATCTAACCAACCCATGATTTGTGAGAACCGCTAATGGTTGTCAAAACCAGTGGGTAGGTTGTGCCATTAAGTGAATGCTGCTCCATAGGAAGTATGGCATGTCAAAAGCATGAACCTGCGCACGATGAAACCGAAGGCATGTAAGGAGTTTGAAATGATACTTAAACAATGTAGAGAAACGACCTTCGCAAATAACATACCTCATAAAAAATTATGCCATCTCACCCCATGGATATGGCAGAGATTTACGATCATACCCTCTTCCTTTCTGGACCACTGTCTCCCCAGTTTGCAAAAAAAAATTCAAAAATTGTGGCAAAGCAGATTTCCGAGAGAAACATTTTGACCTCCTCACTATAACCCATTGGAAATCGAAATATCTTCCTCCGTTACAGAAATATCCAACACACGGACTCTAGAATGATTTCCTTCCAGGTTTAATGAAAATTCAACTATGATGGCTTTGTCAAATACTTGTAGCCTCTCAAAATACACATGCCACCCTGCATCCAAGAAGACTTGCCAAACATCTGCATTCCGTCGAACATGCTATGTTCTCTTTAGCTCATGTCTCATGGCTTGCCCACCCATTCTACAATGGCTCTGTAAGAACACTTCAAAGTAACAACACACTGTCGAGGAGGAGTGTCGGCAGGTAGATTTGCAATGAGAGCTATGATAGCAATGGGGTGCAGTGAGAGTAAAAACTGGGAGGATAATGGTGAAATATGGAAAAATCATGCCAGATAATGGTAATAATAGATGATAATAACGGTAATTACTTTGCAGTGTTGGAAAGGACCATTCATTAGTAAAATAGTAGAAGTATACGCAGGGAAAGTTTGCAAGGGAAAGCAAGGGAAAGCCTTCGACTCTTCGCCAACTCCAAAGGTTGCAAGGGAAAGAAAACTTTTTACGTCATTTCATTCCTAACTACGCCAAGATAACGAAAGGTTTTACCATGTTGTTAAAATAGAACATGCCATTCTTTTGGGATGAGATCGCTGATCGATCTTTTAATGCACTCAAACACGCTTTGACCCATGCACCGTTACTGCATCCTCCCAATTACAACGAGGGTTACTTTTTGTACCTCGCCGCTTCTCAATCCACCATTGGGATGGTTTTAGTTCAGGAAGATGAATTCAAAAATGAACATGTGATTTACTATCTTATTCGAACTCTGCATCTAACTGAGATTAAATATTCACATGTGGAGAAATTGGCCTTCGCAGTTGTTCAAGTTGTCCAAAGATTTTGTCACTACATCTTATTACGCAAAACCACGGTAATTTCTGACTGTAACCCTATGATGTATATCTTGACCAAACAATTGCTAGGGGGCAAGAATTCCAAATGGATAGTTATCCTGTAGGGATTTGGCTTGGAATTTGAAAAATCCAAGGCAAAGAAATCTTTGGTTTTTGCCGAACTGATGTGTGATTTCCCGCGTACTGATACTGAAACTCTGGCGGAAGAGCCCATTGCGGATGAATCATTGTTTCTTATCAGTGCTCTTGATCCATGGTATGGAGATATTATTATTATCTCCAGACCCAATCTTTTCGGCTTGAAATCTCACAATCTCAGCGACGGAAAATACGTTTCCAATCCCAACAATACAATATTATTGGTGAAACACTTTATCGTCGTGAAGCGGATTCTGTTTTCCGACGTTGTTTAACTCATGAAGAAGCTGAAAAGGTTCTGGATGACTGTCACTCTTGAGCATGTGGCAATCATATGTCTGGGTATGCCACAACCCAAAATATATTGCACGCTGGTTATTTCTGGCCATCCTTATTTAAAGATTGTATCTATGTAGTCTGGAAATGCCAGAATTGTCAAATCTTTGATCGTAAGATGTGTGCTCCACTCGCTCCTCTTCACCCTATAATTGTTGTCGGTCCTTTCGCAAAGTGGCGTATTGACTTTATTACATGTAACCCTCACTCTGTCAGGGGGCATGCATATATTATCCTAGCGGTAGATTATTTTACTAAGTGGGCCGAGGCAATGCCTACATTTTCGGTAGACGGCAAGACTGCTGCAACTTTCATATTCAATCATATAATTGCTAGATTCGATTTTCCTCAAGCTATTATTACTGATCATGGAAGTCACTTTCGAAACATCATGATGACTGAACTGACAGATCAACTTGGCCTGTGCCACGATAGTTCTACTCCGTATTACTCGTAGGCCAATGGTCTGGTTGAAGCTATCAATAAAGTTTTAGTCACTATGACCAAACGAATCATTGGTATTGATAAGTCGAATTGGTATACCATGCTATTTTCAACACTTTGGGCATATCGGACCTCACTAAAAACATCAACTGGTTTCACTCCTTTTCAACTGGTTTATGGTTTGGAAGCAGTGTTACCTATTGAATGCGAAATTTCGTCATTACAATTAGCCATAGAATTACTCCCAGCTACTTCTGAAGAAGAGAAACGTTTTTTGTACTTAGCTCAGCTAGATGAGAA
Organism: Pinus tabuliformis; assembly: GCA_031772625.1. Lineage (NCBI taxonomy): Eukaryota > Viridiplantae > Streptophyta > Pinopsida > Pinales > Pinaceae > Pinus > Pinus tabuliformis. The sequence continues at coordinate 436,294,509 of CM062812.1, forward strand.
TCGATGCACTGCTGTAATAGCAAACGAGACTCATGCGAAATGAGTGAAAGCTCAGTACGATAGAAATGTTACACCTCGTAATTTTTCAGAAGGAGACCTAGTTTTACTATATGATCAAGCAAACGATAAGCTAGGGGCTGGAAAATTTGTACCTATGTGGCATGGTCCTTACATTGTTAAGCGAAAGCTGGCAAAAGGGGCTTATGAATTGATAGATTTTGACGGTGTCTCTTTGGGTAAACCTAGAAATGGACTTTATCTGAAGAGATATTATGCTTAAATTCTGGGTGGAGATTTTTTCTTAGATTAGTTTCTTTACTGCTCGTGTGTTTTAGATTAGAAAAGTGTGCCTAGTTTAGAGAGTGCTCTTATCATTACTCCTGCTTATCTTGATTTTACTCTTGATATTGCAGATGTCGACGTCTCTTCAACATACATTGGTTTTGTTGATGGTGCTTGTCGTAATACATGGAACATTTCTTCCGCAGACTCGGTTATCTATTCACCCTCTGATGAGTTAGTATCTATGCATGGGGTAAGCCTCGGTCAAACAACGAATAACATTGCAGAGTATAGTGCAGTGATCGATTTATTATCCATCTCATTTGGGATTCAGAGTTTGATTGTTAGGTTGGATTTTGAACTCGTTGTATTACAACTGAACAGGGTTTATGCCATTAGAAATCCAGTGTTATTAAGGTTATTTTTGAGAGTTCGTCTCTTGGAATGTGAATTTGACTACATTGAATATCATCATATTCCAAGATATTTAAATACATTAGCAGATGCAGTTGCTTCTAGTATGATAAATAGACATTTGCAATAATCAAAACAGTAACTTTAATAACATTCGATAACATGTTGCATGAGATACTTAGTAATAATGATATATCATAGCATAGAACTAGTGTTTCAAAATATACATCGTCTTCGATCATAGGTTTAAAAACACCTTACGATCAGAAAAAATGATAATACAAAAAGTCAAAAATGTCATGAGTCTACAAAATCGATCATCCTATCCCTGGCGATGATCACGATAATAAACCACTGCTTGGGCCACCCTACATAGGAACCTCCTAAAAGGTCCTAGGACCCCAATTACATATCTCTGTAACCTAAGTGGAATATCATCTATATCCGTCTCTGGAATATCTAGTGTCAAGCGCTCTAGATGATGCTCCAAGTCAGTCAGGATCTTTGCTGATTGGTCCTGTGGAGCTGGTGCTGCTGCAGCTGGGTGTCTCCTCTTAAAAGGCTGGAGAGCGGCTGGTCATTGTGGACCCACATCTGCATTTAAACTTTTGATTATCATTTTTGGACGTTTTAAAAATAAAAAAATTAAAACTTAGAAAGTGTTGAAAATGATTTTACCTGAATCATCCCATCGTTCTCCTGGTGGAAGAATCATGTCTAGGTCACCACGATAATCCGTCCCGACATATGGAAAATCTTGAATCACAAAAAGTTTGTTCAACCAACGAAAATACTCAGGCAGAAATCGAACAACCTCTGTACCCTCCTTAGGGTAGCGGGCCATAAAAGCAACCTAGCGAAGTATCTTAGGCTCTCGAGGAAGACCAGCATCAACAAGAATATGCTGCGAGGCTAACATGGGGATCCTCTCTAGAGCAAAGCTGACCACGATGAATCCATATCCAAAATTTTTCAGCTGCCCGTTCTTTGCTTTGGTTAGTTGGCCTTTCACATTTGCCAACACAGCCTCGCACCAGTTGAATATGGTGCCTCGAAAACAGTCTACTGCCATCTGCATCTGGGACCCAGTAGCCACATGCAATGCTGCACTCCTGCATAGTCTGGTAATAGTGAATGCAATTACCTTAAGCTCAGGACATCTGATAGTTTTAATATCAATCCGTTTGTCCTTTTTTTGATCATCGCAAAACTCAAATCGGAGACTAGCGATAGACAGGCCACCTAGCCTAGTCCTGAAAAGAGATAATTGTTCGCCCCTCTTGGGCAAACCAGTCAATAAATATATGTCCTCCAGCTTGATTTCGAGCCAGTGGCCACCAATCACGAAACACTGGTCTTGTGTGTTCCATCTGTCTACCAGCCATTGCAAGAGGTCTACTTGGGCCCTCATACCCTGTATGCCCCAGAACTTTAGCAATCTGCATGCTCTCAATGCCTGCATTGTGGGCATATGATTTAGTGCGGCAAAATCTACATCCTCATGCTCGCGTTCTCGCCAAATAAGCATTTTGAATGTCCTACAATGCATAAAAAGACATATTAGAACAACCTTGTTCAGAAAATTTTGGGCAAAAATGGAGAAAAATAAATTTTAAAATTCATTTCGCGGGGTTCGCACCCGCCACTTACAGACAGTGCGTAGGTCCGCACGGGCTGTAAGCAATAGGTGCGGACCCACGACTTTTTTCTTTGTAGAAAAAATTCGGGGTCTGCAGGGGCCACGTGTTGCACCTGCGGACCCCCGCGAGCGATTTTCTAAACCTATTTTTCCTTAAAAAATCAAATTTAAAGCCTAAAATCAAAATGTAAATGGATGAAATGCAAGATAAGGAGGACGTGGATTACCTGGAGCTGATGGTTTTCAATTCCGACAGACGGATTTTCCAGAATCTTCACAGGAAATTTCTTACCCAAAAGCTTTCACTTTTAACTCTGAACTCAAATGGTGAAAATGAAGTTAGAAAAGCCCTTTTTATAAGTTTTTTCGAATAAATGAATTTTTAATTTATTTATTTTTCACTTTAAAAAGGAAATTTTTAAATCATTTTTATTTATCTTAAATAGGTATGTGTAATGTTTTGAGTTTTTGTGTAGAATATTGGATTTTTCGGGAAAATTAATCATTTTTCAACAAATAGCATACTTTTATCACTTTTTCGGACTCTTTCAAAAATTTACGCAAAAGAGAAACATTGGAGTCATCTTTAAGCTCTTTTCGGACTCTCGAAAATTGAAAAGATTGCCGAGCACTTGATTGTTCGAACTCATTAAAATAAATGAATAATCGTCCCTTCAGTGTAAGTTTACCCCTTTTACGGAATAAAATGGACTATTTACGAAAAAGGTACACGTTGACTAATTACGGTCAATATAGTCCTCTTTAAACCCTTTTTAGACTCGTTAAATATGAAAAGATTGTCGAGCGCTTGTCTTTTTCAGCTCGTTAAAGTATTGAAAAGTCATCCCTTTTGTATTATTTTATCCTTTTTCGGGCCTAAGGGATTATTTTACGAAAAAGTACCCCCATGGAGTTTTCTTAAGTTTTTCTTCTGACTCCCTAAAATTGAAAAACACCAAGTTTTTCCTATACTGGACTTGTTAAAATTTAACAGTAAAGGACCTGTTCAATTTTAAACAGGAACGAACCACTCCTTCTTAGGGTTCGAATTTTAAACTAAGTTGGACTCATCCGAAGGATGAGCTTATAAACAAGAAAATGTTATCCTCCTCAAGCTTGTCAAAAATAAAGAGGTACTTGCCAAAAATGGTGGGGGAAAAGAGAGAAAAATGAACCTGTTTGTTACACTTTGTTTTATAAAAACCCGTCAACCACTCTTGAACACGACACTTTTTGTTCACCTAGGTTGGGAAAATCCTTTGCCTAACAGTTAATCAAACCACATTGAAAGTCTTCGGCTAGTTTCTGGGTATTAGCTTTGGGTCAATTGTCACCAAGTCATCTACAGTGTCGTTATGTGTTCAAGAGAACAGTTCAAACAAACCATTCATCTGCAAGATATCTATCGTCCATTTTGACCATCCCTGATTTAGTCCTTGCCAATATATTTATTCAAAACTTTATCTATGATTTCGTGTTGTGGGCTTGCCTACGACGGATCACTTTCTATCGACTTCAGCTCATTATCTAGGAAGTTGATCTAGAAATTATCAGTACCTTGAAAACTACATGCCCTAATGGCATTTTTCTCACTTTCGACGATAGGTTGCATCATTCACCTTCGACCGAATGATTCTATGACATGTTCGACTTCAGCTCATTTATTCACATTTCATGGATTGTACTGGGTACTTTGAGAGCCATTGACATTACTGGTGGTTTCTCTCACACTTGTTAACAGTCCTCATCATTGACTGGTAATCAAGTGGTTTCTACCATGTTCGACTTCGACACATTCATTCACATGGATAGAATCGTACTAGTTCAGGAAGCGGAAATCAAGACCCTGGATCTAGTTTCTACTATCCAAGATGCGAGGAATTTTGTTATTCATTATACAATGGACTATTGATAAACAGATGGTTGCATCCATACTGTGTCTACACATGTCTATACTATTGATGTATTACAAAATCGTTCCTGTATCAGAACAATGTAGTCAGTTTTCTAGTCAGTTTTGATCTGAGTATGGGAATGCCTACCTCACCGATGATATATATATATATATATAGATAGATAGATATATATTGCATTGAATGTTTTTACAGGTTCCGACTAGGGTGTCCACAGGATGATCCTTGAAATGATAAAGTACTTCACTCTTTATAAATGACAGACTCTATCTTCATATATTACAGACTTCACACTTTAGGGGGCAATCTGTTGCACTAAAAATTGTCACCTTGACATTCTGCAATCTGTGTGAGTCCATTACCACTCATACTTTCCTCCTTTGCAAGTCTTAAGCCTCAGTTCCTCATATCAAGCCTTAAAATAAGAGAAATCCCTCAAAAGTCTTTAAAACTCTGGTTCCGTACTTTCTCTTTGCATTACCTGCGGTCCCGCACCTAATGGTCATGTCCCGTGCGCACCTGACTGCTCTGTCTCTGTGTTATGGATGTGGACCCCTCTAAAAGTTAGAAAGGCACGAGTACATTCTAAAAAACTCACTTTCAGTCATTTCTAGAAGCTTTTGGAAGGAATCTTGAGGTGACAAGTTCGCTCTCTTAAGGGTCATGCATCCCATACCTTAAGGAGCTAACCCCTTGATGTGAGGAGCTTATCCCTTTGAAGGAGGATTCTATCCCTTCATAGATGGACCTGTAACCTCCTCCTCTGCACTATAAAATGAAGCATTGGGTTGCTTATTGGGGAGGTTGGAAGCTAAATATTTTTGAGGTGAAACGCTGCTGGAACTTAGTCTTCTTTAGTTGAGTTTTTGTGAGGAGAGATTACATACCTCTAAGATCTCATTTGTAAGAGTGCAAGTCTTGTCAAAGTAAAGGAAATTCCTGTTTCAAACCCTAGGAATAGCTTGTTCAACATCAAGGCTGAAAAGGTTGTAAGGTTCTTCTACTTCAAAGTTAATACAAATAAGTTTGTTTTTCTCAGTAAGATTTTGATTCATGGTTTATTTTATGGATTCCTTGATCACCATAATAGACATTATTTATAATATTTTCTATGCAGGTGTTATTTAATGTTTGCTTGTTTGTGATTGCAGGTCCTTAAAGATAACTCATTCGAATGATTGAGAGATGACTACAACGAACAAGCGGTGGATCTAAGGTAGGATCTTAACACCTTTGTAGTATTTATTTGTAAATTGTATATGTCTGGAGAAAGATAGGTTTGTTTCTCTGTTTGTTTCTAGACTATCTTTTGATACTAGGGAGATCGGTCTTGTCCGCAAGATCAATTTATCTGGCCAACACCTGTGCATGCTGAAACCGAAGGCATGCAAGGAGTTTGAAATGATACTTAAACAATGTAGAGAAACGACCTTCACAAGTAACATACCTCATAAAAAAATATGTCACCTCACCCCATGTATATGGCAGAGATTTACGATCATACCCTCTTCCTTTCTGGACCACTGTCTCCCTAGTTTGCAAAAAAAATTCAGAATCTGTGGCATCGTAGATTTCCGAGAGAAACATTTTTGACCTCCTCACTATAACCCACTGGAAATTGAAATATCTTCCTCCGTGACAGAAATATCCAGCACACAGACTCTAAAATGATTTCCTTCCAGGTTTAATTCAAATTCAACTATGATGGCTTCATTAAATACTTGTAGCCTCTCAAAATACACATGCCACCCTGCATCCAAGAAGACTTGCCAAACATTTGCATTTCGTCGAACATGCTATGTTCTCTTTAGTTTGTGTCTCATAACTTGCCCACCCATTCTGCAACGGCTCTGTAAGAACACTTCAGAGTAACAACAGACTGTCGAGGAGGAGTGTCGTCAGGTAGACTTACAATGAGAGCTGTGATAGTGATGGGGTACAGTGAGATTAAAAACCGGGAGGATAATGGTGAAATATGGAAAAATCATGGCGGATAATGATAATAATAGATGATAATAATGGTAATTACTTCGCAGTGTTGGAAAGGACCATTCATTAGTACAATAGTACTAACTTCAAGTCCCGATGCATATAGGTATCGTGCGAAGTATGGTGGAAAATCGTGGAGTTATGGACTTAGCACAAGGTTTAATAATAATAATAATGACAAGTCATTATGGCATCTTTTTCATTTATTATAGTACCTCCCCCCAACTGAGGGATGATCATCCACGCTCATATCAAGTCATGTCACATGAATTATTAATCAAATCCACAAAGTCAATTGGGGATGTACTTGGTGACTTACCTTGATGGAGTAACAACAACAGAGGAGTAGCAACATCGGAGAAGTAGCAACATCAGAGGGAGTAACAACACCGGAGGAGTAACAACATCGGGGGAGTAACAACACCCGAGGAGTAACAATACCGCTTGAATACTTGGTCAAAATCATGACAGAGTAACAACACTAGAGGAGTAACAACACGAGGGTACTTAGACAAAATCACGATGGAGTGACAACAATGAAGGAGTAGCAACACCGGAGGAGTAACAACATCGGGGTACTTAGACAAAATCACGATGGAGTAACAACACCGGAGCAGTAACCTGGTACTTAGATGAAATTGCGACAGAATAACAACACCAGAGGAGTAACAACACTGGGGGAGTAACAACACCAGAGGAGTAACAACACTAGTGAAGTACTTAGTCAAAATCACCATGATCATAGTAACAACACTAGAGGAGTAACAACACCAGTGAAGTACTTAGACAAAATTGTCATCATCAAAGTAACATCACCGGAGGAGTAACATCACCAGTGAGGTACCGGCAAGAAAAATATTGACTGAGTAGTAACACCATTATAATATATATATATATATATATATATATATATATATTTTAGATGAACGACGTAGAGGAGGAATCCATGCACTAATGACTTCAAAACCATAGTTATTAGAGAGATATTTAATAAAGGAGTCTCTTGAAGCTGGACGATGATATAATCTCAGGCGATGTCTATTCACGATCAAAGGAGTATGTGCCTCATCAATTGTTATAAGTCTAACAGTCCCATTATCGAACACCATGTCAACTTCATATGGTCCCATCCACCTGGAGCAGAGTTTTCCCTTAAAATCCTTGAATCGAGAATCATAGAGTAATGCCCAATCTCCTCTTTGAAACAACTTTTTCTTAATGAATTTGTCATGTCATTTATTTCGTTGCTGCTGGATTGAAGTAATATTCTGGACAACTACCAAATGAATTTCATCCAACTCATTCAATTGTTTCAGTCAGTGTTTCTGGGCTTTTGAAATATCTAAAACTACTTCAAGGGCTGTCCTGAGCATCGTAATTTTGAATTCCACTTGAACAAAGAGGATTTCCCATAGAAAACCTCATATGGTGAAAACCTTGTTGTGTTACGCCATGTTGTTCTATATGCCCACAGTGCCTCAGGAAGCTTTTTGGCCAAATTCCATTGATAGTTCACTACATTCTTTGTAAGAATATTCTCTAGTACCTTATTTTTTCTTTTGACTTGACCATTCGCCTGAGGGTGATATGGAGATGTTACCCTATGATTGATTCCATACATTTTCATAAGTCCTGCTATCAGATGTGTTGTAAATTTCCCCCCTCCATCTGAAACTATCTCTCTAGGAGCTCCATACCGTGCAAGAATTTCTTCAAATAAAAAGTCTGAGACAACCTATTCTATTGCTTTCACAATAGCCTTGGCCTCTACCCACTTTGTCATGTAATCCGTGCAAACTAGAATGTGAACTTTCTGTTGTGAAGGCAGATTAAATGACCTAACGAAATCGATAACCCATTTTTCAAAGGGCTCAAGAGCTAGTTGGGGTTGTAATGACATTTCATCTACCCAACTAGGCTGACCCATCCGCTGGAAACTATCACACCCTCTAACATATTTCCTTGCATCACAAAAAATAGAAGGCCAATAGTATCCCATTTGTAACACCTTATGACATGTCCTCTTATCTGCAAAATGTCCCCCACAAGGGCCATCATGAGCATCTTTCAGGACATCATAGATGTCATCTCCACTTATGTAGCGCCGGATTTTATGATCAGATCCTGTGTATAAGAGATATCCCTCTATCCATGAATAATGAGCACTATGATGGATAATCCTTTGTTTTTCTTTGTAAGGCAAGTGTTGAGGCATCTTTCATGTAGTAAGAAAGTTAGCAGTATCTGCATACCACAAAGTGTGAGTAGAAATTGCAAAAAGATGTTCATCTGGAAAACTATTCTCTATAGGTGTACCTTCATCACTAGTATCCATCCTAGACAGGAAATCTACAACTACATTGTCTTTCCCTGGTTTATTTACAATGGTAATATCAAATTCTTGAATCAACAACAACCATCTTGTAACGCAACCAGGGGTTATTGGTTCATTCATCAGATACCTGATAATTGTATGATCAATGTGCACAAAAGTAGGATACCCTATGATATAATGCCAAAATTTATTAATAGCATAAATGACATCCAAGAACTCCTTTTCAGTTATTGTATAGTTTAATTCAGCAACATCAAATTCTTGCTGACATAGTAAATTGCGTACGGTTTCTTGTCCTCTTGTTTCCTCGAAGCCACCCCTACTATTGTTTGAGAAGCATCGATAGAGATGTGAAACGGGAGCCTCCAGTTAGGACCATGTAATATCGGAGCCTTGCAAACTAGTCCTTTGATTTCTACAAAGTTGCTTCACATTCATCTGTCCACACAAATTCTGCATCCTTAGGTAACAATTGAAAAAGTGGGAATGCTATTTTAGAAAAAAATTATGTGAAACACCTATAATAGCTAGCATAACCAATAAAGTTGCATACCTATGTTGGTGTCTTAGGTGTAGGAAATTTTAATGTTACATCTGCCTTCATCGGATCAACCCAAATTCCTGCAGCTGAAAGTAAGTGTCCCAACATTATTCCTTCTTTCATCATCATATGACATTTGACTATACTAAGAGAAACATGTGTTTTCTTGCATCTTTCAAGTACTTTCTCTAAGTCTTTCAAATCTTCTGTAAAGGAATCCCCATATGGCGTAAAGTCGTCCATGTAAATCTCAACACTATCATTAACCAGATCAGAAAAAATTCCTAATATTTCCCTTTGAAAGGTAGCAGGTGCGTTACAGAGGCCAAATGGAAGGACTCAGTAGGCAAAGGTTCCCAAAGGGCATGTGAAGGTAGTTTTGTCCTGATCCTTAGGAGCTATTTGTGTAGGTTTTAACCTCGTACAAAAATTACCTACATGTGAATTCTAAAACACAGAAAATAAACAATGAGAGATCATAATACATAAAACACATATACATAGAGAGTTTCCCCTGGATCCCAAAACCGGGACTAGCAGCTTGATTTTTCATTATGTTCCTTTCAATGTTATAATATGTATTTATACATGCCGACGCATCTAATACCATGGACCAAAAACCATTGCGTCCAAAAACATGTGCGAAAAACATGCACAAAACCATAGGTGGGTCCGCCCATCCTAGCATAGGGTCTAAAACCAAAATTTTCCAGGGCGCTGCCCCAGACCCCATAAAATGGGGTTACAGGTACACCTCAAACCCCTTGTGACCCCCCCCCCCCTCCCCCACCACACAATCGGTGCAACAAAAGGGGGCTCCTCCCCCCTCTAACCCCCTGGTTAACTACGTGGGCTAGTCGTGGAAAGAATATAACACAACCCAACATTCTCCCACTTGTTGTTTTCTTTCCACAGGGGCCACAAGAGAACTTAGCCATTTTTCTAGCCCTGAAATGCCCATTTTCTCTCTACACCAAGAGAACTTCTCAGAGCTCACAGATTTTGTCAATGCATCTGCAATATTCTTCAAAGTGTCCACCTTTACTAGCAACACCTTTTTGTCTTCTATCATATCCCTCACAAAGTGATACTGAACATCAATGTGCTTTGTCTTTAAATGATATGCGGGGTTCTTTGCCAAGAAAATTGCACTTTGGCTATCACAGTCTATCCTTATAGCTCCCTGTACTAACCCCATACTTGAACACAATCTCTGCAACCAAAATTCTTCCTTGCTTGCATGAGTGGCTGCCATGTATTCTGCCTCTGTAGTTGATAGTGCCACTACAGATTATTTCTTACTCATCCAACTGACTGCACCTCCAAATAGGTTAAACACATACCCACTTGTAGATCTTCTCTGATCCAGATCTCCAGCCCAGTCTGCATCAACAAAGCCACAAATATCCAACACTCTGTCCAATCTTGGTCTTCTTGGTAGCACAAACCATAATCACTAGTGCCACGCAAATACCTGAAAACTCACTTCACTGCTGTCCAATGCTCCTTTCCTAGTTTTAACATAAACCTGCTCAATACTCCCACTTCATGTGCAATGTCTGGTTTAGTACAGACCATTAGATACATCAGGCTACCGACTGCACTTGCATATGGAACATGGGACATGTCCTCTTCCTCTTCTTGTGTCTTGGGACACTGTTCAGCAGATAACTTCAAACCTACAGGAATAAGAACCTTCACCGGTTTACTATCCTGCATATTAAACCTTTGCAGTATTGTCTCGACAACCTTCCTTTGGTTTAACTAGAGCTTCCTCTTTTCCTGATCTCTTTTAATTTCCATGCCCAAAATATAGTTTGCAGCACCAATATCTTTCATGTCAAATTTGGAGGATAATTGGGTCTTCAAATCTTGGATAATTTCTTTATCATTTCCAACCAACAGCATATCATCCACATACAAGACCAGATAAATAACACGGTCACTAATTAATTTAAAATACCCACAATGATCTACTTTGCTTCTGGTGAAGCCAAGTCCCCGTATAAATGTATCAAATTTCTGATACCACATCCTTGGTGACTATTTTAACCCATACAGAGACTTCTTTAACTTGCATACCAGTTCTTTCTTACCCTTCACTGCAAAGCCTTTAGGTTGCTTCATGTAGATTTCCTCTTCTAGATCCCTGTGAAGAAATGATCTCTTCACATCCATCTGTTCTACCTCAAAATCAAAAAGCAGCAACAACAGATAAAAGTAATCTAATAGATGTTACCTTGGCAACAGGAGAAAAAATATCACCAAAATCAATTCCCGGCACCTGGGAATAACCTTTTGCTACCAACCGAGATTTGTATTTATCCACTTTTCCTTTTGCATTTGTCTTCTTTTTGAACACCCATTTGCTGCCAATGGGTTTCCTTCCAGCCGACAACTCCACCAGATCCCAAGCCTCATTTTTGTCTAAAGATGCCATTTCATCAACCATGGTCTCTTTCTAGAGTTTTCCATCCTCTGAATCCACTGCTTCCTTCACAGTTCTGGGATCATCATCAGTAATAGACAAAGAAAAATTTGAATAGAAAGCAGATGGACTATACCTTTCTGGCTGCCTTCTTTCTCGAACTGATCTTCTCACAGCCGGAGTTTGTGGCTCTTCATCTTCTGATTCCTCCTCTGATGTAGATTCTGATTCTTCCTCCTTTAACTCAAACTCTATATTCTCAGGTTCCTTTGGTTGGACTTCATGTTTAATAACATCTTTCACCTCACTGAACATCACATCTCAGCTGTACACAACCTTCCTTGTTACTGGGTTCCAAAGCTTATAACCCTTTAAACCATACTTATACCCAATAAAGATGCACTTTTCAGATTTACTATCCAACTTGGTTCGTTTCTCCTTTGGAACATGTACATATGCATCAAATCCAAATGCCCTCAGATGTTAAAGACAGGGTTTCTTACCAGTCCATACCTCTTGTGGAGTCTTATCCTCCAACGCTGATGAAGGTGACCTGTTGACCAGGTAACATGCAGTATCCACAGCCTCTGCCCAGAATTCCTATCCTAACCCAGCACCACTGAGCATGCTTCTTGCCCTTTTCATCAATGTCTTATTCATTCTTTCTGCAACTTCATTTTGCTAAGGTGTATATGGCGTAGTCTTCTTTCGTGTTATACAACACTTCTTATAGAATTCTTCAAATTCCTTGCTGCAAAACTCTCCACCATTATCTTTCCTCAGCACATTTATCTTCTTCTCTGTCTAATTTTCCACGAGAGCCTTAAATTCTTTAAACCTGTCAAAGGCTTCAGATTTCTTCTTAAGGAAATATATCCATGTATTCCTTGAGAAGTCATCTATAAATGATACATAGTACACAGACTTACCCAGTGATGGAACCTTCACAGGTCCAAACACATCACTGTGCACAAGTTCTAATATCTGTTTCGACCTCTTACTACCAAAGGGTAAACTCACCCGATTCTCCTTCCCATATACACAATTTTCACAGAAATCAAAATCCAGAGAGCTATTACTCATACCTTCTACCATACCTTTACCATGAAGTATTTGAAGGCCATTCTCTCCAATATGTCCAAGCCTTTGATGCCACAACATGGTCTTCTCTCCAGATACCACTAGATTTTTTGCTCCACTTTCAAGAACCACAGAACTGTTGCACCCATCAATAACAGTGCTACCTTGTAGCTTGTACAGAGTTCCAATTCAAACTCCCCGCATCAATACTAGTGCTCCTCGAATCATTTTGCAAGTATCTTTCTCGAACACTGTTTTTACACCTGCATCATCTAGCTTGCTTACATAAATTAGATTTTTGGCCAATGCAGGAATATGCAGAACACCCAGAAGTGTTCTAACCCTTCCACCTTGCAACTTCAACTTTAATTTTCTGCGACCAATGATTCTAGCCTTCCTATCATCCCCTAAGAATACATCACCACCATCATATTTCTCATACTCGTAGAACCACACTCTATGGGGAGTGAAGTGAAAGGATGCACTTGAGTCAATCAACCATGCCTCATGATATACATGTGTACTTGAAGAAGCCAAGTACACATCCCCACCTTCATCTGAGGTGGTTTTCGCCTCTGCAAAAGGAGCATCATCAGATCCCTTTCCTTTATCACGAGCTTTAGATTTACAGTCCCTTTTGTAGTGCCATTCCTTTTTGCATTTCCAGCACACCACCTTTACAGGTTTTCCTGGCGATTTAGACCTCCCTCTAGATTTAGATCTCCCACTCAATGACTTATTTTTGTTTCTGTTCTGGGACCATCCTCGTATAGAAAAGGCATCACCATTCTGGCTCTCCATATTTTTCCATCTCATCTCCTCTGTCAGCAAGGATGAGACTATTTCATCAAACTGCAAGGCAGTTGCATTGCTACCTATTGCAATAACTAGACTATCCCACGAGTCTGGTAGAGAACACAACAAACTGATGCACTTATCTTCATATGACATTCTCATATCAACATATGCTAAGTGACTTACCATAGTATTAAATGCGTTCAGATGCTCTCTCACCGAGTCTTCATCTTTCACCCTCAGGTTATACAGCTTTTTCCACAAGAACAGTTTATTCACCAGAGACTTAGATTGGTACAAAGTCCCTAACTTGTCCCACAAAGCCTTCGCCATAGCTTCCCCTGATACATTCAGCAATACTGAATCTGAGACACACAATCGTATTGTGCTCTTTGCCTTTCAATCCAACTTCTTCCATTCTTCATCGGATACTCTCGTTGGTTTAGTACCCAAATCTACTGCGATCTACTGATCTTCATCCACCAACAAATCCTCCATCTTGAGTTTCCACAACTCAAAACTCTGACCATTAAATTTCTCGATCTCTATCTTTCCACTGCTCGCCATCTTCTTTCACCACCAGAATCGATCTCGCAGATCTCCCACTGAACAGGGTCTACCACAGGCCCGAGCGAAACCCCTCAGCAACAAAGGCATCCTCTTGAAGCCAAAACTGCTCTGATACCAAATGTAGGTTTTAACCCCGTACATAAATTACCTGCATACGAATTCTAAAACACAGAAAATAAACAATGCGAGAGAATAACACATAAAACACATATACACAGAGATTTTCCCCTGGATTCCAAACCGAGACTACCAGCTTGAATTTTCATTATGTTCCTTTCAATGTTATAATACATATTTATACATGCCAAAGCATCCAATACCATGGACCGAAAACCATCACGTCCAAAAACATGTGCGAAAAACATGCACAAAACCATAGGTGGTTCCGCCCATCCTAACATAAGGTCTAAAACCAAAATTTTTTGGGGCACTACCCCGGACCCCATAAAGTGGGGTTACAGGTACACCTCAAACCCCTTGTGACCCCCACCCCGCTACACAATCGGCACAACAAAAGGGGGCTCCACCCCCCCTCTAAGCCCCCGGTTAACTATGTGGGCTAGTTGTGGAAAGAATATAACACAACCCAACAATTTGTATGTGATTGTATCTGCTGAATCCATCCAGAAAGGAGAAAATTTCTTTCCCAGTTAATGTATCAAGGACTTGGTCAATGAAGGGTAAGGGAAAATGGTGTTTCTAAGTTGATTTGTTTAGTTCCCTGTAATCAATGCAAATCCACAACTTGCCATTCTTCTTAAGAAAAATGACTAGCGGGGAAACCCATCAACTGTCCGATATCGGATAAATAAAACCCACATCTAATAGCTTATGCAATTCATCTTTGAAATTTTTTTTAAGGCAAGATTCATTCTTCTTTGTGGTTGCCTAATAGGTCGACATTCGTCTTTAATGTATATATGATGAGTACATAAAGCAGTAGGGATGCCTTTCATATTGGTATACTCCCAAGCAATAAATTATTTATGCTCCCAAAGGACTTTCAACAGCTGTTCGGATTGGGAGTGTGAAAGGTCAGGATTAATATTCAATATTCTCCTTGGTTCAATTTGTTCAGGAACACTATTACAAGGTGCAATTTCAAGAATGTTTTCTACTTCTGTTTCTGGCTCAATATCTTCCTGAACATTGCAGCTCATGACAATTTCTAATAGGGGATGGGTTGATTCAAAAACAGAGTCAAGATTGCTAAGAAGGTGCTAATGGCATCTTCCTTCATTTCATATTTAAAACAGAGAGCCTCACAGATGGTAAGGATGGGTCTAATTTCTTCATTCTCAGATTCAGGATCTTTGGTAGGTAGAGACTTTTGAATCAAGGTAAATTCGAGTTTATTTGATGAACTTGGTTCTGCAGGGGGTAAAGGATAAGGTTCTTTGTAACTTCTCCATTGGATATTACCATGTTTCCAGACCGAAACCCAATGTGAGCATCTTCGGTTGCGAGCCAAGGTGTTCCTAAAATCAAAGGATGCCCACCAACTAGAGATTGGGTGTGTAAAACCAAAAGGTCAACAGGGTACTGCCATGAGTCTACCGAAATAGTGATATCTTCGAGCTTCCCTACTTATCTAATAGTAGACCGATATGCCAATTATAGGACGTTGGGAGTTGGTTTAAGGTTCCGCAGACCTAAGGTAATCATGATTGTAGAGGTTATAACATTAATCACTGCCCCAAAATATACCAATACATATGGGATGTCCACCTCATTAATCTGCATTGTCCGAATCAGATTCCCAGGATCCCCTTATTTGACAGGTATGGATTTTCCCAACATTATATCTGATAATTTACCCATAACATGAATATTAAATGTGCCCTTTAGTTTTCTGTTAGGTTTCTTAGAAAAATATTCTTTAATTGTCTTAACATAAATCAGTACGCCCTTCATAGCTTGAAGCAACAGAATTTTAACGAATAAATTCAGCAATTCCTCTAAAATGTCAGATTCAGGATGACGACTTTGTTTGCTCAAAGATTATCTTTCTGGATAAGGTGGACCAGTCTGACAACCTATAGTAACAATAATTTGTGAAGGGGTTTGTTTCTTTATAGGAATTTGTGCTGGCTCATCCCCTATTGTTCTTTGTTCTGATTCTAAGACTTCATCATCGATATGCTCAACAATTATAGGTGAAGTCTGAGTATTGACCACCCGACCAGATCAAAGATTTAATTCATTACATTCCATAGTGGAAATACTATATGCAGGGAGGTTGAGTGTCTCAACCTATTGAGCCCCTCTGTTATTTGGATTTGGATTGGGTTGGACAGGAAATTGAGGACGAAGAGGAGGATTACTAGTGGGTGCATTAGCAGGCAGCTATAGCTATTGTTGTGGCATATGTTGGGAGAATTGTCTTGAAGGAGGAGGAGGAGGTCCATGCTAGTTTTGGGACCATGAAGAATTTGGACCAAATTGAGGGTACCAGGGTTGCCAGGGCATTGGATATTGGTAAGACTGTGGCCAAGAAGGTGAAAAATGTACAAACTGCTGACCAAAATTCATATTATTAAAATATCGAGACAGGTCTTGAGGCATACCTTGATTCATGTTTGGTGGCCGTGGTTGCCATGGTTTCCTTGATCCCATAAAATAAAGTTGATTTACTTCTTCATTCGTTCCCTGAAAGATTACCTTCAATCCAGGAGGAGATGGGCAAGTGCTAGTGGAATGACTATGTTCACATATTGCACAAGTGTCCATAGAATTTAATGGACATTCCTTCAATTGATACTTATTCCTACATTGAGGGAATAAAATAGACATGGCCTTCTCTGCTTCCATCTACTTCTTTTTCACCTGCAACATGTCTAGCTGCAATGATAATGTGCTCAGGATATCGGTCCTTAGGTTCTCCAACAGATTCCCAATTTTAGCCTTTGTAAATACACTGTTGGATGTTTTGAGAGTTCAAATTCCCTGCCTCTGTCTCGCTGCCCCTCATGAACACTTGATGCATAACTCACGGATGGTATCAAATTCCTCCTTTAAAATATCTCCTTTCCCTACTACATTCAATAGCTCCATAGATTCCTCCCTCAGTGCTTTGAGAAAAATGATCTTCAATATATTCTTATCCAGGTCACTGTGGCCTGATCTCTACAAACTATATTGAAAGCGTTCCACAAAATCTTCCATATTCTCATCCTTTTTCTGCATAATCTTAAAAATATCTTCCTTTACATCCTGGGATTTGCAGTAGTCCTGATATTTCTTGAGGAAAATCGTATTCATATCATCCCATGTAGCAATAGATTTTCCTCCCAAACCCATAAACCATCTCAAAGTTGTGCCCTTCAAAGTAGCGGGGAATATATTAAATTTCCGAGCATTAGAAATGTAATCATATCCCCGAAAAACAACGTCAAATTCAAAAAGGAATGTGTCCGGATCCTCGGAAGTAAGACCATGGAAATTAGGTGGTGTTTTCAAAGGAATAGGCTTCATAGGTGGATCACCTCTGATATCTCCAATTGGAAATTCAATTGAAGAAGTTGCAGGAGCCATGAATATCTGCCAATAATCACTTGGAATTTCAACAGCTTCTGGTTCTGGCTGTTCTATAGAAGGTAATGGAAGTTGTTTAAAAACACTCCCTTTATCAAATGATGCCAAAAATTCCCTCAAGTATTCTTCCTCTGAACTTGCAATATGCAGTT
Source organism: Pinus tabuliformis (assembly GCA_031772625.1). Lineage (NCBI taxonomy): Eukaryota > Viridiplantae > Streptophyta > Pinopsida > Pinales > Pinaceae > Pinus > Pinus tabuliformis. The sequence goes on from CM062812.1 coordinate 436,312,181, forward strand.
CCTCAGATCCTCTGCTTGCTACTTCTTCTTCCCTGAATTTAACTTCTACTATTGGAGGTGGTTCTGGTTGTGAAGCTAATTTTCCTCCAGATCTCATATGAGATCTTACCCTAGCATCAACTCATGATGATGCTCCAGACTAATCCCTTGAGATGATCTCTTGGATGTAAGTTTTTTTGCCCAAATCAATCCCTTTTCTTTTTGGTGGTCTCCCTTTGCCACTTTTATTGGTGTCTCTATTCATAAAACTAGGAAATAAAATGGAAACATTCAAACAAATTAAAATCTCAACACCTGAAGCAGGATAAGGACTTCCCTCCCCAGGATGAGAGAGTGGCCCCTAAAGAAAACAAGAGAAAGAAAATAAGCAAATCATAGGAATCAAGCTTAGGACATGAAACAGGGCGAAAAATAAAACTTCCCTTCCTAGGACGAGAGAGAAATACTTATGAAATTAGAACAAAGCAATCTAAAGCTCTAGACTTGGAGCAGGGTGATAGAAAATTCCTTTCTCGGGATGAGAGAATAATCCTAAGAAAATAAGAAAAATAAGAAACCAAACAGCCAAGTGATCTAACACTTCGGACTTGGAGCAAGGTGTAAGCTTCCTTCCCGAGGACGAGAGATCAGTCCTATGGTCAATACTAGTTGTACTTTCACACCTTTGATAGCCTCCCCGAGAACGATGTAAAATGTTGGTGTCCAAGAATGAATCATGCAATTCACCCATTCCACATTTAATTGTCAACCTGGAGTTCAACCAATTGTTTCAAGGCTATCGTGCACTATATGTGAAGGCCACAGTTTCCCTACCCAACATTGAAAATTAATTATAAATTCATCAATGTGTAACAACAAGAAATATAGTAACGACAAATAAGAGTAAAAACAAGTAATAAATGTAACAACAACAAGAGTAACAACAATTAGGACTCACAACAACACACTGATAAACATTCACAACAATAATAAACTCACAGAAACAAACCTAACACACATCTAATCCACCAACACCTGGTCAGGAGAGTGGGTCCAACTCCCTGATGAGGGTTATGGCGAGATCAACGAATCACGATATGCTCAGAAGATCAAACTCTCATTAATTAAATAAATATTACAAGTTTGTTGTTACATACTCAATGTTAGAGTATTTCTCCTATAACCCTAACGACTCTTAACAACGATAGCTTTCACAGATCGTATCTCTACTTTATACAATTTTTCAAAAATACAGCTCCTAGAATTACGACATTGTCTTCCCTTAATTACATGGTGGTTTTCAGAACAAAACATAATGTAAAAGATAGTAGTTTGTCAATCGAAGGATTGACTCACCGTTGCAGCCAATATCCAAGGATAATGCTGCCAAATTTGACGGTATCATCCAGTGAATCATGATCATGGTCATTCTCCCTTCAAATCTGCAGAAACACTAAATTAACAAGCCATTTAGGTAATAATCCCCTACGACTATGCTTCATTGACCAATAATCCATAAAGACATGATGAGAGGTATACCTGTGCGTTTTAAGATATCGATTAACCATTATTGGCATGAAATGGATAAAAATAACAAGGTAAAAGGTTGAGTAGAAGTATGCAAATCTAGCCACCAACATAATTTTTCTTATAATTCTTCTGATTCAATTTTGAATTATTTTAATTCCCCTTCACCCCTTTCTAATCCTAATTTTTTGAATTTCATTTCGAATTTTAGTAATTCCTATAATTGTTTGAACACTTTTTTGACCTCATATCATAATTCGTCTATTACTTCGAACCCTAATTCCTCTAATGCTAATCTGTATAGTGCTTCATCTATACATAACTCTTCCAATGATAATTTTACTGCCAACCATAATAATTCTTCTCACACTAATTTCATTGTTAACCATAGTTATCATAACCCTTACTTGACTACTTAATATCCTCCGAACATTTTGGCTTCTCCTAATCCTAGACCACAATCTCACAAATCAAAATTGGTCAATCTTTCGAGCTTTGACATTGATTATCCTACCCAATGTCTTCTTGAAAATCTTAACTAAAGTTTTCCATTTCTCCTTGGAAAATTCCAGTTGAAGACATTATGTGGAGCATTGAATATAGCCTCAAGGAGGTTCCTCATCACCTCAAAGAAGTTATTAGACCTCATTGTTTTATTATCCTTTGGAAGGTGAAATTGCCTAAATGTAATATCTCTAACCAATAATTTCTATCCCTTAAATCCCTTAATAATAATAAGCATCTTGTTATTCTTAAAGCTGACAAATGAGGTGTGGTTGTCATTCCTGATAAGAAGGATTATGTTTATAAAATGTTGGACCACCTCACCAACAGTGGTAGCTATAAAAAGCTTAGCAAAAATTAGCTTTCAGAAATTTCCAAGGAGGTATCTAATGTTATCATGTCTGATAGTTTTTTTTGCACTATAAGTAAAAGGCTTATCAAAAGCAGTCTTCTCACTTTGTGGATCTACGACTTTCAAAAAATCCATAAAGAAGGTGCCCCGCTAAGGCCTATTGTAAATACAATCGGTGGGCCTACTTATCTCCTTGCTAAGCACTTAGCCATGAATCTTAAGCCTCTTGTTGACAATACTAACCTTCTGTCAAGGACCCTTCCTCTTCCATCAATAAAATTAAATGTTTTAAGTTTGAGCCCAATGATATTTTGATTAGTTTGATGTTGTCTCTCTTTTTACTAAGATCCCTATTAATAGGGCCATTGACATCAGTAATAACATTAAGACCCTGATACAACCAAATTAGTTAGCATTTGCTTAAATATACTTTCTTTAGCTTTCAAGAGGTTATTTATAAGCAGACTTGTAGAGTTGTTATGGGCTCCCCTCTCTCCCCTATTGCGGCAAATCTTTTTATGGATGATTTTGAGGCTAAATCCCTTGCTTTTGTTCCTTTTCGCCCTAAGTTTTGGAAAATTTATGTTGATGATACCTTTATCATTTTGCCACATGGTCGTGAAAAGCTTGAAATCTTTAGCAACATCTTAATAACCAATCTAAATTTATTAAAATTAATATTGAGATTAAAGTGGTTGGTAGCATGCCCTTTCTTGATTTCCTCATCACCAAGAAGGAAGATGGTCCATCTCCCATCAAGTTTTTCATAAGAAGACTCACACTGAGCAATATCTGCATGTTAATTCTCATCATCACCTGACCTAGAAATTCAGTGTTTTACACACCCTTTCTACAAGAGCCTTTAGGATTTCTGATGATCTTCATATAAATAATCATAAAGCTCAACTTTTAAAGGTTTTCATGAACAATGGTTATAGTAAGCATTAAGGCTTGAAAGCATTCCAAAAAGAGGCAAAAATACCTGGAGCTAAGACTGATCCTAGTAATCCTATTGCCAATGTCCATCTTCTTTTTATTCAAGGAGCCTCTGACAAGTTGGCTTATATTCTTAAGAAGAGTAATATCTGTGTGAACTTTAAGCTGCTTAACAATATTTGATCTTCCCTCAAGTCTGTCAAGGACCAGATTGACCCCTCTAACACTAAATGGGTTTACATGATCTCACGTTCTTGTGGGAAGCTTTATATAGGTGAGACATGTCGCTCTATCAAGCATAGAATTAAGGAGCATGTTGCGGACATTAGGAATAATCACTCTCATTCTTCGGATCTTGCAGAGCATTCAACAACAACTATGCATCACATTTGTATTGAGGATGTTTCAGTCCTTCCTAAGATTTCACTTTATCGACACAAAAAGTTCAGGGAATCCATTGATATAGAGAAGTAGGCCACCAACAATCTTAATAGAGATGATGGATAGAGAATCAGTATAAATTGGGTCCTCGTTCTCTTCTCTAGACATTCTTCTTCTTAATGCAATTTTGACTTATTCTCATTGTTTCTTCTATTTCAATTTATTGTCTTATTTTTTCCTTTGGTAAATTTATTTTACCCATATTTTTTTATGTTTTTTTTGTTCTATCTAGTCATATTATTTTTATTTTATTTATAACATTATTAACTTCAATTATATTTCATTTGGCTTAGTGTTTTTTTTGTTTTTGTTTTTTTCTTTGTTTGTTTGTTTGTTTGTTTTGTTTTGTTTGTTTTGTTTGTTTGTTTTTTTTTTTTTTGTTTTTTTTTTTTGAAAAAATATCTAGGCAGATCCACCCGATGGGATCACATCTCAAAGACTTATTAGTAAGGCCTAACCCCAAAAGCATCGAGAAATATTGACCTCGTTACTTCCTATTAGAGAGTACTTTAACAATAAGAACTCAACCAATTGAGCAAATCCGTAAGACTATTAATTTTACTTATAATAATAATACCAATAACTATAATATTATTTTATTTTGTTTATTTTTAACTTTATTTAAATTTAAATTTATTTCACTTAATTTATTTAAATAACTTCTAAAATATAACATATTGAGTATAGGTCTTATTTTACATTACTTCAAGTTTCATTTCATTTAATTTATTTAATATTTTTTTATCTATTAATAACATTTTGATATATTATACATTTATTGCTAATTATTTTAACTCTTTTTTGGTTATATAAATAAATAGTTATATTTACTTATGATAATATTGTTAATTACTATAATATTATGTTTATTTTACTTGTTTTTATTTTTCTTTCTTTAACCTAATTTATTTTAATAACTTTTAAAATATAATATATTTAGTCTAGTCTTATTTCATCATCACTTTTTTTATTCAATTTAATTTATTTAATAAATTTTTTATTTATTAATAACATTTTAATACATTATATATTTATTTTTATTAATTCTTATTATATAGAGAAATAGTTATATAAATATTTATTACTCATATATTATTATTAATGGCTATAATATTGTTTTTATTTTATTTTTATTTTGCTTGTTTTTATTTTTTTTTAAATTTGGATTTTTATAATTAATATTTAGTCTTGGTTTTTATTTTTATTTTGTTTGTTTTTTTTTTTAATTTATATTTTATTGAATTAATATTTAGTGTTGGTCTTATGTTGATTATAGCACTAAGAAGAAAATGAACATTGCTAGGATTACAACTAACTCTCATGAGCTTCGGAGTGAAACCGGGCGGTGGTCTACTCCCAAGACTCTTTGGGACAATAAAATTTGTTAGATTTGTGATACTAAGAAGGTGGACGATGAAAAGCGCTTCTTTTTAGACTGCCCGGCTCTTGCCCACATTCACTCTCAATTCGCTATCATCAGTCACACCTCCAATCTTTTTGACTTATTAAGTCAACCCAACTATAGTGATCTTGGAATGCTTCTTTCTCTCCTCTTTGATCACAGAAACACGATTTTTAAGAATAACAATTAGACTCTCTTTTTTTGAAGTCTGATAGACCACATTGGTTTTAGTGGATATTAATCATCATCATTAATATATTATATATTTATTCCTAGTTATTTTAACACTTTTTGTTATATAAATAAATAATTATTATTTATGATAAAGATATCCATGGCTATAGTATTATTTTTATTTTACTTATTTTTAATTTTAATTTTTTTTATTTTTAATTTAAATTTTTTTTTTTTTTAATTTAGATTCTTTTGACTTAATTTATTTTAATAACTTTTAAAGTATAATATATTTAATCAAGGTCTTATTTGACCATTACTTTAGTTTTTGTTTCATTTAATTTATTTAATAACTTTCTATTTATTAATAATATTTTAATATATTATATATTTATTCGTTGCTATTTTTAACCTTTTATTCGGTTATATAAATAAATAGTTGTTACTTATCATAATAATACCAATGCTTATAATATTATTTTTATTTTTATTTTACTTACGTTTAGTTTTTTTTTGTTAAATTTAAATTTAAATTTCTTTAACTTAACTTGCCAAAAAAAATTGACTTAATTTATTTGAATTATCGTTAAAATATGATATATGTAGTCTTAGTGTGATCATTACTTTATTTTTCATTTAAATTAATTTTTTTGACTTAATTTATTTGAATTACTGTTAAAATATGATATATTTAGTCTTAGTCTCATCATTACTTTATTTTTCACTTAATTTAATTAATTTAATAGCTTTTATTTATTAGTAATATTTTAATATATTATATATTTATTCCAAGTTATTTTTAACCTTTTTTGGTTATATAAATAAATAGTTGTATTTACTTATGATAATAGTATCAAACACTATAATATTATTTTTATTCTACTCTCTTTTTCTTTTTTTAATTTAAATTTCTTTAACTTAATCCATTTTAATAAATTTTAAAATATGGTATATTTAGTCTTAGTTTAGTTTAATTTAATTTAATTAAAATATTTTTATTTATTAATAACATTTTAATATATTATATATTTATTTTTAGTTATTTTTAAGAATTATCGTAAATTTGTTAAGAATTACGGGAAGATAATAACACCTCTAACAATATTACTAAAAAAGATGAGCAATGTGCCGAGCTCCAATATTAGCTACACCAGACTTCACAGAAGCTTTTATTATGGAATGTGATGCCTAAGGAAATGGCATTGGTGCTATTTTAATGCAAGAAGGAAGACCCATTTCCTTTGAAAGTCTTCCAATTAAGGGAAAGTATTTATAAAAACCTATTTATGAGAAGGAAATGTTGGAAATACTACATGCACTGAAGAAGTGGCACCCTTACCTAATGGGAGGACACTTAAAGGTAAAAACAGATCATGATAGTCTTAAATACTTCTTGGAACAAAGATTATCTTCTAAAGAGCAACAAAAATGGGTTACAAAGATGTTGGGTTATGACTTTGAAATCATCTGCAAAAGGTAAGCAAAATGTTGTTGTAGATGCACTCTCAAGAAGGGCTGATGATGTGTAAGCATTTCTCTATGTCATTTCTATTATCCACCTTGATTAGATAATTGAAGTAAAGGATTAATGGAAGAATGATGGAGGTATAGACAATTGTTCAAAATTTGCAGTAAGATATCAGTGCATCTTATTCATTTATTTGGAAAAATGATTCATTGTGGTATAAAGATCACTTATATCTATGTAAAAATTCCCAACATAAACAAAATGTCCTTTTGGAATTGTACACCTCTCCTATAGGAGGGCACTCAGGATTTGTAGAAACTTACCACAGGGCTAAAAAGGATTTTTTTTGGGATGGACTTAAATATGATAATCAAAAGTTTGTGGTGGAATATTTGGTTTTCCCATGGGGACTTCGCTGGGGGAGAAATACCATACCACTTGTGTTCATATTGGGGGATATATATTGAGGAAAAAATGAAATAATATAATGAGCATATAGTAGGGGGTAAAGGGTTTTTATATGTTGTGTATAAAAGATGGAGCTCAAAGTTAATGAAAAAATATAAAGGGGCATAAAAAATGTTAATGAAAAACAGATACCTACAATATCTTGTGAAGGCAAGAGCTTTTTAAATTGGGAAGGTGTATTGGGTTTGTATTAGTAGGGGGTTAAATAAAGTGAATTTTAGAGGTATTTTGCAATATGTAATCAAATTAAGGGTATTATTTAGTATGCCATGAATGCATGTGCTATGTTAGAGGTTCATTGAGTGATCCCCAATGGGTTTGCTAACAAAATAAAGTTGAGACAATTAAGACCCCGAGTCTTTTACAACCATTAGTCATTCTGAGTCATCATGGTGGTAGTTGGTAGACTTACCAAGTATGCACACTTTTACGCAATATCTCATCCTTTCAAAGGCAGTACAATCACAACTGCATTTATGGAAATAGTTTAAAAGCTACATGGAAACCCAAGGATTATTGTAAGTGATAGAGATTTTTATTTCACTGGAAATTTTTGGACAAAATTATTTGCTTGCCTTGGTACTCAATTACCTCATAGCTCATATTATCATCCTCAATCTAATTGGAAAACTGAGACAGTGAAAAAATGTTTGGAAGGATATATTCATTTCCTTGTAACTGATAAAAAACTCAATGAATCAAGCGGTCACCCCTGGAAAAATGATGGTATAAAACTTCTTCCATACTGCAACAAAAATGACCTCATTTATGGTGCTTTATGGATATCATCCGCCATCCATCACATTGTTTGTAAGAGGAAACTCTAAGGATCAAGTAGCGGAAGATCAACTCAAATATCAACAATAAGTTTTCCAACTCTTAAAGGATAACAAGGCTCTGGCATAGAATTGAATTAAACAACAGACACATCAACATCATGATGAAAGAAGCTTTGATGTGGGTGATTGGGTAGTTTTATGACTACAACAATACAAACAAATGTCCCTCAAGCAAGTTAAGAAGGATGATAATTATTGCCCAAGTACTATGGCCCTTACAAGGTGTTTCAAAATATTGGTACTATGGAATGCAAATTGGATTTTCCTAAATCTTCGTGAGTACACCCAATTTTCCATGTTTCATGCTAAAAAGGTTATAGGTGACAAGCTTCCAATTCAAACTATATTTCCATAACTTGATGAGGAATAAAAAATTATATTGGAGCCTGAAGCAATGACAAAAAGAAGAATTTGGTAGCTACGGAATAAATCAATTTCAAAGTATCTCATTATTTGGAAGAACTTACCTGCTGAAGACTCCACATGGGAGGATGATTATTTTATTCAGAAGCATCCAAAACTACTCAAGTGTTGAGGACAACACTTTTTTCAAAGTGAGAGGCATGTTTGGTCCCTATAATACGCATGTAACCCACATATTGTTAGCATTGTGCCCCATAGAAACACACTATTGTTATTGTTGTTCCCTTACATTATTGTTATTGTTGTTCCTATATATATACCAAGGAGGTCTTGTCATTTGAATCATCTAAGAATTGTTCATTTATGTGATGTAAAAAGAGCTTTCCCCCTCGAAGAGGCTTATTTTCAAGTCATTAATCTATGTTTTCTTCTATTTTTTTTATTTTGTTACATAATAAATATTGATTCCATTCATGATACAAAAAACAAATTATCAATGAATTATCTCACCATGGATGTCTTGGGCACCAATGGATATTCACTAGCAGGTGGAGATCTCAACTAAACAAGTTTCTTTAATACAACTTCTATTGTTGCATCCATTTTTGTTTATACAAGGGATGATGGTTAGGGTTTGATGGTATGTGGTGAAACCATAGTAGATGAAACATTTGTAGCTACAACAAGGGAGCTAGTGGGAGGTGTATGAGTGTAGTCACTATGGATGGATGAGATAAAAATGGTGGTGGGGGTGGATGGTGATAAAACACCAGAGGCTACATAAGAGATGGAAGTACCCTATCAAAGGAAAGTGTTATATGAAGATCCAAGGATAGGTTGCCAAAGTTTGAACTTACCTTATATCTTGGGAAAAATGGTAAGTGGAAAGTGGGTGATATTGAAGGGAATAATGGTGATATTTCCAACCTAGAATATAATAATCCAATAGGCATACACATTTGAAATATTTTGATTAGTTAACCAAGAGAAAATAACAAAATTCACATTTAAACAAGATTTAACGTAACACGTGATACTTAAGAAGGGGGTGACATGTTAATCCCAAGTGGATAAGGTTCATTTCTAGATGACACCACAACCTGCAGAAACATTAAATGAAGGAGTTGATTATACCCAAATTAAAACTACATTTAAACCAAAAGCATATAGAATAGGAGCTAAAAATATATGAAAAGTTTGCAAGGAGGGTCATTTTAATTCACCATACTTGAGTGTGTAATACAACAAATGAGTGGTTTATTTCTATAGTTAGATTAGTGGTAGAAACTAACACTAATACATCTATTAGTGTTAAGGATCAGCGATCTAGGCATAACAACTGCAAACATCATATAATTATCTATAGAAAGAAAACAAAAAATAAACTTTGTGTGTGTGTGTGTGTGTGTGTGTGTGTGTGTGTGTGTGCGTGTGCGTGTGCATGTGCGTGTGCGTGTGCGTGTGCGTGTGCGTGTGCGTGTGCATGTGCGTGTGTGTGTGTGTGTGTGTGTGTGTGTGTGTGTGTGTGTGTGTGTGTGTGTGTGTGTGTGTGTGAAATTAGTGAAGAACATAGGGATGGTCAACATACTAACCTCCTCCACAAAATGCTCATGTATCTTAGCTTATTTTGGCCTATAACAAGTCTCCCCATAACTTGAACATTTGTGAAGCTCACACGAGGATCCTTCAACAGATTATAAAATTAAAAATAATAATATAAAATAAACACTTAAAATAAAGAATACTCAACATGAAACATTATTGCAAATTACATTTCACTAATGTTCTTCATGGGGTAGGTTTAAAATGACTAAAACAAAATAATTAAATATGAAATTAAAACACATTTCACTAAAGTTCTTCATGGAGTAGGTTTAAAATGACTAAAACAAAATAATTAAATATGAAATTAAAACAAAACATACACACCCAAAAATCAAATAAGCAAAGAAACTTACTTGAATGGGATTTAAAACTAAATTAGCAATGTTTGACCTTAATTGTTTTCTCCTTTTTTTTCTTTGTAATTTTGTTGAATTTCTCGAGAACCCCTAAGGTTGGGGTTGGAATTTCAAGACAGACTCACCCGTTAAATTTGACATCTTTCACACCTCCCCGAATTGTTTTCACAATTTCAACAAAGAACCTTGACAGTCTTATAACATTTCAAATTGTATTTGACGAGCAAATCACCTTGTAACAGACAATTTTCCCTTTTGTGACAGACAATTTTCCCTTTAAATTCTATCCCTGCATAGGGTGGTCTATAGTAAAATCGAGACTTGTCGCAAATAACCAAAGTAACTTACTTGGAATGGGATTTAATTAAAAATAAATAAGCAATGTTTGACACTAATTGTTTGTGTTTTTTTCTTCCCTTGTAATTTGCTGAATCTCAAAAACACCTTGGGTGTTCTATTTTGTCAATTGGAAAATAGAGAAGTCGTGGGCACCCCATTGGATCTATTGGGAAATGGAAAAGCCGTGGGCTATTTTAATTGGAGTCGTCTACGGAGGCGGAGGAATTGCCTGGATGGTCAAAAGTGCACAGAATCTGGGCAAAAAAATTTCAAAAAATCTTGTAGAGGCATTGTTTGAATCATGTTTTTGATGGTGGAAATAGATTTAGCACCATAAAAACTTCTAAGGCACCTAAAATTATGAAGTTTTACAACTTTTACTTGGATTTACAAAAATCCCTACCGGATTTTTTCAAAATATAACTGAAATTTCCATAACTTTCAGGGAAAAAAGCATAATCGTTAGACTACGACATTTTAATTAGTCCGAACATTCGAGAAGCATGCTTGCATACATGTACTTGAACATGTATGCATTCTTCAATCATGCACATTATTTTCCTTTCCCTAGTCTTATTGACTGTTACATGGAAAATTTTCCTATGGCAAGTTGGGAACCTTTGGCATTCAGGGACATATGTGTGATCACATTCTTGCTAATTCCATTGTGTAAGTTTTCATGTGAGTGCATTTTTGCTAATTTCATTGCAAGTTTTTCATCCATTAATTTTGTATGAATATCATCATGTTATTTTTTTTGTCATAGTATATTATATAATTATTTTATACATAATTATGTTAATAAGTATATATGTTTTGGAATAAGGTTTCTAAAAATTTAATGTAATTATTAATAAGTATTAAGTGGATGGTAGATATTTAGTTTCTATAGACAATTCTAAAATATTCTTAATAGTATAGTCAAAGATTGAGATTTATTTCTAAAGTAGTTATGTCTTTTATGCACCTTTAATTGTCATATGAACTAGTGTCATATGTAATAAGTTATGGTTTTTTGGGCATGTAGTATTGATCAACCATAGTAATGACCCATGAAATTTTTTCATTTTAAGTTTATAAAGGTATATATATTTTAATCCTCTTTGAATTTGAACCTATAACATTTTACCAAAGAAACCCACACTTTTAACCATTGTTATATATATATATATATATATATATATATATATATATATATATATATATATATATATATATATATAATTTTTCTTTTTTTATGTTTATACTTTGTTTTAATATTAAATTAAGATTTATAATTTGTCCATTCCACGTAGAAAAAAGATATATGTAAAATAAGCAATTCAAGAATGTCAAAAATTTCCAAATTATAAATGCATATCATATACTTAGTAGGTACTCCTTCAAATCAAGAGTGAGGAGTGTTTCCATTTAAAAAAATATATTATAACTATTTTATTTTTTAAATACAATTACTTTTTAAGTTATTTATAAAAAGTTTCTCGTTAATCAAATTCACTTTTAATTAGCATTATTTTAAAAAAATCACATTTAAATCTTTATATTAATAAAAACTTGATAATCTTACTTTTTACAATTATATTACATATTTAAATTACTAAGAAATAAGAAATAAATATGCATCACAATAATATGACATTCGAAATAAAATATAAATAAACGGGCTCATGCAACAGATCAATTACCGAAGTCATAAAAATATTTACAAGAAAAGAGTTCTTATTTCATTAAAATATAATGAATTATCTTCATCTTGGAACGAGGAAAGGTACAAGGGTTTTACATAAGTTTATTATTTTTAGGATGTGGTTATGGAGATTCATGCTCAAAATCCATGATACCCATGATTTAGTGGGGAATGAACACCTCAAATTATGATATTTTACATTATTCTTGATGCTAGCATATTAATAAATATGAGAAGATTTACATTAAATTATGTATTTTTAAAGATTTCCTTTAGGCGTTTAAGAGATTTTTTAAGGTAGAATGATATAAAATGTTTAATTGAAAAATTAAATGGGCTTAATTTTGATTTTTTTCAAACTAATTTACAACTAGATCATAACAGTCATATCTCCACATTAATAAATAATAAAAAAATTGAATTAATTCGCACATTAAACTATATAACCGAGAGCTTGCACCTTAATATTACACATGTGAAATTTTGTCGCTTGTAATTCATTAACTCTGAATTTAACATGGTAATCTTGGTACTTATTACGTAGAACAGATTTTGGATTTCTTTATGGTAAATCCCGCAGACTCCATTTAACACTTGTACTCCTTAGCTTGGAAACCTGAGTGCTTTGATACCACTTGTTGTTATACAGCAAAATGACCCCCTCATCAGCTCGGAGGGGAAAGACATGATAGTTGAAGCAAAGACCAAGATCACAAGCCTTGTTTCCACACGAACGCTAGATAAACACTGACAACATGCTTTATAGAGCTTCTCTGTAAGCCTAAGGGAGCGTTAGTGACGCTACTAACTCTAGTTGTTGGTTTGGGAACAACGTTTTTGGATCCTAATGAGCATCTAGAGGTCAAAGGAGCGAATTGACTCATAAATATCTCTATATTCCCTCCTAAATCTACTCAGAAAAGCAAGGAAACATCTCAAGTTCGACCTATTTGTCGGATTTTTAAATCCTAATGAAGGAGCAAAATGGGAAAAGCATGGCAACATCATTGCTTTTACCTTAAGAGACTCATGGAGGAACATCACAACCCTAACTCAATTGCTACATAAGCAAAGCTAGGGCTATGGTGATAGGGGTCAGATCATTTGAAAGGATAGCTTACTTGATTGTCGAGCATAGTCTCAAATCTAAGCATAAGAAGTTGGTAAGAAGGGAGAGAGAGAGAGAAGTTGGAGGGGTAAGGGAAGGCTAATGCAACAGATGGTTGTAATCACTCTTCTGACATTAATATAGAACTACAAGTGTACTATCTACTCCGTGGTGTTGGTACTATCATTCATTTACTTGTTTGTCCAATTCCTTTTAGCATGAGTAGCTTAGTTATGTGTAATTAGATGTCTTTTATGTATTCATATATTAGTTATCAAGGTTGTATGTTGTGATTATGCTTGTCTCTTCTATGTGCAGGACTTCATCTAGAGCTGGCTCAGGGGACTTCCACCTAGCTGCATTTCGCTCTCCAACAAATCTACATAGAGGCTTGAGGTAATAAATCTGTTTTGCTTTGATAGTTAGTTATTGTTTATGGAGATGCATGTAACTCTGTGACAGCTACAGATAATCTTACAGTTTGCCAAAGGTCCCAGGAAGACCTTTGAGGGTATCTCCATTCTCCATACACCATGCATTTTATCCTATAGCAGAATTAGCGACTCCGCTGGGGACTATACATTTAGTTCCCGGTTCACTCGGACAATTCTCAGTTTCCTCCCTCTTCTAGACCTCCCCATACTTCTGCATTACTTTTTTGGCCCATTAAGACCTTACTGCATTCTTCCCTCATATGTTCAGCCCTGGATCTGATCCCAAAAGCCCTATTTTGAACCCTTTTCCCACAATAACGCAGGTTAGCAGAGCAAAAAAATCTTTATAAAGCTCCGTGTCTGCACAAACAATGCGTTAGTGGACCAAGTAACTCTCTGTGGCCTCTGCTACAGAGCGTTAGTCACCCAAATTTTGACATGCAACAGTGTTTGTAAACTCAAAGGGATGGGAAACCTACTCATGGACTGAAAAAGGATCTGCAGCTATACTTTGTTAGCAAGATCTGTGTCCTAAAAGAATTTTTTTTTAGGAAATAAGTTTTTTTTTTTCTTTCTTAAAAAGTTTTTATAAAAGAAAAATCAACATTTTTTTTAATTCATTCTTCTGCTTAGCTGGTTAAAATCTGCTTTATTTTGGTTTCAAATAGTTGTTAGAAAGCATTGGAAAGATTTTTGTTGGTTATGCATGTGTATTAATGACTAGGATGCATGGAACAAATATGAATGTATGAAAGACTCTCACTCATAGAATACAACTTATTTCATTGAATTGAATATTTTCAAGCATTGTATTTTGCATGATTTTCAAGTCAGAGTCCCACCACACATCATACATCAACAACCCTACCAAAGACACTAAAAAAGTACACATCAATTTACCTAAAATCAATCAGTAACTCTTTATAGATAAAACGAACATTAGTTCAGGCTAGGATCTTGGGATAGGCAGTGTGAGTAAACTGCCCAAGATCAGTGTCATTAAAAGAGAGAAAATTCCTTCTGCACTCATACTACTGGGACCACTCCAATCAAAGTGGAGCTAAATAGGAGACAACATCAGACTCTAGGTGAAGGTAGCCCGCCTTCGCTTGCAAATCCTTTGGGTATTCTGTGTATTGAGGATCCCTTCAGGGATTTTGGAGCTGAGTCGGGGACTCAGGTATCCTACCCACACAGCGTACTGTCTGCGACTATGTCCCCCCCGATAGTGTCTGTGATCTCAGGTATCCTTAGTGGCCATACTTTTAGGGACTTACACAAGGTGACTGGCTCGGGCTGCCATGGTACCTAACACAAACGGATCTACTCTGTCTTTAGTTTTTGGGAGGGTGCTCACCATCAAGAGAGTGTTTGGCCCCTCAATCTGAGGTTTGGGTGAAGCTCTAGAGTAACCGTAACTGTACATTTGACCAGCCCTCTCTGTTATTCATTGTGATAGTAGGTTTCATCTCCAGTGATCGGTGCTTATCAGACAGGGTCATTTCCCTCTGTTTGCTGATTGTTTCACTTAGTGTATTTTTTATTGTTATTTTTTATTTTTTAGGCACCCGAGTGTTATCATTGAGACTTTAACAAATATCACGATAAAATTTATTGATAAAAATTAAAAGTCACCGTGGCTACATCCGGCCCTCGTCATCAATCTAGACGGTTGTTAGGACTTCCTCCACTCATTATGGAAGATCCGCCGAGCTCCATTGAACCACATTCCCCATCTTCGGGAAATCAGTCTCCAAGATCTCACACAGAATTTGTTTGGACAACTGACGATTCAAGTTTTCCGGAGGATTTCTTCACTACAATATTTCTTCCTCCCTACAACCCTCTGATCATGAATCCATTAGACCCACTCTTGGTTCACGTGGCACTTGTACCCACTGTGTTGTTAGTTGGAACATTTCCATCTATCTCGTCGACGACTAATGGGTCATGGAACTTTGTGGACACTTTTGGTCCCCCACCACTTCCCTAGTCGACAGTCACCACCACACCATTGATGGAAAACCCTTCTATCGCATTTGTCCTAGGTACAAACACTCACATGACACCCTCCACGAGTGGAACTTCGACAAGTGATACATACAACACTCCTTATAACACTCAATATAGCACAGTTATTGTGGGTCCCTTCAACCAACAATATGGTTGGCATCCATTGTATAGTTCTAACCCACAAATTCAAGTATCTGGGGGCACTCCCAATATGCATATATCGGTAGGGAA
This sequence comes from Pinus tabuliformis, assembly GCA_031772625.1. Taxonomy (NCBI): domain Eukaryota; kingdom Viridiplantae; phylum Streptophyta; class Pinopsida; order Pinales; family Pinaceae; genus Pinus; species Pinus tabuliformis. Next base: position 436,328,407 of record CM062812.1, read on the forward strand.
CGTAACAGTTCCCCCTCCATTTTCAGGCATGCATGGTCAGTCACTGATTGACATGAGCACTCCTTATGTCAGTCAAGGACATATGGTTAGTTCTGTGGTGGGCGGGAATCCTCAAGGAGGTCCCAACCAATCCATGGGGGCACCCTACTCACAACCTCAAATGAGTCAAGGGGGCACTGCTTATCCTGGGGGAAATGCTATACCCCAACATCACAATCCCCATGGAAATCCACATTACAATGCCATACCCCAAGGCAACTACTATACCATGCAACCTATGTATAATATTGGGACTCAAACGATGGGAGGACCGCAAGGATCCTCAAGTCATATGTCATCGCCTTGGTCTGAGTCAGGGGCATCGCACACTCTGCCTTTTTTGGCAACGTTGGATATCCCCAACTTGTACAAAATTACAAATGACCCCATCTATCATAACTTACTCTGGCCACCAATCCTACATAAAATACCGACATACATCCCCAAGTTCGAAGGGAAAGAAGGAGAGGATCCGGGTACCCATATCACCACCTATCATCTTTAACATGTTTCTAACTCCATGGTGGATGATAGTATCCGGTTACATATTTTTCCCCACACCCTTACTGGCAATGCAACCAAGTGGTACATTGAGTTACCACGCGCGTCAGTAAATACCTTTGACGCTCTAGCAATGGAATTCTTAAAGCACTTCCAGCTACCCATCTGCTATGAGACTGGGATAGAACTCCTCACTTCATTACGTTAGGATACCGCCACCCACATCTCTGATCATATACATGAATGGAGACGTAGGCGGAGGTTAGTTAAAGCTCCCCTCCCAGACTATCTCTTAGCGAACTGGTTCTGCAAGTCCCTACTCCCCCAAATCACTAAAGATGTCGCCTTAGGTGGTGCGGTCACAGAAGACCAATCCATACGTCGTGCCCAACACTTAGATCTGATATATTCACAGTTTGGCACTCTTTACGATGTAATCCCCAATGCCCCTCGCAACTCCAATGCTCCTTCTACTCAGCACCCCAGAGCGCATGCTGATGGGATTATTGACGCAACCTCCGGGGCTTCTGTAAAACAACTCAGCAGTTACATTGCCCTGATTTCAGTGGACCCCTCTACCAAACCGACTACTCTTCCTACCACTGCGATAAACTCTATGCAGTCTATGCAAAAACCCGGTGGTAAGAACAAAAAGAATAAGAAAAAGACCGTTCCTTCTATGGAGAAGTCGACAAAGCAGCAAAACCCAAAGAAGAAGGCCACTATGTCTCTTGACAGTGGAAAGGATAAACCCGCCAGATTCCCTTGCAAAATCTGTGCTGAAGACCACATGACCTATCACTGCCCGCATCTTCAACAATGCACAGATTTCATTGCCAAAAAGGATACTGGTAGGACCCCCACTGTCCTTAATAATCCTTTCCCTGCTCAACAATATCAACACCTCACTGTAAACCAACCACAACCCCCGCAAGGGGGCAACGGTGGTTTGCAACATCCTTCAGCTGGTGAAGGATCTTCTACCGTTTACACCTTTAAAATGTTAGATCTACAAACAAAAGCCAAATCTTATGGAGCTACTGTCGCTCATGCAAAGGAACCTTGCTCAAGTCAAAATCCACTGCCGCCCAACGACTTTCATAGCGAAAGGCTGGTTGCTGACCTTGTGATTCGCCCCCCTAATGGGGCACTGCGACGCACACCACACAATACATCGGCACGTGCCGCCCAAAACTACAACATTGTAGAAGACTTGGCACAAGCGCCATCGGCTATGTCGGCGCTCGAAGTATTACAAACATGTCCAACACAAAGGAAAGCTTTTATTTTGACCATTGGTGGTATCGACCCACAGGATTCCATGCTTGCAATTTTTGACATGGAAAAGTGTAAACCTCCCCTTTCTCACTAGCTTGCATTTCAGGTGCAAATATTTTCGAAAGGTAAAGATATACATAGAACTGTCATCGATGAAGGTGCTTCTACTTGCGTCATGCTGGCTTCATGTTGGCTCGCTTTGGGTTCTCCAACCCTATCCCCACCATTGAATTCCCTTAAAGCTTTCGATGGCCACACATTCATTCCAAAAGGTTACCTTGCTAGCTACCCCATCACTTTGAGTGGGAAAATGGTAACGGTGGATATTGAAGTTGTGGATCATAAACTTAACTATAATCTGCTTTTGGGCAGCAATTAGACTTATGCCATGAATGCCATTGTGTCTTTGGTCTTCCTATCATCCTATTTCCCTTAGATGGAAAGATAGTCACACTGGACCAGTTGTCCTTTTGCACCCCAGATTACTCCCCTTTACCTAGCGGCTTTGTACCCTTAGTGGGTGGTGCACCTGACTCTTACGTTAGTATCGATACTTATCTATTGAAGGGCCCTTCCCTGATGGGTTGTTTCCCTCTTCGCTGCCCGCAGTTCCACAGATGGTCTTTATGGTTTCATCCATTCCTCACGAACCGACCGATCCTTGGATCCTCACTGCCCCTTCAGACATTGTCACTTATGGAGAAAAAATGTTGTTGTCACCAGCTGAATTGGCCTACCAGGCCATTCAATCTGTATCCAAGTCTCTGGTCATTTTGGTGACGGCCAACAGTACCATTGCCCCTCCCATAACAGCTCCTTCTTTCGATCCCCTCAATGAAGTCCTACTTGTGGACGAAGCTATTAGAGAGATCACAAGTTTAGAAGAGCGACCTTGGGAGGACTCGCACCATCGTGTTTTGATATCTGATTCGGACATGATGCCTCTTCAAATCCTGTCATCTGACACACCTGAAATCGTTTCCTCACCATATACGATTATCCAAACTTTGGACTCGGAGGGAAACATGGGAAATCTTTCCAAGACATTGCTTATTGATATTTCAGTTAAGACATGCATCGTGGACAACATACAGATTGGAGCCAATCGCAATCCTGAGGATATTACGAGCTTCACCTACCCTTTTAAGGACTTCCACGATGTTTTCCCTTTGTCTTATGAGTAAATTCATGGCATAGATCCTTCTATTGTCAAGCATGAGATCAAGAAGTGTCGAGAATTCTTTTTATGGTATTTTTCTTGCTCGTTAATCCGAAAAATCCTCGAGTCTCCTTCTTTGGGCTCATTAAATTACCACGAAGAAAATCAACCGTTCTTTTTATGGTATTTTTCTTGCTTGTTAATCCGAAAAATCCTCGAGTCTCATCCTTCAGGCTCGTTAAACTACCACGAAGAAGACCGAGTGTTCTTTTTATGGTATTTTTCTCGCTCATTAATCCGAAAAACCTTGAGTCTCCTTCTTTGGGCTCGTTAAGCTAATACAAAGAAGATATGAGCGCTTTCATTTATGGGATATTTTATCGCTCTTAAACTGAAAAGTACCTGAGTTTTTCATCGTTGGGCTCGTTAAACACATACGACGACGGTCCGAGCAACTCTTTTTCGCTCTTTTTCTAGCTCATTAAACTGAAAAAGATCATTAGAGCATTCTTTTTAGGCGCTTTTTTCTTGCTCATAAAATTGAAAAAATCCCAAGTTTTTTATTTAGGCTTGTTAAACATTTATAAAGATGACCCAAGAATTCTTTTAGGTGCTTTTCTCACTCGTTAAATTGAAAAATCTCGAGTTTTGGTCACCAGGCTCGTTAAAACATCTCGACAACAACAAGAGCACTTGCTTTTTTGGGACCATTTCTCGCTCTTAAATCGAAAAAATCCCCGAGTTTTTCCCCTTCTTCGGGCTCGTTAAATCTATGAAGAAGGAATGAGCAGTTCTTTTACCTCTTTTTCCTTGCTCAATAAACTGAAAAAGCTACCTTGAGTTTTCTTCATTTGACTCGTTAAAATTTGATGAAGGTATTGAGTTTATTGTCGCGTGACTTATTTAAAATTCACGATGAAAAATAAATTTAGTTTGTCTCCTCGTACTTGTAAAAAAATGAGGTCAACATCTATTAAACATAGGTTTTTCTCTATCCGGATTCAATAGATTAACTCATGAAAAAGTAACCAACTCGGGTATACTATTAACCTTTTGTCACACCCAGTTAACAACTATGACAAAGGGACCACCCTGGAGTCGTTCTTTGCAATCTTTTCAGACTCTCTAAATATGAAAAGACCACCGAGTTGTATCATTTGGACTCATTAAATTGAACAAACGAGGTATAGAGTTGCTCTTTTTACGATCCTTTTCAGACTCTCAAAACATGAAAAGATTGACGAGTTTGCCTGTCTGGACTCATTAAACTAATCAGATAGGGCATAGAGTCACTCTTTTGGCGATCCTTTTCAAACTCTTAAAATATCAAAACATCAACGAGTTTACCCGTCTGGACTCACTAAACTAATCAGACGGGGAAGGTAGACAATACAACTGCATTCAGTATTAGAAAGTGTGGTTTGGTAGCAGGCATTCCCTTGAACATGGCACTCCCTCAAATAAACCTTCCTTTTGACAGCCTCTCAATATGAATCCTACCATCCTATGAGTTTTAGCCTAAATACCCCGATGTTCTTACATCTCTGTATCCTAACACTCTTTGGTGTTCGTGAGTCTAGTGCTGCATGGTTAAAATTGTTGTCATGCCTTCTGTTGTTCAAGGGTTAACCTTTTGTTTCCTCCATCAACCCATCAAGCATATCCTTTCATCATGCCCTCTCTCGTTTAGACCCAATGCTCAAAGCTTCCTCAAAAAACAAACCATTCTTGTCCGGTTTCGTGTCGATTGATGTAGGACACATTATTTCCTACCTTTCGACAGGTATCTTCCTATCAACTTCAACACTCTATCTAGGAAGACAACCCAGAAACACATTCAGTGCCTTGGTACTTGTAGACATTAGTGGTAAGTCACCTTGTTTTTTATCAGGGGTTCTCATTATTGGCTCCTGGTTAAACGATTCTATGAGTGTTCGACGACGAAAACATTTTTCACACTTGCTAGACTGTACTATGCATCTTGGAGACCATCACCATTATTGGTGGCCTTCCTCGCGTCTGTTAACGGTCTCCATTATTGACTGGTAATCAGATGATTTTGTGCATGTTCGACATAAATGCATATATTCACATGTATCAATCTATGCTATTTGATGAAGTGGAAATCAAGACCTTGGGTAGAGGCTTGCAACACTCAGCCTTGCTTTCTCTCCCAAGTTTTGTATATTGCTTTTTGGAGACAACTCATCAGAATGATCCCATTATGACACCGGATCCACATTGTGCTTATCGGCGGCCAGCATCATCATATATATTTTTTGAGAAAATCACTCTGACATAGCTACTGAGCATGGGAATGCCCGATTCAGGACATGATTTTAGTTGTTTTATATATGTGTGTTGTATCAGGTTTCCTGTACCACCCGAAGCTCCGATCCTCTCTCTCTTTTGGTCGAAAAAGGAAAATTATAGTTAAGTAAAGTATTTTGGCCATCGTCATAGCCTCTAATCTCACTTTAGGGGGCATCTGGTATACAACAAAATGAACCCCTCATCAACTCAGAGGGGAAAGACATGATAGCTAAAGCAAAGACCAAGATCACAAGCCATGTTTCCACACTAACACTGGATAAACACTGACAAAATGCTTTATAAAGCTTCTCTGTAAGCCTAAGGGAGCGTTAGTGACCCTAATAACTCTAGTTGTTGGTTCGGGAACAACGTTAGTGGATCCTAATGAGCATCTAGAGGTCAAAGGAGCGAATTGACTCATAAATATCTCTATATTCCCTGCTAAATCTACTCAGAAAAAAAAGGAAACATATTAAGTTTGCCCTATTTGTGGGATTTCTAAATCCTAATGAAGGAGGCAAATGGGAAAAGCATGGCAACATCATTGCTTTTACCTTAAGAGACTCATGGAGGAACTTGGCAACCCTAACTCAATTGCTACATAAGCAAAGCTAGGGCTGTGGTGATAGGGGTCAGATCATTTGAAAGGATAGCTTACTTGATTTTCGAGCATAGTCTCAAATCTAAGCATAAGAATTTGGTAAGAAGGGAGCGAGAGAGAGAGAAGTTGGAGGGGTAAGGGAAGGCTGGTGCAACAGATGGTTGTAATCATTCTTTCGACATTAATATAGAACTACAGTTGTACTGTCTACTCCGTGGTGTTGGTACTATCATTCATTTACTTGTTTGTCTAATACCTTTTAACATGAGTAGCTTACTTATGTGTAACTAGATGTCTTTTATGTATTCATGTATTAGTTATCAAGGTTATATGCTTTGATTATGCTTGTCTCTTCTATCTGCAGGACTTGATCTGGAGCCGACTCAGGGGACTTCCACCTAGCGTCATTGCGCTCTTTAGCAAATGTACACAGAGGCTTGAGGTAATCAATTTGTTTTTCTTTGATAGTTAGTTATTGTTTATGGACATGCATGTAACTCTGTGATAGCTACAGATAATCTTATAGTTTGCCAAAGGTCCCGGGAAGACCCACTTTTCATATCTCCAGATTAATAAAAAAAAAATGTGTTAATTCGCAACATTAAACTATATAACCAAGAGATTATACCTTAATATTATACATGTAAAAAGTTTGTCCCTTGAAATTCATTAAATCTGAATTTAATATGGTAATCTTGGTATTTATTACATAGCACAAATTTCACATTTCTTTATGGTAAATCCTGCAAACTCCATTTAACACTTGTACTCCTTTTTCCTCTCGAGCTATGGCGGGAGCAGGTCTCTAGAAGTTCACCATCTGTCCTCCAGTTGTCCTTCCTGCCTCAACATTCTTGTTCGATTGATGGTATTCAGCATTCGATCCCATCTAATGGTAGAAGGGACTTTTATCTGTTTTGGTAACTCGACGGTGAGTCTCAAAGGGTTTTGTTATGCGTCCGTCAGTGCTATTCTTGGCTCTCTGGTTATTGTGACTTCCCTGTGATTTCTTCCACAGATGGTCAAATTTATTGTTTTCATGGCTGGGGTGTGGCACGATGGTTCTATTCTATTGCAATTTCCAACCCTCACACAGCCCTAACATGTTTGTGATGTATTATTTGTTAATTCTTTCCCTCTGTACCCATTTGTGCTTCAGGGTTTCGATAATTTGTATCAATTGACTTTATTGCCATGTTGTATTTTAGGTTTTTCTGGAGATTTCTTCGCACTCCAGAGGCCTTCATTAGGTTCCTCTTATGGGGTTTTGGTGTGGCCTCATATTCTAGTCATTGATAACCCTTCGGATATGTTAACAATTCAGTTTTCCCATAATCAGTCTTAGTCTTGATGGCTTGAAAGGGGTGTGATATGACTCCAGATCTTCTATAATGCCCGCAGTAGAGTTTTGCTTGGCTTTCCTAGCTCTCAGGTTTTGATATAGTTATTATTTTGTATATCTTTCTATTGAGCGGAATAGCTATGCCTTCTGAGGCTTGCCGTTGTTGATGTATTATAATGTATATATATCTATTCAGATGGATTATTTAGGTAGTCGGTTTACATTTTTTGTTTGTCTATTAAATCCTTGAGGTTTTTTAGAGGAGGGTATCAAATCCTTGTTGGCATTATGATGAATGTGTTGTACTTGATGGCAACCCACTTGTAGCAGAACAACTAACTTGTATATGGTAACTAGATGAATCTACATAACTAGATGAATCTACAAGAGAGATATCAGATGTGACAGAATGCATGGCAGTTGTGTTTACAGATGTGACAAAATGCAGGGAAGTTCAAAGGAATCATTTCAGAAGTAATATGGAAAATTACAGTGTAACAAGTCTATTCAGAGGTAAAAGGGCACTGGTACAGAAGAACAGGAAGATGGAACTAAGGTCTACTGATCAGAATAAAGAAGGTAAAAGAAAAGTTTGATGTAAAGCAGTTTCAAAAGTATACGCAGGTCCACCTTGTCCAAGCAGCATATACACGTAGGTTAACAGAACAAAAGGAGTGTATATGTATACACACACTTTCACAGGAGGAAAGGCACGTACATGTTGGAAAACCAAGGTTTTGGTCCCAGGTATGTAGTCCAAGGTATTTTGGTCCAAGGTATTGATCTAAGGTATTTTGGTCCGAGTTATTGACCCTAGGTAGTTGGTCCTATGTATTGGTCCTAAGTGGTTTTGGTCCAAGGTATTGAGAAAGGCCTAAAACTATATAAGGAGGAGAAGATCATTATGCCAGAAGTGCAAGTATTGAATATCTTCTGAAGTGCTAGATCATATATACAGGTTATGATCTTCTGATGCTTTTCTTGATATGATCTAAGGATGCACCTATGTGGTTGATAATGGTTGATGGATCGGGATCATAAAGCCTTAGATGAATTATCATTATGTGGTTTGATCATGGACAATCTAGATCTGAATACTGAGGCATGTTTTATTCTGTAAATGTTATGATCTGGGTATAACTAAAGTCTGGAATGTCTGTGAAGTTTTAAGTTAGTATTTGCAGACATGTACGTTGTTTCGCTTTGGTAAAAGTGCGTAAACACGCTGGTTTGACACATCGAAGTAGTGTATACATTATGAACTACGATGTTTGAAGTAGTAGTTGGTTCTGGTTGTTGATGTAGAGTTCTGAGTTATACTTTATGTTCTGGTGATAGTGTTCTAAATGTTCAGATTGATTGATTGTGATTTACTTTAGTAATGATGGATGAGATCTAATGATGGATCAGGATCATAATGACTTATCATTATGTGATCTGATAATGGATGGGCTAGATCTGATTGCTAACACATGTTATGTGATGATCTGGGAATGTCTGAAGTGCAGCGAAGTTATAAGTAAGTATTTGCAGATCTATACGCTAGTTCGCTTTGGTGAAGTTGCATATACACGCTGGTTCAGCTCTTCTAAGTAGCGTATACACTCTGATGCATGGTTTTGAGGTTACAATTGGTTCGGAATGATGATGCAGTGTTTTGGGTCCAGATCTGTGTACTGGTTATAGTGATCTATCTGTTCCAGTTGATTGGTTGAAGTTGATTAAGTATGAATGAATGTTTAATTTAGTTGTGTCAGAGGTTCAGAGGTTGTCAGTGATTGATTGAGTTTGGTTGATTCAGAGAGTGATGATTGAGTTTCAGTTATCCAGATGTATTTGATGGTTGTATTTCAATGGTGATTGATTCTAAGCTTCAATTTTGTTGATGGTTCTAGTATGAAAATTGGATGAAACGAGGCCTTCATGTGTATTGTTGTGTACCAGGAGCATCCAATCTGAAAATTTATGAAACGTGGTCCTTGGAGGAAGAAAGAATGTCATAGTCTTCTGTAGGTTGGTGCCTACGTACTAGTAAACATATCGGCTATTACAAGAGATAGGGGGTTGTAGCTCCCTTCCAGAAGAAGCTGGAGAACGAGAGAAGGTTGTAACCTTCTGCAGGTTGAAGCCTGCGTACTGGTATGATTCTACACCAGTACAATGTTGTAAACATATTTTCTTATTATTAAAAGAAGACAGAGATGACAGCAGCAGGTGGTTTTCACCCACATTGGGTTTCCACCTTAAATCTTGGTGTTCATGTGTGTTGCTTATGTGTGATGATTTATTATGTTATTACTGCACATGGTTACTATTTAATATTTAATAAAGTAGTGATGGACTGATTAAAGATCAACATATGATGAATTAACTGAATCATAAGTTCACTGGATATACACTGGTTTCCTTAAGAACAGTTGCGTGCACACGCGAGATCCCTTCATTGAAGTAGCATATACAAATCTAATTATGGAAATGAAAAAGTTATTGATTTGCTAATACTGATTCACCCCCCTCTCAGTATTATTTCCAAAAATTGGTATTAGAGCAGGTCCTTTGATCGCTTGAAGGAGATCCATATAAACAATGGGAAAGAAGAAAGCACCTCAAAATAAGAAGGCATCTCAAAGGAACCGTGACAATGCGAGAGACGATTGGGGATTATGTGGAAAGAACTCTTCAGATTCAGAATCACCTCAAAATGAAGATGAACAAGAAAAAGAACTATCAGGTATGAATTTATCCTCTGGTGATACATTTCTCTGTTCATTTGAAGACGATGAAAGTGACAACAAAATAACTGAATTTTCTCTTATGGGTGAAAGAGAAAGATATCAAATAGAGGCAGAATTTAAAAAACTCACAGACAAAATTAGAGATGAACAAGATCTATTATACAAAAGGGAGTGTGACTTCAAAGAAGAAGCTACCAGATTAAAAGCTCAACTGGAGGAAGGAAACAAAGTAAGGAAGCAGTACAAGGAAAAGGAAGATTAATGTCAAAAGCTGTGGGATGAAGTGACATCATTAAGAAATGAAGTAAATAAAAGGAGCACAACAATCAAGAAACTTAAAGATAGATCCAGTTACTATGAAAGTATTGAAGCTAAGATCCTCTCTCTAAAAGAAGATCTTGAAAAATAAAATAAGCAAAATGAAGAACTACTACAAGCTCTTGAAGAACAAGAAAACGAAGTTCTCAAATTAAGGCAACAAGTGGAAGAAAGAAGAAAAGTTGAAGAAATCATGATGAAGCAGTATCTTGAAAAGGAAGAGCAACATCAGGGTGAGGTAAATATCCTAAAAGGTAAATTAGAAGAAAAGGATAAGCTTTTACGATTTCAAGATAGTACTAAGATTTTGGATGATATTCTTAGTAGTCAAAGGTCTCCTGCCATCAAAATTGGTCCTGGTTTTCATGAATCTGTTGAAAGTGAATCTAGCTCACAAGGTGAGGCAAGGGACTCTAATGCAAAATTTGAAATGCTCATCAAGGAGATGAGAGGTCAACCCCATCAACAACCAAGGAAAGAAATTCTTCAAAGAAAATCTTTTACTCCTAACTGTGGAAGTGATAATCGATTATTTCCTCAAATGAATAATGTTGAATGTTTTATATGTCATAATTTTGGACATGTTGCAACAAGATGCAGAAGTAGAATGGTTCAAGACCATCACACAGAAAGATCATCAACTTCCAGGTATTTTAAGGGATATTGTTTTTCTTGCAACATTTTTGGTCACAAAGCCATTGACTGCTATAGAAGGAATATGAAACATGTAAGATGTTATGCATGTGACAAGTTTGGACATATAGCAAACGAATGCAGGAAAAAAATTTCGGGCACCATACCAAAAGGAGAAAACATCATCACACTCGAAGATATGGAAGAAGAAGGAAGTATAGTCTGAGGCATGTGGCTGGCACAGTGTATAGACATAATAGACTCAGGGGGAGCTGAAAGTGTGAAACTTCAATGTTCTAAATCTCATACACATGTTTCGTGAAGACAAGTCGCATATATACGTGAGTTTGAAGCTGCACAGTCGCGCATATGTGGTTTGAGGAAAAAAGGCAGTGGGACAGACTCAAAAAATTGATTTTATATGGATCAGATAATTATCAATTATCTTTTCTGTCTTGATGATTGATGACTTCAGTATATAGAAGTGCTTTTGATCCTCATAAGTTGCTGATGACTTGATGAATATCTAATTTATGATGATGCCTTGATATTTCTTATTGATATATGCAATGATCAGATCTGATAATGAACAGGTGGAATGGGTTCAGAGGGAGAACATGCTATGCTTCTAAGAAAGCATTGTTGGTATTATTTTTAGAAATCTTTGGTACCTAATCAATGATGATGATGCTTATATGGCTAAAGTGTTTAAATGATACATATTGCTATGTTACGGTATGAGTTGCCTATGATGAAATCTCAGATGATACTTGTATTGCTTGGGGTTACATAGTTGTTATTCAGATCAAATTTATGGATAATTGTGGATGATTTTTGATGATGCATACAATACATATATGTTTCTTACATGGTGATCTTCATAAGGACAAGGAGAAGTACAAATCTTGAGTACTCAACTTCATTATTTGATGATAAGCCACTCATTTCTTTTATGCTGGTGTCATCATGCCTTCAAAGATGCATATGGTGTAGTTATGATACAAAATTCCTATAGTTCTTGGCTCTCACATCTGCTGGGGTCCCACCCTAACCCCCTTATTTATGTAGTAGGATCGAGTCATAGTTATAGTTAATTAAAGAGTCAATAAATCCCATATTAATAATTGTAAGTGGTTAACCCGCAATTAATGACGGGACCACAGTTAGTTGCAAATGGGCCATGGTATTAGATAGATGGTATTAATAAGAACCATGGTATTGATCCATGGTATTGCATGTATGAGTCATATATAAAGGATAGAGACTCCCTGCGAGGAGCATCATGTCTTATTTTGTAATCAAGCTTTGCTCTATTGGAGGTTGCCCCCTCGAAGAGGCAAGTGAACATTGCTTTTTGAATAATAAAATACTTGCTCTTGTTTCTCACTATTCTATGTTCTGGGTATATTTATTCGCATATTTGGTATTCTGGTAATCGTCTTGTAGGTTAAGAGCATAACAAGTGGTATCAGAGCCCTTTCCAGGGCGGGTGGGATCTCCATTTCTTAGCAATTTTTTTTTGGCTAGAGATGTGTTCTGGCCTCTTTAAACCACGGGATCTGTCGTTGAGCGCATAAACCTGCGGATTTGGAGAGGCATGCACGCAGGAAATACAAGAGGTGGTCACGCTTGTTGGACTCCATTGTAATCCCTATGGGTACCCCTTCGAGTGGTAGCGCATTATACAGAACCGCACACGGACTGTCTTCTAAGTACCCTCTGGGTATATCGGAAGCCCCCTAGCTCCTTTGAAACCTCGTCATAGATAAACCGTTGGCCGTCTTGCTGCTACAGTACACCGAGAACAGCACTCGGAGAGATTACTCGCCCGTACGATAGGGTAGTCGGGTTGTACGGCTAAGGGTACGGTTGATCCTCCTTAGTTAGAGCCTGAAACATTGGGTCAAGTACTACTGTAAGACCCTTATGTATATTGCGATCTGTAGCACCTGACACTCCTCGAGAGGATAGTTCCCTTTTCTATCTTGGGATCAAGCACAATCTCTGCTAGATCAGATCTAACAAGGGGGTTGCAGCAGCAGCAGACATCAGTCTCGCAGTTTCGAGTTAGCAGACGCCTTTCCAATTTATTAGATCCATCAGATCCGCAGCAGCAATCTGTTCGCCGATCAGAGCTACCCGATCAGCCATTCAGATCTCTCCGATCCACCAGATCTAAGTAGTTGTGTGGGGTTCCTATACCAGGGCGTGATTTTCGCAGGAATTTTGGTAGCATTGACATTTTAAGGACGGGGCGCTTATTGGTGATATAACCCATAAGAATCAGGACGACGAGCTAAGCAAGCTGGTACCATTCAATTGTTAGTGAAAAAAATTCGGGCGGTCCCAAATTTCAAGTACATCGGATCGGTGCATGGTAGCAACTAGAGCTCAAGCTATGGCCAATGACAGATCGACAAACTTGAACAATCCTTGCAAGCCATCCAAGCTCAGCTTGACAAACTAACTGACGCACTCTCTAAGGGCAAGGAGGAAGCCCGTGAGGAGGTGTATATTGGTAATGGACACAGTGAGGGTGAGTCTAGCCACTCTCTTCACCTCTGGGGCACCCACCAACAATCCCGTCCGCGACCTCCCAAGCTGGATATGCATAAATTTGATTGTTCTCACCCGGCCGCATGGGTAGAACAAATGGAGCAGTATTTCAATCTGAATAACATCTTAGATAATGAGACTCAGCTTATGGTGGGGAGCATGTACTTGGACAATGAAAGACGGCAATGGTGGGAATGGCATCAACGTTGCAATGGAAGTTTTTTGACTTGGGCCACCTTCGAAAAAGCTCTTACAGAGCGCTTTGACCAGGAATCTGCTTTTTTGGGTCGTCTCACTAAGCTCCGACAGACTGGCACAGTGGATGAATATGTTACAACCTTTGAAGCCTTAGCTTTCCGCACTGGGGATCTCCCAGATGCGTTCTACACATAATGTTTTATCAGCGGTCTTAAAGAGGCCATACAAGCCCACGTCCAACTACACCACCCTCCCACATGGTTGGAGGCTTGCAAGGTTGCTCGTAACGTGGAACGTGCGTTAGCAGCCCAGTCCATTCGCCCAAATTTCACCGCCAAGGGTCGCCCCCCACAGGCTCACAGCACGACTCAAACACTTAAGGTTCAAAAGGTGTCACCTGCAGAAATGGACGAAAGAAGAAAGCAAGGATTATTTTACTACTGTGATGAAAAATACTCCCTAGGTCATAAATGCAAGGAGCCCAAATTTTTTGAAATTGATGCCACTGATTACAGCTCATCGAAGGAAGCCCCACCACTTGAGGACCCAGAGGAGGTAGAAGAGGACAATCAGACGGACAATGTCCCTGACGAACCAGTTATTTCGCTGCATGCTTTGGCAGGAATTTCTTCACCTCAAACTCTCAAAATCAGAGGTTTTATTAAACATCGCTCAATAGTAGTCTTGATTGATAGTTGAAGTACACATAATTTCATCCATCAAAAAGTAACGGAAGCAGTGCATTGTTTTGTACGAGCAGTTTCTAACTTCCAAGTCCAAATTGCGGATGGGGGAACAATGAAATGTGAAGGCCGCTGTGAAAATGTCAAACTTCAAATGGGGGATTATTAGTTGAAGACCCACATGTTTGCCATACACATGGGAGGGTGTGACATTGTCCTCGGTGCTGAATGGCTTCGCACTCTTGGGCCAATCACAATGGATTTCCAGGAGTTATATATGATCTTTAAGCAGAACAACTCCACACATACCCTCCGTGGACTCTAGGCGGGAGCTCCCTCTATCATTAGCTCACATAGGATGGAAAAATTGCTAAAAAAGGGCCATCATGGAGTTATAGCTCAATTTAATGCCATCCAAGCGGTTGAACCCAATTCTTTGCCGATTCATCCTAAGATGCAACAGATCTTAAATAACCATATGCCAGTCTTTGACAAGCCTCATTAGCTTCCACCCTCGAGAGGGGAACATGATCATAGCATCACCTTGGTTCTAGGGGCCCAACCACCAAATGTGCGCCCATACAGATATCCGTTCACCCAAAAAAATGAAATAGAAAAAATAATCAAGGAACTTTTGGAAGCAGGTGTCATTCGTCCCATCATTAGTCCTTATTCATCACCAGTGGTCATGGTGCTCAAGAAAGATGGGGAATGGCGGATGTGTCCAGACTTCAGGGTCCTCAATAAGTTGACAGTCAAAGATAAATTTCCCATCCCCGTTGTTGATGATTTGCTGGATGAACTCAATGGGGCTCAATTCTTCACTAAGCTGGATCTTCGCTCAGGCTACCACCAAATTCGCATGAAGGAAGTCGACATTCCAAAGACTCCTTTCAGAACTCATGAAGGCCATTATGAGTTCCTGGTCATGCCATTCGGTCTTTGTAATGCCCCATCTACTTTTCAGAGCCTTATGAACCACCTTCTCAAACCATATCTCAGGAAATTTGTCCTTGTCTTCTTCGATGACATCCTCATCTATAGTTGCACTTAGGCCGCACATCTTCAACATGTAGATATGCTCTTGCAACTGCTCCGCAAGCATAAATTATTTGTTAAGATGTCCAAATGTTCTTTTGGCATGGAAGAAGTTGAGTATTTGGGCCACATTGTGGGGCGTGAAGGTGGACCCCAAAAAGATCCAGGCATTACAGGATTGGCCTCAACCTAAGACCTTGAAGAGCCTGAGAGGATTTTTGGGTCTCACAGGCTATTATCACAAATTTGTCCGCAATTATGGTCGCATTGCGAAGCCCCTCACTCAACTCCTCAAGAAAAATTCATTCTTCTGGAATGATGACGCACAACAGGCATTTATAGCTCTCAAAAATGCCATGTGTTCCACTCCAGTCTTAGCACTACCTGATTTCACCAAATCTTTTGTCATTGAATGTGATGCTTCGGGTATGGGTATTGGGGCGGTCTTAATGCAAGAAGGTCGACCCTTGGCCTTCAAAAGCCAACAACTAAGTGGGAAGAATCTGGGACAATCTACCTATGAGAAGGAAATGATGGCCATCTTACATGCAGTAGATACCTGGCGACCTTACTTACTGGGGCGACGTTTCCAAATCCGCACAGACCATCACAGTCTTAAATATTTTTTGGAGCAACGCCTATCCTCCCCACAACAAAATAAATGGCTCGCCAAAATGCTGGGATATGATTATGAGATCATTTACAAGAAAGAGCACGAAAATAGTGTAGCAGATGCATTATCTCGTCAATTTGAGGAGGAAAGTACCCTGCTTGCAATTTCCCTTCCCATTCCAGAATGGATTGAAGAGGCTCGCAAGGAATGGTTTTCACATCCCTGGCTCTCCTAACTCATTACTCAATTGCAGGCCGATCCAAATTCCACCAAGGGCTACTCGTGGTAGGATGAGATTCTTCTCTACAAGGAGAGAGTCGTAATATCACCAACATCCACCCTCAAAAGCAACATTTTGGCAGAATTGCACTCATTCCCCATTGCAGGACATTCAGGCTTTCACAAGACATATGCTCGCACTAGAAGATCATTTTTTTGGACAGGCATGAAAAATGACATCCTTACTTTTGTAGCAGAATGCGATGTCTGTCAACGCCACAAAGGGGAGATAGTCAAAGCACCAGGCACATTACAACCATTGCCCATCCCGGCATCTATATGGACGAAGGTTTCTATGGATTTCATTACAGGTCTTCCAAAGTCAGGAAACAAGTCAGTCATCATGGTGGTTGTGGACCGACTTTCTAAGTATGCTCATTTCTGCGCCCTACCCCACCCATTTACACCGACTTTGGTCGCTCAATATTTCATGGATCAGATCTTCAAATTGCATGGCATGCCCACTTCTATTGTGTCTAATCGTGACCCGATCTTCACTAGTAATTTTTGTTAGGAACTCTTTAGGATACAAGGCACCCAACTAAAACTCAGTACTTCCTATCATCCACAAACGGATGGTCAAACTGAAGCCATCAACAAATGTCTGGAAACCTACCTTAGGTGTTTCACTTCAGAAAAGCAACATCTATGGGTACAGTGGTTGCCTCTAGTTGAATGGTGGTATAACACCAACTATCATGCCACCACCAAAGTGATTCCCTATGAAGCAGTTTATGGTCAACTCCCTCCTTCCCCTAATTCTTATATCAAGGGGTGCTCAAAGGTACAAGCCGTGGATCAACTCCTACAAAACCGCACAACCATGCTCACCCATCTTAGAGAGAATCTTCATCAAGCTCAAAATTGCATGAAGCAACAAGTAGATCAGCATCACTCAGAGCGCCAATTTCAAGAAGGGGATCAGGTATTTTTGAGGCTGCAACCATATAAGCAAACTTCACTCAAAGACAAGGGTTGTCATAAACTATCTCCAAAATTCTACGGACCATATCAAGTACTTCAGCGCATTGGAGAAGTGGCCTACAAGCTAGCTTTGCCACCCACTGCAAAAATCCATCCAGTTTTCCATGTCTCATGCCTCAAGAAAGTGATTGGGAACAATTGCATAATTCAAACTAGTCTACTTGAATTGGATGAAGAAGGGTCAATCTGGCTCCAACCTGAATAGGTCCTAGACACACGAGAACGACACCTGCGTGGCCGCATGATCAGGGAAGTCCTCGTCAAGTGGAAAGACACCTCTCCGGAAGATGCAACCTGGGAACCAGCCACTATTCTTCAGCAGTTTCCGCAGCTTCAACCTTGAGGACAAGGCTATTCTTAAGGGGGAGGGCATGTTAGGGTCCCACCATAACCCCCTTATTTATGTAGTAGGATCAAGTCATAGTTATAGTTAAGTAAAGAGTCAATAAAGCCCATATTAATAATTGTAAGTGGTTAACTCGCAATTAATGACGGGACCACAGTTAGTTGCAAATGGGCCATGGTATTAGATAGATGGTATTAATAAGAACCATGGTATTGATCCATGGTATTGCATGTATGAGTCATATATAAAGGATAGAGATTCCCTGCAAGGAGCATCGTGTCTTATTTTGTAATCGAGCTCTGCTCTATTGGAGGTTGCCCCCTCGAAGAGGCAAGTGAACATTGCTTTCTGAATAATAAAATACTTGCTCTTGTTTCTCACTATTCTATGTTCTGGGTATATTTCTTCGCATATTTGGTATTCTGGTAATTGTCTTGCAGGTTAAGAGCATAACAACATCATTGAGGATTGTTGTTGATGGTATCAAGGAAGCTAGAAAAATGACCATGTGCTCATGGTTTGCTAGATACATAATTGATGGATACACATTATGTTGGATACATGGATGATTACTTAAGTTGCATATTGATAAATATTGTTGGTTGGCCAAGAGAATGGTGTTATTGCAAGTCGCATGAAGACATAGCTATTTAAAGACATGGATATTCGAAGACATGGCTTACTTAGTCACATAATGATGATGAGTTCTTACCTTATGATGATAGGTTGATACTCACATATGTTGATTATCATGGTTGATGCTTATCAGATGTGGGATGTTCCCTAGTGATGATACATGGTTGATATATTGAAGGTTCTTATGGAAAGATCATGCAGTTCTTAATGATGATGTTATGATCATAGATGATGACTATGGTGTTTTCACATACATATGATATGATGTGAATGATTTTGTGCTATTGCTTGGAGATATGACATATGCTTAGTTGATTCATGGAAGGTTATGATAAGGCTCTTTCTACTAAGAAAATAGAGCAAGTTGATCTTGATGAGATCAAGAGGATGAGTTGATATCTATATGCAACATACTTTGTCACACATTGATGATAATTACACTTGGGAACTAATGATGGACATATACAGGTTGTTGTTCTGGATGTTGTTGATAGATGCTTATGGTGCAGATCATACATGGTGTATGATAGTTGCTGATGACTATCATGGTCTTGGTTAGATATTTGGTCTCTGTTATAAATGTCATGTATATCATTCGATGTAAAGGTCATATAAATACCTATGATGCAATAATTTGTCTCTGTCTGTCATAGTATTTTGATGAGTCCTTTTTGGTCATACGATGTAATTTGTACCCCTTCTATGCATGGGAAGGATGATGTAATAATTTTTATTTCATTCATGTATAAATTGGTAGATCCCCACTTGGTTGGGTGGATGAGTCAAATTCGGTATATCCCCACTTGGTTGGGAGATTGGTGTATGTATGAGTCATTAGTGATAGGAAGGTCAAACTCACATAGTTGAGTTATAGAGTCATGTTATTCCTTTGGAAAATATTTACAGATTCTGCATGTGCTCAGGGGGAGCATGGATGATATAATGCATCTCAGCATGTACAAAGGGGGAGAATATCTTGGTCTGCTCTTTGCCCTTGATGTCAAAGGGGGAGAGTATTTTGGTGTTGCTTGTTATCTCTAATAGTTTCTACAACTTGCAGTAATCAACACCAACGTGGTTGCCATCAAGTCCAAAGGGGGAAATTGTTGGCATTATGATGAATGTGTTGTACTTAATGGCAACCCACTTGTAGCAGAACAAATCACTTGTATATGGTAATTAGATGAATCTACAAGAGAGATATCATATGTGATAGATGGATGGCAGTTGTGTTTACAAATGTGACAAAATGCAGGGCAATTCAAAGGAATCATTTCAGAAGTAATATGGAAAATTACAGTGTAACAGGTCTATTTAGAGGTAAAAGGGCACTGGTACAGAAGAACAGGAAGATGGAACTAAGGTCTACTGATCATAATAAAGAAGGTAAAAGAAAAGGTTGATGTAAAGCAGTTTCAAAAGTATACGCAGGTCCACCTTGTCCAAGAAGCGTATACACACGGGTTAACAGAACAAAAGGAGTGTATACGTATACACGCACTTTCACAGGAGGAAAGGTGCGTACATGTTGGAAAACCAAGGTTTTGGTCCGAGGTATTTAGTCCAAGGTATTTTGGTTCGAGGTATTGACCCTATGTATTTGGTCCTAGGTATTGGTTCTAAGTGGTTTTGGTCCAAGGTATTGGGAAAGGCCTAAAAATATATAAGAAGGAGAAGATCATTAGGCCAGAAGTGCAAGTATTGAATATATTTTGAAATGTTAGATAATATATATAGGTTATGATCTTCTAATGCTTTGCTTGATCTGATCTAAGGATGCACCTATGTGGTTGATAATGGTTGATGGATCGGGATCATAAATCCTTAAATGAATTATCATTATGTGGTTTGATCATGGACAGTCTAGATCTGAATACTGACACATGTTTTATTTTGTAAATGTTATGATCTGGGTGTAACTAAAGTCTAGAATGTCTGTGAAGTTTTAAGTTAGTATTTGCAGACATGTACGTTGTTTCGCTTTGGTAAAAGCGTGTATACACACTGGTTCGACACATCAAAGTAGCGTATACCTTATTAACTATGTTGTTTGAAGTAGTAGTTGGCTCTGTTTGTTGATGCAGAGTTTTGAGTTATGCTTTATGTTCTGGTGACTGCATTCTAGTGACAGTGTTTTGAATGTTCAAATTGATTGATTTTGATTTACTTCAGTAATGATGGATGAGATCTAATGATGGATTAGGATCATAATGACTTATCATTATGTGATTTGATAATGAATGGGCTAGATCTGATTTCTAACACATGTTATGTGATGATCTGGGAATGTTTGAAGTGCAGCGAAGTTATAAGTAAGTATCTGCATATCTATACACTGGTTTGCTTTGGTGAAGTTGCGTATACATGCTAGTTCGACTCTTCCAAGTAGCATATACACTCTAATGCATGGTTTTGAGGTTACAGCTGGTTCTGAATGATGATGCAGTGTCCTGTGTTCAGATCTGTGTACTGGTTACAGTGATCTATCTGTTCCAGTTGATTGTTTGAAGTTGATTAAGTATGAATGAATGGTTAATTCAGTTGTGTCAGAGGTTCAGAGGTTGTCAGTGATTGATTGAGTTTGGTTGATTCAGAGAGTGATGATTGAGTTTCAGTGATCCAGATGTATTTGATGGTTGTATTTCAATTGTGATTGATTCTAAGCTTCAATGTTGTTGATGGGTCCAGTATGAAAATTGGATGAAACGAGGCCTTCATGTGTATTGTTGTGTACCAGGAATAAAGAAGGTCATAGCTTTCTGTAGGTCGGCGCCTTCGTACTAGTAAACATATCAGCTAGTACAAGAGCCAGGGGGTTGTAGCTTCCTTCCAAAAGAAGTTGGAGAATGAGAGAAGATTGTAACCTTCTACAGGTAGAAGCCTACGTACTGGTATGAGTCTGCATCAGTACAATGTTGTAAACAAATTTTCTTATTATTAAAAGAAGACAGAGACGACAACAGCAGGTGGTTTTCACCCACATTGGTTTTCCACCTTAAATATTGGTGTTCATGTGTGTTGCTTATGTGTGATGATTTATTCTGTTATTACTGCACATGGTTACTGTTTAATATTTAGTAAAGCACTGATGGACTGATTAAAGATCAACATATGATGAATTAACTAAATCATAAATTCACTGGATATACATTGGTTGCTTTAAGAACATTTGCGTGCACACACGAGATCCCTTCACTAAAGTAGCATATACAAATCCGATTATGGAAATGAAAAAGTTATTAATTTGCTAATATCGATTCAGCCCCTCTCAGTATTATTTCCAACGACCCTATCCGAATGTGTCATTGGTTTAAATGCCACGGAGTTCTACAAACCTTTTAATATGAAGTTTCATACTTTTTTACCATTCGGTCGTTCCATCTTTTGATTGAAATTATATTGGCTCAGATATTGGGTATTTAATTTTTCGAACAGCTAATGTATTTATTCAAGCTTTCCATGGATCAAATGTTAGTTCTGTTACTGTCTCTGTATTTTCAATCTTCGTCGAATTTCATTTTAACAACACGCAAGAAGTTACCGAAGTCTTAGCTTAATTCTTGTCTTTAGCTTATATTCTCATTCATAAATCATCTTTTGATTTAACTTATGAGGTCTCTACGAGTTTACACTTGCAATATAAATTCAACTCTATAGAGTTAAGGTCCTGGGTTTAGTTCTTGCTCAGGTTCTGTAGGAGCGTTTCCGACCCTAAGAGTTCAATATTCCATTCTTAGCGTATTATGGTTTCAATTCTATAATTTCCTTACAACTTTCTGGAATTTCGCTTCTTGAGCAGTGAGCTACCGCAACTCTATAAGGGGTTCTTTAATGTTATGCTTGTTCATTTAAGTTGTCTTTGATGCTTTCAAAGTTTTAGGATACGGGGCTCGGTCCAAATGTTTACTTTTCCTGGTTAATGCAATTACTCTCTAATTTAGAACAGTTACTTATATTTGCTTCTTGTTCAACTGTATGCGTTCCCTTCTAGGGTACTACTATTTTACTAGTTCTTTCTTCTAAGTAAAATTTAACTAAAAAGACCTTTCGTTCTAATTTCCTATGTTACCTTTTTTCGTTCAATTTCTAGGTTGACTTCTTGCTACAATACCACAGGGTTTAATCCTTGTTTTTTCTTTTATGTAAATACAACGATGTGTGTAAATCCCAGTCCATGCTAGTGTCTATCATTTACATATTTAACAGAATTCAAGAATTACTAATTCTTCCATTCTTTGACATTTACTATATAGTCTTATAACTAAAATTTATATATTTGACAAATTTCAAGAATACACAGTCTTATAACTAAAATAATTACAACAATTGGTTATATTTACATGTAACAATGTTTCATGACAGTCAACTATTGAAGTCACAATTATAATTCAACAGATTCTATCCTCCCAACCATGAGACTTGCCTTCAGGTCCAAGCCTCCCCCCGAGCTTTGCTCACAAGACAGATGTCTTCTTGCAAGACTTCAGTCACAGTGTCCACAGCTATCTGGTCATCACCAGACTTAGCTTCCATCCGTTTGACCTTTCAGCACAACAAACATTCTCTCCCTCTCTCCTCTTGGTTCTCTCAGGTACTCAAAAATTACCCTCTTGATCCCTTGTTCGAGAATTCATAATCAGGGAAGTAATTAGGGTTAGATAACTACCTATCCAAGCTTCTTGACAAGATTTGTTAACACTCCATATTTGTTTCATTCATAATTATCAAATTTAAATACATAACTCAAATAATAATAACAATAATATCCAGTTTTTGTTTTACGATAGTAAACAAAATAATTACAATTTTCTGGGGACATCACAATAACGTAACCAATTTTTTTATATAACAGAAAACATCTAAATTTTTGGCCAAGTTCCTATAGAAATTCCGGCTTTGGGTTTCTTAACATAACTCCCACACAAAATTGCTTTAACTAATTATGATAAAGTCCCACCTTAAATAGTGTTCAACCTAAGACATTATTAGGTATTTTTTGTTTAGGAATGAGCATCCTTGATATAAAGACTTCTTAACTATGGTTAACTTACATGGTCACTCTTTATTGTGGGACCCGCACAAGTTGTGCAAAGGCAACAATAATTACTTTACTTCTGGGAAATATGAGAAAGAAAGAAAGAAAAATTTTACGTCCACAAGGCTAAAGATAGCCTATGGGACCTCTTTTAGAGTGAAAAAGTTGAAAAACAATATGCACCTCAAGAGATTTAATCCTCTTCAAAATGGATATATACTAGCGCTATATATGCATATACCATGTGTAACTTTTCATTTAAAACTGTATTTTTGAATGCATAAATGGACACTTGGACACTTGGATTGTGTAAACTACACCACATAAATTTGCAATTCCAACATATTTTTGTGAGGCAAAATTTAAATTTAAATTTAAAACTCGAATTAATGGCTCCAAACTAAGTTAATTTTTTTAAAAAGAGATACCTAAAATTCTAAAACAAATCCCCTTCTTTATGTTGATTGTAGAATATCCTCTAATCTGAAGGTCATTGGACTGAAAGATGCTCTTTACACATTGACTTTAGTCATTTCTTCTGTGCAATTATATTTTTTGTGTGTGGTTTGAGCAACATAGGCATAGGCACAAGTGTGAGACTATTGCAAGCATGAACACATTTCCTCCCCTCCATCCTCCACCCTTTAGGTTGTTATCTTTCCTTTGCTGCAACATTTTTGCAGTAACATCATAGGCATGTTCAATTCCTTCGATGTATCTTTGCGTCTTTAAGGAAAATTGTGCTAGTTGTATTTTCGTTTGTTTAAATGAAATCTTATTTATGAAATCATAATATTTATACATCTTTTTAGTGACTACTATTGCTATTTCCACATAATATTTGTACCATCCACCAGAAGAGATCCCTTCAAATCCACGGGTAAAGATCCCTTTCTGCTGGTTCAACCACAAAGCCTAACCCCTAAAATGTTAAGAAAATTGAACCCTTGACTTCTTAATAGCAAAAGTGCTCTAACAACCAATTGAAAACTAAACCTCAAAGCTAATATTAATTTTTTTTTTTACCCTAAAATATTATACTTTAAACGACTTCCATTTTCACTTTTCCCGATACTAAAGCTCAATAAATCATTATAACTCACCATTTATATACGGATTATTGAAAATAAAATTAAAAAATTTCAAAATAATTTTATATATCTTTTACGAAAATAAAAAGTTCATCCAATCAGGTCATGTGATAGCATAATGACCTGACAGCGTCCGGGTAACAATGACAGCGAAACTGTCCGCGGTGTAAAGAAAGGTAAAGCGGGACAAGGGAAAGTTCCCCCAAAACCAGAAAAACAGGGAAGTAGGAAACCCAGTGGTATCCCAGCCTCCCCAAACCGCCAATTATGACATCTTCCTCTCGTTTCAAAGAACACTGCTTCCAGAATTTTCAATCCGCTGACTGCTCATATATCTTTGCATCCATGTCGTTAGCTTCCCCACACTCCACGGCCTTTGCTTTTCATGATAGAATTAAAACAAAAAAATGTTCTTTTGAAGATTGATATGTTATTTTTTTTTCTAGAATATAATGTTTATCTGTGTAAAGCAGAGTTTGATATATATAATGAGTTTTTTTTAAACAAATGTGTAAAATTATATATTACAGATAAATCTAGTACATCATTATTTTTAATGTTGATTTTATATAATATTTTTAAAATAAAGAAACGCCATAAACTTTAAAATGTGGCCATAACATATTCATATTTTTTAAATATGCAGGTCTCATCTATGTTAGTGCATTACAAGTTTTTTTCCAATTTTGAAATAAATCAATTAATTCAAAGTTATACCAGAAATAAAATACCAATGTCTTTTTATAAATTTTACATATGTCTAAAAACATTAAATAAAAATAATAATTAATTTAAAATTATATATAAGACACATTAATACGAATTTGTTCAGCTTTATTAGTAATGAACATCTATAACATATAGATAATTATGGTTGAAAATTATAAAAGTTGTAAAAATGGTGTGTTTTTTATTTATGGAAACCAAATTAAGAGCCTAAAAACCAAAGTAGCAACCTCATCCATGGCATAATTGAAAAATGTGTCTTTGCCAAATATTTTTGAAATTAATAATACATGCTTGTTAATAACAAACATACACATTAATAACGCATGTGTCAGATTAACATGCACATATTATAGAACATGCACACATTATTTTTCGACCTTCCTTCTCTCTCTATCAATCCCTTCTTCCCCCCTCTCACTCTACCTCTCTTTTCATCCTTCTCTCTACTTATCAATTCCTCTCTTTGTCATTATGTTTTTCTCTTATATCAAGCTCTCTCTCCCCTTTACTAAGCCCCCCTATGCTCTCTCCCTAGCCCATCCACTCCCTCCCTCTTTGTCCCTATCCCTTTCTCTCTCACTTTCCGCATATTTCCCTCCTCTCTCCCCTTGGATGCTCTCTCCCCCTTACCCTATCCCTCTCTTTATCTATCTCTCTCCCTATGTCTCCATCTTTATATCTCTTTCCCCCCTTCCCTATAGCCTCCTCCTCCTGTCTCTCTCTTCCTTCTCCCATCTCTCTCCCTTTCTCTCTCTTCCTTCCACCCTCTCTCTCTCTCATTTGCTAAGTCCACCCCCCCTCTCTCTCCCTCCTAAACTCCCACTCGCTATCTTTATTTCCATGAATCCCCTTCTCTCTTATCACTCTCCCTATATTTTTCTCCTCTCTCCCCCTTCCCCATCCCTTCCTTTATCTTTATCTATAATTATTACTCCCTCTCTCTCAT
Organism: Pinus tabuliformis; assembly: GCA_031772625.1. Lineage (NCBI taxonomy): Eukaryota > Viridiplantae > Streptophyta > Pinopsida > Pinales > Pinaceae > Pinus > Pinus tabuliformis. Next base: position 436,354,460 of record CM062812.1, read on the forward strand.
CCCCACATCTCTCTCTCTCTTCCCCCTCTCTCCCTTCCCCAATCTCTCTCTCTCTCTCTCGATTCTCCGTCTCTTCCCCTATCCTTATCTTTATTTCTCTCTCTAAGTTCCCCCCCTCTCTCCCCCCTCTCTCTCTCTCTCTCTCTCTCTCTCTCTCTCTCTCTCTCTAAGTTCCCTCTCTCTGCCCCCTATCCTTATCCACCCCTATATCTCTCTCTTTCTCTCCCTCCATTTATATCTCTTTCTCACCCGATACCTCTCCCTCCTCTCTCTCCTTATGCCTCCCTCTTTCTGTCTCTCTCCCGCTTTCCCTATTTCTTTGTCTGTCTGTCTGTCTGTCTCTCACTCTCTCTCCCTTCTCCCATCTCTCATGCCCCGCAACCTATATGTCTCCTTCCTATATCCTTCTTCTCTTTATTTCTCACCCTATATAGCTAACCTTGTTGATACACATACAAAGCTTGTTGCTGCCAAGGCTGACCTTGTTGCTGCAAAGGCTGGCTTTGCTGCTGTAAAGGTTGACCTTGCTGCTGCAAAGGTTGGCCTTGCGAGGAAAAAGGTTGAGAAGACTTATGAATAAACTGAGTCTGAGACTGTAAAGGTTGTTGCAACTGCGGAAAAGGTTGCCCCTATTGATGCAGTAGTTTCCCTTGCTGCTATAACGCTTGCCCTTATAGTAGCAAAGATTTCCCTTGCTGCTACGAAGGTTGCCCTTGCTTTTGCAAAGGTTGTCCTTGTTGCTGCAAGGGTAGTATGATAGTTCCTAGGATTATACCCTGAGGGTATTGATAGTTCCCGAATTGGACCCGGCCATATCCACCAGGAATAGTGGATTCAGCAAGCTGAACATATGGTCTAGCTTAAGGAATGTAAGGCGGATTAACCAAGTCTTGCGAACCATATGGGACATAAGCCTGTTGGAATGTGACTTGAAACATATACGGCTGCTGATATTGGATGTTACGTGACCCGGACAGACCAGCACGGTTAGGAATAACACCATAAAAAGGTGGATTCATTCCAAACATGTGAGTTTGTAATCCACTCACATTGGTTTCGCTTAACATAAGAGGAATATTCGGATCTTGCCCCCCAGGCGATGGAACAATCTGTCCACTCGATGGAGGGATAGAAGAACTTATCGAGACCTAACCTAAGACAGTCAGTTGAATAGGAAGAGTTGGTTGAAATGATGAAATAGGTTGAGACAGAATGGTAGGTTGAAACAGACTTGAAGTGACTACAGTTTGTACAGTGATTTGATAGGTCATGTTCAGGATCAACGAACCTAATGTAGGCATAGCATTGGAAGACAAAATGGGGTTTTGATACAACGGTGAGGGACTAGGAGTGCCCGAAACTAACTGAGCTAAAGTTGTATAGCCATGCAACAACATGGGTTCACTAGTCTCAGGATAAGAGAGAGAAGAGACTCTTCTTGTATAAGGAAATCCTTCTAGTGGGAACTCATATCCCTGCTCATCATCTACGTGAGGAGTATGGGTAGAGGAAACTTTTGATGACTCGGGGAAGAGACTGGGATCTCGCCTTCTGACTCCATAGATGGAAACAACTGGTAACGAGGAACCTCAGATGTACGAGGAGATAACTCCAAAGGAATACCAAGCCGATCGTACAGACTATAAGGATGTTGAGGAGATATCACAACATGATCAAACAATGGGTTCGGTGAATAGACAACCAACCTTTGTGGACTTTCAGGAGTCTGTGAACTCTCGGGGGTCTGAATAGGATTATCAGAGGAATTCGAATTAGCTTCTTGAGGTGACTAGGAATCAGATGGAGGCGAATGAGAAGAAAAATGTTGAATACTCAGAACAATTCCAAGTTCAAAACCTTGATCCTCAAGCGAATGAGGAAGTTCCAGATGAAGTGCTTGGGAGGACCCTTCAGTATTAGACAACGAAGGAGAACTACGAGATGGACTTAATGGTTCAGCCACGATGACTTCCTCTCAACAACAAAAAAGGAAAGGAAAAAGATTGTTTAGGGCTTTAACAATCTTGAAATTAACAGGAAATTACTCAATTTGGTCTAAGAAGCAACTTCTTGGCGTCAACATGTTTATCGTGGGCAATTATATTTTAGAAACAAAAACATTGCCTTTCATCGTTTAAGAGTTGAGAAAAGGGCGAAAAGGTGACTCTAGTTGCTTTCAATAGTTTTGCGAGCTTGAAAGGACAAGGTGCTCGATGATCTTTTAAAATTTAAAGAGTCAGAAAGGATCAAACGACGGCTCAGGTGAATCTATGTAAAAGGAGTACAAGTAACCATGAACTGCAATATACACCTCAACAAATAAATTTACCAAGGACTTGACATACATGCAGGAAATCTCCTCAAATGTTGTGTTCGGTGTATCACGTTTACAGGGTGGCAGATTCGACTTCTTGCGGATAAAGGTTTGCAACCTAGGGGCGTATCCCTTTATATATGCGACAGTACGGGGAGCACAAGCCTGTGCTATGTTTAGTGCTGAAGCAAATGACAACTGCTAAGTTTTAAAGACGCCGGAACAAGTCTATAACCTAGACAACTAGATATGATCGTTAATGTTTCAAATTATCCTTAGGTTAATTGATAGATTTTAAATTTGATCTTGTAATTATGTCTCAATTTCAAGGCCTTAACGATGTTACCTGTTCCTAAAATGCAAACTAGATGATGAAATGAAATCCTTCAATTCGATGAAAGCTATCTATGTAGGGAAGAAGATCACTCAAATCATGCATCAAACCAAATGCAAAAGTGCATCCATGACAATATTCAAATGCTAAATGCAAAATATGAAATCTAATCTTTCATATGATAAGCAAATGCAATGCCAAAACAAATCTTAAAGAAAAATTTCCTTAAGATATAATGATGATTTTTTCTCTTTTTCAAAATGCAACTAATGTAATCTAGTGCAAAGTAAAAGAGAATGCATGAAAGCCAACAAATATGAAAATATATTTCTCATCAATGATTTGAATGGAACTCAAAATGCTTCGAAAACTATGAAAAGAATAGCACTTTCACTTTTACTTTGAAACACAAAAACTTCAAAGCAAACACTTCCTTTTGATTCCAATGAGACAATCGATTTGTAATTTATAGTTCATCAAATGAAGCTTAAGTAACTTTCACAATATCCACTAATGAAAACAACTTAAAGCACAAGAACCAAAAAGTGATTTGCGAAGTATGTTTGAACACACAAAGACTTTTTAACACATGCAATGGATCTCTGATAGCTGATGGGAAGATCGACCAGTGGACGAAGGTTGACCTAGAAGACCTAGAACCCTAAAAGGCTAATCAAACTTCAAGCGCACTGAAACCAATGTTAAAAGACAATTGCAATAAGACAATGACAGAGTTAATGAAGAATATACTGATAGATCATAGGGAGAAGGAAAATAGAACTGAAAATAAGAAAGGAAACCCTAAATTTCTTAATTTTCTACAATCATCGTACCTGTCAGAAGGAAAGTAGCAATCATCGCTACTGTAACTAGAAAACCTGCAATATCATTGCGATTGTCAGGGTCAGACCCACGATGGTAAAGGAAAACAAAAAAGAAACTCAAAATTTTCAAGAACAGTTCAAATTAACAACCTTCAAACATCCAGCAGAAAGTGACACTGACTCCAGACAATCAATGAAGTTCAAAAATGAATGGTTGATCAAACTCGTCAAAAGGCAAGGTGAAGAAAGGGAAGCAAAGGGTCATAGGTTCCCAAGTGGGGTCGCCATTTTTTTGACAAGGTCAATCCTCTCTGCAGATAGAGACAATCCCTCTAGCCTAATTAGTGGGTCTAGCAATTGAAGTGACAATCAACTAGATATCTTCCTAGATTATAATTGAAAAGTAGAACAAGAGAGATGGTCTACCTTGCTCTGATAGTATTTCGATTTCCTTTCTTGAGATCCTTTAGCCGCTTGCGTCACGAACTTGTTCCTTCTTTTTTCAGTGCTTATGTACCTGCACAAGTGATCAAGAGACAACAAAGCATGTCAAAACCAACAACAAACCCAATAATAACCTACTTAGCTAATCAAGGAATGCCAAGCCAATACATACATGAACATATATATTTTGGGAAGATGAACCAGCAATTGTATTGTTATTTAAAGAATAAAGGGAATCTTACAACCATAACCTTGATGTTGAAAGGCCCTCCATGAGTGGTAATCCAAGTCCAAGCCAATAAACTATCCTAACACTCATTCTCCAATCTAATGAATAGCCTCTAAGCGCAAGCTCAACATAGGGGTGAAAATGGACATAGATCAACCATTTGAGAATGGGAGAGGAGGAATTTATAGGATGGGAGAGGGAGTTAGGACTTCTCCAAAGATAGGATTAGGCCCACATCTCAAGGAGGTAGCTCATAGGGATGAGACCAAGAGGTCAAATTAAAATGATTCGACCTCATCTATGCGAAACCACCTTGAACTCGCCGCTCTGGAAGCTTCTAGATCACGAAGCTTCTCATCCTCTTTGGGAAAACTTCCTTTTTGAGACCATCACGAATATGAGAGGGAACAAAGCGATGTCATCGCTGGCTTAACACGGTGCAACAGGCAATCATCTCAGTTTTGAGCTTCATAAAGGCGATGACCCTCATTTTAGGGTTTCAAGAGCTATTTCTTCAAGGAAAGCTCCCTCGAGAGATTTTCCAAGCAAAGTTCAAGGAGCGATCTGAATTGTATACATGGATGGGTATACTGTACAATGATCATGTTTCGGGCACTTCATGGTATGTCATAGGGAAGTGCAGGAGGCGTGAAAAAATATTTTGTAACACTACTAGTGCTGATTTAATATAAATGAAGGGATGTTATCTTCATAATTGAAGAATAGAAACAATTAAAAACATTTGCATTACATGTGGTTATTGGCATGAGATGATGTGGTCCCACTATAACCTTTAACCTTTAAAATTATCCTATACTCTTGTAACAAAAATGAAAGTATGTTATCTTGATAATTGAATAATAGAAAACAATTAAAAACATTTACATTACTTGTGGTTGTTGATATGAGATGGTGTTCCTTGAAATTTTGTTGGGACGACAACAACCACTACTTGCTTGTCTTCTCATCTTTCTTTCTTTTTTTGTCGTTCAAAATGGATTTCAGTAGATTTTCAAAATAACATAGCGTACAAAAATGATCTCAGCAGTCCCCACTCTCTCATTTCGACCATACTTTTTAAGATTGGGGGCTACATAATACCAGGGAAGACAAATTGAATGCATTATTTCTGGAGCACATTGTGGCCTTAGCATAGTAAGAGTAACGAAAAAAGAGACCTGAAATGAAAACTACATATAAAGGAGGGGGACGGGGGAGAATCACAGGCGGAGCTACAAAGTAACCAACACGATCATAAATATGGAAGTCAATGTGTTCCACATGCGCTTCTACGTTGCGAAGGTGGTCATTTGTGCAGTGATGATTACGTCAGAGGTTGTCCAAATGCCCCAAAAACCCATTTTGACTATATTGGATATCAGTAAGATAGGTCACTATCTCATTATGGTATTCATACCTATGGTCCCTAAGAATGTCAATGTCAAGTTGCATGTGATGCAACTTCTTTATAATGGATTCCATGGAAGCGGGCGCCACAAGGTTGTTTGGCAAACTAGCTAGAGAGATAGCCTCAGCGTGCTCTTTTCCTAGCTGACCGAGTTGGTAGAGGATGAATTGTGACCTGGCTCGAAACACCCAACTTGGGCATGTTGGCCCCTCCCACGGTGAGGATGACCTCGTTGGCGGGGCATGCTGAAAGTGACAGTGGTTGACAACCAGCTACAGGGAGAGTGCACAGAGAGTCCTTTTTTTAACCTGCAAAAAACACAACACTTCCCAATACCACGAAACCACTATCTTGAACGAATATGAACCACCAAATCAACACCACAACCAGAGGGGCGAGACGCGAAAGAATTCACCCAGACCAGAGAGCAAAGTGGAGCAACCCCTGCATACAACCCCAAATATTGACACAAATAAAGAACGCCACCCCAATTATAGAAGAGGATATATTGTTGACTTTAGACTAGAGAGGAGACCCAAGCCAATAACATAATTTACTAGCAACCAGAATGATACCCACACACTTGTGAAGACCAGAAAGAGCCCTCACGAATGGGAGTGGAACCAGAAGCTATCGCAGGTGCGAAGAGGGCATATAGCCAACGAAGGCGTGGAAACTATACCAAACCGCGACTGTCCAGGTGCCTGGATCCCAAGGGTAGACCAGGTGACATATCCCAAACCACACTTGAAAAATGCAATTTTTGTTTACACTCCTCACACAAGGTCGAAACCCCAGTGAGGTGCCATAGACCTAGACCCGAACACCTTCACTTTCCATCCAACCCAAATGCATTGCCCAGATTGCCAAACTGAAGCGGATTGCTTGTCAGGGTCCGAATTTAACCACAAATTACGTGAAGGAGATCATCGCAGAGGGAATGAATGTAGAGACGATGCATGAGGGGGAGTTAATACCTGCATAGAGGAAAGTACATACCTGCATAGAGGAAAGTAGGCCTTGATGGCCTCGCACGTAACACCTGTGATCACCCTATCGTCGGGTCTTCTCATCTCTTGTTAAATACATAAGTAAAATTATTTACAAATATCATCAATTGATTTGATTTTGGTGAGGTAAAGGATGAAGTTTTAGTTTCAGATTTGAATTTCATTTTATAACCTAGCACCAGGAATAAGATTTGAATTTCATTTTGTAACTTAAGTTATTTAAAAATAAATAAACAAATATTTGAAATGATTGGAAGAAGATAAAAATGGACCAGGAATATGATTTGAATGAATCTTATTTGGTACCTTATGTAATTTAAAAATAAATAAAAATATATATGAAATGATTGGAAAAAGATTAAAAGAGATTAGGAATATGATTTGGATGCTATTTTGTACCATCTATGATTACTTTTATAAGGAATATGCATGTCTCATTCAAAAATTTAAAACTTATTAATACGTTTCAAATATAAAAAATAACAAAGGCTGCAGCCTTGCTCTGAAAATTACTGTACATTGACAAAGTAAGACAGCGTCTCAGGAAGTATCATAGCGGTATTGTATACCGTGTAGAAAGGCAAAGTGGGACAAGAGAAAGTTCCCCTCAAAAAACTTGCAACTACGTACCCCACTGCTATCCCATCCTCCCCTCCCAAACATAAAAAGGAAAAGCCATACCTTACGAAAAGACCGGGTTTTAATGCCCCACCGGTAATGAATAGACGAATACATCTCTTTCGCTCTTTCAATATCCAAAAGCCATTCTTTCCTTGAATTACTCGTTTACAAATACATCTCTTCGGCTTTCTCAATATCCAAAAGGCAGTCTTCCTTTGAATTACTCGTTTAAAGCACACTCCATCTCACTTCTCCTCTGACATCTTCCTCTCATCGCCTGAAAGAACAACCACTATACGCGCTTCCAGCTTTTCCACTCCTCTGACATCTCCTATATATCTACGCATCCATGTCTGTAATTCCCTCACCCCCCGGCCTATGCATTTCATGGGTTCACTTCACTAACTGCCGCCGTGAAATATCACTAATTTCGCTTCAGAGTTTCTGCAATATTGCCAAATATGGAGTTTTTGCCTGATCATGCCATTGCTCTATCACACGAAGATCGCGGTTCTCGCCAATTTAAGGGAATCCGACTGCGAAAATGGGGGAGGTGGGTATCTGAAATCCGGATGCCGAGATCCAGAAAGAAGATATGGCTCGGCTCATACACAACCCCCGAGCAGGCTGCCCGCGCTTACGACGCCGCAGTGTATTTTCTCAGAGGGCGCAATGCCGAATTCAACTTTTCGGTGCCCGACATTCCGACTGTGTCTCCCCTTTCCCCTGAGCAAATTCAGCATGCCGCCGCCGAATATGCCTTGGGCCAGGCCCCTTCGAGTTTGGCCTCTTTCGTAGGGTCCCCCTCGCAGTCGTCTTCGGTTTCGGAAATGGAGTTGGCCGGAGACAACTTTCAGATATGTGAGGAGAGGCAGGACTTGGCGCTGTGGTGGTCGACGCTGGCGGGATCTGACGGCATCGGGATTCCAAATTTGGAACTATTCGCGTCCACTGATGAGATGTCGGCGTCGGAGGTCCTTCCCACTTCGGCGGAGCAGGAGGAGGAGAGGTACATGTGGACAGATCTCTGGAATTTCCAGGACGTTTGAGTTTGTCAGACAATGAAGCATACAATATGTCTTTTCAGATTCACGTGGATCACCTGTACTAAGTTGGGGAAACTCCTATTTTCAACTCTATGAAAAGTAAATGCGCTTTGACATACGGTCAATGCGCTCTGACATACGGCCATTATTTGCCTTGCATGTCAAAACATATTTACTTTTCTATATAGTTGAAAATAGAAGTTTCCCTCAGTTGGAAAGTGGGACCTCTTCCTGTCGTAGTCAAAACGTTTGGCCTGACTATTGTTACGTGTAGGATGACAGCTATCCAAGCTTCACGTCCATAGACTCTGAAATACTGGCCGTATACTTGCAGAAAAAAAATAACAAACAAAATTTGTAGACCCTCCGTTAAAGGCGAGGCAAGCTCAAAATATCAATGGTTGTTCACTTTGTTAATATTCAGATCTTTTTCCACAATATTTTCAGAATGAGAATTTTAAAATTTCAACATTTTCGGTTTCCCCGGAGCAAGCTTGGAAATTGTATATTTAAGTTATTTAAATTTCTAATTTTAATATTTTAAGGGTTTTTTAAAATGGTGAATCAATTTATAAATTTAATATGTGATATTTTTTAATAATAAAAATTATGTTTTATAAATTTAACATGGTATCTTTTTAATAATTATTAAAGGAAAGTAAAAAGCCGGAAATGCTTTATATTGATTTTCTCCGGTGTGACGGTAATATGATTCTTTAAGAATTAATATAATAATGGATTGTAACAATCCATTTGAATATTTTAGTAATATGATTCTTTAAGAAATTATATAATAATGGATTATAACTATCCATTTGAATCTTGAATATTTTAAGTGTTTTGAAAATGGTGAATCAATTTATAAATTTAAAATGTGTTTGTTGTTGTTGTTTGATTTTTTAAGTAATTATATAATAATGGATTACAATATCCATTTGAATATTGAATATTTTAAGTGTTTTGAAAATGGTGAATTAATTTATAAATTTAGTATGTGTTGTTGTTGTTGAATTACAAGTTACTATGTAAATTATATGTATATAATTTTTAATTTGGCTGAAATAATATGTAAATTATATGTATATAATTTTTAATTTATTTGGCGTATATAATTTTTAATTTATTTGGCTGAAATAATGTGTGTGATACATTTTGATTGGAGATCTGTTTTTTATCTGCTAAACAAAAATTTCATAGATAAATTTGTTATTTAACTTAGGAGGTGATTAGCAATATACTTAAGTATGTTTTAATTTTATTTTTCATTATTTGTTTTTATTCCTGGTATTTATAATTTAACTATTTAAGAAAATACACTAAATGTTTTCTTAAAAATTAAGATGATATTAAATAAAGTTTAAGGATCCGATTTTAACATTCAATAATTGTTGCCTTATAGCCAATTTTGTTTACTATATAAAAGTATAATTTATAGATAAATTTGTTATTTAACTTAGGAGGTGATTAGCAATATACTTAAGTATGTTTTAATTTTATTTTTCATTATTTGTTTTTATTCCTCGTATTTATAATTTAACTATTTAAGAAGATACACTAAATGTTTTCTTAAAAATTAAGATGATATTAAATAAAGTTTAAGGATCCGATTTTAACATTCAATAATTGTTGCCTTATAGCCAATTTTGTTTACTATATAAAAGTATAATTTAGAATTATTTAAATTTATATATATATATATATATATATATATATATATATATATAGTTTATAAACTTATAGTTATATTTGTCCATTTTCTGCTTTGATTCTTAGATAGTTGGGTAATTAAAGTGTAAAATATTTTTCGAAGGTTGATATTTTTTGAAAGTTGATGGACAATAATCACAAAATTAGAATTTCATAGTAATTTGTGAAAAAGATATATCTATATATATAATTATTTTTTATTTATTTATTTTTGTAATCTTTGTGGGATTACAATTTCATCATGTCCAATATATCACCCCAACTAGGGGGAATTGAACTTGTAACTTCACTTCAAGGAGTGTCTTAACAGAGCTCTATCCAAGACAGTGTGAACTATCTAAAATTAATTTTAATAAAAATAAATAAACAAATATTTATTTTACTTAAATTGTAATAATAATTGTAAAAAAAATTATAAAATAATTTAGAGATTTTGTAAATTTCAATAATGATTTTAATTTAATAATAAAGTAGAAATCTCTCTCTCTCTCTCTCTCTCTCTCTCTCTATCTATATATATATATATATATATATATATATATATATATATATATATATATATATATCATTTTGTTACCGTGTCTATTAAAATATATATATTGCATTTTGTTACCATGTTTGTTTATATATATATATATATATTTTCTTTTGTGATCTATAATGAATTAAGAAAAGTCTTTAGTAAAATTATTATAAAAATAATAATAATAACTATATAATTTTAAGGCCGTCTTAGATTAAACATTAAATTAGTACATAAATATTAGGAAATGAACTTAATTATATTTTTCATTATTTTAAATTGTCTTTGCATTTTTCGTTCTAATAATATGAGTAATAGCTACCACAAGTGTAATAGAGCTTAGCTATTAAAACATAAATAAAAGAATCAAATTAACAATATCAATAATATTAAAATATAACATATCATGAAGCACTTTCTAATAAACTAAACTTTTAATTCTAATATATTAATATAATTTCCAACATGCATCTTATTAAATTATGTTTTGGTACTACCTAGATTATCTCTCTAACATTATTCAATAACACGTTCATCATAGAATTAATCTATTTTTGCTTAAGTACAAATATTAAAAATAAATGCTAGAAAATAATGAAACCATTAATAATTAGAATAAGAAGTTCAAGTATTGTAGTGATTTTATAAATCCTAATATTTTTCAGCATAATGTTTTTAATATTGTAAATTAAAAGAAAAATATATATAACTATTGTGACTTGCAAATTGATGTTAAAAATAATTAAAATAATTCAAAATATTATGGAATAAACCATTACCTAAAATTTGTAATTAAAAAAAATTAGAGTTTAAAAATGAATATTGTTTCCGTTAACATAGCATACTATTAACCACCTAAGGCTCAAACGAGGTTGGTATAGACACCAGGGCCTGGTTAAACCATTGGGAGATTTACGAGAATGTTGCATTGCAAAACATTAATAACATTAAAAATATTGTTACTTCTAAGTTCAAAGAAAAAATGTGGTGTGAGAAAGATTTAGCAGCTAAAATAAAATTAAGATATTATAAGGAGGTCATCAACCCCACCCTAGAAGATCAAAAGTATCTCTATGTTTTAACTAGCTCAAAGAAGAAAATTAATATAGCCAAGATTAGAACAAACTCTCATGAGCTCCATAGTGAAACGGGTCATTGGGCAGTTCGTAAAACACCATGGATGGAAAGGATATGCTGTCTCTGTGAGAATATGAACATCGAGGATGAAAATCACTTCCTCTTAGAGTGCCCGACAGTTCCTAAAACACCATGGATGGAAAGGACCTGCCAGCTCTGTGAGAATATGAACATCGAGGATGAAAATCACTTCCTCTTAGAGTGCCCCACGTACAACCACATTAGATTTCAGTTTCATAATCTTTGTTGCAATACTGACCTTCCTAGCTTTTTACGATGTCAAAATTATAGTGATCTCGGGAGGCTTCTCTCCAAGCTTTTTGAGCATAGGAATAAAATCTTAAATCAAACTAAATAATAATTCGTTTCTTTAGGTCCAATATACCAAAGTTTGGTCTCAGTGGACGTTAACCATCATCATCATCATTAATATATGACATAAATTTCCATATTGAAAGATTATTATTTTGTCGACATAATTATTCTTCAATTAAGAAAATAACAAATAAATTTTGTATTTTGATTTTTTTTCCCATATTTCAAACATTATATATAAAATTAAGATTTTAAAAAATATTTTAATATATTTGATTTTTTTTCAAAATATTATATAATAATATAATAATAATAATAATTTTCATCTTAATATTTAAAGTATATATCCATGATTCAAAAATATGTATTTTATTATTTTCAAAATACTATAATAATCATTAAAAGATGAATAGTATCCATGTAGTGATTGGGTCAAGAAACTCTTGGTCCCCCAGCTATATCATTGAAAAGCCTATGACAACCTTGCCCATGTGCTCATCCTCTCCCAAGTTTGCCATTAGGAATGGTGTGGAGATTAGAAAATCGTTATAATCATTGCAACAAGAGATGATGATGTTGCCACATACGACTGATGAGGTTATGTACTAGTAGGGAAAAAAAGCAAGTATTGGTAGGTAGTACGGTTTTTTTGGAAGTTTGTTTGGTTTAATTTCTCTAAAATCTGGCTGGAATTTTTTGAAATCACAAGCACACAATCTAAGTGTTTTAGAGATTTTTCGGGGTGCTGAATCCAATATATACAGTCAAGAAACCAATTTAAATAACACAAATCAAGATTTTGCCTCAAATTTTTCCATCTGATTCCGACACGGAAAGTCCAAAAAATCACACAAAAACAACTCCAAAAAAATAAATAGAAACAACTAGTTTAAATTTACATCATGAATCTACACAATAGTCATATATCTTATTAAAAGTTGCGCTGCTGTCATCATCACTCGGATAATGGACAGGAAAAATTATATAAAATCGAAATTTTACAAAAGGAAAAAAAAATACTTGTACGAACAAAACTAATGGTTTTAATAGAATACTATATGAAAGAGGAAAGTCAACAAGTTGGAAACATTGATATTGATTCTCTCCCATATTATCTCCATTTAAAAAAAAAAATTGAAAATGATTATAATCTTAACATAAGTAATATTTGCTAAGTGTAAAGAGCACATAATTAGCTTATCATAACCATTATCGGTTAACTATAAAGAGCACATAATTAACTGTCATTACCATATAAATGGTATGACATGACAATGGCAGAATGTTTAACAACCATTGAACAATTAGTAAATGGGACTCATGATTTCAAGGTTTCCATTTTTATTAATAGATTGTCAACTGCATAGTCGACTATCCTAACCATACACAAACCCTCATATTACATACGAAGTATTATCATTAATGATTCAGGGTTGATTTGTTGCGAGATGGTACAAACTTTATGGTGGACTTTTAATGAAAGAAGGCCACTTGCCAGGGAAAAGGGACGGTCTTCTCTGGAGGCTTCTCCATAGCGGACAGTTGTCTCCTAGCTGCTTGGTTGACTGTGCCCCATCGAGGGCTCTCCTTGCTGCATTGCATTAGACGGTGGAGGTTGCTGTTGGTGGTATTATGCTTGGTCGGGCTAGGGAAGGGTCTTTACTGTTGTGTTGTTTCGATGGAGGGTTTCAGCTCCTGTTCTCGCACAAAGGGTTTCTCCCTGTGGTAAACTCTGAGCCTAACCTCCATTAATTTGTTTGCACTGCTGCTCTGAGAGGCCTTCCGCACTCTAACTGCCTTTCCTTCTTGACCACAGTGTGCTGCTATGGCTTTGGGCACTGCTACAGGGATGTTGGAGGTGTTCTGCGACAACCCGGGTAAGAAATTCAACCTTAAGGGCGGCGTTTATATGTGTTGCAACATTTTAATTCATTTTCCAGCGTTTTCTAACCTAGCCTTGTTGACAGGGTTTGCAGGTGCAGTTTTGGGTGGCCTGGCTCTGGCTGTCGAAACTCCAAAATCTCTTTACGGTCTTCAACGGGTATGAGCTTGACACTGTTATATCTAAGAAAAGATAGAAGGGCTTTTCTGAAGTTTCTGGCCCCTGATCTTATGAATTTTGTGTCGCACATTTAAGACAAAAGTGTGGTGGTATTTGTTCTAGCTTCAAATTTCTAGGTTTTAACTAGGTTAAGCTTATTATTCACTTCTCTTGTTTAATGAGACCTTGAGTCTCTGGTCCTTGAGGCGATGTATTCATCTTATGAGAAGCTGGACCTGAGGTCTCTACTCTTTTTGAAAGTATTGTAACTGTTCTTTTAATTTAAGGGTTGCTACTGTAATCAAACTGTTTGCATGATTATAGCCGGCTCGACCCAGGGTTTTGGTTACAATGTATGGCTGAATAAATTTTCCTTCTGAACTGTAATTTTGAAGAACGTTTTCTATCTTGGGTTAATGTAAATTTACTATTATTATTTATGCAAGCTTCGCGGAGTCTTGTAGGCTCATTTATTTACTTGTCGTTTGTATTGAAAAGAATGTTATGAGCTATCTTTCGCACTCTGAGATTATATTACTATGTTTCTTCACTTACTCTATTTCTTCGCATTCTGAAGATGATGTATTCTATCTCACAGGTTATTTCATTTTTGTTAAAGGTTTTCATGTTTTTAGCTTTCCCTCTCGTAGTTAAAGGCAACCCTTGTGGCTATAATACTTACAATTCTTACTGTTTGCATACTGCCCTACTGATGCACTAGATTCAGGTTCATTTATTAGTACCCAACTTTGGGGATCCCGCTTGATTAAAGTAGGATTGTGCGTTTTGTCTTAATATTGTGAAAGGTTCTCTGGTATTAATGAAACAAAGGCACTTATCTATTTATTTCTTATTCCTTTATATTAAAGATTTAATCACTACTTGAACTTATGCTTAGATTCTCTGTCAAGTTTTCTTTTTCTACCTGTATTGTGCCATTAAGAATTATGTTGCTATCTGGGAAATCTTCTAGTTTAGGAATTCAGTGTTGTCTCTTAAGTTTTTCAAATTCTATCTCATATTGCAGACTTCTGAACTTAAAGTTTCCAGTATATACATGCACAATGTTAATAGCATCTTTAATTACTATTCATATATGTGTCTATATTAAATTCTAGCATTCTGTTTCTAATATTAAGCAACATAATATTGCTGATAATAGCTAAGCAAAATATTCCAGATATAAACTTATCTGGCTTGTTGAACTGCTTATAGACCTTTTAACTCGATTTGCCTCCCAACCTTGAGACTTGCGCTACAGCGCCCTTAGTCTCCCCCGAGCTACCCGATCTTGGGTAATTTCTTCAAGAATCTCAGTCTTGAACAATAGCAGATATCTAGTCCTAACCAGACTTATCCACTGCTTTGTCTGTGTGTCTCTACAACATAGTATCCACTGCTTTGTCTGTGTGTCTCTACAACATAGTTTTCTCTTTCCTTACTCCTCCTTTCCCCTTGATCGTAGATGTCCCGCCTCCCATCCTCTTGATCTTTTTGGGATGGATTTTTCATAGGAGTAGTTAGGGTTGGTAACTGCCCAACCTAACTATTTCTTGAGAACTAATTCCATCACCCCCTGACATATATCTTCTCATGAAATTATAACAATTTATTTGCTTGCCATATTTCCAGCACTAAATTTCTTTTAACAATTAAAACAGAATTTCTAATTACATAAACTTAAATCAGTTCCAGTTTGTTTTACTTGCAGTAAAAAACATTTTCACATTCACAAGGGACATCACACATATGACATGAGCACGATGCTTTAAGAAATTATATTACAGTGGATTATAACTATCCATATGACAATATTATCATAATTGATTATAACCTATGTTGCACAAATTTCTGGTACGCGGGAACGAGTATCCGACGCAGCTAGAAGTTTTGCCCAAATTTATAGGAAATGTCAAGTTTGGAGCAGCAATAATATAATATTTTAAAATTAAATATATATTAAAAATAAAAATAAAAAAATTTATTTATTTCCATCCAAAACTTGTCAATCAAATTCCATTTTTGAAAGGAATATGTAAAATATTGAACATTGAAACACTGCCAAAAAAATCAAAATATTAATTCATCAACAATTTGTCAATCAAATTCCTTCCGAGCAAAGAAACATGCAAAACTCCCAAACCTGAAAAAAGGTTGTTATTACTCGATTATTAGGTGATTTTATAAACACTATATGTTAAGTCATTGGTTCAATTCTTCGCCCTTGATGTAACCTCACTAATATATATATATATATCAACCTCACTAATATATATATATATAGAGAGAGAGAGAGATAAGAAAAAATAAAACAATAGAATTTAAAACCAATGTTATTATAAAAAGAGTTTGTATAATAAAATTATAAATTTCCAAGTTAATATATATTTTATACTTAAATAAATATGAAAATTAAATTAAAAAATGTTTCTTTAATAATATTTATATTTCATAATTTCAACTAATTTTTTTCTTTAGTTTTCCATCTTTTGTCCATTCAGATCGGGCGATAATGAATTGGCTAGGCACTTCATCTTCATTTGGATATAAGGGCTTTCCATAAACGGGTTGTTTCTCTTAATTCCAGACCCATATCCAAATCTAAACCCAATGACATAACCCTTCCCTTCGCATAGTTCCATCAGTTTATGTAGCACCCAAGCTGGCAGCATGAAATACACCTAAGTTTGCACTTATTCATTGCAGTGAAGCTCCCAAAACGTCAAAAATTGGTTGCAGTGAAGCTACAGGAAAGCTCCAAAGTACTTGTTGAAGCTCTTGGAAGTTTTGGAGCGTTTCTGACCAACTCCCAAGCTCCCAAGAGTGGGGGAGCTTCAGGTACATGCTCTCCAATGCCTAGGAGCAGTACTCGTGTAAATATGATTATAACTATCCATATGACAGTTTCTATCAGAAACCGCTTTAGCAAATTTATATAAGCTTATATCCATGTTTTTGCGTCCTCAAATTTCGATGTTGATGATTACAATAAATTATTTAAAGGTGTAATCCTTATCAAGTTAAAGGGTTCAATTTTATGGAAATAGTTTGAGAGTGGTAACGAGTCATGAGAATAAAAAATGATTTATAGAGTATTAAAATTTAATTGAATTTTTTATAATTTCAACAAGTAACTATTTTTGGTAGTTTAATTTAAATATAGTTAAATTAAAGTAAAAATATTGAATTCAAGTTAATGTTAAAGTTTAAAATCAAATTAATTTAGGTTTCATTTATTAGTAAATTGAGTTATTTTGTTAATTGTAATTCAGCATGTGGTGACAAAGAATCTAATCCTACCCACCCATAATAATAATGATTTATTATTCTGAGTGGGCTTAACGGTTAGGAGCATGTGTTTCCTCCTAAGAGGTCACGGGTTCAAAACCAGAGGGGGTGGATTATGTATACCTTCATAGACTTAGCAGTCAAATAGTTGCGTGGAGGTGGGTCCCTTGTCTCATAAACGAGGGGGTCTCATACACCAATATGGTGTCTAGCTTGGATGTGACCTTAAAATTGGATAATAATAATAATAATAATTCCCCCTTGTCCCACAAACAAGGGGGTCTCATACACCAATATGGTGTCTAAAATTGGATAATAATAATAATAATAATAATTCCCCCTTGTCCCACAAACAGGGGGGTCTCATACACCAATATGGCATCTAGCTTGGCTGTGACCTTAAAACTGGATAATAATAATAATAATAATTCCCCCTTGTCCCACAAACAAGGGGGTCTCATACACCAATATGGTGTCTAGCTTGGCCGTGACCTTCAAATTGGATAATAATAATAATAATAATAATAATAATTCCCTCACATAGTATGAAGTAAAAAATGGAATTCCATGAACATTTTTAATAGCTATAGCTATAGTTGATTTTTATAAACCTATTAGATTTTCTAACTTATTATATTGTTTTGCAAATTAAATAATTACGAGAATATTGTAGTTAAATAAAACAATTTTTTTTATTTAAAAAAAATTATAAAATTTTGATTTGTTGAAATAAATTAAAACATTCATTGATTAAAAATATTTAATTCAGGTTAATGTTAAAGTTTAGAATCTCATTAATTTGTTTCACTTATTAGTAAATTGAGGTATTTTGTTAATTGTAATTCAGCATGTGGTGAAAAAGAATCTAATCCAACCCAACCACAATACTAATGATTTATTATTCCCTCACATAGTATGAAGTGAAAAATGGATTTCCATGAACATTTTCAATAGCTATAGCTATATGTTAAATATAGTCAAGATATGAAATGTAAATTATTAATTCCATTTACTGTTAGCATATATGTGCATTTATAATACATTCTTGTGACTGTTGGATTCATCTTCCAATGTCTCTTGGACTCCCTTTGACTGTCCAACTTCCACACCTTAACCCTCAGTGGATTAGGTGTCCAATATTCCCCCCTTAATCCGAAGTAGTATGTATGAGTCCAAGAAGAGAGCTGTAATAGAAAATGTGCAAAAATGCATCGCAGCACTAGGCTGAATGAGCTCTTTGAAATGTTGGTATAAGGGGGGTGGTTAAAGGATGACCACCAACACTGGAATGCTTAGTGCAGTTCCAGAAACTCTTCCAAATCTAGCATGAAGATGAGGTCTTTTGCTAGAGTAAGTGTTCCTCATGATTTGAAGAGGGAAAACTTCAACCTTGAAAGGGAGGTCTCGCCCTGCATAAAAAGGGATAACCTCAACCTGAGAAAGGAGGTCTCAACCTGTGATGGTTTAAGGATGACCACCAACTCTGGAATGCTTAATGTAATTCCTGGAACTCTTCCAAAATTGGCAAGAAGATGAAGTCTTCTGCTAGAGGAGTGCCCCCAATTCTTTGAAGAGATGTCTCAACCTTGCATAGATGGTTTAAGGCTGATCATCAACCGAAGGCATGCTCAGGGGTATCTTTGTCTATGGCTACAACTCTGAATTTGGTATGATAGGTTGTGGCTCAGGATTGCTTGATGTGGCTTTGAAGCTTGTAGATGACCATCACTTCCCCCCTGTCAGATACAAGGTGAGATGATGGAGAAAACTGAACTGCAAGATTGTTCAATACTCTAGAACAAGTTATGACATATGACTGAAATATCTTCTTGGCTGTTGAAGCCCATTTCCAAGAAGCGATCCATCCAGGATGAATCTTTGTTCTTGCAGGAGGCTTGTTTTTGAAGCATTTGTTTGAGGAATGAGTGGTTTTATGATAGTTCTCACATGGATGAAGATAAAAACAACGATCTTTCATATGGCCAGCTTGGTCACAATGTTGGCATTTAACCATTTTTGGTTGTTGTGGAAGTGGAGCAAGATCTAAAAGAGGTGAAGATAAACCATCATGAATAAACCCAACACTTTGAAATTGAATGGGCTTAGAATAGTCTGGAATATGAAAGGATGCCTCCTTACCATATCCAATACCTGTTTTGTGCTTGTTGTGGACAAGCTCTTCCCAAGGTCTAATGATTTTCTTGGGAAGTGCATGCTGAATTTCTGCTCCTGCATGCAATTCCATTCCTTCATTAGGTACTGGATCTGAATCAACTTGCTGCTTATGGGAGTCTGTTTCAATGTTTTGAATAGAAACAAGTTCAGAATGATGACTCCACTGTTGTAATTCTTCTTGTTGTAGCTTTGTCTAAAGCTGCAAAAAATCAATCTTTTCTTGTGAATCTTGTAAACATGTTCTAATGTCACCAAGAGAAGCTTTGCTTAATCTTACTGTGTCTTCAATAGTAGACAACATTAGAGTGCTTAATAATTCTAACAAATCATCTAGTTTAGCCATCTTTTAATCTCAAGAATCAGACTCAGCAAAGAATGTCAGCTTCAAGATATCAACTAATGTTTTCAATGTATCTCCTCCTTTTACGGCCAAGGAACATAAAATCCTGACACAAATTTGTCAATGATAGTGCACTCAGAATCTCAATACTTGCTACAAACAGACATAAAAATGTGAAATGACCAAAGCTTATTCTCAATGAAATATCCTTTTATTCACAGTCTTGACTCTTCAGATGACATAATTTTGTCTTCAATGTAGGGAAACATTCGAATGAAAAACAGGCTACAATGGATTTGAAAAGAGTATAATAATACTTGCATATCCCAACACTTAAATTATAAGTAGCTAGTTAGAGGAGGGCACTAAGATTATAGTCTGGAACTCAAACTGTTGTAGAATAATGGTACCCAACTGAGCCTTGGTATCTTGTCCCCTCCACAAGTTCTTTTATAACCCATGAACATAAGTAGTACAACAATTATCTCAACCCAGAAATCAGTCACAAGTTTAGTAATATACTTAGAAGTTCATCCAACACATAAATCCATGTTTAACTCCACAAATGACAAGGAACTCGTGCTTGCTTTCCCAAGATATGTCAGTCCATATGAAGAGAAGAAGCTCGGATTTCTTGGATAGTTGTAGAGCCTATTATATTAAAAGTCAGCCTCTCATTCCAAAGAAGATTGAGGTCCTTCTGTTTTGCATGGGTTTGACACCTCTGTCAGTTTTTTCTTTAGAAAAGGGGCTTATAGAACCTTGGCCATGAGGCTATGGGAAACCACCCCTTCGACCAAAAATTTCTTCATACTCATTCTTTATTCACTTCTACCACAAAATGCAAAACTTTACAAAGTGAAAATTGCAGGTCTATCACTCTTCAAAAAAAGCTTACCTCTGGTCTTTGTCACCAATGAATGCGCCAAATATCTATGTTGGTAATGAATATCAACACGCTATGGTGACTGGAGGCTTTGGTTTTATCAGAAGCCACAACACTTCACAAATAGACTTCGGGGTGATTTAACGTTTAACGCAGGGGATTCCTACGTCACCCATAATATGCATGTAAAATGTATAATCTTGTCTGTCCCAGGAATTTCAGACTCTCTGCTGAGTCAACCTTCATTACTTAATAGTTTAAGCCCCCCTTCATTACTCTCACAGAATGATTTGTTTATTACCCACATATTACCCTTAATCCATTCTTTCCATCGGAACTCTATACTCTCCCTTCATTACTCTTTTAGTCAATCCTTAATGTTCTCACATATATAACCAACCCACTCTATAACTATGGTTATTCATGGACTTGCCCATAAAATTCCTATCAACGCTTTATTTCTATTATAATGTTTACATAATAGAAATATTCCAAAACACATGTAAACCATACCTTTCCGCCTTTTCCTCGATCTTTGCACATTGCCTGATGCTTTCCTTTATCGCATTCTTGGCTCATCGCACATCACAGTTTTCACAATCCACCAACAATTGATTCCTGCGAAATACGAGAGTTAACCTCTGCTATTCGATCAACCCTTTGATCTGACGGTCCATAGTCCATCGCAACATCACAAATCTCGGCTCATCGCAATATCACAAATCTGGGTTTATCGCTGACCAAACTCTTTTACCGAACACGATTTGCGATTAAATCTCCGCCATTGATCTGGTTCTTGATCCGACGGTTGTCGCAACATCGCACGAGAAACTTGCACGACGTTTAGCCACCCTTTCGGAGCCAATAGGACTTTAGATTGCGATTTATAAATGTTCGGGTCCGGGTTTAAGACTATCATCTGATCAACTTAAAACCCGATATCCATTGGATAACAGGAGCCATCCAATCTTCCGGTCTGCGGCCCTTCATCTAGCATATGGATTAACCAACTCTCAACCCCCGTAGTTGCCTATGATGTAAGCATTGATTGTG
Organism: Pinus tabuliformis; assembly: GCA_031772625.1. NCBI lineage: Eukaryota > Viridiplantae > Streptophyta > Pinopsida > Pinales > Pinaceae > Pinus > Pinus tabuliformis. Next base: position 436,376,155 of record CM062812.1, read on the forward strand.
GGATCGACAGTTAGGATTTACTGCGACACTTCAACCAGGCTCAAGGACTTTCGCTCTCTCCTACTCCCGCTAGTCTATTGATCACCGTCGATCCACCATGTCGATCTGACGGTCCAGATTGATTCTTGCCTTTCACCTTCCGCAAGTACTTGGAATTAAACTCCATTGTTCATTTCTTTTACTTATGCCATTTCTTCAATGTTCCTCTGTGGTTTCGGCTTCCTCCAAGGTTCCGGTCCTTCGTTGTTTTGTCACACAACTTCCTCCTTAACTCCGCTCACACCTTTATGCTCCTCCACCTTCACTGTAACACTAAAGGCTTCCTTATGTACTATCGATGGGTACAAAGCCGTAACACCTCACTGTTACTTTTCTCTATATTTCGCTTCCTTTCTAGATCTGCACCTATAACCTATGTTACACAAAATAATTCAATATCATATACAATATACATCTCATTTACGCAATACACACACATGAACTCAAAATCGAGTTGTCTATTTAGTAAACATGTATTTACACAGGAACTCTTTCCTTGGCCTGATCTTCGGTATCAGTGGCCCTCGTTCCTGCCCGTAGGCTTACAATTTGATTGATTGACTTCTCTAACTACCTCTCTCACTACTGACTGACTATATTTTAGGCTTATATTTATACAAAAGTTTCTGTTGAACTAATTCTGGTTCAGATCCTTGATTTGCTGAACTAACTCCTGAAAATCTTCTAAGTCCACTTTTAACTCCTACTTATCCCTAAGAATCCTCTCTAGTTCCTCGAATCATGAGACCTATAAGAGTTACAATTGATTTCCAACTCTCTCATCATCATTAATCACTCATGTTCTCCTACATTCGAGAGCATTTACAAACATCCTCACACTTATCTAATTAATTTCTACTTTAGCCACTCAAAACATTAATAATTACATACATAGGAATCTAACTTCCTTGAAAACACAAGACCCCCTAATTCAACTAAAACATAATGAAATTGTTGAGCTGTATGCTCCTGCATCAGACTCCCAAGGTTAAAATAATCAAGATCTCCTGATCATGTTCTTTTTTCTTTTGTCTCCCTGGATCCCATACTTTATTCTGTAATTTTTCTTTGGTTGTTGATGTTGTTTGTTGTTGTTCTCCAGGTTTCCACACTTTATGCTGCATTGCCTCACTAGCTATGCTCTCATAGTCTGCTGCTGTCTTGTTCTTGTTGTTGCTTTGCTTTCTTTCTGTTGTCTTCTTCCTTTGAGACTCCTTTCTCATCAAATCCATCATCAGTTCAATTTCTATGTCCAACTCACTTCTTTGCTGGACTCTCTCCTCTTCCTTTCTTGCATATCCTTTACAATCTTCATCAAGTTCTTTCTTCCCTATTGGCACTTTCAGCCATTTCTCCAGTAGCTTCAATTCTGTCTCTCATTCACTGATCCTTTGATGAGAGTTTAGTCCTTCTTTTTTATTGACTGCCTCAACAGTTTCCTTAGTTATCTCCACTGTGCCTATCACCATGATGGAATGATGATCCTTTACTATGTTTCTAGCTAACATAGTCTGTTCTTTAAATTTTCCTTTAATCTTCTACTGGTTACCTTCACTTTATAGTTGTTGTTTCCTTACTGCCACCCTTTCATTCTTTTCCTATTTCATGATTATCTATTTCTGCATTAAATCTTGACTTTCCAGCATTCTTTCCAACAATTGAATATCTCTCTTCCATGGATTAAACTTTTCCACAGAATCCTTTTCCTCCATCTTTACTTGGTTTCTCATCTGTGCCAAATTTCCTCCAGCATCTGCAACTAAACTTGTGCTCACAAAACAATTATTAAAACCAAAACAATAAGGCCTCAGTGCCTCTTCTTCCTTTGGAAACACATCAGTATGCTACTTTGATTTCTCCTCCTTTATCAACACATCAATATGCTGATTTGAATTATCAAAAGAATTCATGAGACTGTCAGTTATTCTCTCGTCCACACCATCTGCTTCAATGGTTTCTTCCTAGTCTTGTCCAGTGTTGTGAACTCCTTCCTCTGCAATCACACTGTCATACTCTGAATTTCGCAGCAAATACTCCAGAAATTCAAGTTCCCTGTGACACTTCACAAGTATTTCATCATCACTTATAATTCCTACATTTATACTTAAATTATCAATTTGAAAATTACATAGTTCAAAAGTCTCAATTGTTGCTTCACATATCAGTTCTTCATACTGAATCTCATCTCCTTCTTTCACAAGAAATTGTTCTTGTCTTGTAATAGCTCCAAACATCAATGTTTTACTAAAGTCTTTCTGCTGTTCCAAGTCCTCTACATGACTCATAAATATTTCGATGGTCTTCTCTTTAGCCTCTTTAAGCCCTCCACTTGGTTGCTTGATTTCCTTCTCCACTTCTTCTTGCTTTTTGCCATCATCATGAGTCAAACTTCCTTTGCTTTCAGTCTTTGTAATATGCTGAAAAGTAAAACTTTTCCTCAATTGTGTACAGGCATTTACATGAGACCTATCCATCTCACCTTCTTTCAGAACAGAATTTAGATTCTGCCTGTCTTCTTCCTCCTTCTTTACGACAATATCAGCAAATTGTCTTTCTTCACATGTTTCACCTGCAAGCATACCCAAATTATCAGATTTAAAATCATGTGACCCTTCGGTCTCACTTGAAGTTTCAGTCTTCAAGTCTTCATCTTTATCTTCACCCAGAACTTCACCTTGCTCTAGTTCACAAATGGATACTTCCATTTCCAACTCAGCCCCTATGAGTTCTTCCACTAGGCTCTTCACTTGTCTTGGTTGTAGCCTTCTCTGTAACTTATGCCACTTCATTGGCTTTTTCTTCAAGACCCAACCTAGTCTTTGGCTTTCCGCAAGTATCATCATTAATACATTGAGTTGTTCTTTCATCTTTGCAATCTCTTTGTCAATTTCCTCTTGGCTCATTCTCTTGCCATTTGTCTTGGCATTCTCCTTCTTCACTTTTCTTCTGCTGTGGTCTTCCTCAGAACCTTTGTTATCTCTGTTATGGCTATCATTAGTCATATTCTTCTCTATCTTCATGAGTTCCTCACTCACTTACTATGAGCTGCATTAAAGCCTCTGCAACAGTAAGTCTTCCCTGCTGCCACTTACCTCACCAAGCTTTCCTCTGTACTTGGTCTTTTGGCAAGCACTTGGTTCTCTATCTTTGGAACCACTTTTGAGCACTTCGCTCTTCTCCTTCTAGGCTTCAACTCATCTGCATCTTTTAATAACACAACTGTCCTCTTGTACTTTAATCACAAATGAAATACTAGGTTTTGACCACCTCTTCTTTCACTCAGAAACTCTTACCAACTTTCTTCATCCCTTAGCAATTCTACCCACATCCTTTGTGGAATTTCCTTTGTGAGCTGCAACAATACCTCTGCAGTAACAAGTCTCCTTCTTGCTACATATGCTTCACTAAGCTTCTCTCCTCTAAGCTCAGTCTTTTAGCATTTCTCACTTTCTTTCCTCTGGAACCAATTGAGCACTCCTTGCTCTAGGTTGCTGCAATCTTCTCACCTTCCTTTGCTGTCACCTGTGTATAAATGTTATTCAAACCAAAGATCATTCCCAAGCTTTCAAAAGCTTGCTGCTGCCAAAGTCCTATGGCCACCTTAAAATGATTATGCTCATCTTCCTTCTGAGAACATTCTTATCATCTCTGTCCAACCTTCAGTTGGATTCTTCAGGTTCACTGCCACTTTTCATTCACTTTGTTCTTTAGAACATATCAGCTTTCTTTGTCTATCTGCTTCTATCAATCTTTACTCTATCTTTAACCTGCAAAACTCAAACCAGAGTTAAATTAAATAATACCTGCATGGTTTCACAAGCAGTCTCCATCCATTCTTCACATTTGAGTGAACCTTCGCTTTCCAGAAAACAAACATCACTATGTTTTCTTTATGCTCCTGCAATGTCTTCTTAATAATATCACTTACTCTCATCTTATCTCATGCCTTCTACTTATCAGATTCAAACAACCTGATCTCCACCTACATGTATACACATCTTTAAAATATAACACAAAATTTCCTTATTCTGCTCTAATACCACTATGACGTAGGGGATTCCTGCGTCGCCCACAGTATGCATGTAACATGCATAATCTTGTCTGTCCCAGGAATTTTAGACTCTCTACCGAGTCAATCTTCATTACTTAATAGTTTAAGGCCCCCTTCATTACTCACGCGGAATGATTTTTGTATTACCCACAAATTACCCTTAATCCATTCTTTCCATCGGAACTCTATACTCTCCCTTCATTACTCTTTTAATCAATCCTTAATGTCCGCACATATATAACCAACCCACTCTATAACTATGGTTATTCACGAACTTACCCATAAACTTCCTATTGGCACTTTATTTCTATTATAATGTTTACATAATATAAATATTCCACAACGCACGTAAACCATACCTTTCTGCCTTTTCCTCGGTCTTTGCACATTGCCTGATGCTTTCCTTTATCGCATTCTCGCTCATTTCACATTGCAATTTTCACAATCCGCCAGCACTTGATTCCTGCGAAATGCAAGAGTTAACCTCCGCCGTTCGATCCATCCTTTGATCTGACGATCCATAGTCCATCGCAACATTGCAAATCTCAGCTCAATGCAATATCGCAAATATGGTTTTATCACAGAACAAACTCTTTTACTGAATGTGATTTGCGATTAAATCTCCGCTATCGATCTATTTCTTGATCTGACAGTTGTCGCAACATCGCACGAGAAACTTGCACGACGTTTAGCCACCCTTTCGGAGCCGATAGGACTTTAGATTGCGATTTATAAATGTTTTGGTACGAGTTTAAGACTATCGTTTGATCAACTAAAAACCCGATATCTGTTTGATAACAGGAGCCATCCAATCTTCCAATCTGTGGCCCTTCATCTAGCATATAGATTAACCAGCTCTCAACCCCGTAGTTGCCTATGATGTAAGCATTGGCTATGGGATTGACGGTTAGGATTTACCGCGGCACTTCAACCAGGCTCAAGGACTTCCGCCCTCTCCTACTTCCGCTAGTCTATTGATCACTGCCGATCCACCATGTCAATTTGATGGTCCAAATCGATTCTTTCCTTTCACCTTTTGCAAGTACTTGAAATTAAACTTCGTTGTTCATTTCTTTTACTTATGCCATTTCTTCATTGTTCCTCTGTGGTTTTAGCTTCCTCCAAGGTTCTGGTCCTTTTTTGTTCTATCACACAACTTCCTCCTTAACTCAGCTCACGCCTTTATGCTCCTCCACCTTCACTGTAACACTAAAGGCTTCCTTCTGTACTATCGAAGGGTACAAAGCCGTAACAACTCACTACTTTTCTCTGTATTTTGCTTCCTTTCTAGATATGCACCTATAACCTATGTTACACAAAATAACTCAAGATCATATACAATATATGATGTAGGAGCATGAGACTTGGAGGGAAAATCTTCAAACTTATTCCAAAAATAAAAAAAAATCTACAAGCAAAGGAGTGGGATCCTTTAGCCATCAATTTCCATGTTTTTCTAGTTTAGCATAGAGATAGAATCTAAGAATAAATCATGTTGTAATAAATGTTAATAGATAAGTTATAGTGGAGGTTCTGGAGGAGAATACCTCGTTGAACAGATAGGATTAGTTAGCATAGTGGAGGTTCTTGAGGAGGATGTCTTGTAGAACTGATAGTTGTATTAAATTAAGCCTCTGTTTTAGGATCTAGTTGTTAATACGAACCAGTATATATGTAATTTGGATGTTATTGTAATGGGATTTGGACCGCATGCTTTTATCGCATATTTCTCAAGGAAGAAGGGATTTCTCTATGTATTGGTCAATCACGGAGGCATGGTTACCTCCGAAACCTTTCTATGCATCTGAACTGTATTTGCTTGATAAACTGGTATTTGTATGTGTATTTGGCTTCGTTTCTTTTCTTCTTAGTCTTAATAACAGTGATTTGGCCTTGTTTTCCAACTAACACTTTGGTTGAAGCCTGTTGGAGTGTGTTTCCTTTATATCGGCGAGCCCTGGCTCCTTTATATGCATTGTAGAGTTCCGCAGGCAAAACTCTAGTTTACACTAGAAAATCATGGAAAAACTTAGCCAGAATGGAGTTCTGGACTTGAAATATTATTATCCCTGGCTTATACCCTTATTGGGTCTGAAACCAATATCGCATCGCAGAACTACAGTGGAAAGGAACTAACCTTAGGAACCACCGAAGTCCGAAGTGCGATGTTCGGATCCGAAATACTATAGAGGAGGGTTTGATAACTTATCGGGTCTGCGAGTGTTATCGCATCGCAAGTCTCAACGGGAAGCACTTAGCGAGGGTGTATTGGAATCGCCGATTGCGATTACCGATAACACTACAGTGTTATTGCATCGGGGAAGGAGCATTAGAAGTGTCGATAGTAAAGCATCGATAGTGTTGTTTCAGTTCCTCGTAAAATAACCCGCCGATAGTGTTATTCCATTCCTTTGGAATAAAGCCCCGTTGATAGTGTATTTTGCCTATTAACACATTTTCTTTGGTTTACAGCACCGATAGTGTAATTTACGTTTATATGTGTTATTCCCATTCAAAAGCCCTACCGATAGTGTATTTTGTAATTCTTATGGAATTATAGCTCCGATAGTGGTAAAGAATCCTCGGTTGTGTAATTTGTTCCCGATATCAAGGGTTGGGGCGATTATTGGGAAAAGAGTGGTGATAATGATTAAAAAAGGGGCATTTATGAACAATCAGTCAAAAATAGATGATTGATACTCCGGTGGATGAAGAAGAAGGGTTTCAGCCAGAATTAGAGGAAATTATATCAGGATTAGGGTGTTTGTCTATATCACCTGCACCCAGGCCACCATTAGTGGTATCAGAGCGACCTTTTGACACTGAATTGAATCTCAGAAGCAGAAGAAAGAAAGTTAATATGGCTTTTAGAGTTGGAAGAGGATGTGGTAGAAGAGGACAGCCAGTTGCAAATGCTGAAGTAATGGAAGCTGTGCAACAGATGCAAGCAAGGTTGGAGGCATTAACAGCAGGGAGAAATATAGATGATGGGGATGTTAGTGAGCCTGAGGTTGAAGTTGAAGGAGAGGAGGAAGCTGTAGCAGTTACTCCTGAGATGAGATTCTTCCAGTCAGTGTTGAGATCCACAGCTAGGCCAAAGACTAAGGTTTCAATATATGAAGGAGGACTGAATCCAGAAGAATTGATAGACTAGATTAATGGCATGGAGAAATTCTTTGACTATGAAGAAACAAAAGATGAGAAGAAGTAAATTTTGCTATCACCAAGCTAAAAGGCCATGCAGTGCTTTGGTGGGATGGAGTGCAGGCAGAAAGAAAGAGACTTGGCAAGCAACCTATCAAAAATTGGAGTAGGATCGTAGAAAAACTAAGAGGTAAGTTTCTACCAAGTAATTATCAGCAAACCTTGTTCAAACATATGTAGAATATTAGACAGAGGTCTATGACAATGAAAGAATACACAGAGGAATTCTATAAGGTAAGCATAAGAGCTGGACAAACTGAGGATACAGATGAGAAGCTGGCTAGATATGTGAATAGCCTTAGGATGGACATTCAAGATGAAATAAGTATACTGTCTCCTAAAACAGTAGAGGAAGCTTATCAGATGGTACTAAAAGTTGAAGAAAAGCTCATGAGGAAGCAGTCTGCCAGAGGGAGAGGCACTTTCCGAGGAAGGGGAACTCAAAGTGGTAGAGGAAGATCTACAACACCTAAAGATGGAGCTAGCAGTGGCTCAACCCAGCATGGTGATGCAAGTGGCAGAGGGATTTTTTCTAGAGGAAGAGGAGGCAGAGGAAGAGGAAGAGAAGTAAGATGTTACAGATGTAACAAACTGGGACGCAAAGCTTTTGAGTGCCTAGATAATGCAGGAACAAGCCAAAGGAATGAAATTGTTGCTCAAGTTGAGGGAGAAGCAACAACAACAACAGCGGAAGAAGAAGAAAATATACTAGAGAGAGGAGAATCTTGGTAACCAATAAAGTTTTGATCAAGCCAACAAAGGAGATAGCTGAACCATCACAAAGAAAGACCTTGTTCAGAACAGTGTGTAAGGCTCAAGGGAATGCTGTCAGATGATCATTGATAGTGGCAGCACGGATAATTTCGTCTCTACAGAAGTGATGGAGAAATTGAAGCTCAAGACAATGAAACATCCAATACCTTACAAGGTGTCATGGTTACAAAAGGGACATCAGCTGTTAGTGAATGAACAGTGTGAAGTGGAGTTGTAGTTTGGAAAATATAAGGACAAAATTGTATGTGATGTGAGGTCAATGGATGTGTGTCACATATTGCTTGGAAGACCTTGGAAATATGATAGAGGAGCTATGCATGATGGAAAAGAAACACCTGCAAGTTTGGTAAAGATGGTATCAATCATACGTTGCTGTCTATGAAAGAAGAAGATGCATCAGGAAAGAAGATTGATCCAAAAACTCTGTTACTGGGAGGAAAGAAATACTTGCAGCAGATTGAAGAGAATGAGGTAAATTTTATTGTAATTTGCAAGCCCAAGGTAATAATGACTTCCACTAAAGTTTCTGATTTACCCATTGGAATTCAAGAAATGTTGGACAACTATTGTGATATCATTGTTGATGATCTGCCTAATGAGTTACCACCCATTAGAAGAATCAGCCATCATATACATTTGATTCCTGGAGAAAATCTACCTAACAAAGTGGCTTACATAATGACTCCCACAGAGAATGAAGAGGTTAGGAAGCAGGTTCAGGAACTGCTTGACAAAGGGCTGATCAGAGAAAGCTTGAGTCCTTGTGTAGTACCAACAATGTTGAGTCCAAAGAAAGATGGAGGCTGGAGAATGTGTATAGATTCAAGATCCATCAATAAAATCATAATTAGGTACAAATTTCCTTTACTTAGGATTGAAGATTTAATGGATTGCTTGAGTGGAGCAAAGTATTTTTCAAAACTAGATATTAAAAGTGGGTATCATTAGATAAGGAAAAGAGAAGGGGATGAGTGGAAAACTGTCTTTAAGACAAATGAGGGATTGTATGAGTGGAGAGTAATGCCTTTTGGATTGTCAAATGCACCAAGTATGTTTATGAGACTCATGAATGAAGTTATTAAAGAATTTATTGGTAAATTTGTAATAGTATATCTGGATGATATATTAGTTTACAGCAGGTCTAAGGAGGAGCACATGAGACATATGAATTATGTCTTACAAAGGCTACAACAAGAGAAGTTATTGCTGAATTTGAAGAAGTGTTTATTCATGAAAGAAGAGAAAGTGTACTTGGGTTTTGTTATTTCTGCTGAACGGCTGAAGATGGATCCAGAGAAGATCGAGGCAATCATGGAGTGGCCTTCACCAAAAGTTATTTTGAGGTAAAAAGTTTCCATGGTCTTTCTAGTTTTTATAGAAATTTCATAAAGAATTTTAGTAAGATCAATGCACCTATTATTGAGACCATAAAGAAGGATAAGCAACCATTTAGATGGACTGCTGAAACAGAAAAGAATTTTCAACTATTGAAGAAGAAAATCACTGAAAAGCCTATTTTGGTTCTCCCTGATTTTAGTAAGCCTTTCCAAGTGAAGTATGATGCCAGTGGAGAAGCTATTGGAGGTGTTTTAAGTCGGGAAGACAGACCTATAGCTTATCTTAGTGAAAAGTTGAATGATTCCAAAAAGAAGTATTCTTCTTATGATAAGGAGTTATATGCAGTTGTGCAGTCACTGAAGAAGTGGAGACATTATCTAATGTCAAATGAGTTCATACTTTATTCAGATAACCATGCACTACAGTATATTATGCAGTAGCCAAAGCTTAGCTAGAAACATGCTAAATGGGTAGAGTATCTTCAAGGTTTCCATTTTGTCTTGAAGCACATAAATGGCCAATCAAATAAAGTTGCAGATGCCTTAAGTAGGAGAAATGTATTACTTCAAGAGAGTCAAATTAAAGTGCTAGGTTTTTATTTTCTTAAAGAATTATATGAGACAAATTCAGATTTTAAAGAGGCATTTGAAACTTGTATGCATCCTGTTTTGATGGATAGGAGTAAATGGTTAGATTATACAAGATGGATTGTTGTTTAAAAGGAATCAGCTGTGCATACCAAACTGTTCTATGAGGGAGAATTTAATTAAAGAAAAACATAGTGGAGGACTTGCAGGACATTTTGGTATAGAGAAGACTTATGAATAGTTGAACAGATTTTATTTCTAGCCAAAATTGAGATTTGAAGTGGAAAAGTATGTGAAAACTTGTAAAATCTATCAATATGCAAAGGGAAGAAGCCAAAACACATACATTACCAATTCCAGATAGGCCTTGGGATATGGTAAGTATGGATTTTGTTTTGGGCTTACCAAAGACTCAAAGAGGGAATGATTCAATTTTTGTTGTAGTGGACAAATTTTCAAAAATAGCATATTTTATTCCATGTTATAAAACTAGTGATGCTACTCACATTGCTAATTTGTTTTTTAAGGAGATTGTAAGATTGCATGGGTTGCCTAAAAGTATTGTCTCAGACAGAGATTCCAAATTTTTTGGACATTTCTGGAGGACATTACGGAAGAAGTTGGGAACTAAACTAAGTTTCAGTTCTGCCTATCATCCACAAACTGATGGACAAACTAAAGTTGTGAACAAGAGTTTGGGCAATCTTTTGAGGACCCTTATTGCAGAAAATCCAAAACAGTGGGATCAAGTGTTGGCACAAGCTGAATATGCATATAATGACTCACCTAACAGGAGTACAGGACAAAGTCCCTTCCATATAATTTATGGAATGCATCCAAGATGAGTATCTGGGTTAAGAAACTTGGGAAAAGATGAGATGAGAAGTGCAGAGGGTGAAGATTTTTCTTCAGAAATGCAAGCAATACATGAACAAGTGAAGCAACAGCTGCAGGATAGAAACATCAAGTACAAGACCAGAGCAGACATGAGAAGAAGAGAGGTGAACTTTGAAGTTGGGGATTTGGTTTTAGCACACCTTAGAAAGGAAAGATTTCCAAAAAGGCAGTATAATAAATTAAAGTTCAAGAAAATTGGACCATACAGAGTATTAAGGAAGTTTTCTGCAAATGCATATGAAATCAAATTACCCCATCATGTTGGAATATCTCCAATTTTCAATGTTGCTGACCTGTACAAGTATGAAGGTGAAACTGCAGATGATACAACACAAGATCAAGAGACACAAGAGATTGACTGGGTAAAACAGTTACCTACAACAAAAAAGTTACAGTCAGAAAGGATTTTGGACAAGAAAGTGCTCAATAAAACCAAAGGACAAGAGTACTTTCAGTATTTTGTCAAATGGAAGAATCAGGCAACTTCTGAAGCTACTTGGGTAATAGAAAGCATGCTACAGAAGCTGGGCAGTTCTGTAGAAGAGCTCATGGACAGGAGCCCATGAAGAATTTTTTCCTCAGGAGTTTGATGCAGGAGCATGAGACTTGGAGGGAAAATCTTCAAATTTATTCCAAAAATACAAAAAAAATATACAAGCAAAGGAGTGGGATCCTTTAGCCATCAATTTCCATGTTTTTCTAGTTTAGTATAGAGATATAATCTAAGAATAAATCATGTTGTAATAAATGTTAATAGATAAGTTATAGTGGAGGTTCTTGAGGAGAATACCTCATTGAACAGATAGGATGAGTTAGCATAGTGGAGGTTCTCGAGGAGGATGTCTCGTAGAACTGATAGTTGTATTAAATTAAGCCTCTGTTTTAGGATCTAGTTGTTAATACGAACCGGTATATATGTAATTTGGATGCTATTGTAATGGGATTTGGACCACATGCTTTTATCGCATATTTCTCAAGGAAGAGGGGATTTCTCTGTGTATTGGTCAATCCTGAAGGCGCGGTTACCTCCGAAACCTTTCTGTGCATATGAACTGTATTTGTCTGATAAACTGGTATTTGTATGTGTATTTGGCTTTGTTTCTTTTCTTCTCAGTCTTAATAACAGTGATTTGGCCTTGTTTTCAAACTAACACTTCGGTTGAAGCCTATTAGAGTGCATTTCCTTTATATCGGCGAGCCCTGGCTCCTTTATATGCATTGTAGAGTTCCGCAGGCAAAACTCTAGTTTACATTGGAAAGTTGTGGAAAATCTTACCCGGAATGGAGTTCCGGACTTGAAATCTTATTATCCCTGGCTTATACCCTTATCGGTTCCGAAACCAATATCGCATCACAGAACTACAGTGGAAAGGAACTAACCTTAGGAATCGTCGAAGTCCGAAGTGCGATGTTCGGATCCGAAATACTATAGAGGAGGGTTTGATTACTTATCGGGTCCAAGAGTGTTATTGCATTGCAAGTCTAAACGGGAAGTGCTTAGCGAGGGTGTATTGGAATCGCCGATTGCGATTACTGATAACACTACAGTGTTATCGCATCGGGGAAGGAGAATTAGAAGTGCTGATAGTAAAGTGCCGATAGTGTTGTTTCAGTTCTCGTAAAATAACCTGCCGATAGTGTATTTAAAGTGCCAATAGTGTTATTCCATTCCTTTGGAATAAAGCCCCACCGATAGTGTATTTTGTGTATTAACACATTTTCTTTGGTTTATAGTGCCGATAATGTAATTTACGCTTATTTGTGTTATTCCCATTCAAAAGCCCTGTCGATAGTGTATTTTGTAATTCTTATGGAATTATAGCTCCGATAATGGTAAAGAAGCCTCGGTTGTGTAATTTGTTCCCAATAACAAGGGTTGGGGTGATTATTGGGAAAAGAGTGGTGAAAGTGATTAAAAAAGGGGAATTTATGAACAGTCAGTCAAAAATAGATGACTGATACTCCGGTGGAGGAAGAAGAAGGGTTTCAGCCAGAATTAGAGGAAATTATATCAGGATTAGGGCGTTTGTCTATATCACTTGCACCCAGGCCACCAATATACATCTCAATTACTTAATACACACACATGAACTCAAAATCGAGTTGTCTGTTCAGTAAACATGTATTTACACATGAACTCTTTCCTTGGCCTGATCTGTGGTATCAATGGCCCTCGTTCCTACCCATAGGCTTACAATCTAATTGATTGATTTCTCTAACTACCTCTCTCACTACTAACTGATTGTCTTTTAGGCTTATATTTATACAAAAGGTTTTGTTGAACTAATTCTGGTTCATATCCTTGATTTGTTGAACTAACTCATGAAAATCTTCTAAGTCCACTTTTAACGCCTACGTATCCCTAAGAATCCTCTCTAGTTCCTCGAATCATGATACCTATAAGAGTTACAATTGATTTCCAACTCTCTCATCATCATTAATCACTCATGTTCTCCTACATTCAAGAGCATTTACAAACATCCTCACACTTATCTAATTAATTTCTACTTTAGCCACTCAAAACATTAATAATTACATACATAGGAATCCAACTTCCTTGAAAACACAAGACCCCCTAAGTCAACTAAAACATAATGAAATTGTTGAGATGTATGCTCCTGCATCAACGTTACCTCTCAACACTCAATACCATTACCAAATGGACCTAGAATATTAACTGCAAAGAGCCTTAATGAATAGGAGACAAAAAACTTACTGTATTTCTGCCTTAGAAATCCACAACAGGGAATGATCCGGATTTAAATAGGAACACAATAAATTACAGAGATAACCATAAACACAGAGATGCAGTGGAAATAATACTTCATTTCATTAATGTAAAATACTGAAATATGCTTACAAACAACAATGGAAATAAACTAGCTAGGGCGATGGTAGCTTATCTCTGAGAAGAGATGTGGTGGCTACATGCCTCTGAACTGTGTTACAATGAGGCTTGAAGGCCTATTTATTATTGAGAACATGGGAAAACCCTAAACATCCAAAAACCTAACCCTAGAAGATGAAACGCCAAACTGTGGGCCCTATTTGGGTAAATTGGTACATCAACTTCCCGGGGTCGTAACTTTGGCATACGATCTCCGTTTGACACGTACAATATCTCGTTAGAAAGATCTATCTGCGAAATACAACTTTGAGAACAACAACATAAGTCTATGGACCCATGTTGCTCCCAATTTTCCCAGAAAACGTCGTTTAGGGCCTCAAAACGGCTCCGGAAGTTCAGGACCCAAAAAACTGCTAAAAATAGTAAATTGTGCTACAATTAAGGAAACTGAAAAGCTGAAAGAAAAAATGGTGGGGGTCCAAGTGGACTTGGTGGGTGGCCACCAATATCCACCTGGATCATTCCTCCCCCCTTAGGAAGCAATGGTCCCCATTGCGTTGAGTTCCTCCATGAGATGAGGAAACTTCTGTTGAACTTGGTCCCTGGTGAGCCACTTGCCCTGGTGAAGGAGTTGGCCTGCTTTGACAACTCGATACAGTTGGATATTCTGCTGGTGAGTGTGCTTGATCTGTGTGTCCATGATCCGATTAGTTGCAGCTTGTTCCATGCAATCTGGATTTAACTCTGTGGGTGTGAGTTGTTCTGCAATGTCGGATGTATCTAGTAATGGTGGAAAGTATGGCCGAGGGCGGTCCACATTGAACACTGGGTGCAGGCTCAGAAATTGGGGATTGCTGAGCTCAAATTCATTATCTCCCACAGCCTTGGTAATGGTGTAAGGACCATATCGGAGTGGTATGAGTTTCCGATAGGCTCCGGTAAGGCGTTCTTTTTGCAAATGCAACCAGACTTTTTCGCCCACTTGAAACTTGTGTGGCACCCGATGTTGATCATGTCGCTGCTTGTACTTGGCATTTGATTTCTCTAGAATGTCATGGACCTGCTGGCGAATGTGTTGGATATGCTCAATGAAGTTGTTTGCCTTATCTATTTCGGACTGGACATGAGCCGAATTTACGTGAGTAGCTGCAAATGGCATGGCCACATCAATGGGACATAGTGGCTAGAATTCCAAGCCCACCTGAAAAGGGTTGTGGCCAGTCGAGCTGTGGAGAGCCCAGTTGTAGCTGTGTTGAACATAGGGGAGGCTCTCGTCCCATGTGCGTGGATGCTTTGAGTTTTACATGCGCAGAATGTGTACAATCATCCTATTGACAACCTATGTATGGCCATCAATTTGAGGATGGAAGGTTGTGGACTTAGTGAGTTTGGTGTCCAGCATCGACCAGAGACTGGACCAAAATATACTGAGGAACCTACTATCCCAATCTAATATGATATATTGTGGGATCCCAAAGTGTACCCACACTCGTTCAAAGAAGAGTTTAGCAGTGGCTTCTATTGTGATATTCTTCTTGTAGGCCGCCATAATGGCCATCTTCGAGAACTTATCGACAACCACAAAAACATAGTCATTTCCATGATTAGTGGAAGGAAGGACTGACATGTAATCCATGGAGATGGATTCCCAAGGTTGACTAGGGGTAGACAGCGAGGTATAGAGGCCTTGCTTCTTAACGGTCAGTTTGGCAATGGCGCAGGTAGTGCATGATCTGATGTACTTCCTGACATCCTGTCGAAGATTCGGCCAATAGAAATACTTCTGTAGTACTGCCAACATTTTCTCGACCCCGAAATGCCCAGCAGCCCGACTGTAGTGTGCTTCCCAAATCATCTTGGCACGCTCGCTTGAAGGAACAAAAAGGTGATCCAGGTGGCATAACAGGGCATCCTGGAGGTGAAAATCTGGAACATGCCGACCCTCCAAGAGTGTCTGGTATGTGTGGCCAAATTCTGGGTCGCTTTTGTAGAGAAGTGGCCAATCAGAAGTCTCATGCCCACAAGAGTTGAGCAAGGTGGTTAATGCCATGATCGGTGGTCGACTGAGGCAATCTGCAACATTACTGGTGCTGCCCTTCTTATACTTGATATTCAAATGGAACTGTTGCAAGTATGTGGACCACTTTTGATGGTGATCTAATGCCCATGTTGAGTAAGGACTGCCCCAATAGCATAGTCAGAGGCATCTGTCTCGACCTCAAATGGTTGTTGCAAGTCTGGCAATGCATGCACTGGTTCCGAGCAGAGGCGATCTTTCAACTCTGTGAATGCCTTTTGTTGAGATTTAGACCAAAAGAATGTTTCTTTCACTCCTCCCTTGGTGACTTGACTCAAGGGCCAAGTGATATGAGAAAATCCCAACACGAACCTGCGGTAGAAGTTGGAAAGACCTAGAAAGCTGCAGAGCTTTGTTAGAGTGGTTGGAGAGTGCCAATCCGGAATGACTTGGATATTGGCTGGATCCACATGCACCCCCTGTTCATCAATGATGTATTCCAGATACTGAACCTGGGTCATGCCAAAAGTGCATTTCTCCAAATTGGCACATAACTTGTGTTTCTGCAGTGTATGGAGAACCTGTCGGATGTGGTGGAGGTGCTCTTCCCAGCTCTGGCTGAAGATCAGGATGTCATCCAAGTATACAACTACAAATGAGTTGGTGAATGGCTGCAAGATGTCATCCATTAGCCTCATGAAGGTTGCAGGAGCATTCGTCAATCCGAAAGGCATAACCAACCATTCGAAAAGGCCCTCCTTGGCTTTGAAGGCAGTCTTCCACACATCGAAGGGTTCGATTGGTACCTGGTGATATCCTAACTTCAAATCGATCTTGCTGAAATATTTTGCCCCCTTCAGTTGGTCCAGGAGGTCATCAATCTGTGGGATCGGGTACCTATTACAGACAGTGATCTTATTCAGCGCCCGATAGTCAATACAGAGTCTCCAAGTCCCATCCTTCTTCTGTACCACCACGATCAAGCTTCCACGGGGCGATGAACTCGGACGGATGTGACCTTTCTGCAACAGCTCCTGAATCTGCCTCTTGATTTCATCGTTCTCCAGAATGGAGCGCCAATAGATTGGTCCATTTGGCAGCGGTGCACCTAGGGTTAGATCGATGGAGTGCTTGACCTAACAGTGCAGAGGAACCCCTGCGGGGGACGTGAAGATGTCCTCATACTCCTCCACGACCTTGTCCATTTGTAGTTGTCGTGTGGAGGGGCCCTGTCTGGAGGTCATGGCCACCGTCTTCTTCTCTCCTTGAGGGCGTATCATCAGGAAAACAAATTTCCCAGTTTTGGAAATGAGCGTACTGCATTGTTTTGTAGTAACCAAAGAGATGGCGGTAGGCGGTGCTACCTCCAGTATCATATACAATTTATTTCCCAATGTAATAATAACAGCACGGGGCCTTGATTCATACACAGCATGTCACTTCCACAAGTATGGTTGTCCTAATAGTACATCACAAAATTCAAGGGGAGAAATGTCACACAATACCTCATCTGTGAAGGGCTTGATGTTGTATGGAAGGTGACACTGTTGGCTCACGCGAAGATCTCGTCCTTGTTGAAGCCACCCGATGGTGTATGGTTGTGGATGTGCTGTGGTCGGTAAGCCCAACTGCTTCACGACCTCTGCCGAAATGAGGTTCTTTTGGCTCCCGCTGTCGACAATGAACTATAGCAAGGATCCCTTTACCCACATCTGGGAGTGGAAGAGATGCTCCTCCTTCTCTGGATCTTTGGGTTCCTCTTTCTGGATCTTCGAGGTGGAAACAGTGGCGTTGGGCTCCGCATTGATAATCTGCTTCCCTTTGTCATTCCCCTTGTCGGTTTCTAACTCAGAGTTGGAACATGAATCTAATTCTGAAACCTTTAGCTCAGCCACTAGAGATTGCTTGGCCTGATACTCACTTGTGTTGTGAGTGGAGCTCTTATGGAACTCACACCATTTTCTCGTGTCCTTTCTCAGCTTCGCGGCATTGTTCTTTGCTTGCAGCTTTGGCGAGTTGTCTTGGGCTACCTCGCCCGGGCTTTGTCCTTTGTTCTCTGGTTTGGGGCACCTTTTGCTTGCTTCAGATTCGCAAATCCAAAGTCTCGCTTCTTCTGTTTAAACTTTTTCTCGACCTTGATGGCATATGGGTATGTTGTGCTAAGCGAGGAGACGTTCAGGAATTCTCTTTCTTCCTAGATGTACTTGTGCAGGCAGCCACGGTATTTGAGTATCAAATGCTGCTCCGAATCCTTGATACCCAACTTTGTGCGAAGGGTATGGCAAATATTGGTAAACTCTGGCACGTCTTGGTCCCTTCCCTGCCGCAGCGTGGTCCACTTTATGTATTGATCGTCATAGCTTCCGACAGGGTCGTACTGCTCCTTGATGGCATCCTGGAATGAATTCCAAGTGGGTGCAGCTGAAAATAGTGAGCCAGTATTTTCATCCTTCTGCTCGCAGTAGGTTTCCCACCAGTCCTTGACGTGGGGAGCTGCTTTGAGAAGAGCGAAAACAATCTTTTCCTGACTCGAAAATTCATGAACAGAAAAATAACCTTGTAGAAAATTTAACCATTTATCTACGACATCTACGTCTATCTGACCCTAGAATATGGGGATTTCAAAATTAACTTGTACCTTAAAGGGCGTGGCATTTCCAGAGTAGCTGTTGGAAGCAAATGCATCTCCTCTGGGTAGCCGCTTAAGGATCTAGGCAAAGCTGTCCATTATCGCGTTCCTTTGTCGCTCGAGGGCTTCTTCGAGCAAGATTTTGATAGGATCTCCTGCCCCCTCGTCTTTCTTCTCATTCGCCATGGGAGGCAGTCGTAACTTGTGAGGCTGGTCTTGCAAAGGTTCAACCAGTTGAAGCCCTAACTCCTTATATCCCGACCTCGTTGGGGACATGCAAATAAAAACAGAGAAAAAGCAGACCGCTATGATACCACTGATACGGATTTAAATAGGAACACAATAAATTACAGAGATAACCATAAACATAGAGATGCAGTGGAAATAATACTTCATTTCATTAATGTAAAATACTGAAATATGCTTACAAACAACAATGGAAATAAACCAGCTAGGGCGATGGTAGCTTATCTCTGAGAAGAGATGTGGCGGCTACATGCCTCTGAACTGTGTTACAATGAGGCTCGAAGGCCTATTTATTGTTGAGAAACATAGGAAAACCCTAAACATCCAAAAACCTAACCCTAGAAGATGAAACACCAAATTGTGGGCCCTGTTTGGGTAAATTGGTACATCAACTTCTTGGGGTTGCAACTTTGGCATACGATCTCCGTTTGACGCGTACAATAACTCATTAGAAAGATCCATCTGAGAACTACAACTTTGGGAAGAGAAACATCAATATATGGACCCATGTTACTCCCAGGTCTCCCAGAAAACGTCATTTAGGACCTCAAAATGGCTACAGAAGTTCAGGACCCGAAAAACTGCTAAAAATAGTAAATAGTGCTACAATTAAGGAAACTGAAAAGTTGAAAGAAACAATGGTGGGGGTCCAAGTGGACTTGGTGGGTGACCACCAATATCCACCTGGATCAGGGAACGTAGGCTCACTGAAAGTGGTGAGATTCTTTGCATACTCGAGTCTAAGAATTCACACACAACAATATTACAGGATTTGCTGAATGTTTGGCCGCAAAGAGTGGCTGAAAGTTCTGGCAGTTGGTGTTGGATGTCTTGGACTAGGTTACATTATGGGAAAACATGCAAGACTTCCCCTACAAAGGGAAAATAAGTGTCGATTGCATTGCTCCTATGACTCGATCTCCTTCCATATTGTCTACTGTTCAATTCCGGCAATGGCGCTGCTACTGGAGTCGTGCTAAAGACACCTCTCAGCCTGAGAAAATCAGAATGGATTGGTTAGGCCCTCAAGTCGACATCAGTTAATACTTTTGCCCAGTTCCAATCCTACAACACTATTACTCTCAGCTTCTGGGCCGAGGCTTACAACGAAGAGCTGATCAAGACGATGAAAAAAGTGGCATCTCCTGTCAGAGGCATCATGATGATGGACGAGTCCAACGCCACCTGCAACAAATGTCTCCTATCTCAAGCCCCTATCTCATGGTAATGGTGAGTTACCCAAGCGATGTGGGGACTATACACATGAATGGGAGTAATTTTACTCTCTTTCAGTGCCACTGCAGAGAGCTCGCAGAGCCCGCAAAGCCCGCAAGGGAGTCAGAGTGCAAAGGGGAGCGAGTTGTCGGAGCTGAGCTCCGGGGACTAGAATTTTATGTTGCGGGAGAAATAATATGCCCTTTTAAACTCTACCACAATGACGATTCTTTAATAAATATAATGACCCTTTGAAAATCAAATCAAAAAACAAAATATAAGCAATTCTGTCTTATTTTTTAATAATGAAAATAATTAGCACAACCACATTAGTAAATGTGGTTGATATATGCCATTCAACGTCATTTTCGTAACAAACTACCTTGTGTTCAAGAAAATAATTATTCCCCTTGTCCACATGTTGTCTTATCATTCACAGATTTGACTCTCAAGAGCTCTATTATTTGTTCATAGTCACTTGTAATATGTAATGTGTCTAAGAAAAATGGGCCACAATCGTTGTTTGTTGGTGTCAGTATTTTGTGGTGTGAATCTTGTCTATGAGTAGAGAATTACAACTTGAATTTTAATTAGTCCTTGAAGCAAGTGACTATGCATGCAAGTCATGTGAAAACATTGAAGCTTGAGCATGAGTCTTAAAGCCATCTAACCTTAAGCATTGAGCTTGGAGCCGCTTGGTAGTTTGTGTGATTGTCTTGGTTTGACCATTAAAGTAGCCGAAGTAAGTCAGATTGTGAGTAGTGTGTGCAGCGCTACATATTTTTGATTAGTTTTAAAGTGGTATGATGATGTTGTGTCTTTGATCCCATTAACTTTGAAAGGATCTATAGGCTTTATATGGAAACCCTGACGACATCGCCATTGTGGATAACAACACAATCAAAAAAATAATATCATGACCGCTTCTATGTCTAGTCACGAGTTTTAGGCTAGGCCCCATCCTCCTACCACTACTACAAATAGATTAAAAAGAGACACAACTTCCATTAGTATAGTGCACAAGTGTTATCTTTTCCAAGTCATCAATCTACAAGTAGTTGTTCAAATTTACAAGATATTTCCTTAACAACATGAAAGTCCATTATCGTGGCTCTTACTAGAAGTACTGACAAAGCAACCGAGGAAATTTTCTTGAAGTTTGGCATGGACGGTGTGTTATGGAAACTAGTCTCTCTTAAAAAGTGCATAGTGTACTAGTAGATATCTAAGATCACGGGTCACCGTGTCACAGTATACAGAGGTTATGATTGTTTAAAAAGTGGAAGTTGTTATAGGTAATGTGGTGTTACTTTTTAACATTCTAAGGTTGATTATATAATTGGGTTCACTAAGGTTGATTATATAATTGGGTTCTAGTGACTATTATTAAGGTTTAAAATAATTTTTAATTGGAAAAATGTCTTGGAACTTAACAAAATTAATCATTGTATTGAGTCTATCCAACTCAATACAAAGTGTAGTGGTTTGTTAAATTTGGCTACTCGAACAAAACACACTTAAGTATATAAATTCAAGACAAAATTTGAACCATGAAAATAATAGAGGATGAAAGATGTTATGTGGCAGATGATCACATTACAGCGTAGGTCATTAGAAGAGGATTTGAGGCATAAGTGGATCATGGACAAATTAGCGAGGTTCATCATGTATGTTATGTATCTCTTCACAGTGTTTCATAGTATTGTAATATTTTATGATGTAAATATAATTTGTGATTCTAAATGTAAGAAGTGTTGTAGCTAAAAGGGTGTTCTAGATATGATTTTTTTTCTCCTTGAACTATTTTTCGAGTAGTGCGCTATAAAGCTTTGATTGGTAGGTGCATATAAGGCCAAGATCAATACATCTTGTAACCAGACTACTTGCCTAGACAATTGGTGAGGACAATGAATGGCACCCATGTACCTTGGTAGATGGAATTAGGTCCATAGGATGGTTAATGAATCAATCTCTATGGTTAGATATATGTTATAAATTGGAGTACAAAAACTTCCCAGTTGTTCTAAAGTATCAGTGGTACTTTGGTTTCCAGCTGGTACGTGATGAGAATTCATCATATGAAAGGAGGAGCATGGACACATTTTGTGGTAGTAATGAGTTACATAGTTCTTGATTGAGAAACCAAGATTGGTTGCAAGCTAAATTTTTGGAGAGGAATAAACAATTTGTAGTAGGGAGGACAAAAAGGTCCTAAATACAATAGAGAGATCTTTGGAGAGCATGTTACAGTTCTTGTGACAGAGATAACAAAGGATAATGGTTGGAGAAACAATATAGGTTAGACGGTAGTGGAGAAATGAAAGTAAAATATAGTGTGAATGTGTAAAATAATAACAGACTGATGAGCATATTGTAATGTGAGTCACACATTGTAGCAAGTCTATAGTCTCATGTTTGGCTTGATGTAGTGGTCCTTCATAATGTATGTACTGATATCTCCATGAGTGGATTTTTCCATTGAATGTACCTGAGTCGATCATGGTGTAAGTTTGATGAGGCATGTGTACTCTCGTGTAGTTTATGGTAATCTAAAAACTACTTTGTAAGTGTAGGTTTGTAGTAAGATGAAAACACCCGGTGTGATATGATGAAGTTTGTGAGAGACATGGAAGGTAAGAATAAGGAATCATGTACAGTGTTATCATTCCTTGGGTGTGTGATGCAAGAGAATTAAGAGTATGGTTGAGGGTAAGTTGATAAATCCTAGAGCATGATTGAGGGTCAACTGAGAAAATAAAAATAAAAATTTGTTTAATAGTAACTATACCTTAAAACATGGTTAGTCATTATTTCTACTCTTAAAAAGGTAAAAATGTAGTTTTTTGAAATGAGTGTACAATAACATAATAAAATATACATTCAATACATTTGTATATAATCATGTGTTTAAAATTTATAAAAAATGTAAAATGATTATTGATTGAGAAATGTAGCAATCATATAAATTTAAAATTTAATTTCTTCGACATTCCCTTTTCCTGCTTAGGGGTATGCTAGTATAAGATTATATCCTTGTTTCAATGTATTCAAATTTCGATGTTGATGATGTCAAAATACATGCCATTTATGCATATAATAATTTATTTAAAGGGATTAATCCTCGTCAAGTTACAGGGTCAAATCTTATGAAGAGAGATTGAGGGTGGAACTAGTTATGAGAATAAAAATATTTTAGAAAATATTTAAACTCAATTGTATCTCTCACAATTTTGATAAATAAATTAAGTATATCACTTTTTATAAATAGTATATTATCCCAGGCTAAACTCAATTTAATTTGGAGAAAGAAAACAAATCATTTAGAATAACAAACTATTTATAAAACAACTTTATATATTTTATTTATCAATAGCTAAATTAAAAAGAAATTTCAAACACCATTTAAATATAACATTGTATAACTTTTTAGAAAATGTATTTTCATTATAAATAACACTTTATTTGAAATCCTAAAAACTATATGTTATTAGTCCTTGCTTCGTCAGGGACTATAGCGCTCATCTCACGGTCAAAGTCTCTTGACTCTCAATTAGTTTATGGATTTATAGCAACTTTAACAAAAGTTTTGGGAAAATCCTAAATATATCTATTTTTCCATTAAATTCAAAAATAATTTTCTAATTTATGGAAATCTTATTTCTAATTGTCCATTGGCTGAGCAAGATTTGATGTGACATAATTCTACTAGTGGAGGGTAATTTATTTTTGGTATATGTCAGTGTTTGAAAAATCATTTTAAAATAAAAAATGACTAATTTTGTGAGTGGTCATTCTATCTCTGAGTGCTCTGACATTGACATTAACATTGTTATGCCTAAAACTGCTACTGATCTACCGAATGATGCCAGAAATGATGGGGTTCTAGGTCCCTTATGTAATCAAGGGGGTGCGGGGAGGTGGGGGTTGGACAAATATGTAGAGGAAGATTTTATATATTAATTTAATATCAAACTTATACTATTTTATTGTTTGAAGAAAGGGTGCGTGGGAAGTGCAAGAGAAAGGGTGTGCCGAGAAATTGTGTGTGGGGGAGTTTGTGTCCCTTGCTCTGCACACCATTCTCCGCACACACGTTTTCTGACACTCTTAATGCAAATATTTGTTTCACCAAAATCCCCTTTGCTGCTTAGAGGGAAAGATCAACATTCTGTTTCATTGCTTTTGGATGGTGCAATAAGAATTTATATACTAATTTTCTAAACACAAATATTGAAGCGAGATAGGATGTCACTGCATTGCCCAAAGACAAATACTCTTGTTGGAGAAACAATTTCCCAAAGCATATCAACGAGATTATATCTACTTTTTCTATGTGAACAAATTATTTCTTTTCTTATAATACTTTTAAGCAAAGGCCAACACACAAAATAGGGGCCTGAATGATTTTCTTCGAGGTTATCCATTTACACATGGATCCATTCTTTCAAGTCCAACTCATTTTCATCAACCCACTATCATTTTTGAAATTTAATTGTATGCAAAGAATACAACAACGTGACAAAAAAACAAGTGGGCACTGACTAAATCACAAAAATCTGGTGTTGAAAACAAGCCTTATGACCTAAAAGACCCCTAGAAGCATTCATTTTTCTTTTCTTTCTAGTTTCTAGCCACTTGCAAGTGCATCGACGTACTTAATACATAAATTGAAAATTTTGTCAAGTCCAATCTATGGCAAGCTGAGGAAAAATCTAACATAACTTCTTAAATTTATTCCCTCCATAAATACTTGTGAATTTTCATTCACCAAGACTTAAATCTAAAATTTAAAGAGCCACAAAATAGTTTTCTAGTGGCGTTAATCTTCTTTTGTTGCCGACGATTTATGTATTTAAAAAAACCACACAAATGCACAAACCAAAAATTAGTTGAAAAAACAATAAATATGTCAAGCCAGGAGGTAACTCCTCAAATGTAATCATATTATTCATTTAGGTTGTTCATTATTATATACAAGAGGGAGTGACTGCTTAGTTCATCTCCCGATGACTCTCCATTTCCTCTATTATTTATTTACACTAATTACAGTTGTTCAACCAATCCCTATGATTAGGTGTCAACATTCCCCCCACTTAATATGAAGGGATGTTGGTGAGTCCAAGCATCGTTTTGAATCTTTCAAGCTTTTCTCTTCCAAGCGCTTTGGTGAAGATGTCTGCAATCTACTCATTAGTGGAACAATCGCAAAGATGGATTGTTTTGGCCTCAACATGATATCGAATCAGATGATATTTTGTATTGATGTGCTTCATTCGATCATGGAACTTTGGATCCTTGGACAACTTTATTGCCGAGGTATTGTCAATCATGAGTGGAGTCGATTGTACTTGTTTTACCTACAAATATTCCAAAATTTTCCTAAGCCACACAATTTCTTTTGTTGCTTCAGCTGTTGTTAGGGTCCCACCCTAACCCCCTTATTTATGTAATGGGATCACGTCATAGTCAAGCGTCAATAAAGCCCATATTAATAATTGTAAGTGGTTAATCCACAATTAATGACGAAACCACAGTTAGTTGCAAATGGGCCGTAGTATTAGATAGATGGTATTAATAAAACCCACGGTATTGGCCCATGGTATTGCATTTATGAGTCATATATAAAGGATAGAGACTCCCTGCGAGGAGCATCGTGTCTTATTTTTGTAGTCAAGCTCTGCTCTATTGGAGGTTGCCCCCTCGAAGAGGCAAGTGAAAATTACTCTTTGAATAATAAAATCATTGCTATTCTGTGTTTTGGGTATCTTTTCTTCGCATATTCTGTATTTGGGTATCATTTTGCAGGTTAAGAGCATAACAAGTGGTATCAGAGCACTTTCCAGGGCCGGTGGGATCTCCATTTCTTAGCAAAATTTTTTTGGCTAGAGACGTGTTCCGGCGTCTTTAAACCACGGGATCTGTCGTTGAGCGCATAAACCTACGGATTTGGGGAGGCATGCACGTAGGAAATACAAGAGGTGGTCACGTCTGTTGGACTCCCTTGTAACCCCTGTGGGTACCCCTTCGAGTAGTAGCGCATTAGACAAAACCGCGCACGGATTGTCTTACACGTACCCTCTGGGTATATTGGAAGCCCCCTAGGCTCCCTTGAAACCTCGCCATAGATAAACCTTCGGCCGTCTTGCGGCTACAGTACACCGAGAATAGCACTCGGGGAGATTACTCGCCCGTACGATAGGGTAGGCGGGTTGTACGACTAAGGGTACGGTTGATCCTCCTTAGTTAGAGCCTTGAAACATTGGGCCGAGTACTACTGCCAGACCCTTATGTATATTGCAATCTGTAGCACCTGACACTCCTCAAGACCATAGTTCCCTTTTTCTATGAGGGGATCACACAGCATCTCTTCCAGACCCGCTTGTGCAAAAGGGTGCAGCAGCAGCAGACATCAGTCGCGCAGTCTCGAGTTCGCAGATCAGCCATTCCGATCTATTAGATCCATCAGATCCACAGAAGCAGTCTGTTCCGCCATCAGATCCGCCATTCAGATCTCTCAGATCCACCAGATCGGATTCGTTGTGAAGGGTTCCTATACTGGGGTATAATTCTCGCAGGACTTTTGGCCGCATTGACATTTTGAGGATTTGGCCACTGCAGTATTGATAAGGAAGGACGAAGTTTTAAGAAAAAAAAAAAGTCTGAGATCTTCCGGGGCGCTTATTGGTGATCTAGCCCATCAGAATCAGGACGACGAGGTGAGCACGGTGGTACCATTCAATTATTAGTGAAAATTTTTAGGCGGTCCCAAATTTTCATCAGGTTGGTGTATGGTAGAAACTAGGGCTCAAGCGATGGCCAATGAAAGGATCAACAAACTTGAAGAATCCATGCACTCCCTCTCCCTTCAGCTTAACGGACTAAGTAGCCAGGTCGCGCAACTCATCCCGAAGGACAAGGAGCAAGCCCACGAGGAGGCGTATAATGGCAATGGATACAATGAGGGTGAGTCTAGCCATTCTCCTCACGTCTGGCACACCCACCAACCACCCAGTCAACGACCTCCCAAGTTGGATATGCATAAATTTGACGGTTCTCACCTGTTGGCATGGATAGCACAAATGGACCAGTATTTCAAACTGAATCGTATCTTAGATGATGCGACTCAGCTTATGTTGGGGAGCATGTACTTGGACAATGAAAGGTGGGAATGGTGGGAATGGAATCAACATTGCAATGGACCTTTTAGGACTTGGACCCAATTTACAAAAGCTCTTCAAAGCCGCTTTGAACAGGAGAACTCTTTTTTGGGTCGTCTTACTAAGCTCCGACAGACTGGTACAGTGGATGAATATATTACAGCTTTTGAAGCCTTAGCCTTCCGCACTTGGGGTCTCTCAGATGCGTTCTACACGGAATGTTTTATCAACGGTCTTAAAGAAGCCATCAAAGCTCAAGTCCTACTACACCACCCTCCCACATGGATGGAGGCTTTCAAGGTAGCTCGTAACGTGGAACGTGCATTAGCAGCCCAATATAGTTGCCCAAATTTCTCCACTAAAGGTCGCCCCCCACAGGCTCACAACACGACTCAAACACTTAAGGTCCAAAAGGTGTCACCTGCGGAAATGGCTGAAAGAAGAAAGCAAGGACTATGTTACTACTGTGATGAAAAATACTCCCCAGGTCATAAACGCAAGGAGCCCAAATCTTTTCAAATAGATGCAACTGACTACAGCTCAACAGAGGAAGATCCACCACTTGAGGACCATGAGGCGCTAGAAGAAGACAACCAACAGGACAATGTCCCTGACGAACCAGTTATTTCACTGCATGCGTTGGCAGGGATTTCTTCCCCTCAAACTCTCAAAATCAGAGGTTTTATTAAACATCACCCAGTAGTAGTTTTGATTGATAGTGGAAGTACACATAATTTCATCCATCAAAAAGTCGCAGAAGCGGTGCATTGTTTTGTATGCGCAGTTTCTAACTTCCAAGTTCAAATTGCAGATGGAGGCACAATGAAATGTGAGGGCCTCTGTGAAAATGTCAAACTTCAAATGGGGGATTATCAGTTGAAAACCCACATGTTTGCCATACACATGGGGGGTTGTGACATTGTCCTCGACGCTGAATGGCTCCGCACTCTTGGGCCAATCACAATGGATTTCCAGGAATTATATATGATTTTTAAGCAGAAAAACTACACAGATACCCTCCGTGGACTCCAGGTGGGAGCCCCCTCTATCATCAGCTCGCATAGGATGGAAAAATTGTTAAAAAAGGGCAATCATGGAGTTGTAGCTCAATTTAATGCCATCCAGGCAGTCGAAACAAAGCCTCTGCTCATTCATCCTGAGATGCAACAGATTTTAAATAACCATCTGCCGGTCGTTGACAAGCCTCATGAGCTTCCACCCTCGCGAGGGGAACATGATCATAGCATCACCTTGGTTCCAGGGGCCCAACCCCCAAATGTGTGCCCATACAGATATTCGTTCACCCAAAAGAATGAAATAGAAAAAATCATCAAGGAACTTTTGGAAGCAGGTGTCATTCGTCCCAGCATTAGTCCTTATTCATCCCCAGTGGTCATGGTGCTCAAGAAAGATGGGGAGTGGCGGATGTGTCCTGACTTCAGGGCCCTCAATAAGTTGACAGTCAAAGATAAATTTCCTATCCCGGTGGTTGATGATTTGTTGGATGAACTCAATGGGGCTCAATTCTTCACTAAGCTGGATCTTCGCTCAGGCTACCACCAAATTCGCATGAAGGAAGTCGACATCCCCAAGACTGCTTTCAGAACTCATGAAGGCCATTATGAATTCCTGGTCATGCCATTTGGTCTTTGTAATGCCCCCTCTACTTTTCAAAGCCTTATGAACCACATTCTCAAACCATATCTCAGGAAATTTGTCCTTGTCTTCTTCGATGACATCCTCATCTATAGTTGCTCTTGGGCCGCACATCTTCAGCATGTAGATCTACTCTTGCAACTGCTCCGCAAGCATAAATTATTTGTCAAGATGTCCAAGTGTTTGTTTGGCATGGCAGAAGTAGAGTATTTGGGCCACATTGTGGGGCATGAAGGTGTCAAGGTGGACCCCAAAAAGATCCAGGCAATGCAGGAATGGCCTCAACCTAAGACCTTGAAGAGCTTGAGAGGATTTTTGGGTCTCACAGGCTATTATCGTAAATTTGTCCGCAACTATGGTTGCATAGCGAAGCCCCTCACCCAACTCCTAAAGAAAAATTCATTCTTCTGGAATGAGGAAGCACAAGAAGCCTTTACAGCTCTAAAAAATTCCATGTGTTCCACTCCAGTCTTAGCACTCCCTGACTTCACCAAATCTTTTGTCATTGAATGTGATGCTTTGGGTACAGGTATTGGGGCGGTCTTAATGCAGGAAGGGCGATCGTTGGCCTTCACAAGCCAACAACTCAGTGGGAGGAATCTGGGCCAATCTACCTACGAGAAGGAAATGATGGCCATCTTACATGCAATCATGACCTAGCGACCTTACTTATTGGGGCGACGTTTCCAAATCTGCATAGATCATCACAGTCTTAAATATTTTTTGGAGCAACTCCTATCCTCTCCACAACAAAATAAATGGCTAGCCAAAATGCTGGGATATGATTATGAGATCATTTACAAGAAAGGAAAAGACAATAGTGTAGCAGATGCATTATCTCGCCAATTTGAGAAGGAAAGTACTCTGCTAGCAATTTCCCTCCCCATTCCAGAATGGATTGAAGAGGCTCGTAGGGAATGGTTTTCACACCCCAGGCTCTCCCAACTCATTTCTCAATTGCAGGTAGATCCAAATTCCACCAAGGGCTACTCGTGGTAGGATGATATTCTTTGCTACAAGGACAGAGTCATAATATCACCAACATCCACCCTCAAAAGTCGCATTTTGACAGAATTGCACTCATCTCCCATTGCAGGACATTCAGGCTTTCAGAAGACGTATGCTCGCACCAGAAGATCATTTTTTTGGACAGGCATGAAAAAGGACATCTTTACTTTCGTAGCAGAATGTGATGTCTGTCAACGCCACAAAGGGGAAACCATCAACACACTAGGCACATTACAACCATTGCCCATTCCGGCATCAATTTGGACGGAGGTTTCTATGGATTTCATTACAGGTCTTCCAAAGTCAGGGAACAAGTCCGTCATCATGGTGGTTGTGGACCGACTGTCGAAGTATGCTCATTTCTGCGCCCTACCCCACCCGTTTACACCAACTTTGGTTGCTCAATCTTTCATGGATCAGATCTTCAAATTGCATGGCATGCCCACTTCTATTGTGTCCGACCGCGACCCGATCTTCACCAGAAATTTTTGGCAAGAACTCTTCAGAATACAAGGCACTCAACTCAAACTCAGTACTTCCTATCATCCGCAAACAGATGGTCAAACCGAAGCCGTCAACAAATGTCTAGAAACCTACCTTAGGTGTTTCACTTCAGAAATGCAACACCTTTGGGTATAGTGGTTACCTCTAGCAGAATGGTGGTATAACACCAACTATCATGCCACCACCAAAATGAATCCCTATGAAGCAGTATATGGTCAACTCCCACCTTCACCTACTTCGTATCTCAAGGGATGCTCAAAAGTACAAGCAGTGGATCAACTCCTACAACAACGCGCCACCATGCTCACCCATCTTCGAGAGAATCTTCATCAAGCTCAGAACTGCATGAAGCAACAGGTAGACCAACATCGCTTAGAGCGCCAATTTCAAGCAGGGGATCAGGTCTTTTTACGGCTACAACCATATAAGCAAACATCACTCAAGGACAAGGGGTGTCAGAAACTCTCTCCCAAATTCTATGGACCATATCAAGTACTTCAGCGCATTGGAGAAGTGGCCTACAAGTTGGCCTTGCCACCTACTGCAAAACTCCATCCAGTTTTCCATGTCTCATGCCTCAAGAAAGTGATTGGGAACAATTTTAGAATTCAGACCAGTCTACCTGAATTGGATGAAGAAGGGTCCATCTGGCTTCAACCCGAACAGGTCCTACACACATGAGACAAGCAACTGCGCGGCCGCATGATTAAGGAAGTCCTCGTCAAATGGAAAGACACCTCTCTGGAAGATGCAACTTGGGAACCAACCACTATTCTTCAACAGTTTCCGCAGCTTCAGCCTTGAGGACAAGGCTCGTCTTAAGGGGGAGGGCATGTTAGGGTCCCACCCTAACCCCCTTATTTATGTAATGGGATCACGTCATAGTCAAGAGTCAATAAAGCCCATATTAATAATTGTAAGTGGTTAATCCGCAATTAATGACGGAACCATAGTTAGTTGCAAATGGGCCGTAGTATTAGATAGATGGTATTAATAAAACCCACGGTATTGGCCCATGGTATTGCATGTATGAGTCATATATAAAGGATAGAGACTCCCTGCGAGGAGCACCGTGTCTTATTTTTGTAGTCCAGCTCTGCTCTATTGGAGATTGCCCCCTCGAAGAGGCAAGTGAACATTACTCTCTGAATAATAAAATCATTGCTATTATGTGTTCTAGGTATCTTTTCTTCGCATATTCTGTATTTGGGTATCATTTTGCAGGTTAAGAGCATAACAGCTGTTGCCACATATTTTGCCTTTGTTATGGAATCTGTTGGAACTAATTGTTTGCGTGATCTCCAGTAGATAGCTCCTGATCCAAGACTCATAGCATAACCCAAAGTAGATACCCCAGTTTCTTTGTCTCCATCGAAGTCTGAATCAGAGTATCCAATCAAGCTGAAGTCGCCCACCTGTGTATACTTGATTCCAAAGTCTTGAGTTCCCTTCAAGTACTTTAGAACTCTTTTTGCAGCAGACCAATGTCCCTCACAAGGCTTTTGCATAAACCCAAAGAGGATTCCAACAAAAAATGAAATGTCTGGTCTGGTAGTAGTTAGGTAGTTGAGACTTCCTACAAGTTGTCTATACTTTGTTTCATCCTCAAATTCTTTTCCTTCAATGGATGTGAGCTTTAAGTTTTGTTCCATTGGAGTAGTCAAAGGATTGCATTCATTCATGCCAAACCTATTCAACAGATCTCCAATGTACTTCTTTTGAGAAAGGAATATGGACTTCAGATATTGAGTTACTTCAATACCAAGATAGTAATGAACATAGCCTAAATCAATCATTTCAAAACCTTTCCTCAATTCCTTATTTATGGATGCAATGTAGCTCTCATTGTTCCATGTCATCAAAAGATCATCTACATATACCACAAGATACACAACTGTTTTGCCAACCTTCTTGACAAACAAAGTTGTATCATCAAGATCATAATGTTTGAAATTGTGTTTTAGAAGATGCTCAGTTAGTTTTTCATACCAGGCTCGCGGTGCTTGTTTGAGGCCATACAAGGATTTCACAAGTTTGCATACTTTATGTTCATGTCCTTTTACAGCAAATCCTTCAGGATGGGACATAAAAAAAATTCTCTTTTAGATCTCCATTCAAGAAAGCAGTTTTTACATCCATTTGATGGACTTTCCAACCGTTCCGAGCTGCTAGGGAAAAAAGTGTCCGGATGGTAGCCCATTTTGTTGTGGGGGAAAAAGTCTCCTCATAATCAACCCCTTCTTTCTGTGCAAAACATTTTGCCACAAGCTTGGAAACTTTATACTTGTTCTTGTAGACCCACTTGAAGCCAATTGGTTTGGTTCCCAATGGAGGATCAACTAGCTTCCAAGTGCCATTCTTTATTAAGGCATCATACTCCTTCTGCATTGCTTCATTCCATTCATCATGAGAAGTAGCCTCTCTGAAGGAATTTGGTTCAAAATTTGTGGACAAATTCAATTCACAATCATAAGAAACATCCATATCAATAGGTGATTCAGAGTCATCTACATCACCTCCATTTTTCCGGATTGAATTTCTAGTTCCTGTCTATACAACCTCATCAGGATGAACAATTTCAAGTGTCTTTGTCAACCACTTTGGGGGACCTTCCTGAGATGGTCCAAGCTGCTCCGTTGCTTGAGTTGGGATTGAATCAAGATTGAGTCTCCCAATTCTGTCAATCACATCACTCAAAGTATCATTTGTTGTTGGAGTTTCATGCGGGGGAGAGAGTGCTTCAGAAGAAGATTCCATAGGTTGATCTAGTATAGGAATCCCCCCTTCAAGACCTGGAATCTGATTATCAAATTCTTGAAATGATTTTGCATTTGTGAATCTATCCAATAAATCAAGTTGCCGCTCAACAACATTGTCAGTTTTGGATGATTCAAGAAAGATTACATCTCTAGATACAACAAACTTTTTATTGACTTCATCATAGAGACGATATGTTTAAGATGTGTTTGAATACCCCAGGAAGATACACTTACGACTTATTGCACCAAGTTTGTTTCTATGTACCTTTGTTATCAAGGCATAACATGTGGAACCAAAGACCCTCAGATGCTTTACCGAAGGAATGTGCCCACAGAACATTTCATAAGGAGTCTTGCTTCTAATAGCATTAGATGGACATATATAGCACATAGAATTGCCTCAACCCAAAACATCAATTTTACATTTTTGAAAAACATCATGGAGGGCGCCATATTTAAGATTGTCCTATTCATTCTTTCAGCTACTCCATTCTATTGGGGATTATAAGGCACATTTGTTTGATCTTTGATCCCATGTTGGTGAAGATGGTTTTCAACTTCATTTGAAGTGTATTATTTTCCATTATCAGTGCGAATAGAGCCAATATGATATTGTGCATCATTTTAAATCCATGTATGAACGTTCTTGAATGTTTGAAAGCCATCAGATTTGTTCTTCAATAAATAAACCCAACACATTCTGGTGTAGTCATCAATAAATGTCATCATATATTTATTTCCATTTTCAAAAGGAATAGGCATTGGACCACATAAATCTGAATGAATGAGTTCAAGTTTTCTATGTGCTCTAGAATGTGAATCATGAAAAGACTGTTTGCTATGGTTTCCTAGAATGCAAGCATCACATTGCTTAAGTTTCCTAGGAATTGTAGGCAAACCAGTAACACCATTTTTCTTCAACAAGTGGAGGCTATCATAGCTCAAGTGTCCAAATCTAGCATGACATAATAAACTTGATGGAAATGTACCTTCTTCATAATGAGAATTGTATGAGAAATTTTGTGCATGAGCAGAGGTACCCTACAGCTTGAGAAGCCTTTCTTCTTTTATTCCTGTCATGACAAGTGAGTGGTCTGATGCTTTTCTCACCTCAAGCTTTCAATCAAACATATGAATGGAGTGTCCTTGTTGGCGGATGTGGACCAACGATAGCAAGTTTCTCCTCAACTATGGGAGATATAAAACATGATGTAGAAGAAAGTCTGGAAGACCAGGCAATTTAATCCTGATTGTACCAAGCCCTGATGGCTTGAGTTTTGATTTGTCTGCAAAGTATATTGCTCCATCAACATTGTGAGTAAATTCTTCAAAAAAATCTCTTCCAAAAGTTATGTGGCAAGTTGCTCCTGAATCAAGCAACCAATCATTTTTCCAAGAAGCAAGTGAAGCATTAAATAAGTCTTCTTTTACTCCAATATTACAGTGTGCCACAACATAGTGAGTGGATTCAGGTGCTTTACCTTTCTCTTTGTCATTAGTTTTACCTTTGGGTTGGTTTCTTTCATGCTCAATTCTGTCCCAAGGAAACTTGCATGTGGATGCATCATGTGATCCATCTCTTTTGGAGTGTATGCAATGCAAATATGACTTTTCTCCTTGAGAGTGTCTACCCTCCCTACCTCTGAAATTTCTTCCTCTTCCTCTTCAACCACCTCTTCCTCTAGAAGAATCTTGAGCAAGATTCTTCTCTCTATATGCAAGGAACACAGCCTCTTAAGAAGATCGAGGAGTTGTCTTCTTCCCAAAAGCTTTCTCTCTTTCAACAAATTTTTTCACAAGGGAGTCAAAGGTAATATCTTTGAGGTTTCCATTTTCTTGCAATGACTCAAGATAATTTGAATAAGTGGGATAAAGTTCCTTGAAAAAATCTATCAGAGGAATGTCCATTTCAATATTAGTGACTTTGATATCATGCATAATAGATTTTACTTTTGATGCAAGAGTAAGAGGATCATCGTTTTGTAATTTAAGGGTGAACAATTTAATCATGAGTTTTTAACTTCAAGTGTAGAGTGTGAGTCATAGAGTTCCTTCAGTTTTCGTAAGGCTTTGAAAGCATTTGAAAATGGCGAAATATGGCGACTCACCTCTTCATTTACTGATTCTTCCATCAATGGATAATCCATGTTGTTCTTATTTTCCCAAATGGCGAATTCCTTGTCTAAGATAGGTTGTTCTGGCTCTTTGTCTCCATTTCCAACACACACTCCTTTCCACAGCTCATTAAAAATGAGAGTGTGTTTGATTTTCCGTGACCATTCTAGATAGTTCTCCTTCCCAGTGAGAACCACTCCCATAATAGATATCAATGAATGCATTTTTTTATTTTTTATTTTTAAAAAAATGTACCCTGCTACCAATATATAAAAAATGCACTTCTGGTGGTTAAAAACTGCACTCCGATATATTAAAAAGAGAGGTATTATTTTGGGGGAGGTGGATAGCATGGAAGCCAAATAGCATTATATATATACCAACGTTATATATGGGGAGACAACATTATATATGGAGACAACATCAAAACAACGCTTATAAATATGGAGAGAACATGTTATATATGTGGAACAACATGTTATATATGTGGAACAATGAGCTGCCAACATTTAGGAGCCAGTGTAACCAAACCCTAGAGAAGTGTTTATGGAGAGCTTATGCAAAATCCTAGAGCCCCTTAAGCAACATTACAACAATACCCATAAAATAAGACTATTCCATAAACTGTGTAAAAGGATGCTTAAGAAGTTACAACCTTGAGAATCAGAAGAGTCGAGGGCACCACACCCATAAAATAATGACCATTGACTAAGGGAAGTATTATCAAACTAATCCAAAATTGACCAAAGCAACAGCTGCACAAAAAATGTCTTCCACCCAGCAGAGAAATAGTAACTATATACTCACAAAGCCAGAGGGCTCGCTTCAGCTGCGCCAAAGGGTTCCATCAATCAAAGCGTGAACTAGAAGAAGTTCAAAGTAGAACTGTATTTTATTTCATCAACTTAATATGCAACTGGGAGAGGTATGGGAGAGCAGTGCATGAAAGTGGAGGAGCATGGGAGAAACGCATATGACAGTGCACTATTCAGGCCTCTGGAGCATGAAAAAGGTGTCAGTTCTGCAAAATAGGCAGAACATAGGCAGAATAGGCAGAAGGGAGTTACAAAGTAGAGAGGGAAGCCAAAAATGGTGCTGGCTCTGATACCATGTTAGGCCAAGAGGTAACTCCTCAAATGTAATCGTATTATTCATTCAGGTTGTTCATTATTACATACAAGAGGGAGTGACTATTCAATTCATCTCCCAATGACTCTCCATTTCCTCTATTATTTATTTACACTAATTACAGTTGTTCAACCAATCCCTATGATTAGGTGTCAACAAAATATAAGAACCCCAAAAGCAACTTGTTTGAAAGAGGATTAATCTACAACCCTTCACCAAGTTTTATCTTTAAAAAACTAAGACTTTCAAGCCAAACACACTGATATTAAAATCCTTTGAGCTTTTTAGTTTAAAAACTAAAAAGGGAAGGCAAGGGAAGATTTTTTCCCGGTATGCACTGCCAAATTTGAATTATTTATGCCACAGAGTCAAACTTGGAAATATTGTGCATCAAGGACTTCAATTACAACAATTTCTTCAAATGTTTTCAATGCACAAGCACACAAAGCGCATGTCGACATTTCTGAATTTTATTTTCCAATCTCTTCCTAGTCTAAGATCGTTGTGCAGAGTGTGGAGGTGGGTTTCATTGTGTAGAGCGTGAAGCCACCTACACACTCCGTATTTATCTAGTTATCATGCCCTATGCACAAATTCCTTGTCGCGCTCATAGATTTGGAATTCCAAATGTTCTTTACAAAATTGTACAACATTTCAAAGATATTTTATTTTAAAAATCCTCTATAATTTAAACTACTCCATTCCAATAACAATATGCATTATCATAGTACACATATGTCGATGTATTTTAAAATAAAAGTTCTTAGAAATTTCAAATATTTTGTTGTTAATTTTTTGTGTCTTAGATATTTGTTGTTGTCACCTAATCCTCTGGAATTGGGAAAATATATTGTAAATATGTAAATATAAAAATAAGAAGATAAGAGACATTAGAATATGAATCCTAAGGGTCTCTCTCCTATTTATATATTAATGTTTCTCTTAATAAAAATTTAATTTTCGTGAAGTTACCAAACCTGGCTTGACATGGTATCTAAGCGTAGGTCCAAATTTGGCATTCTTTTGCCATTGTAACTCCTGTCAATTTAACCCTATTTTATCTATGGCATCTGACATAATGCTAAAATCCATTTCTTTCCTCTCTCAAAAATTCGTCCAAATGTGCAACCATTGATTGGGACTTTGAATGTTTGGAATTCAAGATTGTTTGTTGTCAAAGAATTGAGCTCATTTCCACTAGTAAGGGATGAGTACCTTCAAAGAATCGATGAACAACGTGAATTCGACTGCACACACTAGTCATCTAATTGTTAAATTAGTATTTTATTATTGCACAACTTGCACTAGTTCAAATTCATCGAAGAATATTTGTGAATCATAGACGCTCGCTTGAGTAGAGATAACTCTGCCTAGATGCCACTATTAAGAGTCACAGTCCTTGACTGGACCCTCATTGCTGATAATGCAAGTTATATTGGAAGTGCAGGCACAATTAGTGTGTTGATTATTGAAGTAGTGAGTTATGCGTGTATGCTTCTTCGGATCTCCATCATTTATTCTGTGTGTAGTTCATTATTTGTATGCGTTTAATAGTAGTCTCTATGTGCATTTAAACTCTTGGTATATGTGTTTATGAAGTAAATTGTGTGTGAGTTATGGTGATTTAAGTGTGTTGAGCAGTGAGTAATTTATGCCTCCGCATTGTAATGGTGTTGAACCATTTATATAAATGCACTTTTAAGGTCGTTAAACTATTGTTGAGGGACCCTTTTATATATGTGTTGGTTCGTATGCCTTGTTATATGTTGGTTAATAGTCTCTACATATATTTGTGAGCATGAATTTTATGTTATATGTGTTGCTTTATATTAAAGCAATTTTTCAAGATAAAGAGCTTGAAGCCAAATTCCAACATCATTGTTTTGGGTTATTTTGATTTTTTTTAATGAAAATAGAAGACAAACTTGTATGATGGGTCTTTGCTATTTGTAGAGATATATTAAAATTTGTTCATCAAATATTATATTGTGGTATTTTGATTATTTAAGGACCAATTCAAAGTTTTTCAGAGATTCATTCACTCATCTCAATAGTTGTAGTTATTTCTAGCAAAGAAAACTACCATGAATGGTCGAGAACAATAAAGCATACCCTCATTTTCAATGATCTATGGAATGGTGTTTGTAAAGGAGAAGATGGTAATCCACCTAAAAATACCTCATTTGACAAAGAGCTATTCATATGGGAAAAAAAATAACAACAAGGCCTATGCCTTTATTGTTACATCATTAAGTTAAGAGGTGAGTTGTCACATTGCACCATTTACCAATGCATTTAATGCTTTAAAGAAGTTATAAAACTTACATGTCTCACACTTAGAGCTTCAAGTAGTTCAACTAATGATCATGAATGATGATAATCCCCTTGCCTTAGCCTCTAAAATAAGAGCTATTATAGATGATGTAGAAGCCACCATAGTTAAAATGGATGTTCACCTCACAACTTTTGTCAAGGCACCACATCCCACATATTCACACTATCTTGAATTATTACAAGCTAGTGGAAAATTTAAAGAAATCACTTTTGACTCTCTTGTGGAGAAGTTTGCAGAAAGAGAGATATTTTGGGAAGAGGAAGACAACTTCTTAGTCTTCTGAAGAAGTTGTGTGTCTTGCATAGAAAGAGAAGAATCAGGTGCAATATTCTTCTAGAGGAAGAGGTGGCAGAAGAGGATGTGGAAAGAAGAATAGTAGAGGTAGGGGGGCAAAATTACCAAGGAGGAAGACTTGATCTTCATTGTATACGTTGCAACAAAAATGGACATGATGCATCCACATGCAAGCTCACTCGGGACAAAATAAAGCAAGAAAGAAATGAAGAAAAAGGTAAAACACCAAATCTAGGGAAAGATAAAGAACCTAAATGCATTCGTTATATTGTGGCACATTTCAATATTGGAGTAACTGAAGACTTGTTTAATACCTCATTTGTTTTGTCGAGAGATACATGGTTGCTTGACAGAGGTGCAACCTGCCACATTGTTATTGCTAAAAATTGTTCACCTAACTATTTCCTACTACATTGATCGAAATATAATATGTAGTATGGGTTTTTACACATTAAACCCCACTTTCACCTTAGGAAATAATTTAAAGAACCATTTTCCTAAATTATTTCTGAATAAAATCCAAAAAACCCATAAGAATAATTAAATAAATAAATATGTATTTATTATTATTTCGAAATAATTATTAAGTCAATATTTAATAATTATTTCTTGTTGGACACCTAATCCTCAATGGGTTAGTGTGGAAGCCGAATGGACAAAAGGAGTCCAAGAGACCTTGGGATGTGGAACCCAACGGTCAGATATTGTACTATAAATGTAGATCAATTGTTAATAAAAATTGTACTCTCCTAATTATCTTTCATATCTCTCTTGCTGTCCATGTGTGTTTAACATAGTATCAGAGGCAAGTCGTGAGAAAGTGCCTGTCAGTCTAAACCAATGAAAGCTTTGTGGTTACTAGTAATATCTGTGTCACTGTCTCAGCCACTGGGATGCGTTATACCCATTTGTGTGGTAGTATGTCCAGACCTGTTTGCTGTCCAGACCTGTTTCCTATTTTGGTGCTGTGAAGATGTGTTTCCTATTCTGGCGCTGTCCAAATTTGTCTCCTATTCTAGCGAGCGTTATTTATGCCTTGACTTATACCACGACATTTTTCACAGCATACCGAATCCTCATCTCTATTCCAAGTCTGTTAATTCTATGTGGCATCTCAAATTCTGGTGTCTTTGAGTGTAACGATTTCCCTGACATAATGCGCTGCCTCTGCCATAACGCATCTGTCCTGACATAATGCTCTCTGGTGCACCAGCGCTGCCTCTGGCCATAACATATCTATTCATAACGCTGGTCTGACACTGGTCTGTCCATATTCCAAATTGCTGGCTCCAATCTGCCAAGGCTTACCCATTCCCAGCGACCATTCCGCCTTGTTCTAGCTGTTCAGGGAAACTGAAAGGGAAATGACGCTCTTCAAACCACTGCTTTACAGGCATGACTTTGTCATTCCCATCCTTCCATTCATTGGCAACAACACAAGAAACTCGATTTGCCGTTATCTTTGCCCGAGCTAGTTCTCTCTCAAGTGTCTTCTTACCTTCAATCAATTCATTCACTTGCCGCTGATAATCACGCACAGCATTGGCAGCAGCCCCGCCTGAAAGGACAGCCTCCTCTAGTTCACGAACTGTTTGAAATAACTTCTCAACTTCTGCAACCTTTTGCCGATACATTTTGTCCAATATTTTGTTCTCCTCCTGGCATATTTCAATCTGTTTCATCAACTCCTGGTTCCTATTTTGTAAATCATCAACCATCGAAGCTTTTGCCAGAGCAAACTGCACTGTCCTCTCTGCATCGAGGAGGGCTGCTTCTTTGGACTTTGTGAGTCTTTCCAAAGCCCTGTTATCCTCCTGCAATTTTGAAATCTCTTGTCGTGCAAGCTTGAGTTCGTCGTGGGTTTTCAAATCATTGTCTGCCGTTAAAATGCTGTCGAAGCCCACAAAATCTGGTTGCATTACTTCTCTGCGTTGAATTGGAGTGGTATGGTATGCTACGTTCGGTGCATGGATACTGTGTAATGGTGTATGGTGAGCCTGTAGTGCGTTGAACCTTCTATGTGGATGTTCTATTGTGCAGTAGTCCTACAAAACGATGTGTTGGTTATGATATGTTAAAATTAACAGTGTCGAATTGATATGCCAAATCCATGTGTTGACTGGTATTATTCTATCCTGCGTTAATTTAAAATCAATGTTGTACATGAGGGTCGTGTGTTGAATTTTATATGCTTTGAGTCATTTATAAGTGTTGGAGCTATGGCGTATTGTATGAATATGCTTTGAATTCCTCCCTTGAAGACCGTGCTGGTGTATTCACAATTCATTAAAGTTTTTTATGGTTATATTATATGTAATGGCATATATTACGTTGAGTCATATATCCATAAAGGTGTTAGTATGCGAAAGTACATAAATGAATGGAGCCATAACATATATGTGAGATGGGCATAATATTGAAATCCTTATATAAGTTGGAGCATGATATATGATATATGAGTGGTGGTATAGATATATATTATGTGACAATGTATGTGCACAGAATATATGCTCATATTAAAAGTTTTGACATAGTGTAGTGAAGAGTGAAGATTTTCCATCTACATATTAAATAAGTGTCTTACTTAAATAGAAGGTATATAAAAAAAAAAAAGGCAGAGAGCAAGGCTATGATTATTTTTGAAATCAAAAGTAGAAAATATTTTTTGATGATGCATTCACTCATCTCCATATGTCAAAGAGAACTACCATGAATGGCCAAGGAAGATAAAGCATACTTTGATTTTTAATGAATTATGGAAAGGAGTTAGTGAAGGAGAAGGAGGCAATCCTCCTGAGAAGCCCACTTCAGAAAAAGAACTCGCCATATGGGAAAACAAGAACAACAAGGCCTATGCCTTGATTTCAGCGTCAGTCGATGAAGAGTTAAATTCTGTTTTCTGGATATCACCATTCTTTGTGTTGTGAATCTATTGCAAGGCTGAAAAATGGCTCCAATTGGTGCAATATTAGAGTCACTGGACAATCTAATACTCTCTACTATGGGTAATACAATCAAAATCAGCAAGGATTTTCTCACTGATATTCACAGTTGTTTACAAGATGTACATGACAAAATTGATTTTTTGCAGCTCGAAACTCAGCTACAGCAAGAAGAATTAAAACAGAGGAGTCATCATTCTGAACCTGTTTCTGTTCAGAAAAATGAAGCAGACTCCCATAAACAGCAAGACAATATTGTTGAAGTTCATATAGATCCAGTGCCCAATAAAGCAGCAGTAGTACATGCAGACGCAGAAACTCAGTGTGCACTTTCCAAGCCCATCATCAGACCTTGGGAACAGCTTGTCCACAACAAGAACATAACTGGTCTTGGATATGAAAAGGACTTGTCCTTTCATATTCCAGACTATGCCAAGCCCATTCAGTTTCAGAGTGTTGGATTCATTCATGACAGTTCACCTCCAGCTGTTCCAGATTCTGCCCCTCTTCCACAGCAACAACAACAACAGATCATGAAATGCCAACACTGTGACCAAGTTGGCCATTTGAAAGATCACTGTTTTGATCTTCATCCATGTAAGCACTGCCATAAAACTAGCCATTCTTCACACAGATGCTTCAGAAACAAACGTCCTGCAAGAACAAAGATTCATCTTGGATGGATCGCTTCTTGGCAATGGGCATCAACAGCCAAGAAGATATTCCAAACACATGTCAGAACTTGTTCCAGAATATTGAAC
The DNA here is from genome assembly GCA_031772625.1 of Pinus tabuliformis. Taxonomy (NCBI): domain Eukaryota; kingdom Viridiplantae; phylum Streptophyta; class Pinopsida; order Pinales; family Pinaceae; genus Pinus; species Pinus tabuliformis. Next base: position 436,418,659 of record CM062812.1, read on the forward strand.
AGTCTTGCAGTCGAGTTTTCTCCATCATCTCACCTTGTATCTGACAGGGGGGGAAATGATGGTCATCTGCAAGCTTCAAAGCCACATCAAGCGAGCTTGAGCCACAACCTGCCACACCAGTTTCAGAGTTGTAGCTAGAGACAAAGATGCCCCTGAGCATGCCTTCAGTTGGCAATCTGGGACACTTCCTCTAGCAGAAGACTTCAGCTTCTTGCCAGTTTTGGAAGAATTCCAGGAACACAATTGAGAACACTTCCTCTAGCAGAAGACACCAGCTTCTTTCCAGTTTTGGAAGAGTTCCAGGAATTGCATTAAGCATTCCAAAGTTGTTGGTTATCCTTAAACCATCACAGGTTGAGACTTCCCTTTTAAGGTTGAAGTTTTACCTTTTATGCGGGGTGAGACGTCCCTTTTATGGTTGAAGGTTTCCCTCTTTAAAACAATAGGATCACTTCCTCTAGCAGAAAACTTCAGTTTCTTGCCAGTTTTGGAAGAGTTCTGGGAACTGCACTAAGCGTTCCAGTGTTGGTGGTCATCCTTAAACCACCGCTCTTTATACCAACATTTCATAGAGCACATTCAGCGTAGTGCTGCCATGCATATTTGCACATTTTGTATTACAGCTCTCTTCTTGGACTCATACATAACCCTTCGGATTAAGGGGGGAATGTTGGACACCTAATCCTCAATGGGTTAGTGTGGAAGCCGAATGGACAAAAGGAGTCCAAGAGACCTTGGGATGTGGAACCCAACGGTCAGATATTGTACTATAAATGTAGATCAATTGTTAATAAAAATTGTACTCTCCTAATTATCTTTCATATCTCTCTTGTTGTCCATGTGTGTTTAACATTTCTAAACCATTTTAATAAAATCATCTAGAAATAATTAAATAAATTATTATTTATTTATGGCGTACTCTAACTTATAGACAAAATAGTCTTTTTCCGGAATTCAACAAAATCCGACACTACAATTTCAAGATTTTTTATTTTTTAAAATATATTTTTAAATATATAAATGGATTTAGCACCATGAAAAACTTCCGGTGCACTCGAATTATGCAGATTAAATAATTTAAACTCAAGTTTTTGAAAATCTCTCTCAGATTTGGATTAAAATTAACCAAAACAAACGTCGTGAAAAATGCCATTTCGTCTATAAATTAGACTATGAATTTATTTATTATTCCTTACTTATCCCTTATTTCTCATATGAGATAATTATTAAATCATTATTTAATAATTATCTCTAAATCACTTTGATTTTATCCTTTTAAAGTAATTAATAAATTATTTTTATTTATTTTTTACTTTAATTACTTTCCTTAAGCAACTCAATTAATCATTATTTTTTTAGTTAATTTACTAAACAAATGTATTTAACCATTTCAAATAATCTCTCCCTCTCTAAAATATAATAAAATATTCCTAACGGCTCGATCTTGATTTGGTCTAAGAATATTTTATTATTTCTCTAGATCTAGATCTATCCTAGCATTTTATCATTGATAGAGAGGTTTTTTCCTCACTCTCCATACATGATCATTTCATCGTCATCACTATCGTCCTATAACTTCTAAGCTCCCATTATTGAGTTGAAGCAACCATTTTCTCTTTTTTCCCATTACATCCATTGAGAGAGAGATAGTTGTAGTTGAAGCACAAGGTCAGAAAGGACCCATCCCACGAAGAGGGAAGTTGTAGATCGAAGTCCACTTATTCTCCTCCCTTGGTGTAATCCATTTCATCTTAATAATAAAATCAATTTATTTATATTTCCATTGGGTTTCTATTACATTATTCATTGTCATATGCTTTTTTATGTTTTGCATGCTATATTTTGTAGTGTTTTCTAACAGTTTTTTTGCATATTTAAAGAAAATTAACAGGCTATCCATCATTTTTAGGGCTATGTATCACCAATGGTAACAAAGAGGATTTTTTCTCACTTTCTCTAAAATCTCTTCGTAACAAATGGTGACTCCACTAGGTCTTTATTTGTCAACAAATGGTTATTCAGTTGGCTCTTTAGTCATCAACAAATGGAGACTCCACTAGTTTAGAGATTCAAAACCCTCGTGACTATTGTTTCAATGTTTTTTACCATTTTTATTTCTTTCACTTTTTTTTTTTTTTTTTTACATTTTTAGTCCTTTTTTTGAAAAACAAAATTGTATTTAAGGGTTTTTGTTGCTTTTTTTTTGGTCACATGTACCAGCTGCACATGAGATGACACTTTATGCCACAAATCTATGAAGCGAGAGTCTTGGGGACCCAACACACTTTTTGGGGCTTTTTTGTGCTATTTGTGCATCTTTTGGGCTAGAACTTGTGTTGTTATCGTAAGAAATAGGTCAGAACCTACGCTCCCCCTTTTTTCTAGCTTTTCAACGTTTAAAAAAAAAAAAATTAGTTATTTTTTTTTATGTGTTGGGAAGGGTTTCTTCTCTGTTCCTGTCCATCCCTAGTCGTAGAGTCTCTTATTTTTTTCTCTCTTTAGGAGGAAGGAAATAAGCCCCTTAGGGTTTGAAGTACACCTCCACTAGTTAATAGAGAATTTTCTAAGTTGAAGAGTCTAGTATTAAGAACTTTCATCCATTATTTTCTAGCATTGTTTCCTTTTATTGTTTAGTCTGTTTAGGCCTTATTTGCATCAATTTGTTTCCATTTCAAGCTTGTGTTGCATTTCCTCTATAGGACCCCTTTAGGTTTCCCTCTTCTTAATTTTTGTTTTCTGCTTTTTTCCAGCCCTCGGCCACTTGTATTGGTTGGTTTTTGCTACATCATTTCAGTAGCTTTAAAGATAGATCCTAGCAACACTTGGCATTAGATCTTGGTTTCTTTAGGTTGCTTGTCTTGTCTTCATTTTTTATGATGTCTTCATAAGATTTTTTGGGAAGGAAAAAGTGTGGTTAATCTTGATGTTTGATTGTTGTTCATTTTCAGTATAATTTTCAGAAATTTTACATTTTATTTTTTAGCAACATATGGCATCTCAAAACATGTTTTAATTAACCCTGCGAAACACACATTTCTACACACACACTTGCACACCCTAAGTGGACAAGAGCTTGGTTAGCACCTCCAAGCCAAGACTTTTACACTAATAAATTAACAACACGCATAGATTTAAGCCCACTTGGACACTAGGGAAAAAAAATTTATTAGTTAAGTTAGGATCGATGGGATAGGTGTTGGCTTGTTGGGGCCTGACCCAGGTTTGAGTTAGTTACCCAAACAAATCCCTGTACTATTGACCCTTTTGGCAACAGTCCGCGGAGCGCGGACTGAGGTCCCACCCAAAGTAGTATGGGAGGGTGCTAGAACCAGGTTTCCGCACCCTTGAGATGTCTAAGAGGTTCAACTAGTCAAACTGTGTGTCTCGACGCACAGGTCACTTCGCGCACTTCCTTGTTCCTCACACCCTGATACATTTCCTTCGCATAGCCCTAACCAGGGGTTGTGGATCTTCTGCGCTATTACCCGAGATCTTACTTATCTTCCTATACCAGTTAATTACCTTCACGTACTTGGATATCTTACATTATATTTATTTATACAAAGCATTCATATGAGTTCACACAACAAATAAATAGTATACTTGCAAATTATACCCAATCATACATTAAAATAGGAAATGATACACAAAAATATGGTAAACTTCTCTTTATTGATTCTTCCAATGGTTACAGACTTGACTTGCCCTGCGCACTCAACTACAGGGGTCCGCGCACTCAACTGTGGACTACTAGGCCTCTGCGCGCTCAGCTGCAAATCCTTCTCCTATTCTACGACCCAAAGACACACTTTACACTTTGACTTGATCACTCAGACTTCTCGTTCTCTTATGCTATCCTCTACACTTGGAGCCTCGCTCTATTTATACAATCCCATGGTCCGCAGACCATGGGTAGATCTATTAAGCTGACATTACTTTACAAAAATGAGGGCGGACAACCCTGTGACTCTATCATGATTTCGCGCTCCATGCCCACAATTCGTGGAGCTTTTACAAAAGGATTTGGTCAAAAATTGGGCTTTAAGCCCCAAAACATGCCTTAGGGGGATTCCATGCCCAACAAGTCCCCAACACAAACATCCTAAATCGCCCTCGAGTCACTCTCTCGGCGCAGAGATCCTTGCGCGGAATCCTTCCCACTCTGCTCGAACTGCTGCAAGGTCGACAATGCACTGAGCTGCTTCCTGCTGGATCTGTTGTACGCGTTGTTCCGAGACTGCGGTGTCGGAAGTGCTTCTCTGCATCTATGCCCATATCCCCTACATTTGTGCGAGCTTGCCTTCAATTTCTGTTGTGATGGTGAAGGCCTCGTCGACCCAAGGCTAAATGCGTGCCTTCAGGACTGCTTCCTTGTGTCATGTCGCCTCCACCTGTTCTTTCAATGCTTTGGCCTGTTGCATCTGCGCAAGCCTCTGGGTGAGGGCCATTGTCTGTGTAGTTCCTTTGACGTTGTCATACTGCTGTTGGAGTTCTCGTGCCTTTGTCTCTAAACGCTGGATGTTGGGGTCCTCTAGCATATTCGTGAGGACCTTAAATGACTCTTCCAACATGCTGGTGCAGTCTCGCACTACACTGCTGATCTCGTCCAGTCCCGCTGTAATAGTGCTAATGCACAGTTCTCTGACTTCCAGAGGGGTGGATGGCTACACCTTTAACTGCAGCTCGGCGATATAAAGGTTCAACTCCAGCTGAACCTTTGTCATTTCCTCCCACGCCTCGCGTACCCCAGCTGCTAGCCTGTGGATGCGCACCTCTACTAGTGTGTCTACTCGGATGGCCAGCTCAGGGATTCTTTGACAAGCTTCATCTAGTACCTGTACCAGCTGTCGATTCTATAACACCACTTCGTCGCACTGCAAGCTCAACTGTTCCATGTTGATTTTTTGCTCGCTGAGGACTTGCAGTGCGCAGCTCTCCCTAGCCCGCAGTTCTGCAGTTATCCCATCCTACAGAACGTATAAGGTCTCCCACGGGAGTGCAGCCATGTTGATGTTGAGACCCTTCAACACGCTAACCATAGGCTTGTCGGCCTCATTTGTTGTCACTAGTGCCCCTTCTGGCAGCACTATGGTATTCGTCACCTGAGCGTGCAACATTTGTTCTGCTACCGTTGTTCCGACTGCGAGGCTAGTCGAAAGGGTACCAGCCTGAGGAGTGTGCACTTGCAACTCCTGCAGCTATGCTCTAAGGGCCCCCAACACAATTTGGTTCTCCTGCATAAAATTTTGGAGGGCCTCGGAGGTGACATCACGCACTATCTCACCAATGTCGTGCAGGTCACCCTCAGTTAGGGTGATCAGGTCAATAGACAACTTCGATGCCTTGACCTTCTTGCACAGCCCTTTCCACTCGTTCGGGTGCTGGCACTTCAACTGTGTTGACGTGGTTTATGGGTCCGCACCTCCCTCTTCTTCCTTTGCTTCCTTCCCATGCGAAGGCAACATTTGGCCCTCGCGCGCCTTCGTGGCTGCCTCCTACACTACTGCTGCTGTGGCCTTTTCCTATACAGTTGTTGTCTGTGCAGCGTCCTGTGCCGCCCGTGCTTTTGCTGCCATTGCCTCCTTCCTTCACTTTTTTGCCAACTGTGCCATGCGCAGTTTGGCCTCCTCTTTCTTCCTCTGCGCCGCCGACTTCTCTATCTCTGCGATGTCTGGAGCACCCAACTCCAGCGGCCATGTCTCTAGTATGTTAAAGATGACATCGTCCATGGCTACAAAGGGTAGCTTTCTCAATTGCTTGGCTGGGTCCTTGCACTCTCTGATGTATATGTTGTGGATGTCCACTTTAAATTCCGCAAAACTTTTCATGCTATTGTAGAGAGTGGGCGACAACCGCGACTTGCAGTTAATCCCCATTCTGAGGTTCATCTCCATGAACACCCAGAATCTCTTATTGTCGTGGATCTTATTTGCATCCTTTGTGGTCCAGAGCGAAGCGTACTTCACAACCTCCGGCAGATCCCTATCAATTGTGGGGAATTGACTATCTTCCGGCAATTCTACTACCATGAGCACTATGGATAGCAGAAGCCATGCATAGTGGAACGTTTTTCCCTATTCCTGAGCTTCGCAACAATTCTCCAAGAAATCCTTGCAGAGGAACTCAGACTAGCTAAACTGGACCCCCTCCGCACACTGTTTAGTAACTGCTACCATCGGCGCGGGTACCTCGTCTGCGCGGCACTTACGCATAACCTTACTAGCCAGTATTTGGGTCGCACTCTCACTAAGTTATCGTTGATGCTGCATATGGCGTAGCCCCTTTTCTTCTTCGCCAACTTGTATTTCTTCTTCATGGCCTTCGCGATGGCCAAGTCACTGCTCTTCCCCTCCGAGATGTTTGTGGGGTCCTCTCCTTTGCATGGAAGTCCGGTAATGTGGTGAATCAAGTCTGCCATGATGGAATTGGGTTCCTCCAGCCACAAACACCCATCATGCACCAGGCAGAGAAGCTACATGATGACGAAAATTATTATTGGGGCGCAGTGGAAATGCAGCACCCAGAGCAGGTTAAGTAGCCCGACCTTTTCCACTCTGTGCAATCACTTTTGCAGCTCTAATTCTGTAATCCCCACTGCAGTGTTCTGCTTGGGCTTCATGAGGTGCGAGGTCTCAAGGTGAGGGAACTTCTCGTGTTCAACAAGGTCCCAATCTTCAAATTTTAAGCTCAGTGCCCATCCCAGGTACGTGCCCTCAAAAATAATGTTGTTTGTGAGGAGCGAGGTCTGGAGTGAGCTCTTGGTCTCATCAAGGTCCTTGGGCACTTTTTCCTTCCCTTTCCGTAGGGGGACATAGGTGGGCAACTTTGTCATAGGGTGCGTAGGCTCAGTTTCCTCCTCCATGCCTTCGTCCTCGTCTTCTTCAATGATAAGGTCCTCCAGGTCTTCTTCTTCCTCATCAGTCTCTATGGTAATGGCTTTCCCCTTCTCCTCCATCGACAACTTGGTGCGCAGTGGGTTTCACGGGGACACACGTATAGGAACCATCGCTTGTTTTTCCTTCTTTGGTCTTAGTGTGCGCGGTGATTTCGGGATTTCTGCCACAATCCTGCTGCCTTCCGGAGCATCTCCCACAATCAAGGCCTGTGCGGCCTCTTCGGTGGTCATTTTTGTTATTTCCATAACTTCCTCAGTTGCTGCCATCGTGTCCATCCAAAAATATATTACTCGCGAACTCAAGGGCTCAATCAATGCTCGACACAAAACAAACAGGGCTCTGCTCAATAGCTCAATTCGCAAATGACCAAGTGTTGTTTGCTAGGCAGCCCTTTGTAATTTATAGTGCTTTTTGAATTTGAATTCAACCATTCCCCCCAAATCTGGTTCATTAATGCTCCCTTAGCGGCAAATTTTCCCAAATCTTGCCCATAAATCACGTCTTAAATACCTGCTGCCCGCTCCATTTGGTCTTAAGTCGAGAATCCCATCGTGAATAGTGACTTCAACGGTCACTTTCTGGCCAACCCGTGTGGTAGCACAAACCCCTGTGCACGGTCGCGGACCTTGTGACTCTTTGCTTTCTGCATGCAGCTCCAACATCGCAGAACTCCCGGGAAGAATAGTTTATAGTCCTGTCCTTCCTTTCAACTGCCCGGTGCTCTAAGACTGTACTTCCCTTGACTAGTCAGGTGGTCCCACCACCTGTATAAAGTTTCATCCTATCATCCATCACCTTTCCTAGAAAATACCCACTTTTTATTGTTATGGGCGACGTTGTGCACCTTATCATCTGCAAAGCACTACCTTGGTTGATTCGCTTAGTAATGTGTGGTCCAAGCCAAGGCATCAGACTAATCAATTCGCGGCAATAGTCCTCAAACTTGTCAGCGTGATCGTGCGCATCCTATCTTAACACCCTGGTCTTTTTATTGAGAAAATCTTCCTTTATCTGAGCCTCCAGCTTCTTGACTTCCGCGTCTACCAGAGCACTTTTCTTCCTTAATCACACCCGTTCTTTCTCAAGTTCTTGGAGCCTAGAATTTCCCTGTTGGATTTCTTCTTCCAAGATTTCGCGAATCGTCGTATCTACCGGTGCTATCATGCGCGGTCTAATATTTTCATGTACTATAGGGTTTTTCTTTATATTACAGCCTTGGCAGTGCCTGGGCGATCAAGTTCTTGCACGCGGTCCTATAAGCCCATAGAACCGCTGGTATGCGCAAGTCCCAGTCAGTCCGCTTCGCATTGTGGACCTTGTTCAGCGCTTCGCATACTTTGTTAAAGGCTTCTGCGTGGATATCCTTATGCGCACTTGGTCTTTCCATACTTTGTGGTCCCAACCAGAGGGGTCATTCGCGCCATTGTCTTGCCTGCACTTGCTTACTGATCATGTCTCCTACCATGAGGACTGTGTGCATTCGTGCAGGTTTCGCACCATATGCTTGTATCCACATGGATAGGTGGCTACACGGACCGTTTCGTCTGACAATCTTGTCTATTAATCGCATCTGAGGCTTCCCAAACCACGTGTGCATTATTCTTCTACAGTCATGCCAATCCTCAAAACTTCTTTGGTGCGTACCCCACCACCTTGCGGGCGTAGCTCACAGTACCCATTTCATAGCGTCGAAGCATTGTTGTTCTGACACTTCTCTTTCAAATCTATTCATGAAGTCATCCACCTCGCTTAACCCATCATACGTAGGGAGACTTCTTACCTCCATTTCTATGCAGCGCAGTGATCTCGTCATCATGTTATAGTTGAGCATGGTTATCTCATGTAACCAGTTCTGCCATCGTTCTATCTCCTCGTCAGAATCTGATGTGCAGGAGCTTTCGCGCTCCCATGAGATTCGACCATCCGCAGTTGGATTTACCCAGTCTTGCTCCCACGCGGTTATCTTGTAGATGTAGTCCAGATTATCGTCGATGTCGTAGTTGTGCACTGGCTCCATGTAACATGATCCTTTTGTAGGGTCTAAAGGTACCACTATACACAGAGACTTTTTCTCAAAAATCATCTTGCGTTTCTTCAGATTTATCACTCCATTCATGTCAGTGGCCAAATCTATTCCCAATAGCGCGGGGTAGGGATTGCTGTCATCAACAATATCTATCACTTCAAAATCTGCTAGCGCGCTTACTCCTTCAATATCTAATTTGATTCTCTACAATCTCCCCATAGGTAGGATCTTTTGCTGGTTCCACATTCGCAGTTGGATAGGAGACCATTGCAGCGCAGGCCTGCCCATGCGCTCCCATGTCTGCTTTGGCAGGACATTTGCGTCCGATCATAGATCTAGAATCACTTGGTCCATCTCATATTCTCCAATCTGCATGGTTAATCTCATCTCCCTTCCTGTTCACGTCGTGTGATTCTCGAGCTTCCGGACTACGCACGGTTCTCTTGGTGTGGTCCCAACGCATCTAGTTATGAGTTCTTGCAGCCCCTTTACAGCGGTGCTATCGCGCAGCAGCTTCATGCATGTCTCCAAGAATGTAGTTAGCATCAATGGGTTCATTTCTAGCGCCAATCTGTCTTTACTTCCTGAGGTGGAGGCATCAGCAAAGCTCCTCTTAGCTGTCATGAAGGTCTCCTTAGCGCGCTCCGAATCAAATTCTAGTTCCTTCGTTGGAGCCTTGCAAACCCAAGTAATTTCTTCAGGCTGCTTACCTTTGTCATCCCCTATCGTAATTCCACTCCGGAGCATGATATTTACATTAAGGTCTTCCTCGCACCGCTCAGACCTCATCATTTGCAGGTTTTGAGTCAGGGGAGGTTGGAGCGCTCCTTTATCACGCAACCTCGCTATCAATGTGGGATAATCCTCTGTCTCATGATCAAATAACGTACAATACAAGCATGATGGTCGTGTTGGATTTGTACAATCGCGAGCATAATGCCCTGGCCCTATGCAATTGTAACATATCAGCTGTTCGCAACCTCTTCCTGGTCCCCCTCCACCTCGGCCTTGTCTGCGCCCCTAAAATTCGGTGCGCGCCATTCCTAGGTTTTGATCAACGAGCCGTGTTTCGGCTTGAACTATGTAGGTAGGAGTTCGATCCATCATCAGCTCATAACTTCTACAGGTGCGCTCATCATGTCCCACTGACCTATAGAAATTACAAAACAATTGTTGTGAATTCTACGTATACTTTTAATTGATGGAAGTTATCTATCGCATGCTTTCCTCCTATCTAACAAATCGCGCACCATAGTGCAGGTGTAGTGCTTAGTCATGCTTGTGCCTCCGGTATTAATGGCATTGGCCCTCCTCCCGCAAGGTAATTCGTGAACACTAGGCAGTGGTCCTTGTGGTGCCCCTGGCCCTTAGATTTTACGCACCATACCTCATCGCACATCTCTGGGTGGGTTGTCCTGTCTTGTTTCAAACTCTGCATCTCAAGGCACAAGTTTTCAACTGCACGTGAATTTGCTGAACTCCCAGGTTGGGATCTTGTATCGGGGTCTCATGTAATCTCATTGTGACATCCAAGGCCTCGACCTGAGTGGTTAACCTTTGTTGTGATAACGCGTTACGTAGATGTGGCATTAACGATGCTACAAACCATTTGCGGTGTTTCCCATCTGTTAACGTCATGTTAGCTTCGTGAATTGTGCACTTCAGTCTTTGATCCAACTCCCAAGGGGTCTCACCTGGTAGCATTGTGATTTCCTTGAACCCAATGATCGACTGTGCCTCTGACTTTGGCCTGTTAAATTCTTTGTTTAGCGCAGCTTGGATATCTGCGATCCCCGCATTCAGATTGTCATTAGAATTCTTAATGTACCAGGTCAGCACGCGATCCTGCAGAGCGCTTACCAATGTTGCCTTCTTTATATTGTCATCCATGACTCCCTATGCTTCCCATACAACACGAACCAAAACTGGTCCGGATCTTCATTCCCTACTCCCTTGAACACTGGTAGCTTTATCGCGCTTGCCATACTGCTTCACGGTGGTGGGGAAGGTGGTATGGGCGAAGACGGGGTGAAGATGATGAAGCTGGCGGTGGTGTGGGTGGGGGTGGTATGTGCGGAATTCTCTGCCTTATTAGATTGATTGTACTTTTTGGCGAGACCTTTGCGAGCTCTTCTTTGCCCCCTCGTGGAGGTGAAATCAAGGGGCTAGTTTCTAGTTGTGTGCTACCTTCGTTTCTATAGATTCTCCCACTTCGCGTAGCCCCAAACATTAATTTATTCGCATAACCTATTTTTCACACAGTAGCATTTTAATCCAAGTGTTCAAATATTTAACGTACTTACCTCGCGGTCCTTTGAGGAAGCGTCGTTTTGCCTCGCTATAACTAACTGAAGTATCTACCGCTAATTTGGTGATGATTCCTCCTATGATTCGATCGATCCAGTGATTGACAGCTCGCGTGATCTTATATTCCGATACTTCTAGTATGTGCACCAATTCTGGAGTCCACACAATAGGTTTGTCGAGTTTACACCTTCCTTGGCTATCTGTTAGCTTCATGATCCACTCGTATAACTCAGTGGGGAAGGATGTGAAGAAAATTTCTTGGATCTCTGTATATAAGTAGTAATCTAACCACTCTTCCTTTGACAGTCGCAGATTCTCATTTTCCTGCGCTGTGAACTCGTTAATCTTCCTATCTAACCAATATTCATTTCCTTTCTTTGTCAGATTCTATTGATACAACATTAGACATCTCTATGCAGATCTCGGTCCCAGCAACAGAACTATTTATTGGCTTGTTGGGCCCTGACCCAAGTTCAAAGTTAATTAGCCAAACAAATCCCTGTACTACTAGCCCTTTTGGCAACAGCCCACAGAGTGCGGATTGAGGTCTCACCCGAAGTAGTATGGGAGGGTGCTAGAACCATGTTTATGCACCCTTGAGATGTCTGAGAGGTTCGACTGGTCCAACTGTGCGTCCCGGCGTGCAGGTCACTTCGCGTACTTCCTTGTTCCTCACTCCCTGATACACTGCCTTCGCGCAACCCTAACCTGGGGCTGTGGAGCTTCTGTGATATTACCCAAGATCTTACTTATCTTCATATACCAGTTAATTACCTTCACGTACTTAGATATCTTACGTTATATTTATTTATACAAAGCATTCATATGAGTTCGAGCAACAAACAAATAGTATACTTGCAAATTATACTCAATCATACATTAAAATAGGAAAAGATACATAGAAATATGGTAAACTTCTCTTTATTGATTCTTCCAAGGGTTATAGACCTGACCTGTCTTCCGCACTCAGTTGCAGACTATTAGACCTCTATGCACTTAGCTGCAGAGCCTTCTCCTACTCTACGACCCAAAGACACACTTTACACTTTTACTCGATCACTCAGACTTCTCATTCTCTTATGCTATCCTCTACACTTAGAGCCTTGCTCTATTTATACAATCCCATGGTCCGCGGACCATGGGTAGATCTATTAAGCTGACGTTAGTTTACAAAAATGAGGGCGGACAACCATGTGACTCTATCATAATTTTGCGCTCCGCGCCCACAATTCGCGGATCTTTTACAAAAGGATTTGGTCAAAACTTGGGCTTTAAGCCCCAAAACATGCCTTGGGGGGATTCCATGCCCAACAATAGGCTTCCAGTAACACCTATTGATCATTTACATCAAGACATAAAAGTTGTCCTTGTTGGCAGCATGAAAATCCTCCACCATCCCATAATCAAAACTGAAGCGTGTAAGAAGCTCGCTTGAGAGGGGGTTATGCTTAGGTCAAAGTGCCAATGGTTCTCCTCAAGGCTACCCAACTCATGTTAGGGAATCCTGTGTCGATGAATGACTACCTAGAAGCCCAAGATTCGTGCACCCCCATGGGACAGAGGTAAGTTAGTGGCCATTCTTAGGAGAAACACCTTATAGGGGTGGTTGTGGGCAATAATAATTCATCTACCTTACCTTACCCTCAACCACTCTGCTTGCGAGGATGAGATTCCATAAGTAATAAATTGTTTGGAAGCTCATATAAAACATAGAAATAGGACTTGTTTGAGCAGTAGAAATCCTTTAGGCTAGAGTTCATTTTTATTTTATAAGATCTACTTACTTTATTTATAGTAGGAGTACATTGTAGTTAGCTTGCACTTTGCACTGTTGCACTAGGTGTTTGCTAGCTCTATGTTATTCTTCTTTTACAAACCTTACCCTTTAGCCTTCAAATTTTTATTTTATCGTGATACCATTGCACCCCCTAGGAATTTGCCATGGAGACTTGGGGTTGAATACACTTTGAATTCTGCTATCCGCAACAAAGTTTTTGGGGACGACTCCCCACCCAACCATAGGCTCTGTTGCACATAATCTTTCTACAACTAGCCATCCCCGAACCCTCAATCAACGTACTACTGTTAGGGAATCATTTGTCTCACAACACTTTTCTCCCAAGAGAATAGATGAAGAAATGGATGAATCTTATCGTCCTCGTCATCCATTAAATAGACCTAATAGTAGAAAGAGATCCGGATGCACGCATTCCATGTGTTAACATGCCAATTTTTATTTCTTTATTTTAAGTTTTGCTTAATTTAATATTTCTCTTAATTTAACTCTTTTTTATTTTATTTCTTTTTACTTTTTGTTAACTTTACTTATTCTTACTATTTTTATAGTTTACTTACTTATATATATATATACACACACAACAATTTATTATTTTCTATTTTATTTATTTATTATTGTTATATTATTTTCATTATTTATTTATTATTATTATTTTATAGTTTACTATCTATCTATTTATTATTATTATTCATTATTGATTTACTATTATTATCTTTTCTTTACCATTTACTATCTATTTTTTATTATTATTATTTCTTTAGTTATATTTTAATATTATATTATTTTATATATTTATTATTATTATTATAAAAAATTAACTAAATTAAATAGTAATAATTTCACAAATAATTATGATATTTTATATTTTATTTATTTACTTATATTTCATTAAACAATTAAATACTAATGACCTTAGAAATAATTTACATGAAATAAAGTGGAGTGAAATGTTTCTCATAATCTAGATAGACTTATATGACCAATTTAGTTTTGTCAATATCTCTTTCCATAAAAATGATGGACTGCATTTATGATGGAGTAAAGAGAGAGGATTTCTCATATATATACGAGGGAGTTAAAAAAACAAAAACACAAAGTACATGACTTCTCAAAGTACAGTACATGACGCTGAATTTTGTTGGTGTTAGATAGGAATCACTTTACTCATGTGTTGAAGAAAAACTTTCTCTGCATTTTTTGAATTTTCTATAATTGAGGACGAGATCATATTTTTGTATTAGTGTGTAAGGCTTTCAACATTTCATTTTAGATTTGTATATTTTTTTGTTTTTTTTAAATGAAAAAATATATATTTATATATTTCATACTTTTATGTAATGTATTTTTGGAAAGTGGACATCTTGAATTTATGTCAATTTAGACCATGTTACTTTAAAAAAATAAAGGCAAAATGAGGAAGAAGATTTGAATTTCATAAGCTTAAAAAAGGGCCAGGTATATGATTTGAATGAATCTTATTTGTTACTTATTTAATTTAAAACTAAATAAAAATATATATGAAGTGATTTGAATGAGATTAAAAGAGATTGAGAATATGATTTGCATGCTATTTTGTACCATCTGGGATTACTTTTATAAAGAATATGCATGTCTCATTCAAAAATTTAAAACTTATTAATACATTTCAAATATAAAATAACGATCAGACTACCGCTTTGCTCTGAAAATTATTGTAGATTGACAAAGACAGACAGCGTCTCAGTAAGTATGATAGCGCTATTGTACACCGCGTAGAAAGGCAAAGTGAGAGAAGCGAAAGTTCTCCTCAAAATACTTGCAACTACGTACCCCACTGGTATCCCACCCTCCCCTCGCAAACATAAAAAGAAAACGCCATACCTTACGAAAAGACCAGTGGGGTTTTAATGCCCCACCGGTTATCAATACACGAATACGTCTCTTTCCCTTTCAATATCCAAAAGCCATTCTTTCTTTGAATTACTCGTTTACACACACTCCCTAGCAAATACATCTCTTCGGCTTTTTCAATATCCAAAAGGCAGTCTTCCTTTGAATTACTCGTTTAAAGCACACTCCATCTCACTCTCGCACTTCTCCTCTCACATCTTCCTCTCATTGCCTGAAATATCATTGACTATACGCGCATCTAGCGTGTTCACTCCTCTGACTGCTCCTATATATCTGCGCACCCATCTCTTTAATTCCCTCACCCTCCGGCTTTGCATTTCATGCGCTCACTTCACTGACTGCCGCCGTGAAATATCACTAATTTCGCTTCAGAGTTTCTGCAATATTGCCAAATATGGAGTTTTTCCCGGAGCATGAACCTGGCCGTGCCATTGCTATATCACACGAAGATCGCGGTTCCCGCCAATATAAGGGAATCCGACTGCGAAAATGGGGGAGCTGGGTATCTGAAATCCGGATGCCGAGATCCAGAAAGAAGATATGGCTCGGCTCATACGCTACCGCCGAACAGGCAGCCCGCGCTTACGACGCCGCAGTGTATTGTCTGAGAGGGCGCAATGCCGAATTCAACTTTTCGGTGCCCGACATTCCGACTGTGTCTCCCCTTTCCCCTGCGCAAATTCAGCATGCCGCCGCCGAATATGCCTTGGGCCAGGCCCCATCGAGTTTGGCCTCTTTCGTAGGGTTCCCCAGGGTTGGAATTTGACGGGCATTTTGCCAGTCAGAGACCAGTTTACCCGTAAAATACGTTGAATTTTTTTAAATAACCGTCTGACACGTACGTTGAATTTTTTTAAATAACCCTCTGACCTGACGTGTTGGGAAGGATGCAGAACGTATTTTTGATGGTTAAGGTTTTTTGAAAACGTTATTAATATCATATCCGAAGAGTGACACTTTTCCACTTCAACTTGGAACATTATAATAAATCGATAATCATCTTATCAACAAATGAATTTTAGGAAAAAACCAGATGTTTTAGAGGGCAGTTTCCTCGACTTTAGTTTACAGAAATGGTCGGCTGAAATTAAAATTCGTCTGCATTATACGTTCCGTGATTGTGGTTTCGACAAGACTCGCTGAAAGATATTATTCATGACCATCCCGCTATTCAGAGCTCGGTTATTATTAAGTATTTTAGATTTTTATAGTTTTTTTGGATTGGAATTAAGTATGGTATCTTTTAAAGAAATTGTAGATTTGTGTGGATTAAATATTTTTATTTTTTTAATGTATAAATTAATTAAGTATATTTAAAAATCTCTCCAATTTTAAATAATTAAAATTTGATAAACATAATTCTTTAAAAAAGTTTAGTGTTTTTTTATGATGTTTTAGTTAAAAATATACTTGAAATATATTAAGTGAATTTAGTGAATTTCTTTCTATAATATTTTAATATTTTTTGTTTTTTTTCTCTTTTTTTTTAAATATTGGGAAAAATGATTATAATTTAGTGGTGAAATTCACATTGGGGACAATCATCACTGGAAGCTATCCATAATGCAAGTTGAATCATCATGGTTTCACTGGCAGCTATCCATAATGCAGGTTGACTCGTCATGGTTATTATAGAAAAACCACTCCCTCGAATTACCCCACTCCCTGGAATTACCCTACTCCGAGTCCGAGTTTGACTTTCACTCTTACCAAATATCTCTTAGTCTTGGCCTATTAACCTATTTCCTTACATTCCATGAAATCAAACTCTTAGCCAAACAAAAGCAATTTTAAGGCATACCATAGAACTAAAAAAAAAATTGTCAACAATTCCAATTTATAAACACAATTCTTTTAAAAATTTGTAAGAAGTGTGTGTATATTTAATGGTTTATGTTTTACAAAATCCATCACCAACAAGATGTGTTATTGAAACACATACTTATAATACGTTAAGTGGGTTCAAGTAAAACAAAACCTAATTTATTAATTGTACAATACCATCATAATGAAACGAGTCTAAAACATCACTGAAAACTATTTTTTAATTTATTGGAATTAATAAATGTAGAAATGGTGTTGAAGAACTCAATTGTAAACATGATAATGTAGATATCTTACCTTGGAAACCTTTTTTTAACAAAACCTTCTAGAAATGACCTTTGTTTGGCTCTTTTATACTTTAGGAATGATTACAAATAGAAATTATAAACTTATAGATAACAATGTTGCGTATTTTTATTCCTAGGCTTCACATTCTCGGTCTTTCTCTATTTTCTTTTGTGCCATTAATTTTGCAAGATTTCAATTTTCCATGGGTAAATCCATTTAGGTCCCTTTTCACCTTCATTGATTTGCTTTCTTGTTGATGAGCTTGAGGTGCATGTGAGTGGACCATGCCAATTGAAGAGAGCTCTCAAGTGAATTCGAATATGCACACACATAGAAAGTGAAACATATTTTTATTAAAGTAGGAATTACGATACTTACAACTAGCACAAAAGCACCTAAAGCCTAAGGACACACAACGAGGAAAATGGATTTGAGACCATTCAACAAAGGTTATTACCTAGTCTCCTTAAATATATGTCTACAAAACTAAGTGATCAATAAGCATCTAGTCTAATAGAGACTTTATATATATATATATATATATGCCCACAACACAACAAATTTGGCTTGGTTTGAAATGTTTTGTTCATGATGAGATCTCTTCAGATGCTCAATCTTAATATGATTGAATTCCCATAAGTGTCACCTAGAAGGTACAAGGGGAAGAAAACATATATATTTCGTACTCCTTGGAAGGAATGTCGTTCAATAACTCACAATTCGTTCATTTGATTAGGGTAAGTTGGATTAGAATCTAAGTCCAAATAGTTTCCTTGAAATCCAATGAATATGTATCTACCTCTTATGCAAACATCATTAAAATTCTCACTTGAATAAATCAAACAATCAATCCATGAGTGTGTTAGTGCATCATCAAACCTACATAGCTAAAAGAACAAAACATCTTCCTTGTCACAATAATTTGGACCACAATCTTTCTTGTTCCCACTTACTCTCAGTGTATTGGCCACCCACCTTTATTGAATTGTTTGGGCCAGAGCTCTGTCACAGTGTCACCGACTCACCACTCACTTATGAAAGTTATCCTATGTCACAATATCACCTATGGAACAGTGGAAGTGTTGCTTCCACTACAATTTGCACTAGATATCGAGTGTCTCAACATATCACTTAAAAGATTTGAAAGATATGGCTCATGAAGCTTATGAAATACTAGAACACTTTTTATACATTGTACTTATTTGACTACAAACTCTCCACGGTGGACCCTCACATTGATTCCATGTGATTATGATCATGGAGAGGATGCAGAGGATAGTCCATCTCATAGTTTTACATTGTTGGTCATCTTATACGTCCCATAAGAACTCCTTAGTAATATCATGTTATGGCATGTCTGAGTCAACGACATTTAATTTCAGAGTTATGGAGATTTTATTGTGAGTGTTTCATTATAATTTCAGAATTCAATAAGTCATTTATGTGTTATGGTCATTTTGTTTTTTCTTTTCTAATAATAGATATGTGTTTTTAATGAAACCTTTATTAGTGAAGCGTTAATTTATTATTAAAATATCACCTTTGGAAGGGCAAAATTTTAAACATAATGTTTCTTGAAAGACAGCATAAAAACCTAAAACGTCAAAAAAAAATTATACCATAAGTAAAGAAGAATCCGAATTCCAACCCTGGTCCTCCTCGCAGTCCTCTTCGGTTTCAGAAATGGAGTTGGCCGGAGACAACACTCAGATATGTGAGGAGAGGCAGGACTTGGCGCTGTGGTGGTCGATGCTGGCGGGATCTGACGTCATCGGGATTCCAAATTTGGAACTATTCGCGTCCACTGATGAGATGTTGGCGTCGGAGGTCCTTCCCACTTCGGCGGAGCAGGAGGAGGAGAGGTACATGTGGACAGATCTCTGGAATTTCCAGGACGTTTGAGTTTGTCAGACGATGGAGCAGACAATATGTCTTTTAAGATTCAGGTGGATCACGTCTACTCAGTTGGAATGTGGGACCTCTTCCTGTCGTAGTCAAAGTAGTGTAGGATGACAACTATCCAAGCTTCAAGTCCACAGACTCTGAAATACTTGCCCTATATTTCCAGAAAAAAATAATAAACAAGATTTGTAGACCCTCCATTAAAGGCGAGGCAAGCTCAAAATATCAATGGTTGCTCACTTTGTTAATATTCGGATATTTTTCCACAATATTTTCAGAATGGGATTTTTAAAATTTCAATGTTTGCTCACTTTGTTAATATTCAGATATTTTTCCACAATATTTTCCAAGTGGGAATTTAAAAATTTCAACCTTTTCGGTTTTCCCCGGAGTAGGTTTGGAAATTGTATATTTAAGTTATTTAAACTTCTAATTTGAATATTTTAAGGGTTTTTAAAATGGTGAATCAATTTAAAAATTTAACATGCTATTTTTTTTAATGATTATTAAAGGAATTTCAAAAAGCCGGAAACAATTTATATTGATTTTCTCCATAAATTATATCATAATCGATTATAACTACCCATTTGAATATTTTAAGGGTTTTGAAAATGGTGAATCAAATTATAAATTTAACATGCGAATTTTTTTAATAATAAGAGTTATGTGGGCGTATGTATTGTTTATATATATAAATATTATTATTTAATTTTAAGATTATAACTAAGTTAAATATTAAATTAGTGTATAAATTATAAGTCACTATTTATATGTATACATGAATTATATGTATATAGTTTTTAGTTTATTTGGTTAAAATAGTATGTGATACACTTTGAATAGAGATTTGTTTTTAATCAGGTAAACAAAAGGTCTTATAGATGAATTTGTTATCTAAATTGGTAAACAAAAGGTTTCTTAGATCAATTTGTTATCTAACTTGGTACCAAGTTAGGTGATTAGCAATATATTTCAAAATGTTTTAATTTAATTTTTCATTATTTTTTTTTATTTCTCATATTTATAATTTAATTACTTATGAAGATACACTAAATGCTTTTTTAAAAATTAAGATAATATTAAATCAATTTTAACACTTAATAATTGTTGCCCTCATAGCCAATTTTGTTTATTGTATAAAAGTATAATTTAAAATTATTTAAATTACAATTATTATATAAAAATATTATATATATATATATATATATATATATATATATATATATATATATATATATATAAACTTGATTGTTATGTTTGTCTATTTTTTGCTTTGATTCCTAGATAGTTGGGTAATTGAACTTGTAAATTCACATCAAGGAGTGTCTTAACAGAGCCTTATCCAAGAGAGTATAGACTATTTAAAATTAATTTTAATAAAAATAAACAAACAAATATTTATTTTATTTAAATTGTAATAATAATTGTAAAAGAAATTATAAAATAATTTAGAGATTTTGTAAATTTAAATAATGAATTTAATTTAATAATAAAGTAGAACAAAATTATTGTATTGGGTTTAGTTATAGTGTATATTAAAATATTAAATAATGATTTTAATACTATAAGTGCTAATAATAAAGTAGGACAAAATTACTATATTGCATTTTGTTACTCCACACACACACACATATGTATATATATTTGAATTCAGTCTTCTGTGATCCATACTAAATTAAGAAAAATCTTTATAAAATTATTATAAAAATAATAATAATAACTATATAATTTTAAAGCCATCCTAGATTAGACAATTAATTAGTGCACAAACATTAGGAAATTAACTTAATTATATTTTGTATTATTTTAAATTGTCTCCACAGTATTTGTTCTAATAATATGAGTAATAGCTACCACAAGTTTAATAGAGCTTAGCTATTAAAACATAAAATAAGATAATCAAATTAATAATATCAACAATGTTAAAATATAACTATAACTCCCCAGGCTCCATGAAAGAATTACTGTGGTCAGTTTTATGTCTTACGACATTAATTTTTTTACGTTATGACAATCACTGATAACAAGTTGTTACCTAATTTATGATTAATTGGGAAGTTAGACATGTTAATAAAAATAATATGTTTGCTATAATTAAAAGAAACAATTACACATGTGCCTTGGAAAGGGAAATTTATAGGGGAAAAGAAGGAAAAAGGGGGCTATCCTAGATATGGGGAAAAAGACCAGTGGGAAGTTGCTCATTTACTCTCAAACAGAGTGCAGGAATTGAGGCTGGACAGTGAAGCCCTGAGGCCCAAGGCACCGACTGTAACTGGATATAATCTAGGTGTGAAAAAGAGAAAGTTCTCGAGGGAGAACTTGGACATGATCGCCAGGTTGTGGCTAGGAGGAGAGACTTTCCAGACGAATCTGGATTCATATACTAACAAGTTTAAAACAGATAAGTATCATAGATTTTATTTGGAAAACGATAGTATTACTTCATAGAAGATTATTTGATTACAGGAACAGAATCAGTAGAATAATTACTCAGTGATAATTATGTAGTAGTGTACAGTAATATAGAACAGTCAACGATTAAGGAAATCTTCCTTGCCACATTTTCTTTTAAATAATGAATATGCAATAGAGCATATAGAATAGTCAACGATTAAGGAAATCTTCCTTGCCACATTTTCTTTTAAATAATGCATATGCAGTAGAGCATAAACAACTTACAGACAATGAGTTCATTTCCAAAATACTCTGTATATGTGTAAAAACTTACCAAAACACGAAACAATGCGTGAGCCATTTCTTTTATCTCCTTATGATATAATTACCTTGTGTAAGCTAGAATCTCATGAAATAGATCATTTTGAGGAAGTAAATAAAATCTATAAATCCTGACAGAGGGGACAGTAAAACCCTAAGGAGAACCTCTCTTTCGATAAATGATAAAAAACATTCTTTAAACTACTGTAATAAGAAAGTCGTGCAAATGTAGTAAGAAGTAAAACGACTCTTAAGAGGAATCAGTACCTTCGCAAAAATTATGTAAGCTAAAACAACAAAGTGAAAGTCAAACAAGGATATATTCAAGATATACTGTGTCATAGTTGCATCATTGGGACATAAATAATTCTTCCAACAAGATGGTATTAAAGTCAAACTCTATATACATATATAATTGTGTAATGAAAACATATGTTTTTAACGGAAATAGACATATATATAACTTAACAGATTTTAGAAACCAAGTAGCAGAGTATTTCAAACTGAAAGAAGGCCGAGAGGCCCTCTTCTCCATCCCTCGAGATATAAAAACTTTGGGAAATATTAATTACATTCAAACTGGCAAATTTAGCCAATAACTTACGAGTCAAGTAGCCTAGAAATCTAAATACATTTCGATTCTGAGACTTTCTGAGTGTGACATCACAAAATAGTCCTTCAAATAAATAAGAATGATGTAAACTCAGGCTAGGCTTGCCACCGGAGTAAAACTCCGTCGAGAAACAAAAACCGCAAATGTCAAACATAAGAAATCCAGGATGGTAGGTTTTCCAATTTGTAACAAATTGCAAAGAATATGAATGCACATAATCATTGGAGACATGAACTTAGCCATGAAAACACCTCGCTTGTCATAAGAACGTACCTGCAAGACCAATTGCAAGAATTATTAACTCCGATGGAAAAGGCCTGTAACATATTTAACCGTAATAAGCAATTCCTGGGAAAAAGCCAAACCTTACCTGAGTTCGACGAGTTGCAACCGAAGTCCATCCATCTACCTTGCACAGAAACCTTCATGGGGTTAGAAAGTGCATGAGTAAGGTAAGAATGAAAATGTAAATGCTTATTAAATAGAGAGTTACCCTCTTTAAACCAATGTCGGAAACCACCATTCCTCGCAAAGCCTAAGGAGATGGGTGCCAAGCCTAGCCAACAAGAGCCATGTGTGTAACCCTGTATGTCACGCCCCTATCCTGGCAGTACTCTTCCAACCACACGATGGGGGCTGCGGCACCACCACCCACTTTCTTTTTAACAATACATGTAAGTGTGGACTACGCCTATTCAGACCGACCTTGCCCATTTAGTCATTCAGGCGGACACCCTCGCACGCCATCACCTGTTCAGTCGTTCGGGCAGACGCCCTCGCACGTCCTCGCCCGTTCAAACATTCACACTTGTTCACACCTAATCCTTAGCGGTTGGGTAAACTGGAACGTGAACAGTCATCAAGAAGATGAACTGATTCGTCTCATTTATGTATATAAACAATAGTTCTCTAATGAAATAATCAATCAGTTTTCTTCTGCCCATTCTGGAGTTACCCTGGCCTGACATGGTATCAGAGCACAGGTCCCAGATTCCTTGTAACTCCTCTGTCCATAACGCATCTGCCTGAGCGTTTGTCTGACCATAACGCATCTGCCTGAAAGTCTGTCTGGCCTGAACGTTTGTCTGGCCTGAACGTTAGACTCCATGCTCGCTGCCCAGAAATGATGGTGCACTGCACTACCTCTGTCGCTGCCCAGAGATGCGTTGGACCCAACGCTCATGATTGTTGAACGCTGCCTGATTGTGAACGTTGTTGAACGCTGCACGCTGCCTGATTGTGGACGTTGTTGAACGCTGCCTGACATTGACACACAGAAACCGTATATTCAGCATCAGCAAACGCATGGTGGGTTTATCGATCAAATCGGTGAGCTTTTACCGTTCCTTTCAACAGAAGCGAGGAATTCATACCAACTTATTATAGGAACGAGGCACTGAATTTGCACAGTTATTTAATTTTATGATTGTCACTTCGCACCCCTCTTTAAAATAACTGTGTATGGTATGAGAGTCGCTTCACACAGCGGTTTAAATTAGTTTTATATTCCGCGATTTACCAAGTCATATTTCAATTGAAATTTAGAGATTTTCAGAGGAGCCGTCAGATCATTTGACAAATTACCAATGGAGTCCTTCACCTTCATTTTCATGGGGTACCTCGATATTGCAAATTCTGCAATCTAAATGTGTAATTCCAGAATTCGGACAAAATTCTTACGGGGATGAATAACTGCAATGGGATTCTGTTTTCTGCACAATTAGCTTATTCCATTTTGAATAGCCATTTTCTAAGAGAAGTAGATTAGCTAACGACATACTTGGACAATTTTACTTTTACGGCCAAAATAGTCACGATTTGGCCTGTATCTCTGCCTGAAATTGTTGGAGGTTTCGAGGATTTGTACTGGGAAGGGGGCTGAACCCACGACAGCAAGGATATGGTAACTGATTTAGTATTGCGCGTTTTATTCCATGTGAATGTGAATGTCCGAATGGTAATGTTGTGAGTCTAAGTATTGCGCAGTCTATATAAACAGTCTTTCAAAGCAGTCAAAGTATTGTGCAGTTTTCAAAGCATTCAGAGTATTGCGCTGTTTTTCAAAGTGTTTATATATATCAATCAAAGTGTTTGGTATTGCGCGATTTATTACACAGTTTTATGTGAATGGTAATGCTGCGTTGAAACATGAAGTGATATATTAATACATTGAAGTATTGAAGTGATCCCTTGCGCATTTTTTCAAAACATAGTAGTATTGCAGTGATATGTACAATGAAATGCTGATGCTTTTAGCAAATATTAGAGGGATTTGAAGGCTGTAACGTAAGGATTTTTTTTAGCAGAAGTAATTTTTTATAGAATGCATTCAATCATCTCTATGGTAGGAATAGTTCTCACTGGCAAGGAGAACTATTCTGAATGGTCTCGGATGGTTAAACACACCCTCATCTACAATGAGTTGTGGAAAGGAGTGTGTGTTGGAGAAGAAGACAAAGACCCTGTGTAGCCTACATCAGATAAAGAACTTGTCATTTGGGAAAACAAGAACAGCAAAGCCTATGCATTGATCGCAGCATCTGTAAATGAAGAAGTAAGTCATCATATTTCATCTTATTCCACTGCCTTTGAAGCTTTACAAAAGCTGAAAGAGCTCTATGACTCACATTCTACACTTGAAGTTGTTCAGCTCATGATTAAACTCTTCACTCTTGAACTGAAAAATAATGATCCTCTTCCTCTTGCATCTGAAGTAAAGTATATAATGCATGATATTAAATCCACTAAGGTTGAGCTGGATATCCCTCTTATTGCCTTTCTCAAAGCACTCTATCCTACCTACTCCAATTATCTTGAGTCATTACAAGCAAATGGAAATCTTAAAGATATAACCTTTGACTCTCTTGTGAAAAAGTTTGCTGAAAGAGAGAAAGCCTTTGGAAAGAAGACAGTCCCTGAATCTTCTGAAGAGACTATTTGCCTTGCTCATAAAGAAAAGCATCCTGCTCAAGATTCTACAAGAGGAAGATACTTCAGAGGAAGGGGGGGCAGACATTCTCAAGGAGAAAAGGCAGATTTGCATTGCATTCGCTGCAAATGAAATGGATCACATGATGCTTCTACATGCAAGCTACCATGGGACAAAATTGAGCAGAGAAGAAATCAGCAGAAAGGTAAAACTGATGATACAGACAAAGGTAAAGCACCTGAATCCGCTCACTATATTGAGGCACAATGTAACATTGGAGTAAATGAAGATTTGTTTAATGCTTCACTTGCTTCTTCGAAAAATGATTGGCTGCTTGATTCAGGAGCAACCTGTCATATGACTCATAGGAAAGATTTTTTTGAAGATTTCACTGACAATGTTGATGGAGCAGTATACTTTGCAGATCAGTAAAAAATCAAGCCATCAGGGCTTGGCACAATCAGACTTAAACTGCCTGGTCTTCCAGACTTTCTTCTGGATCATGTTCTATATCTCCCACAGCTCAAGAGAAACTTGCTGTCCTTGGTCCACATCCGCCAGCAAGGTCACTCCATTCATATGTTTGATGGAAAGCTTGAGGTAAGAAAGGCATCTGACCACTCACTTGTCATGAGGGGAATAGAAGAAGAAAGACTTCTTAAACTACAAGGAACCTCTGCTCATGCACAACATTTCTCATACATTTCTCATCATGAAGAAGGTACACTTCCATCAAATTTATTATGGCATGCTAGATTTCGACATTTAAACTATGACAGTCTTCGCTTATTAAAGAAAAATGGTGTTGCTGGTTTGCCTACAATTCCTAGAAAACAGAAGCAATGTGATGCTTGCATTCTAGGAAAGCATAGCAAACAGTCTTTTCATGATTCACATTCAAGAGCACATAGGAAGCTTGAACTCATTCATTCATATTTATGTGGTCCAATGCCTGTTCCTTCTGCAAATGGAAATAAATATATCATGACATTTATTGATGATTACACCAGAATGTGTTGGGTTTATTTATTGAAGAACAAATCTGATGCTTTTCAAACATTCAAGAATTTTCATAAATGGATTGAAAATGATGCACAATCTCATATTGGGTCTATTCACACTGATAATGGAAAAGAATATACATCAAATGAATTTGAAAACTATCTTCGTCGACATGGGATCAAACATCAAACAACTGTGCCTTATAATCCCCAACAGAATGGTGTAGCTGAAAGAATGAATAGAACAATCTTGAATATGGTACGATCCATGCTTTTCTTCAAAAATGTAAAGATAATGTTTTGGGCTGATGCTGTTCTATGTGCTGCATATATAAAGAATAGATGTCCATCTAGTGCTATAAGAAACAAGAGTCCTTATGAATTGTGCTATGGACATGTTCCTTCGGTAAAACATCTCAGGATTTTTGGTTCCACTTATTATGCTTTAATACCAAAGGTACATAGAAACAAACTTGGTGCTAGAAGTCGTAAGTGTATCTTCCTGGGGTATTCAAACACCTCTAAAGCATACCGTCTCTATGATGAAGTAAATAAAAAGTTTGTTGTATCTAGAGATGTCATTTTTCTTGAATCATCCAAATCTGACAGTGTTGTTGAGCGACAACTTGATCGCTTGGATAGATTCACAAAAACGAAATCATTTCAAGAGTTTGATAATCAGATTCCACATCTTGAAGGGGGGATTCCTATACTAGATTAACATGTGGAATCTTCTTCTGAAGAACAATCTCCCTTGCATGAAACTCCAACACCAGATGATCCTTTAAGTGATGTAATTGATAGAATTGGGAGACTCAATCTTGATTCAGTCCCAACTCAATCAACAGAGCAGCCTAGACCATCTCAGAAAGGTCCCCCAAAGTGGCTGACAAAGACACTTGAAAGTGTTCATCCTGATGAAATTGGAAAAACAGGAACCAGAAATACAAATCGACAAGATGGAGGTGATGTAGATAACTCTAATTCACCTGTTGATATGGATGTTACTTATGATTGTGAATTGAACTTGTCTACAGATTTTGAACCAACTTCCTTCAAAGAAGCTGCTTCTCATGATGAATGGAAAGAAGCGATGCAGAAGGAGTATGATGCCCTCATAAAGAATGGCACTTGGAAGCTGGTTGATCCTCCATTTGAAACCAAACCAATTGGCTGCAAGTGGGTCTACAAGAACAAATACAAAGCTGATGGCTCACTTGACAAGCACAAAGCTAGGCTTGTGGAAAAAGGTTTTGCACAGAAGGAAGGGGTCGATTATGAGGAAACTTTTTCCCCCGCAGCAAAATGGGCCACCATCCAGACACTCTTTGCACTAGCTGCTCAGAACGGTTGGAAAGTCCATCAAATGGATGTAAAAACTGCATTCTTGAATGGAGATCTAAAAGAGAATGTTTTTATGTCCCAACCTGAAGGATTTGCTGTGAAAGGACATGAACATAAAGTATGCAAACTTGTGAAGTCCTTGTATGGCCTCAAACAAGCACCACGAGCCTGGTATGAAAAACTAATTGAGCATCTTCTGAAACTCAACTTCAAACATTTTGATCTTGATGATGCAACTTTATTTGTCAAGAAAGTTGGCAAAACAGTTGTATATCTTGTGGTATATGTAGATGATCTTTTAATGACAGGGAACAATGAAAGCTATATTGCATCCATAAAGAAAGAATTAGGAAAAAGTTTTGAAATGACTGATTTGGGCTATGTTCATTACTATCTTGGCATTGAAGTAACCCAACATCCAAAATCCATATTTCTTTCTCAAAAGAAATACATTGGAGATTTGTTAAACAGATTTGGCATGACAGAGTGCAATCCTCTTTCTACTCCAATGGAACAAAACTTGAAGATCACATCTATTGAAGGAAAGGAATTTGAGGATGCAACAAAGTATAGACAGCTTGTAGGAAGTCTCATCTACCTCACTACTACCAGACCAGACATTTCA
Organism: Pinus tabuliformis; assembly: GCA_031772625.1. Taxonomy (NCBI): domain Eukaryota; kingdom Viridiplantae; phylum Streptophyta; class Pinopsida; order Pinales; family Pinaceae; genus Pinus; species Pinus tabuliformis. The sequence goes on from CM062812.1 coordinate 436,446,820, forward strand.
TTTGTTGTTGGAATCCTCTCCAGGTTTATGCAAAAACCTTGTGAGGGACATTGGTCTGCTGCAAAAAGAGTTCTAAGGTACTTGAAGGGAACTCAAGACCTTGGAATCAAGTATACACAGGTGGACAACTTCAGCTTGATTGGATACTCTGATTCAGACTTCAATGGAGACAAAGAAACTGGGGTATCTACTTCAGGATATGCTATGAGTCTTGGATCAGGAGTTGTCTCCTGGAGATCATGCAAACAATCAGTTCCAGCAGATTCCACAACAGAAGCAGAATACGTGGTAGCAGCTGAAGCAACGAAAGAAATTGTGTGGCTTAGGAAAATTCTTGAAGATTTGCAGGTAAAACAAGTACAATCAACTCCACTCATGATTGATAACACCTCTGCAATAAATTTGGCCAAGAACCCAAAATTCCATGATCGTACTAAGCACATCAATACTAAATATCATCTGATCCGACATCATGTTGAGGCCAAAACAATCCATCTCCGTCATTGTTCCACAAATGAGCAAATTGCAGACATCTTCACCAAAGCACTTGGAAGAGAAAAGCTTGAAAGATTCAGAACGATGCTTGGACTCACGAACATCCCTTCAGATTAAGGGGGGGAATGTTCACACCTAATCCTCAGCGGTTGGGTAAACTAGAACGTGAACAGTCATCAAGAAGATGAACTGATCCATCTCATTTATGTATATAAACAATAGTTCTCTAATGAAATAATCAATCAGTTTTCTTCTGCCCATTCTGGAGTTACCCTGGCCTAACAACACTGACGCCCTCGCCTGAACACCTTCGCACAACTTCACTCGAACATCTTCGAACGACCTTGCCCGTTCAGTCGTTTAGGCGGATGCCCTCACACGCCCTCACCCGAACGCCTTCAAACGACCTCGCCTATTTAGTTGTTTAGACAAATGCCATCGGATGCCCTCGCTCGTTCGGTCGTTCAGGCCGACGCCCTCACACGCCCTCGCCTGAACATCTTCGCACGACCTGTGGTTCCGTTTTCTGCATTTTATGCGGCTCCGTGCTACGACCCAAGAGTCCAACTGAAATTCACCCAATTTCAGACTCTCCAAGTAGCTCGTCCTCCTAGCTTGCATAAATACTTGGAAACTTTGCTTGATTGATTTTTGCCACCATTCCAATGCTTTACTTATATGGCAGTTGTCCCATCGGTTGGGGTGTCGCCTCACCAAGCTAACCCACCATTTCGTCCAACTCGCCCCTCCATTGCGTCGGCCCATGGTGTGGGCGCCAATGTGTGGGACCGCCCCCACATATAAACTCATCAATACTCGCGACACTTACTCATTTTTCAAGATGAATTTAGCGTCACACATTGGCTCATCTCCTCTGTTCGATCAGCTCGTCGCATCGTGCGGGCGCGCCCCAACTCGCCGGTTACTTCCCACCTCATCGCTCACCCGTCGTGCGCCCTTCACTTGTTTCCTCCATCGTTCAGCCCAACTTTTTGCACCGTGCGGGTGCGCCCGACTCGCCAGTTTCCCTAGCTCGTCGCCTGCTCACCCGTCGTGTGCCCTTCGCCAAATGATCCACAACTCGTGGGCCTTACATTGTGTGTCGAAAGGACTCCCAAAGTAGATATTGAATATAATTTGTAATGGAGAACTGAAATAGCTAAGAGTGAGGGTTATGCTTACCTCCCTGCGGAGGATGAACAGACAGAGCCATGGATCATGGAGGCAAAGTTGCAGAACCAGTGGAGAAACCGGGAGCCGAAGCGTTGCAGAGCAGTCAAAACCCTCACCTCTAGTTTGCAAATGACCTTCTCTTCAATGGGAGATGGTGAGTTGGGTAGTTGGAAAATCCCTAAACCCTTCTCACCATCGGATCACCCAAATCCAATCGATGGGCAAGAACCATGCCAAATTTCACAGCCAAAATGAAACGACGGATAGATGCCAACAATGGAGTTGCCCAGGATCTAGCCACGTGGCAGCACGTTTCGATGAAATTTAATCCAAAGCGAGGTAATGGACTTGATGCCTCGTGGAAGTCCATGTGATCCCTTACGGTATGGAAGAGATGGACAAGCCAACTGTGGGCAGTTAATATAGAATTGAATTATCAAATATGTCATAGGACATCACACTAGCGTCCGTGGCATGAATTATGGCTTAGTTTAATGCATAGACATATATGTAAAATATTTTATTATTATTATTATTATTGTTATTTTGTTTATATATATGTGTTGTAGTTAATAGTTGGTGTTACAAATGGTATAAGAGCTCAAGTTTGTACACTGAGACTCTTGGGGAATTTATATATATATGTGTGTGTGTGTGTGTGTAATGAATGTGATCTCTTTAATTTAACTAAGTAAACATGTATGTGAACACAGAGAGAGATTGCCTCAATACAAGAAGGGGCAAAATGTAGAGGATCCCAAGACCACACAATTCGTTAGGAACAAACTATGTGAATACTAACCCTGATATTTGTATTCAACTAGGCGAGGAATCTCGTCAAGCTAATGCATTCTTACTCGAAACTGTCCAACAGCTCCGTGCGGAGATGACAAATTTAAGAACAGATAACGAACGACTACGTGTAAAACAAGAGAAAATCATCAGAAGTCTATCTGAGTGACAGAACTAGCGACAACTACACACCAGTGCTAAAGATAGGGAGAAGACCTCAACAACTCAGCATGGAGAGGAAAATGCAGAGTCAGCTGAAAAACACAAGGAAGATGAAGAAGGATGCTCAGACAATGTTTTTGACTAACACAAGACAAAAAGACAAAAATATGAATTACGAGGACAATTTAAAAAGATTAAACCATCACTTTTTGAAGGAGAATTTGAGGAGGTAGCGAAAGCTTGGCTAACTGATATGAGAAAATATTTTCATATTTACGAGTACACAAATAAACTAAAAGCTCGATTGACAGTTTATTAGTTAAGAGGTAAGGCTACCCTTTGGTGGGAAGAAATTAAAACAGTGAGGAAAATTGACGAGGAACAGGTTACATAGAATGAATTCCAAAAGCATTCTAAAGACAAGTATCTAACTTAACATTATTATGACGAAAAAGAAAAGGAATTCCATGAGTTGAGATTGGGAACCTTTATCATGGACGAATATGTGTCACAGTTCACTTCCTTACTGCACTATGTGCCTTATATGCAAGAAGAAAAGGCTAAGATTCAACGTTTCATTAGTAGCTTACCCAATTTTATGAAGGAAAAACTTGAGTTTGACTACCCCAAAATGATGGATGATGTAGTGTGGAAAGCCTGCATCTTCTATCAACAAATGAAATAGAAAAATGAAGGACCTAAAGGAGGGTCGAAAAAGAAGGGAAGAAGTCTGATTCCAAGCAGACACCCAAAATTTTCTAATAGCAGAAATATACAGCAAAAGCCTCTTAGTAAATTCCCAGCAAGGAATCAACCCAAAGCTTCTTATTATGAAAATAGACAGTTAAAAGGGGTTAATAAATTTAGTAATGACCAATAGTCAAAACCGACGCTGCAATGTTGGGGATGTGGAGAACCATACGACTACAAAAACTGTCTGCATAAGGCAAGGACATAACAACTAGCAAACATGCAGGAAGCATCCACTATTAGAGAAGTGGCAAGGAGCATGCCTAGAATGAATGTTGCCTTGGATGATCATCAAGCAGAATATCATCCCACCATGACTGAATGTGAAGGTATGATTTCTAAGCAACTTGTTTCGGTTTTGTTTGATCTCGATGGTAGCTTAAGTAATGTTAGTCCTAGAGTGGTAGAAAAATGGCAACTACAGAGCAGTAAGTTTCCAAAACCATGGCTAGTTCAACTAGCCATTGCAAAAAAAAGAAAGGTAGTTGCCAAAACAAAACATTGTCCCATAATAATCTCAGGACGACCCATTCACGTGAATCTTAACATTCTTCCTATAGGTTCATACGACATTTTAATCGGAATGGATTGGTGGGAAAAATGTTGGTCCCTGGTTGATTGCAAACAAAAAACTATCAATTTTATTTCAGAATCAGGACAAAGAAAGGAACTTCAAGGAATCAAGACCAATACCAAACTGTGCCCTATTATTGCTAGTTAGTTAGGGAATTTATTAGGAAAGGCTATCAAATATATGCCGCCAACTTCTCTATCTCTACGATGTCTGGAGCGCGCCACTCTGGTAGCCATGTTTCTAGTATGTTAAAGATGACATCGTCCGTGGCTACAAAGGTTAGCTTTATCAATTGATTTGTCGGGTCCTTGTGCTCTCTGGTGTATATGTTGTGGGTGTCCACTTTAAATTCAACAAAATTTTGCATGCTATTGTAGAGAGTGGGTGACAACCACGACTTGTGGTTGATCCCCATTCTGAGGTTCATCTCCATGAACACCCAAAATATCTTACTGTCATGGATCCTATTGTGTACTTCACAACCTTTGGCAAATCCCCATAAATTGTGGGGAATTGATTATCTTCCAGCAATTCTCCCACCACGAGCACTATGGAGAGTAGAAGCCATGCATAGTGGAACTTTTTGCCCTGTTCCTGAGCTTCGCGGAAATTCTCCAAGAATTACTTGCAGAGGAACTTAGAGTAGTTAAACTGGACCCCCTCTGTGCACTATTCAGCAACTGCTACCACCAGTGCGAGTACCTCGTCTGCGCAGCACTTGCGCATAACCTTATCGGCCAGTATTTGGGTCGCTACTCTCACTACTTTATCGTTGATGCTGGATATGGTGTATCCCCTTTTCTTCTTCGCCAACTTGTATTTCTTCTTCATGGCCTCCGCGATGGACAAGTCACTGATCTTCCCCTCCGAGATGTTTGCGGGGTCCTCTCCTTTGCATGGAAGTTGGGTAATGCGGTGAATCAAGTCTGCCATGATGGGGATGGGTTCCTCCAACCACAAACACCCATCATGCACCAAGCAGAGAAGCTACCTGATGATGAAAATTGTTATTGGGGCGCGGTGGAAATGCAACACCCAGAGCGGGTTAAGTAGCCCGGCCTTTTCCACTCCATGCAACCACTTTCGCGACTCTAATTTTGTAATCCATGCCACGATGTTCTGCTTGGGCTTCATGAGGTGTGTGGTCTCAAGGTGAGGGAACTTCTCGTGTTCAACGAGGTCCCAATCTTCAAATTTTAAGCTTAGCGTCTGTCCCAGGTGTGTGCCCTAAAAAATAATGTTGTCTAGGAGGAGCGAGGTCTAGAACGAGCTCTTGGTCTCGTCAAGGTCCTTTGGAACTTTAGCATTCACTTTCCGCGGGGGGACATAGGCGAGAAGCTTTGTCAGATAGTGTGCAGGCTTAGTTTCCTCCTCCATGCCTTCGTCGTCGTCTTCTTCAATGATAAGGTCCTCTAGGTCTTCTTCTTCCTCATCAGTCTCTATGGTAATGGCTTTCCCCTTCTCCTCCATTGACAGCTTGGTGTGTAGCGGGTTTCGCGGGGACACACGTACGGGAACCATCGCTTGTTTGTCCTTCTTTAGTCTTGCCATGCGCGGTGATTTCGGGATTTCTTCCACAATCCTGACGCCTTCCGGAGCATCTCCCATAGTTAGGGCCTGTGCGACCTCTTCGGCAATCATTTCTGTTATTTCCATAACTTCCTCAGCTGCTGCCATCGTGTCTGTCCAAAAATCTATTACTCGCGAACTTAGGGGCTCAATCAACGCTCGACACAAAACAAACAGGGCTCTGCTCAATAGCTCAATTCGCAAATGACCAAGTGTTGTTTGCTAGGCAGCCCTTTGTAATTTATAGTGCTTTTTGAATTTGAATTCGACCATTCCCCCCAAATATGATTCATTAATGCTCCCTTCGCGGCAGATTTTCCCAAATCTTGCCCATAAATAGCGTCTTAAATACCTACCGCTCGCTCCATTTGTTCTTAAGTCGAGCATCCCATCGTGAATAGTGACTTCAATGGTCACTTTTTGGCCAACCCGCGTGGCAATGCAGACCCCCATGCACGGTCGTGGACCTTGTGACTCTTTGTTTCTGTGCGCAGCTCCAACATCGCGCAGCTCCCGGGTAGAATAGTTTATAGTCCCGCGCTTCCTTTCAACTGCTTGGAGCGCTAAGACTGTACTTCCCTCGGCTAGTCAGGTGGTCGCACCACCTGTATAAAGTTTCATCCTGTCATCCATCACTTTTCCTGGAAAATACCCACCTTTTATTGTTATGGGTGGCGTCGTGCACCTTATCATATACAAAGTGCTACCCTTGTTGCTTAGCTTAGTAATGTGCGGTCCAAGCCAAGGCATCAGACTGATCAATTCATGACGATAGTCCTCAAACTTCTCAGCGTGATTGTGTGCATCCTGTCTTATCACCCTGGTCCTTTTATTGAGAAAATCTTCCTTTATCTCGACCTCCATCTTCTTGACTTCTACGTCTACCAGAGCACTTTTCTTCCTTAATCGCACCCGTTCTTTCTCAAGTTCTTGGAGCATAGAATTTCCCTGTTGGATTTCTTCTTCCAAGATTTCGCGAATCGTCGTATCTACTGGTGCTATCATGTGTGGTATAATATTTTCATGTACTATAGGGTTTGCTTTATATTCCAGCCTTACCAGTGCCTGGGTAGTCAGGTTCTTACACACGGTCCTATAAGCACATAGAACTGTTGGTACACTTATGTCCCAGTCAGTCTACTTCACATTGTGGACCTTGTTCAGCACTTCACATACTTTGTTAAACGCTTCTCCGTCGATATCCTTATGCACACTTGGTCTTTCCATACTCCGTGGTCCCAACAAGAGGGGTCATTTATGCCATTGTCTTGCCCGCACCTGCTTACTTATCGTGTCTCCTACTATGAGGACTGTGTGCATTCATGTAGGTTTCGCACCACATGCATGTATCCACCTGGATAGGTGGGTGCACGAACCGTTTTGTCTGACAATCTTTTTTGTTAATCACATCTAAGGCTTCCCAAACCGCGTGTGCATCATTCTTTTGTAGTCACACCAATCCTCAAAAATTCTTTGGCGCATACCCCACCACCTTGTGGGCGTAGCTCGCAGTACCCATTTGATAGCGTCGAAGCATTGTTATTCCGACACTTCTCTTTCAAATCTGTTCAGGAAGTCATCCACCTCGCTTAACCCATCATATGTAGGCAGATTTCTAACCTCCATCGCTACGCAATGCAGCAATCTCGTCATCATGTTATAGTTGAGCATGGTTACCTCATGTAACCGGTTCTGTCATCGTTCTATCTCCTCGTAAAAATCTAATGTGCAGGAGCTTTCACACTCCCATGACATTCGACCATCCGCGGTTGGATTTACGCAGTCTTGCTCCCGCACGATTATCTTGTAGATGCAATCCAGATCGTCGTCGCTGTCGTAGTCGCGCACTGGCTCCATGTAGCGCGATCCTTCTGTAGGGTCTAAAGGTACCACTACGCGCAAAGACGTTTTCTCAAAAATCATCTTGCGCTTCTTCAGATTTATCACTCCATTCATGTCAGTGGCCCAATCTATTCCCAATAGCGCGGGGTAGGGATTGTTGTCATCAACAATCTCTATCACTTCGAAATCTGCTAGCGCACTTTCTCCTTCGATATCTACTATGATTCCCTACAATCTCCCCATAGGTAGGATCTTTTGCTGGTTCGCCATTCACAGTTGGATAGGAGACCATTGCAGCGTAGGCCTACCCATGCGCTCCCATGTCTGCTTTGGCAGGACATTCGCGTCCAATCCTAGATCCAAAATCACTTGGTCCATCTCATATTCGCCAATCTGCGTGGTCAATCTCATCTCCCTTCCTGTTCATGTCGTGTGATTCCCAAGCTTCCGAACTATGCGCGGTTCTCTTGGCGCGGTCCTAGCGCATCTAGTTATGAGTTCTTGCAGCCCCTTTACAGCCTTGCTGTCGCGTAGGAGCTTCATGCATGTCTCCAAGAACGTAGTGAGCATCAATGGGTCCATTTTTAGCTCCAATCTATATTTACTTCCTGAGGTGGGGGCATCAACAAAGCTCCTCTTAGCTTCCATGAAGGTCTCCTTAGCGTGCTCCAAATCAAATTCTGGTTCCTTTGTTGGAGCCTTGCGAACCTAGGTAATTTCTTCAAGTTGTTTGCCTTTTTCATCCCCTATCGTAATTCCACTCCAGAGCACGATATTTACATTAAGGCCTTCCTCGTGCGGCTCAGACCTCATCATTTGTAGGTTTTGAGTCAGGGGAGGTTAGAGCGCTCCTTTATCGTACAACCTCGCTATCAGTGTGGGACAATCCTCCATCTCATGATCAAACAACATACAATACAAGCATGATGGTCATGTTGGATTCATACAATCGTAGGCATAATGCCCTAGCCCTCCGTAATTGTAACATATCAGTTGTCTGCAACCTCTTCCTGGTCCCCTCCACCTTTGCCTTCTCTGCGGCCCTAAAATCTAGTGTGCACCATTCCTGCGTTTTAATCAAGGGATCGTGTTTCGGCTTGAACTCTGTAGGTAGGAGTTCGATCCATCATCAGCTCATAACTTCTACAGGTGCACTCATCATGTCCCACTGACCTACAGAAATTACAGAACAACTGTTGTGAATTCTACGTATATTTCTATAATAGATGGAAGTTATCTTTGGCATGCTTTCCTCCTATCTGACAAATCGCGCACCATACTGCAAGTGCCACGTTCGGTCCTGCTTGTGCCTCCGGTCTTAATGGCATTGGCCCTCCTCCCGCAAGGTAATTCGTGAACATCAGGCAGTGGTCCTTGTTATGCCCCTGGCCCTTGCATTTTATGCACCATACCTCATCGCGCATCTCTGGGCGGGTCGTCCTGTCTTGTTTCAAACTCTGCATCTCAAGGCACAAGTTTTCAACTGTGCGTGAATTTGCTGAACTCCCAAGATGGGATCTTGTATTGGGGTCTTGTGCAATCTCATCGCGACATCCAAGGCCTCGGCCTTAGTGGTTAACCTTTGTTGTGATTACACATTACGTCGATGTGGCGTTAACGATGCTACAAACCATTCATGGTATTGTCCATCCATTAACGTCATGTTAGCTTCACAAATTATGCATTTTAGTCTTTGATCCACCTCCCAAGGGGTCTCGCCTGGTAGAATTGTGATTTCCTTGAACCCAATGATCGACTGTGCCTCTCACTTTGGCTTGCTAAATTCTTTGCTTAGCGTAGCTTGGATATCTGCGCTCCTTGCATTCGGATTGTCATTGAAATGCTTAATGTACCAGGTCAGCGCGCGATCCTGCAGAGTGCTGATCAATGTTTCCTTCTTTATATTGTCATTCGTGACTCCCTGTGCTTCCCATACAACTTTTATCACAAACCAAAACTGGTCCGGATCTTCATTCCCTACTCCCTTGAACACTGGTAGCTTTATCGTGCTTGCCATGCTGCTTCGCGGTGGTGGCGGAGGTGGTATGGGCGAAGACGAGGGTGAAGATCATGAAACTGGTAGTGGTGTGGGTGGGGGTAGTATGCGCGGAATTCTTTGCCTTATCAGATTGATCGCGCTTTTTGGCAAGACCTTTGCGAACTGTTCTTTGCCCCCTAGCGGAGGTGAAATCAAGGGGCTAGTTTCTAGTTGTGTGCTACCTTTGTTTCTGTAGATTCTCCCACTTCGCGTAGCCCCTAACATCAATTTATTCGCATAACCTATTTTTCACACAGTAGAATTTTAATCCAAGTGTTCAAAGATTTAATGTACTTACCTCGTGTTCCTTTGAGGAAGCGTCGTTCTGCCTCGCTATAACTGACTGAAGTATCTATCGATAATTCGGTGATGAATCCTCCTATGTTTCGATCGATCCAGTGATCGACAATCCGCGCGATCTTATCTTCTGATACTTTCAGTCTGCACACCAATTCTGGAGTCCACACAATAGGTCTGTCGAGTTTACACCTTCCTTGGCTATCTGTTAGCTTCGCGATCCATTTGTATAACTCAGTGAGGAAGGATGCGAAGAAAATTTTGTGGATCTCTATATATAAGTAGCAATCTAACCACTCTTCCTTTGATAGACGCAGATTCTCGTTTTGCTGCGGCGCAAACTCGTGAATCTCCCTGTTCAATCAATCTTCAATTCCTTTCTTTGTCAGATTCCACTCATACGACATCAAACATCTCTATGCAAATCCCGGTCCTAGCAACAGAACCATTTGTTGGCTTGTTGGGGCCTGACCCAAGTTCAGAGTTAATTAGCCAAAAAAATCCCTATACATCTGGCCCTTTCGGCAGTAGTCCGCGGAACACGAACTAAGGTCTTGCCCGAAGTAGTATGGGAGCGTGCTACAACCAAGTTTCTGCACCCTTGAGATGTCTGAGAGGTTTGACTGGTCCAACTGTGCATCCCGACGCGCAGGTCACTTCGCGCACTTCCCTGTTCCCAACTGTAAGGACCTGCGGTTCTTACCACACGCTTTGGCATGAAGTGCGATGGCGAAACAACAAAGTGCGAGTTCAGACTTACATATGCGTGAGGTTATGTTATAATGCACACATAAAGGAAGGAGGACAAGCTATTTATATGCGTGGAGGCATGGCTTTGAATGTATGGAGGCTGACCTACACTTGGAACGAAAGCCGACGGTGTTTGTGGGTGTTTGCGATGGAAGTGTAGGGCGTTGGCAAGTCGGCTGGGCAACCAAGACTTGCCCAACGCACCATATAAGTTAACAAGCGTGGAGCTCATTTGAACATCACACATTCGCTCATCCTCTTCGCTCAAGCATGTAGAGAAGGTGCAGGACAAGGTGAAGGCGCAGCAAAGGAAGAGAGGCGCAGTTTGGAGATGCGCCCATCCTTGGGCAAGGCCGCATGGAGTTAGTCGCTTATCTTGGTTTTGGGTGAAGGGCGCAGGCAGGGTCGCCCGGCGGTTGGGTGAGGCGTGCACGAGTGTGTGGCGCCCGGTTTGTGCGACAACTTGGCACGGGTTCTTGGGTGACTCGGGTGAGCGCCCGCCCGTCGTGCAAGTGCGCACGGTGACTTGGTGAAGTGTTGAGATTGTGAACAGAGGTGTGTCTCGGGTAGAGGCGCCCGTGTGTGGTGACTTAGAGGTGCGCCCAAGTTGGGCAAACAACACAACCATGAGACAAAGGTTGGAACCGAAGGTCGTAGAGTTGGGCAGGCGGTACTACGTGTTGTTTCACACGATTTGGGTGTTTGCCAAGGGTTGGCAAGTGGGATTGCGTGTGGGTAGGTATACACGGTTTGGGCGTTTGCCGACCAAACGGAGAGCGAGCTGGTGAAGACGTGCGACAAGGTGAACGACGGGTTGGTGAGTCGTGCGGCGACCGTGCGGAGGTGTCGACGAGCTAGGCAACCGAGTTTGTCGAAGTTGGAAATTTGGCTAAGTATAAATTTGGGGTTTCCCAAGGACTTAGTCTGTACTTTGTAAAAGTGGAAAAATTATATATATTGACATTTGGGCAGACTCATACTGCAGGGAGTTGCCCCTCCCTTTATACTGTTGTGCATTTCTCTTGTATAATGTTGTTTATGTGAATGTTATGGGCTTTCACTTGTATAAAGGAACACATAATAATACTTGGTAACGAAAATAAGAATAAGTATGGAATGTTTGATCCAGGTGGATATTGGTGGCCACCTGCCAAGTCCACCTGGACCCCCACCATTGTTTCTCTCAGCATTTTCAGTTTCCTTAATTGTAGCACAACTTACTATTTTTAGCAGTTTTTCGGGTCCTGAACTTCTGGAGCCGTTTTGAGGCCCTAAACGACGTTTTTTGGGAAATATGGGGGCAACATGGGTCCATGGACCGATGTTTCCCTTCCCAAAGTGGTAGTGCTCAGATAGATCTTTCTAACGAGCTATTGTACGCGTCAAACGGAGATCGTATGCCAAAGTTACGACCCCGGGAAGTTGATGTAACAATTTACCCAAACGGGGCCCACAGTTTGGCGTTTCATCTCCTAGGGTTAGGTTTAGCAATGTTAAGGGTTTTCCATTGTTTCTCAACAATAAATAGGCCTTCGAGCCTCATTGTAATAGAGTTCAGAGGCATGTATCCACCACATCTCTTCTCAGAGATAAGCTACCATCGCCCTAGCTGGTTTATTTCCATTTCTGGTTGTAAGCATATTTCAGTATTTTCCATTAATGAGATGAAGTATTATTTCCGCTACATCTTTGTGTATATGGTTATCTCTGTAATTTGTTGCGTTCCTGTTTAAATCCGGATCAGTGGTATCAGAGCGGTCTGCTTTTTCTCTGTTTTTCTTTGCATGTCCCCAACAAGGTCGGGATATAAGGAGTTAGGGCTTGAACTGGTCGAACCTTTGCGAGACCAGCCTCGCAAATCCCGACAGCCTCCCATGGTGGATGAGAAGAAAGATGAGGGGGCAGAAGATCCCATCAAAATCTTGCTCGAAGAAGCCCTCGAGCGACAACGGAATGCGATGATGGACAACTTTTCCCAGATCCTTCAGCGGCTACCCAAAAGCGACGCATTGGCTTCTAGCAGCTACTCTGGAAATGCCACACCCTTTAAGGTACAAGTTAATTTTGAAATCCCCATATTTGAGGGTCAGATAGACGTAGATTCTGTAGATAAATGGTTAAATCTGCTAGAGGGTTATTTCTCTGTTCATGAATTTTCGAGTTAGGAAAAGATTGTTTTCGCTCTTCTCAAAGCAGCCCCCCATGTCAAGGACTGGTGGGAAACCTACTGCGAGCAGAATGATGAAAGTACTGGCTCACTATTTTCAGCCTCACCCACCTGGAATTTATTCCGGGATGCCATCAAGGAGCAGTACTACCCTGTCGGAAGCTATGAGGATGAATACATAAAGTGGACCACACTGCGGCAGGGAAGGGACCAAGACGTGCCGGAGTTCACCAATCTTTTCCATACCCTTCGCACAAAGTTGGGTATCAAGGATTCAGAGCAACATTTGATACTCAAATATCGTGGCTGCCTGCACAAGTACATCCAGGAAGAAATACAATTCCTGAACATCTCCTCGCTCGGCGCAGCATACTGATATGCCGTCAAGGTCGAGCAGAAGTTTAAACAAAAGAAGCGAGACTTTGGATCTGCGAATCAAAAGCAGGGGAAAGGTGCCCCTAAACCACAGAACAAAGGACAAAGCCAAGGCGGGACAACCCAAGACAACCCGCCGAAGCTGCAGCAAAGAACAACGCCGCGAAGCCGAAAAAGGACACTGGAAAATGGTGTGAGTTCCATAAGAGCTCCACTCACAACACAAGTGAGTGTTGGGCCAAGTAGTCACTGGTGGCTGAGCTAAAGGTTTCAGAATCAGATGCATGTTCCGACTCTGAGTCAGAACCCGATAAGGGGAATGAAAAAGGGAAGCAGATCATTAATGCGGATCCCAACGCCACTGTTGCTACCGCCAAGATCCAGAAAAATGAACCCGAAGATCCAGAGGAGGAGGAGCGTCTCTTCCACTCCTAGATGTGGGTAAAGGGATCCCCGATACAGTTCATTGTTGATAGCGGGAGTCAAAAGAACCTCATTGCGGCAGAGGTCGTGAAGCGGTTGGGCTTACCGACCACAGCACATCCACAACCATACACCATTGGGTGGCTTCACCAAGGACGAGATCTTCACGTGAGCCAGCAGTGTCGCCTTCCATACAACATCAAGCCCTTCACAGATGAGGTATTATGTGACATTGCTCCCCTTGAAGTTTGTGATGTATTATTAGGACAACCATACTTGTGGAAGCGACATGCTGTGTATGAGTCAAGGCCCCGTGTTGTTATTATTACATTGGGAAATAAGTTGTACAGGATACCAGAGGTAGCACCACCTACCGCCATCTCTTTGATTACTGCAAAACAATGCAGTAAGATCATTTCCAAAACCAGGAAATTTCTTTTCTTGATGATACGCCCTCAAGGAAATAAGAAGACGGTGGCCGCGGCCTCCAGACGGGGTCCCTCTGCACAACAACTACAGATGGACAAGGTTGTGGAGGAGTATGAGGACATCTTCACCTCCCCTGCAAGGGTTCCTCTGCACTGTCAGGTCAAGCACTCCATCGATCTGACCCTAGGTGCGCCACTACCCAATGGACCAATTTATCGGTGCTCCGTTCTGGAGAACAATGAAATCAAGAGGCAGATTCAGGAGCTCCTACAGAAAGGTCACATCCGTCCGAGTTCATCGCCTTGTGGGAGCCCGATCGTGTTAGTATAGAAGAAGGATGGGACATGGAGACTCTGTATTGACTATCGGGCGCTGAACAAGATCACTGTCCGTAATAGGTACCCAATCTCACGGATTGATGACCTCATGGACCAACTAAAGGGGGCGAACCAGGTACCAATCGAACCCTCTGATGTGTGGAAGACTGCCTTCAAATCCAAGGAGGGCCTTTTTGAATGGTTGGTTATGCCTTTCGGATTGACGAATGCTCCTGCAACCTTCATGAGGCTAATGGATGACATCTTGCGGCCATTCACCAACTCCTTTGTAGTAGTATACTTGGATGACATTCTGATCTTCAGCCAGAGTTGGGAAGAGCACCTCCACCACATCCGACAGGTTCTCCAAACACTGCGGCAACCCAAGCTATGTGCCAATTTGGAGAAATGCACTTTTGGCATGACCCAGGTTTAGTATCTGGGATACATCATTAATGAACAGGGGGTGCATGTCGATCCAGCCAAGATCCAAGTCATTCGGGATTGGCCATCTCCAACCACTCTAACAGAGCTCCACAGCTTTCTAGGTCTTGCCAACTTTTACCGCAGGTTCGTGTTGGGTTTTTCTCATATTACATGGCCCTTGAGTCAAGTCACCAAGGGAGGGGCGAAAGAAAAATTCTTTTGGTCTGAATCTCAACAGAAGGAATTCATGGAGTTGAAGGATCGCCTCTGCACGACACCAGTGCTTGCGTTACCAGATTTACAACAACCATTTGAGGTCGAGACAGATGCCTCTGACTATGCTATTGGGGCAGTCCTTACTCAACATGGACATCCAGTGGCATATCACAGTGAAAACTTGCAGACACAGTCCGGAAGTACCCCACTTATGATAAAGAGATATATTCCATTGTACAGGCCTGCCGACAATGGAAGCATTACATTTTGGGGAAGAAAACGGTCATCCACACAGACCATTCACCCCTGCAGTTCATACAGACCCAAGGGAAATTGCAGAATGATCGCCATCAGAAGTGGTCTACATACCTGCAACAGTTCCACTTGAATATCAAGTATAAGAAGGGCAGCACCAATAATGTTGTAGATTTCCTCAGTCGACCACCGATCATGGCGTTAAACACCGTGCTCAACTCTTGTGGGAACGAGACTTCTGATTGGCCACTTCTCTACAAAAGCGACCCAGAATTCGGCCACACATACCAGACACTCTTGGAGGGTTGGCATGTTCCAGATTTTCACCTCCAGGATGCCCTGTTATGCCACCTGAGTCATCTTTGTGTTCCTTCAAGCGAGCGTGCCAAGATGATTTGGGAAGCACACTACAGTTGGGCTGCTGGGCATTTCGAGGTCGAGAAAATAATGGCAGTACTGCAAAATTATTTCTATTGGCCGAATCTTCGACAGGATGTTGGGAATTACATTAGATCATGTACTGCCTGTGCCATTGCTAAACCGACCATTAAGAAGCACGACCTCTATACCCTGTTTCCTACCCCTAGTCGACCTTGGGAATCCATCTCCATGGATTACATGTCAGGCCTTCCTTCCACTAAGCATGGAAATGACTGTGTTTTTGTGGTCGTCGACAGGTTCTCGAAGATGGCCATTATGGCAGCCTGCAAGAAGAATATCATAGCAGAAGCCACTGCTAAACTCTTCTTTGAACGAGTGTGGGTGCACTTTGGGATCCCACAATCTATCATCTCAGATCGGGACAGTCGGTTTCTCAGCACATTTTGGTCCAGTCTCTGGTCAATGCTGGACACCAAACTCACGAAGTCCACAGCCTTCCATCCTCAAACTGATGGCCAGACAGAGGTTGTCAATAGGATGATTGTGCACATTCTGCACATGTATAACTCAAAGCATCCACGCAGATGGGACGAGAGCCTCCCCTATGTTCAACACAGCTACAACCGAGCTCTTCACAGCTCCACTGGCCATAGCCCTTTTCAGGTGGGTTTGGATTCCAGCCACTATGCCCCATTGATGTGGCCATGCCACTTGCAGCTACTCACATAAATTCAGCTCATGTCCAGTCCGAAACAGATAAGGCCACCAGCTTCATTGAGCGCATCCAACATATTCGCCAGTAGGTCCATGACATTCTTGAGAAATCAAATGCCAAGTACAAGCAACGACATGATCAACATCGGGTGCCACACAATTTTCAGGTGGGCGACAAAGTCTGGTTGCATTTGCAACAAGAACGCCTTACTAGAGCCTATCAGAAATTGAGACCACTCCGATATGGTCCTTACACCATTACTAAGGCTATGGGAGACAATGCATTTGAGCTCAACATTCCCCCATTCCTTGGCCTGCACCCAGTGTTCAATGTGGACAGCCTTCGGCCATACTTTCCACCATTGCAGAACAGCTCAAACCCATAGAATTACATCCAGATTGCATGGAACAAGCTGCAACTGATCAGATCATGGACACACAGATCAAGAACACTCGCCAACAGAATATCTAACTGTATCGAGTGGTCAAATCAGGCCAACTCCTTCAGCAGGGCAAGTGGCTCACCAGGGAACAAGTTCAGCAAAAGTTTCCTCATCTCATGGAGGAACTCAATGCAATGGGGACCATTGCTTCCTAAGGGGAGAGGAATGATCCAGATGGATATTGGTGGCCACCTGCCAAGTCCACCTGGACCCCCACCATTGTTTCTCTCAGCATTTTCAGATTCCTTAATTGTAGCACAACTTACTATTTTTAGCAGCTTTCGGGTCCTGAACTTCTGAAGCCGTTTTGAGGCACTAAACGACGTTTTTTGGGAAATCTGGGGGCAACATGGGTCCATGGACTGAAGTTTCCCTTCCCAAAGTGGTAGTGCTCGAATAGATCTTTCTAACGAGCTATTGTACGTGTCAAACAGAGATCGTATGCCAAAGTTACTACCCCGGGAAGTTGATGTACCAATTTACCCAAACGAGGCCCACAGTTTGGCGTTTCATCTCCTAGGGTTAGGTTTTGGAATGTTAAGGGTTTTCCATTGTTTCTCAACAATAAATAGGCCTTCGAGCCTCATTGTAACAGAGTTCAGAGGCATGTAGCCACCACATCTCTTCTCAGAGATAAGCTACCATCGCCCTAGCTGGTTTATTTCCATTTCTGGTTGTAAGCATATTTCAGTATTTTCCATTAATGAAATGAAGTATCATTTCCGCTGCATCTTTGTGTATATGGTTATCTCTGTAATTTGTTGTGTTCCTGTTTAAATCTGGATCAATGTTAGGCGTAGTCCATGAACACTAGTATTTGTAAAAAGAAAGTGTTTGGTGGTGCCGCACCTCGCTATAAGCGGTTGAAAGAATACCGTAGGTTTTCCGATACTAGGGAGCATCTTACCATGGATGTCTATGCTGAGACCTTGTATGGAGAAGCAAGGATTGTTGACTATTGTAGGACTTGTTGGGGTTGTTTGTGACCTTGTGGTAGAGGGTGCAAAGGCCCGTGACAAGGGAGGAACATGATGATCGTTGTGGATGAATGGGTCATGCTTTAGCCACATGGAGAATTGGCTAAGTGCCCGGCATGACTCATGGATAGATTGGGTGTTAATTTATGGTATGTTCTATGCTTATAAAAATTTACTTCTTTTCCTTATTATATTCCAAAGATTAGCAATCACGCGTACATAAAGTAAAGTACAGATAGAATATTAAACGATCGACAGAAAACAAGCCAGGACAAGAGACACAAGATGTGGCGGCTAGCCAGGGACAAACCCCACAATGTGTGGGGAAACCCTTTGATCAAATCTTCTTTTATCTTCAATAATTCAGTAGAGAGAAATAGTACAATAAATCTGATTCATATCAGCAGTAGCAAACCCTAGATCAGCAGCATCAGCATTAGCGGCTTCATTATCAAACTAGGGCAGACCATATCTCACAAACCGACGGTCGGATTGACTTCATTCCACCACCAAAAGTTTTGGCTTCCAGAGGAGGTTCTAGGCCACGCAAGTCAATCTTTACTTCTGCAGTTGCAGCTTCAGTTTCAGCAGTTTCCGACTTCAAACTAGGGCAGTCGATATCTTGCAAACCGTTCGTCGGATTGACTTCATTCCACCACCAAAAGTTGCGGCTTTAAAAGGAGGTTCAGATGAACCTATAACACAGTTCCAAAGAGGAGATCTTCTAGGCCACGCAAGTCAATCTTTACTTCTGCAGTTGCAGCTTCAAATTCAATAGCTTCCGGCTTCACATGTGTGAGAGAGAGAGACCCATTTCAGCACAGTAGAGAAGAGACTCATATCTGGGCAGTAGAGAGAGAGAGAGATGTGATGAGATGAGTGAGTCTAAATGAGGAAAAGTCCTCTTATATTTATACACAACATTGGTGGGTGAATAGATGCGACTTTTGGGCTTCTGAGCCTACATGAGTTGTAGGTCGGCTTGATAATAATTCCATAATCAAAATAAATTCATATCTCCATGAATACTTATCGGAATCGGATGATCTTTATATCAATCCTACACCTCTCGACGAGAGGAATCTAATAAAAATATTATCAACCATGAATAAGATGACCCACATGAAGTTTTTCCCTGGTTTCCAATTTTAACACTCCCTCTCAACCATGGAGAACTTCATCTGCAATCTGTCTATCGGTCATTACTATTCATCCATCAAATGCACTGCCCTGTACAGCCTGACCCTTGCCCTGCTCTGCTCTATTCTGCCTGTTCTACTTTGTCTTGTTATGCCTGCACTGATCTGTACTGTTTTGCTCTGTTCTGCTCTGCTCTTGCATTGTTCTGTTCTGCTCTGCTTTTGTCCGAATTATGAAGAAGAAGAAATGATCGAGGATGTATCATATTGACTCAAAGTCAGTGTTAGAGTATGTACCATTGGTCCCAGACCAGTCTCAACCAACCCAAAGTCAGCGTCATAGTGAGTACAACTCCAATGGTCCCAGACCAATATCATCCTCCACTGGCTCAAAGTCAGTCTCAGAGTATGTACCACTGATCCCAGACCAGTCTCAATCGACCCGAAGTCAGCGTCATAGTATGATATAACTCCTACCACTGGTCCCAGACCAGTATCATTGATCCCAGATCAATGGAGGTCATCCTAGCGTAGGGAGTATGGTAGTTACAACAATGCGTCCATCGGTACTACTATGGTCCCTAACTTCATTTCCCTGCTCATTGATCAGATGAGAGGTACTTCCCATGAGTCCCAGACTGCATGGGTAGGATGCCCCGACAGGAGAACTAATCAATCCTGTCCTCACAGGAGAACACATCAATCCTACTACAATTGCCATGGAGAACACATCAATCCTGCTACAATTGCCATGGAGAACACATCAATCCAGGCCTCACAGGAGAACACATCAATCCTGCTACAATCGCCGTGGAGAACACATCAATCCAGGCTGCCATGGAGAACACATCAATCCAGGCCTCACAGGAGAACTAATCATCCTGCTACACAGGAGAGCGAATCATCCTGTTCCACAAGAGAGAGAATCATCTTGTCCCACAAGAGAGCGAATCATCTTATTCCAGTGTGCACCACCAGGGGAGGGTGAGTCACCCTGTGGTCATATGTTGCTCCAGTAGGAATCGCAAGCCCTTAGAGCTCCCAGAGCTCAATGTATGCAACATGCAGGACCCTTGTACAAGGGTTTCTTGCCGACTCCAAGTCGTTTGGGAAAATCACAGATTAGATCTTTCCTCGGGGCTTTGACAAGGTGTATCAACCTGTACATCATCTTAATGTGATGGAGCTTCCTTGCTCATCAACTTACCATATCCCAGATGATGTCTATCTGCTAGAGCAATTGGCGAATACAGGATTCCTCAATAATCGAATCCCACCTCTGGTTGTTACAGAGAATCACAGTGGTATCCAATGTAAATCCAAACAGCTCACAGAAGATCTTTCACAACCAGACTGCCTCACACGAGGTTATGCTAGCAACAATATATCTTGCTTCGGCGGTGCTCAAAGCTGCCGACTTCTGCTTCCTGCTCATCCAGGATATCGAAGAAGATCCCAAGGTGAAACAGTACCCGGAAGTGCTCTTAAGGTCCACCACACTTCCTGCCCAATCAACATCAGTATATCCAAGTAGTCTCACATCTCCGGCAGTGTATCTTAATCCATGAGAGATTGTGTCCTGAAGACATCTCAGAAGATTCTTTGCATCAATCCAGTGAGGCTCAACCAAATATGAGCTCACAATGCTAACTGCAAAACATATGTTCGAACGGAGGTTCACCAAGAACATCAATGCGAATGAGTTTTTGAAACTCAGAGGCATTTCCCAAGTCTGGTCCGAAATCACTACCATATAACTTCTAAAAGTTAAGATCCTCGAGGTAGTCACAGGCTTGCAGTCCATCATACCGAATCTTTCCAATATATTTACCACATATTTTCTTTGAGATAGGAAAATTTCCCTTGGCTTCTGCCACACTTCAAGTCCTTGGTCCTTCATTTCAAATTCAAAAGCCATCTCCCTCTAACATTTGTGAATGAGAGGGTTTGCACCTGTTAGAAATAGGTCATCCACATACAACACCAGTATGAGAGGCTTGTCATCTTCAACCTTAAAGTAAAGGTTAGGATCAACTTCACTCCTAGTGAATCCCAGCTTCATCAAGTAGCTATCGATCCTCTCATACCATGCTCGGGGTGCTTGCTTCAGCCCATAGAGAGCCTTCTTCAACCTGCATACATGAGATTTTCAATCATAAATCTCAAATCCTTCAGGTTGCTCCACATAGACCTCTTCTTTGATATAACCATGCAAGAACTCAGTCTTAACATCCATCTGATGTAGGTTCCATCCTTGTGAAGCCACATGGGCTAAGATCAAGCGCATGGTCGTATATCTGGCAACAGATGCAAATATCATAGTCTATACCTCCCTTCTGGGATAAACCGCGAGCAACAAAATGAACCTTATACTTTTCCATACTTCTATTTGTTGCATTCTTTATCTTGTAAAGCCATTTTGAAATAACAATTGTCTTGTCCAGGGTCTGGGAACTACTTCCCAAACATCATTCTCCATAATAGACTCATATTCTATGGTCATAGCATCCTTCCATAGTTAATGCTTGATGACATCTGAGAATGATGAAGGTTCATTTTGTATGATCGTGCTCATGATGGTCAGGTATCCCTGATACCTGTTAAGTTTCTTACTTTGATGGAAGGTTCCTCAGGGTGCAGCATGTCCTTCAGCATCATCAAGTATCCCCCTAAGCCATGAAGGCCTCTTCCTAGAAGAGGAAGGCTCATGTGAATGAGGATCAATCAGATCCATGGGTTCTTCTACATCAGGCATTGATTCATCATCCTTTTCTTTCAGTTCCCTGGTGTTAGCTTTTTAAGAGCTACTCAAAGTCAGCAGATAGTCCACCTTGCTGAGAGCCATATCTTTGTCAAAGGTGACATCATGACTAATCACGACTTCCCTTTGACTGGTGGTGAACATTTCTTCAGGAGTTTAGGAACCCAATGCTTGATGAGGGCATCAATTTTGTACATACACGACGGTGATTGTAGTTTCAGCCCATAGAAACTTTGGAAGTCTTTGATCATGTAGCATGCCCCGGACAACTTCCATCATCGTTTGGTTCTTCCTTCCTGCCACACCATTCTGCTCAAGAGTATGTGGTGTAGTAGTCTCCCTCTTAATGCCAGCCTCAGATATGCCTGAGTGAACCAACTGTAATACATCAGAGGTCTTGCTTTGGCTTGAGGGGAACGGTCCCCTTTTGAGCTTTCCTTCGACACATCCCGGAAATACACCTTCTTTCTCTACTTGGAATTCGGGCATCCTTGTCACCATTTGTTTTACACCAAGTAGAGCTTTGTAATGAAGGTGGGCAAACCTCTGATGCCAAAGTTCGGACTGAAGAGTTGTGTCACAAGACATGACACCTAGCGGACTTCCATCGACCTGATATGATGAATCAACACTAAACCCAAGAGTAAAGGCATTTCCATATACATACCTTGCCATTGCTTAAGGTTACCTTGTAGCCTTTGTCTTCCATTGCCGAGATGGACACTAGGTTCTTTTTGAGGTCAGGTGCATTTAATACATCCTGGACTTTCTAGCCTTCTTGAATGGTTGTCCTCTTCCTCGATCCCCAGCTCTCCTCTTACCTTTGCTGTTGAATTTGTCATTCCTTTGATTTGCCATCAGAGGGATTTTGATCATTGTCCCGGTGTGAGTCCTTTCTATCAGGGCACTCCCTTGCATAGTGACATGTTTTATCGCAGATGTAACATCATCCTTTTCTTCCACCCTTAGGTCCAGCCTTTCCCTTTGATTTAGACCTAGAATTATTTCTTTTCTTAGCATGAGAAGAAAAAGCAGCAGGAGACCTTTAGGCAAGGGCATTTCCTGCTCTTCTACCCTTGTTTGTTCTTGAATGCATCTAGCCATTAATTCCTCGAAACTAGGAATTACATTATTGTTCAGAAGAGTAGTCCTGAACACATACCATTCAGATGGTAATCCTCCGAGAGTTGTGAGTGCCATTTCTCTGTCAGTAGTGGTTTCCCCAATAGATAGGAGATCGTTCTTGATCTCGGTGATTCTTAAGAAGTATGCTTGCATACTTTCATCTTTACCTTTCTTGATTTCCCTCAACTTATTTCTAAGAAACAAAACTTGATTTGCATCATTAACTTTAAATAAACTCACCAGTCTGTCGTAGATTTCCTTGGAGGTGTCTAGATCAGAGATGTAGGCCACTAAGCATTTGTCGATAGAGTCCCGGATGATCTTCTTTGCTTTGACTTCTCCATTTTTCCATTTGTTCCAGGCAGCAGCAGATGCATTTGATGAAGGCTCAACAATATTGCCTCTTACATGGTCCAACACTCCTTGATCTTCAAGGGTTAGATCGATAGACATCTTCCATCCGTGATAGTCAGCTTTCTCACAGAGCTTGTCTTCGGCAGGAAAGAGTGTTGAGGACCCCATAGTTCTTTTAGGATAGCCTTGCCAATCTTCTCTTCAATGATTTCTCTTGCTCTTGCTCGGGCTTTGTCTTCACCTCAGCTCTGATACCATGTTAATTTATGGTATGTTCTATGCTTATAACAGTTTACTTCTTTTCCTTATTATATTCCAAAGATTAGCAATCACAAGTACATAAAGTAAAGTACAGATAGAACATTAAATGATCGACAGAAAACAAGCCAAGACAAGAGACACAAGATGTGGCGGCTAGCTAGGGACAAACCCCACAATGTGTGGGGAAACCCTTTGATCAAATCTTCTTTTATCTTCAATAATTCAGCAGAGAGAAATAGTACAATAAATCTGATTCATATCAGCAGTAGCAAACCCTAGATCAGCAGCATCAG
Organism: Pinus tabuliformis; assembly: GCA_031772625.1. Taxonomy (NCBI): domain Eukaryota; kingdom Viridiplantae; phylum Streptophyta; class Pinopsida; order Pinales; family Pinaceae; genus Pinus; species Pinus tabuliformis. The sequence continues at coordinate 436,470,318 of CM062812.1, forward strand.
CATTAGTGGCTTCATTATCAAACTAGGGCAGACCATATCTCACAAACCGACAGTCGGATTGACTTCATTCCACCACCAAAAGTTTTGGCTTCCAGAGGAGGTTCAGATGAACCTACAGCGCAGTTCAGATGAGGAGATATTCTAGGCCACGCAAGTCAATCTTTACTTCTGCAGTTGCAGCTTCAGTTTCAGCAGTTTCCAACTTCAAACTAGGGCAGTCGATATCTTGCAAACCGTTCGTCAGATTGACTTCATTCCACCACCAAAAGTTGCGGCTTTCAAAGGAGGTTCAGATGAACCTACATCGCAGTTCCAAGGAGGAGATCTTCTAGGCCACGCAAGTCAATCTTTACTTCTGCAGTTGCAGCTTCAAATTCAACAGCTTCCTGCTTCACATGTGTGAGAGAGAGAGACCCATTTCAACGCAGTAGAGAAGAGACTCATATCTGCGCAGTAGAGAGAGAGATGTGATGAGATGAGTGAGTCTAAATGAGGAAAAGTCCTCTTATATTTATACACAACGTTGGTGGGTGAATAGATGCGACTGTTGGGCTTCTGAGCCTACATGAGTTGTAGGTCGGCTTGATAATAATTCCATAATCAAAATAAATTCATATCTCCATGAATACTTATCGGAATCGGATGATATTTATATCAATCCTACACCTCTCGACGAGAGGAATCTAATAAAAATATTATCAGCCATGCATAAGATGACCCACATGAATTTTTGCCCTGGTTGCCAATTTTAACATTGGGGAAGGGCACACACTTGAGATACTTGGGTGGACTTATCGTGGCCAAGACCAAGAGCAAGTCTTGGCAGAACCTTCAGTGGGGGAGCTATGATGGAAGGGGCTCATGATGATGATGATATGGCTGGGTGACCGAGTTCACTAGACCGAAGATTGCAGACTTGGATGAGGATGACCGATTGTTGTGATGGGTCTACCTAGTTGGACTAAATGGGAAACTTAGTCATGGACATCAGGTTGGAGACATGGAGCATGGCAGTCTTATGCAGGGACATTATGCTGGAGCACTTGTAGAGGTGTCACTTATGGGCATCCAATGAGGAGTGCCAAGGCATGGATGTTGTGCAGATGGATTTGCTGGTGTGACATGGAGATGTTTCGCTTACGAGCCGATGGAGAGGTTGTGCACTCTTGTACAACAAGGCCATGGACTTGGATGGAGTTGTGAGCAGACTATGGAGCATTCCTACTACATGGAGAGCTGAGCCATCTTGCAGAGACCTTAGGGCCACTACTTGTATGCTTGCTGAGATGTTGGTTGGAGGTGATTCATGGAGCTCATGATGACATGAGATTGTTATGACTTGATATGAGACACTTTGGGATGATGATGCCTTGGTGCAACACTTGGGCATGGGTTGAGTCGAGACTCAACTACTTTTCGAGACATGGGAGCTGATTGATCTATGATCATGGGCAGCACATGGTTTGATGAGATGATCTCTTCACATTGAGGAGATACACATATGGATGATGATGTTGGGATAGATGAGGCTGATTTCATGCAAGACATTGACACCAAACATCATGGATAGCATGTTGCAGATGAGATGAGGGCTAATTCATGGACATGAGCATGGCTTACACTTATATGGAGATGGACTCTTGATCAGGTTGGTGATGTGACAGGATGTTCTGAGAAATGACTGATGGTGGCATGAGGATGTTCACTCTCACGGTTTGAGCGTGACAGTTGGACTGATCACCCGACTAGTTCAAACATGGGGACTAGTAGTGTGCAGAGATGTGTTAGCATTTGTTGGAGTATCATGGCAGCAGTTCACACGAGGATGACACATGATGAGGACGACACGATATGTTGTAGGAAGCATGTAGCTTGTGATGGAGGGGCTAGCCTTCCACGATGGGGAGCAGCATGTGGAGATTGTGACAGGGTGATCGATGATCATGGATTGAGATGATTTCCGATGTATAACATACCAATGGGTGTGTACCTTGGTATGGTGATCTTGGTGGATGGCTACCAGGATGGTATGTTGTCGAGGACGACAACGACTTCAAGTGGAGGAGGATGTAAGGACCTGTGGTTCTTACCACACGCTCTGGCATGAAGTGTGATGGCGAAACAACAAAGTGCGAGTTCAGACTTACATATGCGTGAGGTTATGTTATAATGAACGCATAAAGGAAGGAGGACAAGCTATTTATATGCGTGGAGGCATGGCTTTGAATGTATGGAGTCCGACCTACACTTGGAACGAAAGCTGACGGAGTTTGTGGGTGTTTGCGATGGAAGTGTAGGCCGTAACGAAAGCTGACGGAGTTTGTGGGTGTTTACGATGGAAGTGTTGGCAAGTCAGCTGGGCAGCCAAGAGTTGCCCAATGCACCATATAAGTTAACAAGCGTGGAGCTCATTTGAGGAACACACATTCGCTCATACTCTTCGCTCAAGCATGTAGAGCAAGCGTAGGACAAGGTGAAGGCACAACAAAGGAAGAGAGACGCAGTTTGGAGATGCGCCCATCCTTGGGCAAGGCCGCACAGAGTTAGTCGCTTATCTTGGTTTTGGGTGAAGGGCGCGGGCAGGGTCGCCCGGCGGTTGGGTGAGGCGTGCACGGGTTGTTGGGTGACTTGGCACGGGTTCTTGGGTGACTCGGGTGAGCACCCGCCCATCGTGCAAGTGTGCACGGTGACTTGGTGAAGTGTTGAGATTGTGAACGGAGGTGTGTCTCGGGTAGAGGCGCCCGTGTGTGGCAACTTGGAGGCGCGCCCAAGTTGGGCAAACAACACGACCGTGAGACGAAGTTTGGAACCGGAGGTCGTAGAGTTGGGCAGCGGTACTACGTGCTGTTTCACACAATTTAGGCGTTTACCAAGGGTTGGCAAGTGGGACTGCGTGTGGGCAGGTATACACGGTTTGGGCATTTGCCGACCAAACGGAGAGCGAGCCGGTGAAGACGTGCAATAAGGTGAATGACGGGTTGTTGAGTCGTGCGGAGGTGCTAACGAGCTGGGCAACCGAGTTTTCCGAAGTTGGAAATTTGGCTAAGTATAAATTTGGGGTTTCCCGAGGACTTAGTCTGTAATTTGTAAAAGTGGAAGAATTATATATTGATATTCGGGCAGACTCATACTGCAGGGAGTTGCCCCTCCCTTTATAGTGTTGTGCATTTCTCTTGTATAATGTTGTTTATGTGAATGTTATGGGCTTTCACTTGTATAAAGGAACACATAATAATACTTGGTAACGAAAATAAGACTAAGTATGGAATGTTAGGCGTAGTCCATGAACATTAGTATTTGTAAAAAGAAAGTGTTTGGTGGTGCCACACCTCGCTATAAGTGGTTGAAAGAATACCGCAGATGTAGGGGCGTGACAGGTGGTATCAGAGCTCGGTTGGAGCTGGTGTTAGAGCAGGGTTGCTCGTGACGAAGTGTAGGTGTGGGTACACTTGGAAACTTGATAGTTGATGACAGTGGAAGCAGGTACTTGCAGGTGAAGGACGTTGGTTTCACATACAAGTGGAACAAGTGCCGGTTCAGGGTTGCAGGGAACTTGGTGAAGTTGGTGAATGATGAAACAGGTTTAGCAGAGGTAAAGCATCATGCTTGGACCAAGCTAAAATAGCAAGACGTGGAAGGTTTGGAAGAATGCGAAGGGAAGCTCTTGCTTACCTTATACAGGTTGAAGCGGATGAAAGAAGAGAATCCTCGGATTTGAGAGAAGCTTGAAGTCTTGGAAGAGAATGTTGAGGACGAACTTCTTCAACTTGGTTGGACAATGGAGCAAGATGAAGTTGCAGATTGTGCTAACAAGGAAGAGGAAGCCGTGATGATTGAGGATGTTGCAGATGTGACAACGATGGAGGATGAACTTGAGATTGATCAAGTTGGACCAGGATCGTGCAATTTGCATACATGGATTGATGAGGATACTCACATGGAAGAGCCTCATGATGATGATGTAAGTAGTATTGATACTTTTGTTTCACTTGGGCATTTGGTAGATGGACCATATGCAGGGAAGAGCAAAGCCAGTTTGCCGATACTAAGGAGCATCTTACCATGGATGTCTATACTGAGACCTTGTATGGAGAGACAATGATTGTTGACTGTTGTAGGACTTGTTGGGGTTGTTTGTGACCTTGTGGCAGAGGGTACAAAGGCCCGTGAAAAGGGAGGAACATGATGATCGTTGTGGATGAATGGGTCATGCTTTAGCCACATGGAGAATTGGCTAAGTGCCCGGTATGACTCATGGATAGATTGGGGAAGGGCAGACACTTGAGATACTTGGGTGGACTTCTCATGGTCGAGACCAAGAGAAAGTCTTGGTAGAACCTTCAGTGGGGGAGCTATGATGGAAGGGGCTCGTGATGATGATGATATGGTTGGGTGACTGAGTTCACTAGACTGAAGATTGCAGACTTGGATGAGGATGACCGATTATTGTGATGGGTCTACCTAGTTGGACTACATGGGCAACTTAGTCATGGACATCAGGTCCTTCAGTGGGGGAGCTATGATGGAAGGGGCTCGTGATGATGATGATATGGTTGGGTGACCGAGTTCACTAGACTGAAGATTGCAGACTTGGATGAGGATGACCGATTATTGTGATGGGTCTACCTAGTTGGACTACATGGGCAACTTAGTCATGGACATCAGGTTGGAGACATGGAACATGGCAGTCTTATGCAGGGACATTATGCGGGAGCAATTGTAGAGGTGTCACTTATGGGCATCCAATGAGGAGTGCCAAGGCATGGATGTTGTGCAGTTGGATTTGCTGGTGTGACATGGAGATGTTTCGCTTACGAGCCGACGGAGAGGTTGTGCACTCTTGTACAACAAGGCCATGGACTTGGATGGAGTTGTGAGCAGACTATGGAGCATTCCTACTACATGGAGAGCTAAGGCATCTTGCAGAGACCTTTGGGCCGAGACTTGTATGCTTGTTGAGATATTGGTTGGAGGTGATTCATGGAGCTCATGATGACATGAGATTGTTACGACTTGATATGAGACACTTTGGGATGATGATGCCTTGGTGGCAACACTTGGGCATGGGTTGAGCCAAGACTCAACTACTTTTGGAGACATGGGAGCTTATTGATCTATGATCATGGGCAACACATGGTTTAATGAGATGATCTCTTCACATTGAGGAGATACACGTATGGATGATGATGTTGGGATAGATGGGGCTGATTTCATGCAGCACATTGACACCAAACATCATGGACAGTATGTTGCAGATGAGATGAGGGCTACTTCATGGACCTGAGCATGCCTTACACTTATATGGAAATGGAATCTTGATCGAGTTGATGATGTGACAGGATGTTCTGAGAAACGACTGATGGTGGCATGAGGATGTTCACTCTCATGGTTTGAGCATGACACTTGGACTGATCACCCGACTAGTTCAAACATCGGGACCAGTAGTGTGCAGAGATGTGTTAGCATTTGTTTGAGTATCATGGCAGCAGTTCACACGAGGACGACACATGATGAGGATGACACGATATGTTGCAGGAAGCATGTAGTTTGTGATGGAGGGGCCAACCTTCCACGATGGGGAGCAACATGTGGAGATTGTGGCAGGGTGATCGATGATCATGGATTGAGATGATTTCCGATGTATAACATACCGATGGGTGTATACCTTGGTATGGTGATCTTGGTGGATGGCTACCAGGATTGTATGTTGTCGAGGACGACAACGACTTCAGGTGGAGGAGGATGTAAGGACCTGTGGTTCTTACTACACGCTCCGGCATGAAGTGCGATGGCGAAACAACAAAGTGCGAGTTCAGACTTACATATGCATGAGGTTATGTTATAATGAACGCATAAAGGAAGGAGGACAAGCTATTTATATTCATGGAGGCATGGATTTGAATGTATCGAGGCTGACCTACACTTGGAATGAAAGCCAACGGTGTTTGTGGGTGTTTGCAATGGAAGTGTAGGGCGTTGGCAAGTCGGTTGGGCAGCCAAGAGTTGCCCAACACACCATATAAGTTAACAAGCGTGGAGCTCATTTGAGGAACACACATTCGCTCATCCTCTTCGCTCAAGCATGTAGAGAAGGCGCAGGACAAGGTGAAGGCACAGCAAAGGAAGAGAGGCACAGTTTGGAGATGCACCCATCCTTGGGTAAGGCCGCACGGAGTTAGTCGCTTATCTTGGTTTTGGGTGAAGGGCACGGGCAGGGTCGCCCGGCGGTTGGGTGAGGCGTGCACGGGTGTGTGGCGCCCGGTTTGTGAGACGACTTGGCACGGGTTCTTGGGTGACTCGGGTGAGCGCCCACCCATCGTGCAAGTGTGCACGGTGATTTGGTGAAGTGTTGAGATTGTGAACGGAGGTGTGTCTTGAGTAGAGGTGCCCGTGTGTGGCGACTTGGAGGCGCGCCCAAGTTGGGCAAACAACACGACTGTGAGACGAAGGTTGGAACCAGAGGTCGTAGAGTTCGACAGGCGGTACTACGTGTTGTTTCACACGATTTGGGCATTTGCCAAGGGTTGGCAAGTGGGACTGCGTGTGGGCAGGATACATGGTTTGGGCGTTTGCGGACCAAATGGAGAGCGAGCTGGTGAAGACGTGCAACAAGGTGAACGACTGGTTGGTGAGTCGTGCGCGACCGTGCGGAGGTGCCGACGAGCTGGGCAACCGAGTTTGCCGAAGTTGGAAATTTGGCTAATTATAAATTTGGGGTTTCCCAAGGACTTAGTCTGTACTTTGTAAAAGTGGAAAAATTATATATATTGATATTCGGGCAGACTCATACTACAGGGAGTTGCCCCTCTCTTTATAATGTTGTGCATTTCTCTTGTATAATGTTGCTTATGTGAATGTTATGGGCTTTCACTTGTATAAAGGAACACATAATAATACTTGGTAACGAAAATAAGACTAAGTATGGAATGTTAGGCATAGTCCATGAACACTAGTATTTGTAAAAAGAAAGTGTTTGGTGGTGCCGCACCTCGCTATAAGCAGTTGAAAGAATACTGCAGGTGTAGAGGCGTGACACTCACTCTCTGATACACTGCCTTCGCACAGCCCTAACCAGGGGCTGTGGAGCTTTTGTGATATTGCCAGTTAATTACCTCCGCGTACTTGGATATCTTACCTTATATTTATTTATACAAAGCATTCATATGAGTTCGCGCAACAAGTAAATAGTATACTTGCAAATTATATCCAATCATACATTAAAATATGAAAAGATACACAGAAATATGGTAAACTTCTCTTTATTGATTGTTCCAATGGTTACAGACTTGACCTGCCCTGCGCACTCAGCTGCAGGAGCCTGCGCACTCAGCTGTGGACTACTAGACCTCTACGCACTCAGCTACAGAGTCTTCTCCTACTGTATGACCCAAAGACACACTTTATACTTTTACTCGATCACTCAGACTCCTCATTCTCTTATGCTATCCTCTACACTTAGAGCCTCGCTTTATTTATACAATCCCATGGTCTGTGAACCATGGGGAGATCAATTAAGTCGACATTAGTTTACAAAAATGAGGGCGGACAACCCTGTGACTCTATCAAAATTTCGCACTCCGCGCCCACAATTCGCGGAGCTTTTACAAAAGGATTTCGTCAAAACTTGGGCTTTAAGCCCCAAAACATGCCTTGGGGGGATTCCATGCCCAACAATAGGCTTCCAATAACACCCATTGATCATTTACATCAAGACATAAAAGTTGTCCTTGTTAGGAGCATGAAAATACTCCACCATCCCACAATCAAAACTAAAGCGCGTAAGAAGCTCGTTTGAGAGGGGGTTATGCTTAGGTAAAAGTGTCAGTGGTTCTCCTCGAGGCTACCCAACACATGTTAGGGAAACCCGTGTCGATGAATGACTACCTAGAAGCCCAAAATTCGTGCACCCCCGTGGGACAGAGGTAACTTAGTGGCTATTCTTAGGAGAAACACCTTATAGGGGTGGTTGTGGGCAATCATAATCCATCTACCTTGACTTACCCTCAACCACTCTGCTTGCGAGGATGAGATTCCATAAGTAATAAATTGTTTGGAAGCCCATATAAAACATAGAAATAGGACTTGTTTGAGCAGTAGAAATCCTTTAGGCTAAAGATCATTTTTATTTTATAAGATCTACTAATGACCTTAGAAATAATTTTCATGAAATAAAGTGGAGTGAAATTTTTCTCATAATCTAGATACACTTATATGACCAATTTGGTTTTGTCAATATCTCTTTCCACAAAAATGATGGAGTGCATTTAATGATGGAGTAAAGAAAGAGGATTTCTCATATACATATATGAGGGAGTTAAAAAAAAAACACACACACACAAAGTACATGACTTCTCAAAGTACAGTACAGGACGCTGAATTTTGTTGGTGTTAGATAGGAATCACTTTACTCGTGTGTTTTAGAAAAACTTTCTCTGCATTTTTTGAATTTTCAATAATTGAGGACGAGATCATATTTTTGTATTAGTGTGTAAGGCTTTCAACATTTCATTTTAGATTTGTATATATTTTTCGTTTTTTTTTTTTAAATTTGTATATATTTTTCGTTTTTTTTTAAATAAAAAATATATATATTTATATATTTACATAATTTTATGTAGTGTATTTTTTGGATAAATTTTAAGTTTTCTAGAAAGCGCAAATCTTGAATTTATCTCAAATTAACAAATTAGATTAAACAATGTTACTTTAAAAAATCAAAGGCAAAATTAGGAAGAAGATTTGAATTTCATTTTGTAACCTATGCTATTTAAAAATAGTGGAAAAAGATAAAAATGGGCCAGGTGTATGATTTGAATGAATCTTATTTGTTACTTATTTAATTTAAAACTAAATAAAAATATATATGAAGTGATTTGAAAAAGATTAAAAGAGATTGGGAATATGGTTTGCATGCTATTTTGTACCCTTTGTGATTACTTTTATAAAGAATATGCATGTCTCATTCAAAAATTTAAAACTTATAATACATTTCAAATATAAAATAACAATCAGGCTACCGCTTTGCTTTGAAAATTATTGTAGATGGACAAAGACAGACAGCGTCTCAGTAAGTATGATAGCGCTATTGTACACCGCGTAGAAAGGCAAAGTGGGAGAAACGAAAGTTCCCCTCAAAATACTTGCAACTACATACTCCACTGGTATCCCACCTTCCCCTCGCAAACATAAAAAGAAAACGCCATACCAGTGAGGTTTTAATGCCCCACCGGTTATCAATACACGAATACGTCTCTTTCTCTTTCAATATCCAAAAGCCATTCTTTCTTTGAATTACTCTTTTACACACGCTCCCTAGCAAATACATCTCTTCGGCTTTTTCAATATCCAAAAGGCAGTCTTCCTTTGAATTACTCGTTTATAGACACTCCATCTCATTCTCGCACTTCTCCTCTCACATCTTCCTCTCATCGCCTGAAATATCATTGACTATACGCGCATCCAGCGTTTTCACTCCTCTGACTGCTCCTATATATCTACCCATCCATCTCTTTAATTCCCTCACCCTCCGGCCTTCGCATTTCATGGGCTCACTTCACTGACTGCCGCCGTGAAATATCACTAATTTCGCTTCAGAGTTTCTGCAATATTGCCAAATATGGAGCTTTTCCCGGAGCAGGAACCTGGCCGTGCCATTGCTCTATCACACGAAGATCGCGGTTCCCGCCAATATAAGGGAATCCGACTGCGAAAATGGGGGAGCTGGGTATCTGAAATCCGGATGCCGAGATCCAGAAAGAAGATATGGCTCGGCTCATACGCTACCGCCGAGCAGGCAGCCCGCGCTTACGACGCCGCAGTGTATTGTCTGAGAGGGCGCAATGCCGAATTCAACTTTTCGGTGCCCGACATTCCGACTGTGTCTCCCCTTTCCCCTGAGCAAATTCAGCATGCCGCCGCCGAATATGCCTTGGGCCAGGCCCCTTCGACTTTGGCCTCTTTCGTAGGGTCCCCCTCGCAGTCGTCTTCGGTTTCGGAAATGGAGTTGGCCGGAGACAACTTTCAGATATGTGAGGAGAGGCAGGACTTGGCGCTGTGGTGGTCGATGCTGGCGGGATCTGACGTCATCGGGATTCCAAATTTGGAAATATTCGCGTCCACTGATGAGGTGTCGGCGTCGGAGGTCCTTCCCACTTCGGCAGAGCAGGAGGAGGAGAGGTACATGTGGACAGATCTCTGGAATTTCCAGGACGTTTGAGTTTGTCAGACGTTGAAGCAGACAATATGTCTTTTAAGATTCAGGTGGGTCACGTCTAATCAGTTTGAATGTGGGACCTCTTCCTGTCGTAGTCAAAGTAGTGTAGGATGACAACTATCCAAGCTTCAAGTCCATACACTCTGAAATACTTGCCCTATATTTCCAGAAAAAAATAATATACAAAATTTGTAGACCCTCCATTAAAGGTGAGGCAAGCTCAAAATACCAATGGTTGCTCGCTTTGTCAATATTCAGATATTTTTCCACAATATTTTCAGAGTGGGAATTTTAAAATTTCAACATTTTCGGTTTTCCCCGGAGTATGTTTGGAAATTGTATATTTAAGTTATTTAAACTTCTAATTTGAATACTTTAAGGGTTTTTAAAATGGTGAATCAATTTAAAAATTTAACATGGTATTTTTTTAATAATTATTATAATGATTATTAAAGGAAAGTCAAAAAATTGATTTTCTCCATAAATTATATCATAATTGATTATAACTACCCATTTGGGTTTTGAAAATGGCGAATCAATTTATAAATTTGACATGCGATTATTTTAATAATAAGAATTATGTGGTGGTATGTATGGTTTATATATAAATATTATTATTTAATTTTAAGATTATAATTAAGTTAAATATTAAATTAGTGTATAAATTAAAAGTTACTATTTATCTATATACATGAATTATATGTATATAGTTTTTAGTTTATTGTTAAAATAGTATGTGTAATACATTTTGAATGGAGATTTGTTTTTATTCTGGTAAACAAAAAGGTCTTATAGATCAATTTGTTATTTAAGTTGGTAAACAAAAGGTTTCATAGATCAATTTGTTATCTAACTTGATACCAAGTTAGGTGATTAGCAATATATTTCAATATGTTTTAATTTAATTTTTCATTATTTTTTTTAATTTTTGGTATTTATAATTTAACTACTAATGAAGATACACTAAATTCTTTTTAAAAACTAAGATGATATTAAATAAAGTTTAAAGACTTGATTTTAACACTTAATAATTGTTGCCTTCATAGCCAAGTTTGTTTAATTTAAAATGATTTAAAATATAGTTATTATATAATAAAATTATTATTATTATTAATTATATATATATATATATATATTATTTTAAAAACTTGATTGTTATGTTTGTCCATTTTCTGCTTTGATCCCTAGATAGTTGGGTAATTGAACTTGTAACTTCACATCAAGGAGTGTCTTAATAGAGCCTTATCTAAGAGAGTATAGACTATATAAAATTAATTTTAATAAAAGTAAACAAACAAATATTTATTTTATTTAAATTTTAAAAATAGTTATAAAATAATTTAGAGATTTTGTAAATTTAAATAATGAATTTAATTTAATAATGAAGTAGAACAAAATCATTGTATTGTGTTTAGTTACAGTGTATATTAAAATATTAAATAATGATTTTAATACTATAAGTGTTAATAATAAAGAAGGACAAGATTACTATATTGCATTTTGCTACCATATATATATATATATATATTTGAATTCAGTCTTCAGTAATCCATAATGAATTAAGAAAAGTCTTTAGTAAAATTATTATAAAAATAATAATAATAACTATATAATTTTAAAGCCATCCTAGATTAGACATTAAATTAGTGCATAAATATTAGGAAATTAACTTATTACTGTATTGCATTTTGTTACCATATATCTATATATATATATATATATATATATATATATATATATATATATATATATTTGAATTCAGTCTTCAGTGGTCCATAATGAATTAAGAAAAGTCTTTAGTAAAATTATTATAAAAATAATAATAATAACTATATAATTTTAAAGCCATCCTAGATTAGACATTAAATTAGTGCATAAATATTAGGAAATTAACGTAATTATATTTTGTATTATTTTAAATTGTCTCCACATTATTTGTTCTAATAATATGAGTAATAGCTACCACAAGTTTAATAGAGCTTAGCTATTAAAACATAAAATAAGATAATCAAATTAATAATATCAACAATGTTAAAATATAACTATAACACCCCAGGCTCTATGAAAGAATTAATGTGGTCAGTTTTATGTCTTACTGCATTAATTTTTTTACGTTATGACAATGACTGAGGTGGAAAGCCATAACAAGTTGTTACCTAATTTATGATTGATTGGGAATTTAGACATGTTAATAAAAATAATCTGTTTGCTATAATTAAAAGAAACAATTACACCCGTGCCTTGGAAAGGGAAATATATAGGGGAAAAGAAGGAAAAAGGGGGCTATCCTAGAGATGGGGAAAAAGACCAGTGGGAAGTTGCTCATTTACTCTCAAACAGAGTGCAAGACTTGAGGCTGGACAGTGAAGCCCTGAGGCCCAGGGCACTGACTATAACTTGATATAATCTAGGTGTGAAAAAGAGAAAGTGCTCGGGGGAGAACTTGGACATGATCGCCAGGCTGTGGATGGGAGGAGAGACTTTCCAAACGAATCTAGATTCATATACTGACAAGTTTAAAACAGATAAGTATCATAGACTTTATTTGGAAAATGATAATATTACTTCATAGAAGATTATTTGATTACAGGAGCAGAATTAGTAGAATAATTATTCAGTTATAATCATGCAGTAATATGCAGTAATATAGAACAGTCAACGATTAAGGAAATCTTCCTTGCAACATTTTCTTTTAAATAATGCATATACAGTAGAGCATAAAAAACTAACAGACAATGAGTTCATTTCCAAACTAAATTCTTGATAAATAACATATACTCTGTATATGTGTAAAAACTTAGCAAAACACGAAACGATGCATGAGCCATTTATTTTATCTTCCTATGATAATTACCTTCTATAAGCTAGAATCTAGTGAAATAGATCGTTTTGAGGAAGTAAATAAAATCTATAAATCTTGACAGAGGGGACAATAAAACCCTAAGGAGAACCTCTCTTTCAATAAATGATAAGAGACATTCTTTAAACTACTGTAATAATAAAGTCGTGCAAATGCAGTAAGAAGTAAAACGACTCTTAAGAGGAATCAGTACCTTAGCAAAAATTATGTAAGCTAAAACAACAAAGTGAAAGTCAAACAAGGATATTCAAGATAGACTGTATCATAGTTGCATCATTGGGACATAATTAATTCTTCCAACAAGATGGTATTAGAGTCAAAATCTATATACATATATAACTGTGTAACGAAAACATATGTTTTTAACGGAAATAGACATATATATAACTTAACAGATTTTAGAAACCAAGTAGTATAGTATTTCAAACTAAAAGAAGGCTGAGAGGCCCTCTTCTCCATCCCTCGAGATATAAAAACTTCGGGAAATATTAATTACATTCAAACTGGAAAATTTAGCCAGTAACTTACGAGTCAGGTAGCCTAGAAATCTAAATACATTTTGATTCTAAGACTTTCTGAGTGCGACATCACAAAATAGTCCTTCAAATAAATAAGAATGATGTAAACTCAGGCTAGGCTTGCCACCAAAGTAAAACTCCTTCGAGAAACAAAAACCGCAAATGTCAAACATAAGAAATCCAGGATGGTAGGTTTTCCAACCTGTAACAAATTGCAAAGAATATGAGTGCACATAATCGCTGGAGACATGAACTTAGCCACGAAAACACCCCGTCTATCATAACAACATACCTGCAAGACCAATTGCAAGAATTATTAACTTTGGTGGAAAATGCCCGTAACATATTTAACCATAATAAGCAATTCCTGGGAAAAAGCCAAACCTTACCTGAGTTCGGCGAGCTGCAACCGAAGGTTGTCCATCTACCTTGCACAGAACCCTTCACAGGGTTAGAAAATGCATGAGTAAGGTAAGAATGAAAATGTAAATGCTTATTAAACAAAGACTTACCCTCTTTAAACCGATGTCAGAAACCACCATTCCTCGCAGAGCCTGAGAAGCTGGGTGCCAAGCCTGGCCAACAAGAGCCATGTGTGTAACCCTGTGTGTCACGTCCCTACCCTGGCAGTACTCTTCCAACCACACGATGGGGGGTGCGGCACCACCACCCACTTTATTTTTAACAATACATGTAAGTGTGGACTACGCCTACTTTCTATACTTAGTTTATTTTTCAACTTTCTTAAGTATAACATTCACATACATAGTGGAAACATTCAATTATTCATCTTCATCATTATTACCATTTACACATATGCATGGCAGATATTTTAATGTGAGGGGAAACTCCTTGAAATATGAGTCTGCCCGATGATAATAACAATTTTACATCAAATATACAGTTTTACAGTCTTTGCAGGTGTTGAGTCTTGAAAATGTCATTCATTTCCATTACACTTTCACTATTATGTCCATTATATCACCTCCATTTCACTATTATGTCACCACATTCATCCCACTTTCATTATCATTGGGCCACCTTTATGTTTTTCCAATCTTTATTATTTCTAAGCCTTTTAAGTGAATTTGTGGTTAAACATTAGAAAATAATGTGCATATGCTTATACCTAACAAATGGGTTGAGGTTGTTGACACGTGTAGGTTGAAAGGAGACTTCTAGAAGACCCTTATGTGGCACTCTAAGGCCAAATTCGAATTTGGTTGGAAAGAATCATGGGATCATGAGGATATGTGTCACATCTCCTAATTGTATTGTAACTCTAAAAAGACATGTGTCTTATCAGTTCCTATTTTGATTAAGACTCTAGAGGTAGAGGGAGAGATTCATGGACTATTATTAATGAGATGGCTCTCATCTTTTTGTATAAATAGGAGATCTCTCTCCTTCATTTGTTAGTCTTTTTAGTCCCTAGTTCTTAAGTTTGTAGTTCTTCCTTGATGGCTTTTGAAAGCTTTGGAGAACTTTGTTGTACTTTGTACTTTTGAAGAAATTGAATAAAGCTTTGATGTTCTCAACATGGAAGGAGATGTGAAGTAGATGTCATGGAGCATATTAGGATGTAAGGTAGAGTAGATTTCATTTTGTAAATATTGCTTTGTAGAATGTAAGGTAGAGTAGATTTCATTTTGTAAATATTGCTTTGTAGAATGTAAGGTAGATTAGATTTTTCATTCATGCAATTTTTATTAATGCAAGTGTGTTTAATTTTGCTTTGATTTCATAGGTGGTAGAGGGCCCCTGCCTTGTATAGTTGTCATTTAATTTTGCATTTTATTTCACCATGTATATTAGCTATACATAACAAAGCTTTTTATTACTGTTGTTTTACATTTTTCTCATGTATATTAGCTGTACATAAATTGCTTTCAAGTTGATTGTAGATTAGTGATGCACATAGCCTTTTAATGAACTAATGACGTGATAGAATCGTCTTGTCCTTTTGCTGAAGCAGCAAGGATACTGGGTCTCATAGTCATTAGCTCATTATTTGGTTATTGCATTTTATTTTGATTGAACTAGTTGTATATTTACACTTTTGTTTAAATACTAACTCCATCAATAACATGTTTTAAGTTCTTTTGAAGTGCTAAGTTTTGGAAATTACCATTAGGGACATAGGCCTTGTCTTGGAATCTTTATCCATACTTGTCCTTTAAAAGTATTCTTAAGACCTTAGAATACGATTTCCATTTGCATTAAACACTTTAGAAAACCAACAAGAATAAAACCCCAAAAACAACATAAACTATAAAACAACGAAGTAAGATAAAGGTTAACTAAGCACATATAGTGCACCACACTTCATCAGTTTACAATACCCGGATTGATAATTTATGTAGAGCAATTTAAGACGTTAAATTGACTAGACATTTTGGCGCCGTTGCCGGGGAAGTGTAATTAGGAGACCTTATTTCTTACATCTGAAAAAAATTATTAACAATTCTTGAGTATGCTCTCCTCTTGCACTTTGTGTGATCTGGAGGATCATAAAAAGAATTGTTATGTAAAAAAAAAAGAAAAAAGAAAAAAAAAATGAGACAAAATAAACTTCAACATTTCAATTAATTCAATAAAAAAAAAAAAATGATGAAAAAATGAAACTCAACTGCTTTGATAGGTTCAAATTGTCCAAACTTGTCTAGTTATGGTTTGTAGTGGTCTTCAAAACACTGTATCCTGTTCTAATAAGGTTTTGCAACTTAGCTGCGAAAACTGCCCTGATTCCGCAGCTGTTTCAAGGTTTAGCAGGTTACAGGCATCCAATGAAAAAACCGACCACATGGGCATCTCCAGAATTGTCCCAACATGGATCCTATCCTAGTCACCTAGCTCAGATCTATGAAAAATCAGCCTAAGACCTCAGTCAAAGTCTTGTTTTTAGCATGTTTTTCTTGAAGTACTTGCCGCCTGAAATTGAAAATCATTAATCCTTTTTATAAAATTTTACAATTTCAGAGAAGAAAAAAAGAGAAAAGCAATCTATGGCTATCTCCATTCCTAGTTTTCATTGTGGCTTCAATAAAAAAATCTGTCTCCTTGATCAAGCTTTGGCCTGAAACAAACCTGCAACATAAAAAAAAATAAAAATTGCACTGTATATATGAAAAAAATTAGATTGAAGCAAGGACTTTTTAGAAAAGAAATCTAAAGCTACGAGCAGCACACAAGGGCTAGGTTGTAGAATTGAATAATTCACACTGAAAAATACACTGAACCCTGCTCATGTCCACTCCCATGACAAAAGAAAAACAGAAGCACATGAAGCTTTTCGTTAGAGGGAATGAATTGGGCCATGATGATGAAAAATTAGCCACTGGAACACCCTATTGAAATCACCATTATTTTGGGTTTGCAGGGCTCACAAATTGCTGTAAAAGGGGCTGTTGTTTTTTGTTTGAGCTATTACTTAACATTAAACAAAATCAGAGGAAGAACAACAAACTCCATCGTCTGTAGATACAACGAAAACTCGATCACTGAATAAGTTTCATGCTTCAAAGGGGTATTAAGTGCCTCTGCCGTGCAATTCTCAGGCTCAGGGTATTAATCAACTGATTCTGCATTTCAGTTTTATTGAACAGATCAACCACCATCTTCTTCAGCCTCTCATTCTCATCTCGCACCTTCACAATGCCTTCTTCAACATGAGTATTTTCCCCCGCTCCTGTACCTATTACCTCCCGAGTCTCTTCACAGTCCATGCCTTCACCCTCTCCATGCTGTTCAGGGACTTCATTTGTCTCCGCTTGTCCATGCTGTTCAGGGACTTCATTTGTCTCTGCCATGTCTTCCAAAGAATGCAATGTGGCCTTATGTGTTGCCCAACATGTATGAGAATGCATCCAACCGTTAATTCCAAAATTTCACAGGCCGAATGCAAATTCATAAAAGGCAGAACAGTGAGAACAGTTAACTCAGGAAAAACGTAAACACAGAAAAAACGTCAAACTTCAAACGTTCGATTTGCCCAAATGGAGACGAATTTTAAAAAACTAAAACATGGGTTTTTTTTCCAGGTGGGTTAATTAGATAACCCAGAAACCGTTTGAAGAGATTCGTGGCGGTTTGGGAGAAATTCATGGTTCTTTGGAGCGCATTTTTGACTGCCGCGTGAAAAAAAAAATGGAATTTCAATTAAATGAACAGGTTGTAATGTAATTCCGTGTGCCTGAAGAAGAGAAATCTAATTAGGAATCAATTATGTGCTGGTATTCAAGATTAATTACACGTCTTTAATGACTGATAGTCCCATGCAACGCGTCACTGTGCTCAGTTTCACGACTCACAGCAAAGACGTGTCCAAAAAAAATTCTACGGCAGTGGTGTTTATTGTGATGAGATATACGGCCAAAGTAAAGGGAAGAATTGGAAAATCAAACCATTTATTACCTTTTAAATAACTTTGTTATATTTGGTGGAGGATTAATGGGTTCAGGTATAGCTACATCTCTTGTTCTCATTAATATTCCAGTCGTTCTGAATGCAGGGCATATATACTCTAGTCTTAAGAAGTGGTCTGAATCCTATGGTGGACTTTTCAAACCATTTGCTTATTTGGAAGAATGAGCTGTAAGAGGCATTCCCCTGAGTGCACCCGTTGCTGCTAAAAATTTTGGATCGCGCCTGTAATATGCACATGCATGTTAAACTTCCCAATTATTTTGAGATTGATTTGGGTGTTTCTGTTACAGCATGCATAGGAATTGTTGGTGACAAATACTAATAAAAAAAATATGAGCAGCACAAGAGTTGGTACTCTGATCTATTTCCATCTTTAAAACTGTTTTGCTTCATATTTCAAAGTTTTTATTTTTCAGGCAAACAGCAAAAAAAAAAATAAAAAATAAAAAAAAATAAATAAATTAAAAAAGGAAAAAAGAAAAAATGATGGGGCTCATTGGGAGAACTAAATCAGTTGAACACACTTAGACTTGGACTTTCTTTGGCTAGATAAAAGGCGCAGTCAGGGATATGTGTCTGATGGTTGACTGTTTTAGCCACTTTCCGCAGCTAGCCCAACTTTCCGCAGCTGTTTTGTTAAACTCTAGGTTGCAGGTGTCATCAAGCAAAACAAGCCACATGGGTAGCTAGGGGAATGTCAGTACATGGATGGTGTCCTATTCATTTGGTCAAATTTGATGAAAAAGACCCCGGTCAAAAGGAAGTCAAGTTGAGTGTTATCACAAAGTCGCCACACTGAGTCGCCACACTAAGTCGCTACATGTCAAGAAAAAATAATAATTTTGAATCAATGAAATGAACAAGTTATTTGCTCACTTTTCTGAAGGTATTGATTAATTTTGGACTGATGATGAAAGATGAATGGCTAACTTTGTATTCAAGATTTTTAGCTACAGAACCGTGCACATTCCGCAGCTAAAGTCCAATTCCGCAGCTGTTCTCCAATTCCGCAGCCAGAAAAAACCTCATTGTTCAAATCAACCTAACTTTTTCATACAAAATCAGATTTTGATGATTTAACTATCATTGGAAAGATCTCAACAAGATCTATACAATGAGAAATCTATCATTAGAGTTTGAAATGGCAAATAATGAAATAAATTGCTGGAAAGAATCAACATTCAACTTGGGCACCAATTTCACAGCATGTATAAATTCTTTTGATTTTTCCTATGAGAACTTGTTTCATTAATACAAATTCTTTGTTTTGTGTGTAAATATCATAACTAGAGGGATTGATCACCTCTCTCCTTTAATAATCTTACATTCCATTGCAGAAGAAGTATTAGTTTTTTTTGCAGGTTCCAGGAGGAAGGACAAATGACTAAAGAGAATGGTGTCTCTCTAAGAGACCAATTTGTTTCATAAGAGGATGATCAACAACAAAGAGGAAATATGCTGATGCAAAATCAGATCCAAACACTTTAAAAAAAAAAACTTTCAGATACTATTGTCTCCATCACATCCATCCATCACATCCATACTTCATAATAAACTATTCACTTCATTCCACTCCATATTTTCCATTTACATTCACATACACTTTCCATCTCTTTTTGTCCATTCATAACCCACAAATAAAAGCAAGAGGCTCATTCACATGCTTATTTCCATTGCCATTTCTGTTCTCCATTGCCATTTTCCATTTTCATCTTCCATTTCCTGTCATTTTCATTCCGCAAATAAGCCCTGCTTCAATGCAAATTATTGAGTCCATAGTCCTTTGAGTCTAAGTTCTTTGTAAAAACACCTTGAGGCTTGCATGCCTTAATGGCAAGTCCTCATGCTGACAAACAATGGGAATACATTAATGTCCCTTGTTCGTCAGATCTTCTAGGTGACTCGACTTCAGCAAATTCATTCGTACCTAGCAAGATGTGTTTGGGCATCTTGACTCTCATTGTCATCAATGGTGAGAGTTCTCGTGTTGACTAGTGGCATCCATTAATGGCCACTAAGCCAACAATTTCCTACTATGTTCGACATCAGAACATCTTTTCACATAGTAGGAATTGTGCCAATGAAGTTTGAAGACATGAAGACTATTATTTTCATCATTTTGGAGCAGATTCAGCAAGTTTTAGTAGAAGCAATAAAAAGTCATCTTATCTCTCTATCCATGACTCTTCTTGTTCAGCCACTTGAAGAAGAATATGATCAGAATTTTTCAGCCACCACACATACAACTCATCCATTCCAAAGGGTAAGTGAAGGTACATCATTTTCTAACTTTTGACCATAGAATTCCATAAAAAGCTAGAATGATAATTGTTGGAAAAACATTTCTCTTCCTCATTTCATAAAATTGCCAATACCATCAGTTGGGGGGGGAATACATTCATATTCATATCTTGCCATGTCCATATCATACTCAAGAGCTCACATACTTCCAACATATATTAATTATTACATTGCTATTATGAGCATACAATGGCTTTTGAAAAAGTGCTTAAAGGATAAATTGGATACAAACAAAATCATGGTTGTCACACAAGAACCAACCATCATGCAATCCAATAAAGATATACTTTGCAACAATAATCAAAATATCATTATGAAAAGTTCAAAGATGAAAATAGAAGGCAACAAAAAAAAAAAAAAAAATGGTTGTAACACAAGAACCAACCATGTTGCAATTCAAGTGAAACACTTTGCAGAAATATGAAGTTATCAAATGATATCATGTAAAGTTAAGCCAAAGCTCAAGGATCAAAAGAGTTAATGTAATATATATTGCATGAGGACATGCAATAGCTTCAGTTGGGGGGTATGTTGAGTCTTGAAAATGTCATTCATTTCCATTACACTTTCACTATTATGTCCATTATATCACCTCCATTTCACCTCCATTTCACTATTATGTCACCACATTCATACCACTTTCATTATCATTGGGCCACCTTTATGTTTTTCCAATCTTTATTATTTCTAAGCCTTTTAAGTGAATTTGTGGTTAAACATTAGAAAATAATGTGCATATGCTTATACCTAACAAATGGGTTGAGGTTGTTGACATGTGTAGGTTGAAAGGAGACTTCTAGAAGACCCTTATGTGGCACTCTAAGGCCAAATTCGAATTTGGTTGGAAAGAATCATGGGATCATGAGGACATGTGTCACATCTCCTAGTTGTATTGTAACTCTAAAAAGACATGTGTCTTATCAGTTCCTATTTTGATTAGGACTCTAGAGGTAGAGGGAGAGATTCATGGACTATTATTAATGAGATGGCTCTCATCTTTTTGTATAAATAGGAAATCTCTCTCCTTCATTTGTTAGTCTTTTTAGTCCCTAGTTCTTAAGTTTGTAGTTCTTCCTTGATGGCTTTTGAAAGCTTTGGAGAACTTTGTTGTACTTTGTACTTTTGAAGAAATTGAATAAAGCTTTGATGTTCTCAACATGGAAGGAGATGTGAAGTAGATGTCATGGAGCATATTAGGATGTAAGGTAGAGTAGATTTCATTTTGTAAATATTGCTTTGTAGAATGTAAGGTAGAGTAGATTTCATTTTGTAAATATTGCTTTGTAGAATGTAAGGTAGATTAGATTTTTCATTCATGCAATTTTTATTAATGCAAGTGTGTTTAATTTTGCTTTGATTTCATAGGTGGTAGAGGGCCCCTGCCTTGTATAGTTGTCATTTAATTTTGCATTTTATTTCACCATGTATATTAGCTGTACATAACAAAGCTTTTTTATTACTGTTGTTTTACATTTTTCTCATGTATATTAGCTGTACATAAATTGCTTTCAAGTTGATTGTAGATTAGTGATGCACATAGCCTTTTAATGAACTAATGACGTGATAGAATCGTCTTGTCCTTTTGCTGAAGCAGCAAGGATACTGGGTCTCATAGTCATTAGCTCATTATTTGGTTATTGCATTTTATTTTGATTGAACTAGTTGTATATTTACACTTTTGTTTAAATACTAACTCCATCAATAACATGTTTTAAGTTCTTTTGAAGTGCTAAGTTTTGGAAATTACCATTAGGGACATAGGCCTTGTCTTGGAATCTTTATCCATACTTGTCCTTTAAAAGTATTCTTAAGACCTTAGAATAGGATTTCCATTTGCATTAAACACTTTAGAAAACCAACAAGAACAAAACCCCAAAAACAACATAAACTATAAAACAACGAAGTAAGATAAAGGTTAACTAAGCACATATAGTGCACCACACTTCATCAGTTTACGATACCCGGATTGATAATTTATGTAGAGAAATTTAAGACATTAAATTGACTAGACAGCAGGAAACCCCAAATTTCCTTGGTATAATTTTTGTCACAACGGTGCAACCCGGCCTGCTCCGTTCAGACTACTCGAACTGCCGTTCAGAGTGCCTGTTGGTTCTACTGTTCGTTGCAACTCGTTCACCGTCGTACTGTTAAGCACATCGATCACCTGCAGCTCGTTCAACCAAATGCCCTCAACTCGTTTAGGCAAATGCCTTCAAACGCCCTCGCCCGTTTAGTCGTTCAGGCCGACGCCCTCGCATGCCCTCGCCCGTTCCGTCATTCAGACTGACCTCGCCCGTTTAGTTGTTCGGGCGGACACCCTTGCATGCCCTCGCCCATTTAGTTGTTCAGGTAGATGCCCTTGCACATCCTTGCCCGTTAAGATGTTCACACAAGTGCCCCCGCATGCCCTTTCCCGAACAACTTTGCACGACTTCACTCGAACACCTTCGAATGACCTCGCCCGTTCAATGGTTTAGGTGGATGCCCTCGCACGCCCTCGTCTGAATGCCTTCAAACAACCTCGCCTATTCAGTTGTTCAGACAAATTCCCTCGGATGCCCTCGCCTGTTCGGTCATTTAGGCTAATGCCCTCACACACCCTCGCTTGAACACCTTCACATGACCTGCGGTTCCGTTTTCTGCATTTTCCGTGGCTTCGTGCTATGGCCCAAGAGTCCAACTACACTTCACCCAATTTCAGACTCTCCAAGTAGCGCGTCCTCCTAGCTTGCATAAACACTTGGAAACTTTGCTTGATTGATTTTTGCCACCATTCCAATTCTCTACTTATATGGCGGTTGACCAATCAGTTGGGGCGTTGACTCACCAAGCCAACCCACCGTTTCTTCCAACTCGCCCCTCCGTCGCGTCGGCCCATGGTGTGGGTGCCCATGTGTGGGACCGCCTCCACATATAAACTCGTTAATACTCCCGACACTTAGTCATTTTTCAAGATGACTTTCACGTCGCACGTTGGCTCATCTCCTCCGTTCGGTCAGCTTGTCGCACTGTGCGGGCGCACTCCAACTCGCCGATTACCTCCCACCTCGTCGCTCACCTGTCGTGCACCCTTCACTTATTTCCTCCATCGTTAAGCCCAACTCGTCGCACTGTGTGGGCGTGCCCAACTCACTAGCTTCCCTAGCTCGTTGCCCGCTCACCCGTCGTGTGCCCTTCGCCAAACGATCCGCAACTCATGGGCCTTATATTGTGTGTCGAGAGGACTCCCAAAGTAGATATTGAATGTAATTCGTAATGGAGAACTGAAATAGCTAAGAGTGAGGGTTATGGTTACCTCCCTGTGGAGGATGAACAGACAGTGCCATGGATCATGGAGGCAAAGTTGCAGAACCAACAGAGAAACTGGGTGCGGAAGCATTGCAGAGCAGTCAAAACCCTCACCTCCACGTTGCAAATGACCTTCTCTTTAGTGGGAGATGGTGAGTTGGGTAGTTGGAAAAGCCCTAAACCCTTCTCACCATCAGATCGCCCAAATCCAATCGACAAGCGAGAACCATGCCAAATTTCACGGCCAGAATGAAACAATGGACAGAAGCCAGCAATGGAGTTGCCTAGGATCAAGCTGCGTGGCAGCACGTACCGATGACATTTAATCTAAAGCCAGGTAATGGACTTGATGCCTTGTGGAAGGCCATGTGATCCCTTACGGTATGGAAGAGATGGACAAGCCAACTGTGGGCAGTTAATATAGAATTGAATTATTAGATATGTCATAGGACCTCACACTAGCTTCTGTGGCATGACTTATGGCTTAGTTTAATGCATAGACATATATGTAAAATATTTTATTATTATTGTTATTTTGTTTATATATATGTGTTGTAGTTAATAGTTGGTGTTACAAATGGTATCAGAGCTCAGGTTCATACACTGAGACTCTTGGGGAATTTATATATGTGTGTGTGTGTGTGTGTGCGTAATGAATGTAATCTCTTTAATTTAACTAAGTAAACATGTATGTGAACATAGAGAGAGATCGCCTCAATACAAGAAGGGGCAAAATGCAGAGGAGCCCAAGACCACCCAATTCGTCAGGAACAAACTATGTGAATACTAACCCTGATATTTGTATTCAATTAGGCGAAGAATCTCATCAAGCTAATGCAGTCTTACTCGAAACTGTGCAACAGCTCTGTGCAAAGATGACAAATTTAAGAACAGATAACAAACGACTACGTATAGAATAAGAGAAAATCCTCAGAAGTTTATCCAAGCGACAGAACCAGTGACCTCTAGACCCTAGTGCTAAAGATAGGGAGAAGACCTCAACAACTCAGCATGGAGAGGAAAATGCAGAGTCAGCTGAAAAACACAGGGAAAATGAAGAAGGATGCTCAGACAATGTTTCGGACTAACGCAAGAGAAAAAGACAAAAATCTGAATTACAAGGATAATTTAAAAAGATTAAACCATCACTTTTTGAAGGAGAATCTGAGGAGGTAGCGAAAGATTGGCTAATTGATATGAGAAAATATTTTCAGATTTACGAGTACACAGATAAATTGAAAGCTCGATTGGAAGTTTATCAGTTAAGAGGTAAGGCTACCCTTTGGTGGGAAGAAATTAAAACAATGAGGAAAATTGACGAGGAATAGGTTACATGGAATGAATTCCAAAAGCATTTTAAAGACAAGTATCTAACTGAACATTATTATGACAAAAAAGCAAAGGAATTCCATGAGTTGAGATTGGGAACCTTAACCATGGATGAATATGTGTCACAGTTCACTTCCTTACTGCACTATGTGCCTTATATGCAAGAAGAAAAGGCTAAGATTCAACATTTCATTAGTAGCTTACCCAATTTTATGAAGGAAAAACTTGAGTTTGACTACCCCAAAATGATGGATGATGCAGTGTGGAAAGCCTACATCTTCTATCAACAAATGAAACAGAAAAATGAAGGACCTAAAGGAGGGTCGAACAAGAAGGGAAGAAGTCTGATTCCAAGCAGACACCCAAAATTTTCTAATAGCAAAAATATATAGCAAAAACCTCTAAGTAAATTCCCAACAAGGAATCAACCCAAAGCTTCTTATTATGAAAATAGACAGTCAGAAGGGGTTAATAAATTTAGTAATGATCAATAGTCAAAACCGCCGCTGCAATGCTGGGGATGCGGAGAACCCTACTACTACAAAAATTGTCCGCATAAGGCAAGGACAGAACAACTAGCAAACATGCAGGAAGCATCCACTATTGGAGAAGTGGCGAGGAGCATGCCTAGAATGAATGTTGCCTAGGATGATCATCAAGCAGAATATGATCCCACCATGATTGAATGTGAAGGTATGATTGCTAAGCAACCTGTTTCGATTTCTTTTGATCTTGATGCTAGCTTAAGTTATGTTAGTCCTAAAGTGGTAGAAAAATGGCAACTACAAAGCAATAAGTTTCCAAAACCATGGCTAGTTCAACTAGCCATTGCGACAAAAAGAAAGGTAGTTTCCAAAACAAAACATTGTCCCATAATAATCTCAGGACATCCCATTAACGTGAATCTTAGCATTCTTCCTTTAGGTTCATACGACATTTTAATCAAAATGGATTCGTTGGAAAAATTTTGGTCCCTGGTTGATTGCAAACGAAAAACTATCAATTTTATTTCAGAATCAAGACAAAGAAAGGAACTTCAAGGAATCAAGACCAATACCAAATTGTGCCCTATTACTGCTAGTAAGTTAGGGAAATGTATTAGGAAAGGCTGTCAAATATATGTTGTTCAAGTGGGATTTACCAACACCAAAAATAAAATGATCTCCTTGGAAAATATTCTTTTCATTCAGGAATTTGCTGATGTATTTCCTGAATCCATTCCTCGATTACGACTCAAGCGGGATAGTGACTTCACCATTGAACTAATTCCTGGTGCAGTCCCAGTATCCAAGGCCCCTTACCACATGAGCATAACTGAGTTGACAGAACTCAAAATGTAGCTTTAGGAGCTTCTGGATAGAAAGTACATCCACCCCAGTGTGTCACCTTGGGGAGCCCATGTACTATTTGTATGGAAGAAAGATGGAACGTTGAGATTACATATCGATTATGATCAATTAAATAAGCTGACCATCAAAAATAAGTATCCCTTGCCATGTATTAATGATTTATTCAATCAAGTGCAGGGAGCCAAAGTATTTTCAAAAATCGATTTAAGATTCAGCTACCACCAAATAAGGATAAAGGAGGAGGACATTTACAATACTGCATTTCAAACTCGTTATGGTCATTACGAGTTCATGGTGTTGCCATTTGGCCTCACAAATGCCCTAGCTACCTTTATGAGTTTGATGCATGGTATTTTCCAGCCCTATCTTGATAAGTTTGTATTAATTTTTATTGACGACATTTTGATATACTCTAAAAATCAGGAGGAGCACAAAGAACATTTGAGAATTGTGTTGCAAACTTTGTGGGAGAACTAGTTATATGCTAAATTTAGCAAGTGTGACTTTTTCAAAGATCAGATCCAATACTTGGGTCATGTTATATCAGTAGAGGGAATAGCGGTGGACCCAAAGAAGATCAAAACCATTATGGAATGGACCGCTCCAAAGAATGTCGCTGATATCAGATCCTTCCTGGGTTTGGCTGGGTACTACCATTGGTTCATTGAAGGATTTTCAAAAATTCTTTTCCAATGACCTCCTTCCAGAAAAAGGGACGCATCTTTCAATGGGCAGTCGAATGTCATAAAGTTTTGAAAGGTTAAAACACCTACTTACCACTGCACCCGTGCTAAAAGTAGTAGATCCGGAAAAGTATTTTGTGGTTTGCGCAGATGCAAGTAAAGAAGGTGTTGGTGGAGTGCTGCCATAAGAAAGAAAAGTTATTGCTTACAAATCACGGAAATTGAAGGAGTATGAACAACGATATTCTTCTTATGACCTTGAATTAATAGTGGTAGTGGATGCACTTAAAATGTGGTGACACTACCTATTGGGGAAGAAATTTTGCTATTAACGGATCATAGCAGCCTTACCGATTTCTTTAACCAGTCTAGCTTAAATGCTTGACAAGCTAGATGGATGACATTTTTAAGTGAGTTTGATTTTGAAATAAAGCACCTTAAGGGGAAGGAAAATTGAGTCGTTGATGCATTGAGTAGGAAGGTACATTGTATTTATGAGGTTCAGATGAACCAAGCATGCTCAAACATTCCATAAATCATAAAGGAGCATTTGTCAAAGATCCAAAATACACTTTTCTTTGGCAGCAAACAAAGGAAGCTCTGTTAAAAGGGGAAAAATCAAATTTTGAAATAAATCTTGATAACATCCTTACCTTCAAAAACAGAATTTATGTTCCTAACCAAAACTCTGTTAAACAATTAATAATGGATGAGTTTCATTGGAAACCATGTGCGGGCCACCCAGGTTACCAGAAACTATTATCAACCATCAAGAAAGGGTATTTTTGGCTCAGATTAAGGAAGGATGTTACTGAGTACTTGTCCAAATGTTTGGAGTGTCAGTTGGTGAAGGCGGAACATCAGCATCCCATTGGTTTGTTGCAACCACTGCCCATTCCGGAATGGAAATGGGAGACCATATCATTAGACTTCATCATTGGTTTACCCCACACGAGGGAACAAAACGACACGATTATGGTTGTAGTAGACAAATTGAGCAAAACCGCACACTTCATACCTGTGAAATCCACTTACAAAATTGTGGAAATCGCAGACATATTTATGAAGGAAAATTTTCGCCTACACGGTATACCCAAGGTGGTAATTTCAGACAGGGATGTGAAATTTACATCCATGTTCAGGAAAACTCTCTTTTTAGGATTGGGTACCCAAATCCAATTTAGTACAACTTACCATCCTCAAACGGACGAACAAACTGAATGGGTAAATCAAGTGTTGGAAGACATGCTATGCATGTTTGTGATGCAATAGCCACATAAGTGGGAGGATTACCTCCACCTAGTGGAATTTGTGTACAATAATGGACATCATGAATCACTGGGTATGAGCCCATTTGAGGTGTTATATGGAAGAAATTGCATAGTGCTTGTGGATTGGAATAATCCAGTTAATAAGATAGCATTGGGTCTCGACATGCTAGTAGAGATGGAGGAAACTGTTAAGAAGGTTCGACAGAATCTAAGGGCTACCTAGGATAGGCAGAAAATGTATGCAGATAAAAAGAGGACATACAGAGAATTTCAACTAGGGGATCACATATATATAAGAGTAAAGACCCGAAAAAGTTCCTACAGTGGAGGGGTTGTGCTGAGTTAGCACCCCGGTACTATGGACCTTTTCATGTCCTTGAACGAATTGGACCAGTAGCCTATAAGCTTGCATTACCAAGCCACATTCGGGTCCACAACATTTTTCATGTTTCGTTGTTAAAAAAAATGTGTACAACTTATAACATATAATAAACTAGGAAAATATTCAGGTAATAAGCTAAGGGAAGATATATTTTTTTTTATAAACTGTTTTGAGGAAATTATGACCATGATTTATGTATGTGCAGGTTGAACTGGAAGGAGAGTTTTTGGTAGAAACTCCATATTCTCGATTGGAGAGAAACCACCTTGTGGAAGCGAGCCATCACCTAGCTAAAAGTACATTGGAAGCAATTTGGCCTGAACGAGGCCACCTGGGAAGAGGAGGGATTTATGCGGGAAGCTTATCCAGTGTTATTTTCTTAAATTAGCAGACCACTAGGGACGGTGTTCCTGACATGGGGGGGAGATGTAACACCCTAGGATCCATGAAAGAATTACTGTGGTTATTAAATTAAATTTTATGTCTTACTGCATTAATTTCTTTTACATTATGACAATGACTAAGGCTGGAAATATAGATAACAAGTTGTTACCTAATTTATGATTAATTAGGAATTTAGACATGTTAATAAAAATAAATTGTTTGCTATAATTAAAAGAAACAATTAACAAGAAACAGTTACACCCCTGCCCTGGAAAGGGAAATATAGAGGGGAAAAGAAGGAAAAAGGGGGCTATCCTAGAGCTGGGGAAAAAGACCAGTGGGAAGTTTCTCATTTACAGTCAAACAGAGTGCAGGACTTGAGGCTGGACAGTGAAGTCCTGAGGCCCAAGGCATCGACTGTAACTGGATATAATCCAGGTGTGAAAAAGGGAAAGTGCTCGGGGGAGAGCCTGGACATGATCGCCAGGCTTGTGGATGGGAGGAGAGACTTTCGAGACGAATCTAGATTCATGTACTGACAAGTTTAAAATATATAAGTATCATAGATTTTATTTGGAAAAGGATAATATTACTTCATAGAAGATTATTTGATTACAGGAACAGAATCAGTACAATAATTATGCAGTAATATAGAACAATCAACTATTAAGGAAATCTTCCTTGCAACATTTTCTTTTAAATAATGCATATGCAGTAGAGCATAAACAGCTAACAAGCAATGAGTTCATTTCCAAATTAAATTCTTGATAAATAACAGATACTCTGTATATGCATAAAAACTTAGCAAAACACGAAACAATGCATGAGCCATTTCTTTTATCTCCTTATGATATAATTACCTTCTGTAAGCTAGAATATGGTGAAATAGATCGTTTTGAGGAAGTAAATAAAATCTATAAATCGTGAC
Organism: Pinus tabuliformis; assembly: GCA_031772625.1. Lineage (NCBI taxonomy): Eukaryota > Viridiplantae > Streptophyta > Pinopsida > Pinales > Pinaceae > Pinus > Pinus tabuliformis. The sequence goes on from CM062812.1 coordinate 436,500,252, forward strand.
AGAGGGGAGAGTAAAACCCTAAGGCAAACCTCTCTTTCAATAAAGGATAAGAAACATTATTTAAGCTACTGTAATAAGAAATTCACACAAATGCAGTAAGAAGTAAAATGACTCTTAAGAGGAATCAGTACCTGAGCAAAAATTATGCAAGCTAAAACAACAAAGTGAAAGTCAGATAAGGATGTTCAAGACAGACTGTATCATAGTTGCATCATGGGGACATAATTAATTCTTCCAGCAAGATGGTATTAGATTCAAACTCTGTATACATATATAACTGTGTAACGAAAACATATGTTTTTAAAAAAAATAGACATATATAACTTAACAGATTTCAGAAACCAAGTAGCAGAGTATTTCAAACTGAAAGAAGGCCAAGAGGCCCTCTTCTATGTCCCTCGAGATATAAACACTTCGGGAAATATTAATTACATTCAAACTGGCAAATTTGGCCATTGACTTACGAGTCAGTTAGCCTAGAAATCTAAATACATTTCAATTCTAAGACTTTCTGAGTGCGGCATCACAAAACAATCCTTCAAATAAATAAGAACATTGCAAACTCAGGCTAGGCTTGTCTCCAGAGTAAAACTCCTTCAAGCAACATTTACCGCAAATGTCAAACATAAGAAATCTGGGATGATAGGTTTCCGAACCTGTAACAAATTGCAAAGAATATGAGTGCATATAATCACTGGAGATGTGAACCTAGCCACAAAAACACCTCGACTGTCATAACAACATACCTGCAAGACCAATTGAAAGCATTATTAACTCCGGTGGAAAAGGCCTCTAACATATTTAACAGTAACAAGTAATTCCTGGGAAAAAGGCAAACCTTACTTGCGTTCGGCGAGCCGCAACTGAAGGCCATCCATCTACCTTGCACAGAGGCCTTCACGGGGTTAGAAAATGCATGAGTAAGGTAAGGATGAAAATGTAAATGCTTATTAAATAGTGACTTACCCTCTTTAAACAAATGTCGAAAACCACCTTTCCTCGCAGAGCCTAAGAAGTTGGGTGCCAAGCCTGGCCAACAAGAGCCATGTGTTAACCCTGTGCGTCGAAAGGACTCCCAAAGCAGATATTGAATATAATTCGTAATGAATAACTGAAGTAGCTAAGAGTGAGGGTTCTGGTTACCTCCCCACAGAGGATGAACAGATAGAGCCATGGATCATGGAGACAAAGTTGCAAGAACCAACGAAGAAACCAGGAGTCGAAGCGTTGCAGAGTAGTCGAAACCCTCACCTCTAGGTTGCAAATGACCTTCTCTTCAGTGGGAGACGGTGAGTTGGGTAGTTGGAAAATCCCTAAACCCTTCTCACCGTCGGATCTCCCAAATCCAATCGACGGGCGAGAACCATGCCAAATGTCATGGCCAGAATGAAACGATGGACAAACACCAACAGTAGGGTTACCTAGGGTCAAGCCGCGTGGTGGCTCGTATCGATGACATTTAATCCAAAGCTGAGTAATGGACTTGATGCCTCGTGGAAGGCCATGTGATCCCTTAAGGTATGGCAGAGATGGACAAGCCAATTGTGGGTAGTTAATATAGAATTGAATGATCAGATATGCCATAGGAACTCACACCAGCCTCTATCGTATGACTTACAGCTTAGTTTAATGCATAGACATATATGTAAACGATTTTTTCTATTATTATTGGTATTTTGTTTATATATATGTGCTGTAGTTAATAGTTGATGTTAGAATAACATATCATGAGGCCCTTTCTAATAAACTAAACTTTCAATTCTACTATATTAATATGATTTCAAATATGCATCTTATTAAATTACGTTTTGGTATACCTAAATTATCTCTCTAACATTATTCAATAACATTCTCATCGTAGAATTAATCTATTTTTGCTTAGATACAAATCTTAAAAATAAATGCTAGAAAATATTGAAACCATTAATAATCACGATATGAAGTTTAAGTGTTATAGTAATCTTATAAATCCTAATCTCTTTCAGCTAATGTTTTTCAATATTGTAAATTAAAAATATATATATATAGAAATGTTATGACTTGCATATTCCTATTAAACATAATAAAATGAACCATTACTTAAAGTCCGTAATTAAAAAAAAATAGGGTTTAAAAATACCATTATTTCTTTTAACATAACCTATAACATAACTTACTATTAACAATATAACATAAATTTCCATATTGAGAGATTATTATTTTGTCTATATAATTATTCTTCAGTTAAAAAAACAACAAATAAATTTTGTTTTCTTCCCAATTTCAAACATTATATATAAAATTAACATTTTGAAAAATAATATAATATATTTGATTTTTTTCAAAAATATTATTATATAATAATAATAATAATAAATTCCATCCTAATATTTAAAATTTAAAATATATATCCATGATTCAAAATATGTATTTTATTATTTTATCAAAATACTATAATAATCATTAAAAGATGAATAGTATCCATGTAGTGATTGGGTGAGGAGACTCTTGGTCCCCCGAGCTATATCATTGAAAAGCCCATCTCATCCTTGCCCATGTGCTCATCCTCTGCCATGTTTGTGGAGATTAGATAAACGTTATAATCGTTGCAGAAGAGATGATGATGTTGACACATACGACTCAAGAGAGGTTTTTCTGGAGGAAAAAGGGTGAGTTGTTTTTAGTGCGTTTTTTGGAAGTATTTTAGTGGGTATTTCGGTTTAATTTTTCTAAAATTTGGTAGGAATTTTGGAAATTATAAATTTGATAGGTAATCTGTGTATTAAGAGTTTTTTAGAGTGCTAAATCTATATAAAATAATAATAATAATAAAAAAATAACCAATTTGTATTTTTAAGAGTTTTTTAGAGTGCTAAATCTATATAAAATAATAATAATAATAATAATAAAACAACCAATTTAAATAATACAAATGAAGATTTCACCTCAATATTTTCCATTAATTTTTTATTAAAAAACCCAAAAATAAAAATAAAAACAACACAACCTAGTTTAAATTTCCATTTCCATCATAAATCTAGACCATAGTCATATATCTCATTAAAAGCTGCGCTGCTGTCGTCATCTCTCGGATAATGGACGGGTTGCAGCTGCCCCATGGCACCAGCCAAAAAAAATAGATAAAATCGAAATTTTACAGAAGGAAAAAAAAATACTTGTACGAACAATACTAATGGTTTCAATAGAATACTATATGTCGCTGACATAATAATGAAAATCACACAATTATTACAAGAGGAAAATCACACAATTATCGCAATCGATTATAACTATCCATATGACGGTGTCCATCGGAAACCGCTTTAGCAAATTTATATAAGCTTATATCCATGTTTTAGCGTCCTCAAATTCCGATGTTGATAATTACAATAAATTATTTAAAGGGTGTCATCCTTATCAAGTTAAAGGGTTAAATTTTATGGAAATAGATTGAGAGTGGTAAGGAGTCCTGTGAATAAAAAATTATTTACAGAGGCATTAAAATTTAATTGAATTTTTTATTATTTTAATAAATTTTATAGAGTAATTATTGTTTGTAGTTTAATTTAAATATAGTTAAATTAAAGTAAAATTATTTAAGTTAAAGTTTAGAATCGAATTAATTTAGGTTTTATTTATTAGTAAATTGAGGTATTTTGTTAATTGTAATTTAGCATGTGGGGATAAAGACCTAATTCTACTTAACCACAATAATAATGATTTATTATTCTTTCACATAATAAAAAGTAAAAAAATGGATTTCTATGAACATTTTCAATAGCTATAGTTATAGTTGATTTTTAAAAACACATTAAATTTTCTAACTTATTATATTGTTTTTTAGATTTTCTAACTTATTATATTGTTTTGCAAATTAAATAATTACAAGAATATTGTAGTTAAAGAAAGCAAATTTTTTTATTTAAAAAAAAAAAAGAAATTGTAAAATTTTGATCGGTTGAAATACATTAAAACATTCATTAATTAAAAATATTGAATTCAAGTTAATGTTAATGTTTAGAATCCGATTAATTTATGTTTCAGTTATTGAGATATTTTGTTAATTGTAATCAAGCATGTGGTGAAAAAGTATCTAATCATACCCAACCACAATAATAATGATTTATTGATGATGATGGTTAACATCCGTTGAGACCAAACATTGGTCTATCGGACCTAAAGAAACAAATTATTTATTTTGATTTAAGATTTTATTCCTATGCTCAAAAAGCTTGGAGAGAAGCCTCCCGAGTTCACTATTATTCCCTCACATAGTATGAAGTAAAAAAATGGATTTCCATGAACACTTTCAATAGCAATAGTTGTAGTTGATTTTTAAAAACATATTAGATTTTGTAACTTATTATATTGTTTTTTAGATTTTCTAACTTATTATATTGTTTTGCAAATTAAATAATTACGAGAATATTGTAGTTATAGAGAACAATTTTTTTTATTAAAAAATAAGAAATTATAAAATTTTGATTGGTTGAAATACATTAAAACATTCATTAATTAAAATTATTGAATTCAAATTAATGTTAAAGTTTAGAATCCAATTAATTTAGGTTTCACTTATTAGTAAATTGAGGTATTTTGTTAATTGTAATTCAGCTTGTGGTGACAAAGAATCTAATCCTACCCGACCACAATAATAATGATTTACTATTGCCTCAAATAGTATGAAGTAAAAAAATGAATTTACATGAACATTTTCAATAGCTATAGCTATATGTTAAATATAGTCAAGATAGGAAATGTAAATCATTAACTACATTTACTGTTAGCATAGATGTGCATTTATAATAGAATCTTGTGACTATTGGATTTATCTTCCAACGTCTTGGACTCCCTTTGACTACCCAACTTCCACACCTTAATCCTTAGCGGATTAGGTGTCCAACATTCCCCCGCTTAATCCAAAGGGATATGTATGAGTCCAAGAAGAGAGTTGTAATACAAAATGTGCAAAAATGCATGGCAACACTGGGCTAAATTTTCTCTCTGAAATGTTGGTATAAGGGGGGTGGTTTAAGGATGACCACCAACCATGGAATGCTTAATGCAGTGTCCGGAACTCTTCCAAGTCTGGCATGAAACTGAAGTCTTCTGCTCGAGGAAGTGATCCTCATGTTTTGAAGAGGGAAACCTTCAACCTTGAAAGGGAGGTCTCACCCCACTTAAAAAGGGAGAACCTCAACCTGAAAAAGGAGGTCTCAACTTGTGATGGTTTAAGGATGACCACCAACTCTGGAATGCTTAATGCAATTCCTGGAACTCTTCCAAAACTGGCAAGAAGCTGAAGTCTTTTGCTAGAGGAAGTGTTCCAAATTGTTTGAAGAGATGTCCATATGCTGTATAGACGGTTTAAGGTTGATCATCAACCGAAGGCATGCTCAGACGCATCTTTATCTCTGGCTACAACTTTGAATCTAGTATGGTAGGTTGTGGCTGAGGCTCGCTTGATGTGGTTTTGAAGCTTTTAGATGACCATCACTTCCCCCTGTCAGATACAAGGTTAGATGATGGAGAAAAATCGACTGCAAGATTGTTCAATACTCTAGAACAAGCTCTGACATATGACTAAAATATCTTCTTGGTTGTTGAAGCCCATTGCCAAGAAGTGATCCATCCAAGATGAATCTTTGTTCTTGTAGGAGGCTTGTTTTTGAAGCATCCTTTTGAAAAATGAGTGGTTTTATGAAATTTCTCATATGGATAAAGATCAAAACAATGATCTTTCATATGGCTAACTCGGTCACAATGTTGGCATTTAACAATTTTTGGTTGTTAATGTTGTGGAAGTGGAGCAGGATCTGAAAGAGGTGAAGATAAGCCATCATGAAGAAACCCAACACTTTGAAATTGAATGGGCTTGGAATAGTCTGGAATATGAAAGGATACCTCCTTATCATATGCAATACCTATTTTGTGCTTGTTGTGGACAAGCTCTTCCCAAGGTTTGATGATTTTCTTAGGAAGTGTAGGTTGAATTTCTGCATCTGCATGCAATTTCATTGCTTTATAGTCTACTAGATCTGAATCAACTTGCTTCTTATGGGAGTCTGTTTCAATGTTTTTAACAGAAACAAGTTCAGAATGATGACTCCACTGCTGTAATTTTTCTTGTTGTAGCTTTGTCTCAAGCTGCAAAAAATCAATCTTTTCTTATGCATCTTGTAAACATGTTCTAATTTTAGCAAGATAAGCTTTTCTTAATCTTACCATGTCTTCAATAGTAGACAACATTAGAGTGCTTAATAATTCTAACAACTCACCTAATATGGCCATATTTCAATCTCAAGAATCAGACTCAACAAAGAATGTCAACTTCAATATATCAACTAATGTTTGAAATATATCTCCTCCTTTCAAGGCTAAGGAACATAAAATCCTCACACAAATTTGTAAATCATAGTGCACTCAAAATCTCAATACCTGCTACAAACAAACATAAAAATGTGAAATGACCAAAGCTTATTCTCAATGAAATATCCTTTTATTCACGGTCTGGACTCTTCAGACGACATAAATTTGTCTTCAATGCAGGGAAACATTTGAATGAAAAACATGCTACAACAGATTTGAAAGGAGCATAATAATACTTGTATATCTCAACACTTAAATTCTAAGTAGCTAGTTAGAGAAGGGCACTAAGATTATAGTCTGGAACTCAAACAGTTGTAGAAGGATAGTACCCAACTGAGCCTTGGTATCTCGTCCCCTCCACAAGTTCTTTTACAACCCACGAACAGAAGTACTACAACAATTAACTCAACCCAAAAATCAATCACAAGTTCAATAATATACTTAGAAGTTCATCCCACACATAGAGCCAAGTTTAACTCCACAAATGACAAGGAACTCGTGCTTTCTTTCCCAAGATATCTCAGTCCATATGAAGAGAAGAAGCTCAGATTTCTTGGATAGTCGTAGAGCCTGTTATATTAAAAATCAACCTCTCATTCCAAAGAAGATTGATGTCCTTCTATTTTTCATGGGTTCGACACCTCTGTCAAAGTTTTCTTCACAAAAGGGGCTTACAGGACCTTGGCCATGAGGCCGTCGGTAACCACCCCTTCGACCACAAATTTATTCATACTCATTCTTTATTCACTTCTCCCACAAAAGGAAAAAGTTTACAAAGTGAAAATTGCAAGCCTATCACTCTTCAAAACAAGCTTACCTTTGGGCTTTGTCACTAGTGAATGCGCCAAATCTCTATGCTGGTAATGAATATGGACACGCTGTGGTGACGGAGGCTCTGGTTTTATCAGAAGGCACAACGCTTCACAAATAGACTTTGGGGTGATTTAACGTTACCTCTCAGCACTAAATACAATTACCAAATGCGCCGAGAAGATTAACTACAAAGAGCCTTCATGAATAAGAGACAAAAGACTCACTGTAGTTCCACCTTAGAAATCCATAACAGGGAACGTAGGCTCACTGAAAGTGGTGAGATGATTTTCATATTCGAGTCTAAGAATTCACACACAACATTATTATAGGATTTGTTGAACGTTTGGCCACAAAGAGTGGCTGAAAGTTCTGGCAGTCGGTGCTAGATGTCTTGGACTAGCTTACCTTCTGGGAAAACATGCAAGACTTCCCACGCAAAGGGAAAATAAGTGTTTATTGCATTGCTCCTATGACTTGATCTCGTTCCCTATTGTCTACTGTTCAATTCCTGTAATGGTGGTCACTACTGGAGCCGTGTTGAAGACACCTCTCAGCCTAAGAAAATTGGAATGGATGCGTCAGGCCCTCACGCCAATGTCGGTTAATAATTCTGCCCAGTTCCAATCCTACTATGCTACTGCTCTCAGCGTTTGGGCTGAGGCTTACATCGAAGAGCTGATCAAGATGACTAAAACAATGATGTCTCCTAGCTTAGGCATCTTGGCAATGGACAAGTCCAACGCCACCTACAGAAAATGGCTCCTATCTCATGGTAATGGTGAGTTGGCCAAGCGGTGCAGGGACTATACGCATGAGTGGGATTAATTTTACTCTCTTTCAATGCCACTGCAGAGAGCTTGCAGAGCCCACAAGGGAGTCAGAGTGAAAAGGGGATCCAGTTGTCGAAGCTGAGCTCTGAGGACGAGAATCTGATGTCGCGGGAGAAATAATATGCCCTTTTAAACTCTACCACAATGATGATTCTTCAATAAATATAATGGCCCTTTGATGCAAAGAGAAACAAAGAGCACAAAACATAGAGAAAAGTACCTGGTTTATGTGCTAACAAACTAGTAATGTGTTATGAAACCAGCTCAAGAAAAGATAGAAAAGATAGATCAACGCCTTAGAATTCAGCCTCTTCGAGGGGGAAACCTCCTTTACATTACATAAATGAACAATTCTTCGATGATTCAAATGAAAAAACCTCCTTTCTATATATAGGAGTCTAAGGAGTCACAATATAATCCAGCCGACCTAACAATAATAATATAAAGCCACAAAAATAACAATAGAGGGATTCTATGGGGCACAGTAATAACAATATGGGGGCAATAGGGGCACAACAATATTAATAAGGGGTATAACTACAATAGTAATGGGGTAATCACTAGTATTATAGGGACCCAACATGCCCCTCTCCTTCAAAAAAGTGTTGTCCTCAACGCTTGAGTAGTTCTGGATACTTCTGCATAAAATTCTCATCCTCCCATGTGGAATCTTCAGCGGATAAGTTCTTCCACTTGATAAGATACTCTGAAATTGATCGATTTCGTAGCTGTCGAGTTCTTGTTTCTATGACTGCTTTCGGTTCCAATATAATTTTTCCTTCCTCGTCAAGTTCTGGCAATATTGTTTGAACTGGGAGCTTGTCGCCTATAACCTTCTTTAAACATGAAACATGGAAAACTGGGTGCAATCGAGAAGCTGCAGGAAGCTCCAATTTGTATGCCATAGTACCAATCTTTTGCAACACCTTGTACGGACCATAATACTTTGGTGATAATTTATTATCCTTCTTAGCTTGCTTGAGGGACATTTGCTTATATGGTTGTAGCCGTAGGAATACCCAATCACCTACATCAAAACTTCTTTCACTGCGATGTTGATCTGCCTGTTGTTTCATTCTATTTTGTGCCAACACGAGGTTATCCTTTAAGAGTTGGAGGACTTGTTGTTGATGTTCGATGTGATGTTCCACTGCCTGAACCTTAGAATTTTCTCTTAAATATGATGTGATGGATGGTGGTTGATACCCATAAAGTGCCATAAATGGGGTCATTTTTGTTGCTGTATGGAAGGAAGTGTTATACCACCATTCAGCCAGAGGCAACCATTTGACCCATTGTGTCTGTTTATCAGATACAAAGCAACGAAGATATCCTTCCAAACATTTGTTTACTATCTCAGTTTGCCCATCAGATTGAGGATGATAAGATGAGCTATGAGCTAACTGAGTACCAAGACAAGAAAATAATTCTGTCCAAAAATTTCCAGTGAAAATGGGATCTCTGTCACTTACAATAATCTTTGGGTTTCCATGTAGCTTTTGAATTGTTTCCATAAATGCAGTAGAAACTGTACTGGCTTTAAATGGATGTGATAATGCACAAAAGTGTGCATACTTGGTAAGTCTGTCAACTACCACCATGATGACACTCTTTCCCTCAGACTTGGGTAAACCTGTGATAAAATCCATTGAAACCTCCTCCCAACGTTGGCTTGGAATGGATAAAGGTTGTAATAGACCCGGTGTCTTAATTGTTTCAACTTTATTTTGTTGGCAAACCAAACATTCCGCCACAAACTTTTGAATATCTGATTTAAGGCCATCCCAAAAAAATTCCTTCTTAACCCTGTGGTAAGTTTTTAAAAATCCTGAGTGCCCTCCTAAGGGAGAAGTGTGCAATTCCATAAGAATCTTTTGTTTTAGCTGGGAATTCTTACAGAGGTATAAGCGATCTTTGTACCATAACGAATCATTTTGCCAGCTAAATGTATCAAACGTACTGGAATCTTGTTGTAGCTTTCGAATAAGTGCCCACACTTCTTCGTCATTCTTCCATTCCTCCCTTGCTTCGTTTATCCAATCTGGTTGGATAATAGAAATGGCGCACAACAATGCTTCCACATCCTCATCCTTTCTTGAGAGTGCATCTGCCACCACATTTTGCTTCCCTTTTTTGTAGATGATTTCAAAGTCATAACCCAACATCTTTGTGACCCACTTTTGTTGCTCTTCAGAGGATAATCTTTGTTCTAAAAAGTATTTAAGGCTATCATGATCCGTTTTTACCTTGAAGTGTCTTCCCATTAGGTAGGGTCGCCATTTCTTAAGTGCATGGAGTATTGCCAACATTTCCTTCTCATAAATAGCTTTGCTTAAAAACTTTCCCTTGATTGGACGACTTTCAAAAGCAATGGGTCTTTCATCTTGCATTAGAACAGCACCAATTCCATTTCCTGAAGCATCACATTCCACAATAAAGGTTTTTGTGAAGTCCGGTGTAGCTAAGACCGGTGCTTGGCACATTGCCTCTTTAAGATGTTCAAAGGCCTTTGTTGCTTCCGGAGTCCATGAAAATGCATCTTTCTTCAATAATGTTGTTAGAGGTGCTGCTATTCTCCCATAATTCTTAACAAACTTGCGATAATACCCTGTCAACCCAAGAAATCCTCGCAGATGCTTTATGGATGTGGGGATTTTCCATTCCTTAATGGCTTTAATTTTGCTAGGGTCTACCTTAACTCCTTCATGAGATACAATATGACCCAAATATTCCACCTCCTGGACTCCAAAGAAACATTTGGATCTTTTTGCATATAATTGTTTCTCCTCCAATAGTTGTAGCACCCTGTCAACATGTTCAACATGATCCTTCCAAGACTTGCTGTAGATTAGTATATCATCAAAAAATACTAACACAAATTTTCTAAGGAATGGTTTGAAAATTGAATTCATCAAACCTTGAAATGTTGAAGGTGCATTGGTAAGGCCAAAAGGCATGACCAAAAATTCATAATGACCCTCATGAGTTCTAAATGCTGTTTTCGGAATGTCTTCAATCTTCATTCTGATTTGATGATATCCTGAACGAAGATCCAACTTGGTGAAGTAAATTGATCCATGCAATTCATCCAGTAATTCATCAATGACAGGAATGGGGAACTTATCTTTAATAGTGAGCTTGTTGAGCTCCCTATAATCCGGACACATGCGCCATGATCCATCCTTCTTGTGCACCAATACTACTGGAGCAGAGAAAGAACTTTGACTCGGTTGAATTATACCAGCCTCTAGCATTTCTGCAACCATACGTTCAATTTCACTCTTTTGGACATAGGGATATCTGTACGGCCTGATGTTTGGAGGAACACTTCCTGGAATCAGATGAATAGCATGATCATGATCACGCATAGGTGGGAGACCTTTGGGAGTCTCAAATACCTTGGAATGATTGTCCAAGACTTTTTGGAGATCTGGAGAAATAGATGATTCCGATGTGGAAACATCTAGCGAACATAATTGTGCAATTACACCTCTTTGCTCCTTTTTTAGAAGCTTTGTCATACCATTAGAGCTGATTATCTTTCCTGGTTTCCCTGCAATACCCCTTAATTCAACTTCCTTTCCTTCCGTAGAAAATTTGATGAAAAGTTCTTGAAAATTAAAAGCTATTGTACCCAAGGATTGTAGCCATTGGACTCCTAGTACAACATCAGCACCTCCCATTGGAATGGAAAGCATTGGGCTAGTCAATACATATTCTCCCATGGATAGCTTGATATTATGGCACTTTCCAGAGCAATTTATTGTTCCTCCATTTGCAATCATCACTTGACACTCTGGTGCTGGATATAGGAAGCAATTCAATTCTTTTGCTACCCTACAATGAATAAAATTGTGGGTGCTTCCTGAATCAATCAACACTATTACCTTTTTCTTCTTGATTTGTCCTTCTATCTTGATGGTTTGAGGAGTGGTAATTCCCGCCAATGCATTACAAGATATGGTCGGATTTATTTTTTCTTCATCTAGGCTTTGTTCCTGGAGTATATCCTCTTCTTTTGACCTTTCTTGCTCCTTTTCTTCTTCCTCTTCACAATCTATGTAGAATAATTTCTTCTCAGCACACTTATGACCTTTAGTGTATTTGCTATCACAACTGTAACAAAGCCCTTTTGCTCTTTTTTCTTCCAATTGTTGTGGTGTCAACCTTATAGGTTGTGGAAGACTAGGGGCAACAACACTTCCGTCTTTATAGTTGTGAGTGGTATGCTTCCTGGTTGCCATAATTTTGCTTTCCATTTTTCTTGCTAACCTGAATGCCTTCTCTAATGAATCAGGTTCCCAAAGGCGAACATCATGTTGGATATTATCCTTTAAAGACCCTATGAACACATCAATCCTATGCTCCTCTGGAATATCTTTTACCCTTATGTTCAATTTTTGGAACTCCTCAATGTGCTCCATTATTGAACCCTTTTGTTTGAGACTTATCAATTGGCTAAAAAAAGTGTTGCTTTTTGTATCCTCATAATGTGCTATCAATTCTTCCGTAAAAATTGCCCAAGTGATAAATTGTTTACGAGAGCAAAGCCATTGATACCATACAAACTGATTTGGTTCCAAATATAAAGTTGCCATACGTACCTTTTGTGTGTTTTGCACATTATTGAGATCGAAGAATTGCTCCATCTGTAATATCCATGTGGCAGGATCCTTGCCATCAAACTTCCTCATATCGATTTTTGGAATATGGTGAGTCCTAGATCCAACATTAGAGTCTTATATCATGATTAACATTTCTTTTGTTCGCATCATGAGTTTCCTTTACTACCTTTTCACCATTAGTAAGTATTTCTTGTAGAAAATTTGTCAAATCTGTCTTCATATCTGTCATGCCTGTCTTCAAGTTTGTGTTCAAATCTATCTTCAATTCTTCCATGTCTGTCTTCAAATCTGTCTTCCAATCATCCATCTTAGCTTCCACACCCTTTATCTTAGATTCCATGCCATTTATCTTAGCTTTTGTTAGCTTTTTTGAGCGTGACATTTGTTGCACTTGTTCTTGTAATTTTGATATATCATGTAGCATTTCTTCCTCTTCTTCATGAGTCATGCTAGAGCTTTCAGGTTCCTTACTAGGTGTTTGCATTTTCTTTCCTCGGGGCATCAGTTACCGATAATAATTCCTTCAAAATAATTTTCAAACCAATCTTAAGCAAAAATTTAAAAAAATCTACACACCTTTTTTCACTTTGTAGGAGTTCGATATTGCCTCTGATGTATCTCTGTACTTTTCGATCATCTAGTTCTGAATTTGTGACCTGTAGTAGCCCTCTATGTCCTCTTTCCAATGCCACAAGTCTGACCCAAATTGGATTCTCCAAGGAAGAGTTATGCGAAATCTCCCACAGTGACTTGATTATAGACTAGTTCAGTAGAGCGAACTTGTACGACGTGCCACGAGTCACTGTTTCGACCTTTGGATCTGAAAAATTCATACAAGAAACTACAGTCCGTCCTCTTTCTGTACCTTCTTACGAAATTTCAATCCGATCCCCAGAGAGAAAGTTATGACGATTTTCCCCAGGTCACCTGTTTGGAATGTAATTCAGGAGTCTGCAAAAAGACCAACTTCCTCAGATCATATCTCCGCAAATATAGCGCGAAAAGCTCTGAAATTCGGACCCAAGGTTCAGCGCAATTTCTTCTCAAATGGTTTTTTTTTGCAACTTCTGAAACGTCGCAAAAAAAGTTATAGCGAAAATTCCACGATGACCTGTTTGGAGCAGCGAAACCCTAGAATCCAAAGCTCTGATACCAAATGTTATGAAACTAGCTCAAGAAAAGATAGAAAAGATAGATCAACGCCTTAGAATTCAGCCTCTTCGAGGGGGAAACCTCCTTTACATTACATAAATGAACAATTCTTGGATGATTCAAATGACAAAACCTCCTTTCTATATATAGGAGTCTAAGGAGTCACAATATAATCCAGCCGACCTAACAATAATAATATAAAGCCACAAAAATAACAATAGAGGGATTCTATGGGGCACAGTAATAACAATATGGGGCAATAGGGGCACAACAATATTAATAAGGGGTATAACTACAATAGTAATGGGGTAATCACTAGTATTATAGGAACCCAACATAATGCATGTAGGAAGATAGGTTCGACAAGCTTAATATGCACTGCACTTAGCACTATATTGAGCATTAAAAATGAAATATATTTTCGCATAGGAATAAGTGGAGTTGTTACACAGTAATGACAATGGAAAATCTGAGAGATTGCAGGACCATGTGTATTGACTATTACGCATAAATGTGTCAAGGATGGTAGGATAATGGCTCAAATTGGAGCAGGGCAAGAATACGCCTGCAACTTTGATACCATGTCAAAAATAATCAAGATAGGAAATTTAAATCAATAATTGCATTTACTGTTAGCACATATGTGCATTTATAATACATTCTTGTGACTGTTAGATTCATCTTCCAACGTCTCTTGGACTCCCTTTGACTACCCAAGTTCCACGCTTGAAACCTTAGAAGATTAGGTGTCCAACACTATAGTTGATTTTTAAAAACATATTAGATTTTCTACCTTATTATATTGTTTTTTTAGATTTTCTAACTTATTATATTGTTTTGCAAATTAAATAATTATGAGAATATTGTAGTTAAAGAAAACATTTTTTTTTTTTTTTAGAGAAATTATAAAATTTTGATTGGTTGAAATGCATTAAAACATTCATCAATTAAAAATATTGAATTCAAGCTGATGTTAAAGTTTAGAATCCCATTAATTTAGGTTTCACTTATTAGTAAATTTAGGTATTTTGTGAATTGTAATTCAGCATGTGGTGACAAAGAATCTAATCCTACCCAACCACAATAATAATGATTTATTATTCCCTCACATAGTATGAAGTAAAAGAATGGATTTCCATGAACATTTTCAATAGCTATAGCTATAGTTGATTTTTAAAAACATATTATATTTTCTAACTTATTATATTGTTTTGTAAATTAAATAATTGCGAGAATATTGTAGTTAAAGAAAACAATTTTTTATTATTATTTAAAATAAAAATAAATTATTAAATTTTGATTGATTGAAATACATTAAAACATTCATTAATTAAAAATATTGAATTCACGTTAATGTTAAAGTTTAGAATCCCATTAATTTAGGTTTCACTTATTAGTAAATTGAGGTATTCTATTAATTGTAATTTAGCATGTGGTGATAAAGAATATAATCCTACCCAACCACAATAATAATGATTTATTATTCCCTCAAATAGTATGAAGTAAAAAAATGGATTTCCATGAACATTTTCAAACATTTTCAATAGCTATAACTATAGTTGATTTTTAAAAACATGTTAGATTTTCTAACTTATTATATTGTTTTGCAAATTAAATTATTACCAGAATATTGTATTTAAAGAAAACAATTTCTTTTATTTAAAAAAAAAATTATAAAATTTTGATGGGTTGAAATACATTAAAACATTCATTTATTAAAAATATTGAATTCAAGTTAATGTTAAGTTTAGAATCTGATTAATTTAGGTTTCACTTATTAGTAAATTGAGATATTTGTTAATTGTAATTCAACATGTGGTGACAATGAATCTAATCCTACTCAACCACAATAATAATGATTTATTATTCCCTCACATAGTATGAAGTAAAAAATTGTGTTTCCATGAACATTTCCAATAGCTATAGCTATACTTGATTTTTAAAAACATATTAGATTTTCTAACTTATTATATTGTTTTTTTAGTTTTTCCAACATATTATATTGTTTTGCAAATTAAATAATTACGAGAATATAGTAGTTAAAGAAAACAATTTAAAAAAGAAAGAAAGAAGAGAAATTATAAAATTTTGATTAGTTGAAATACATTAAAACATTCATTAATTAAAAATATTGAATTCAAGTTAATGTTAGAGTTTAGAATCCAAATAATTTAGGTTTCACTTATTAGTAAATTGAGGTATTTTGTTAATTGTAATTCAGCTTGTGGTGACAAAGAATCTAATCCTACTCAACCACAATAATAATGATTTATTATTCCCTCACAAAGTATGAAGTAAAAAATAATTTTTCATGAACATTTTCAATAGCTATAGCTATAGTTGATTTTTAAAAACGTATTAGATAATCTAACTTATTTTATTGTTTTTCAAATTAAATAATTACGAGAATATTGTAGTTAAAGAAAACAATTTTTTTTTATTTAAAAAAAAGGAAATTATAAAATCTTGATTGGTTGAAATACATTAAAACATTCATTAATTAAAAATATTGAATTCAGGTTAATGTTAAAGTTTAGAATCCCATTAATTTAGGTTTCACTTATTAGTAAATTGAGGTATTTCGTTAATTGTAATTCAGCATGTGGTGACAAAGGATCTAATCCTACCCAACCACAATAATAATGATTTATTAGTCCGTCAAATATATGAAGTAAAAGAATGGATTTCCATGAACATTTTCAATAGCTATAGCTATAGCTGGTTTTTAAAAACATATTAGATTTTCTAACTTATTATATTGGTTTGCAAATTAAATAATTAACAGAAAATTGTAGTTAAAGAAAACAATTTTTTTTATTTAAAAGAAAAAAGAAATTATAAAATTTTGATTGGTTGAAATACATTAAAACAATCATTAATTAGAAATATTGAATTCAAGTTAATGTTAAAGTTTAGAATCAGATTAATTTAGGTTTCACTTATTAATAAATTGAGGTATTTTGTTAATTGTAATTCACCATGTGGCGATAAAGAAACTAATCCTACCCAGCCACAATAATAATGATTTATTATTCCCCCGCATAATATGAAGTAAAAAAATGGATTTTCATGAACATTTTCAATAGCTATAGCTATTTTCGATTTTTAAAAACATATTAGATTTTCTAACTTATTAAATTGTTATTTAGATTTTCTAACTTATTATATTGTTTTGCAAATTAAATAATTACAAGAATATTGTAGTTAAAGAAAACAATTTTTTTATTTAGAAAAAGAAAATATAAAATTTTAATTGGTTTAAATAGATTAAAACATTCATTAATTAAAAATATTGAATTCAAGTTAATGTTAAAGTTTAGAATCCGATTAATTTAGGTTTTACTTATTAGTAAATTGAGGTAATTGTAATTCAACATGTGGTGACAAAGAATCTATTCCTACCCAATCACAATAATAATGATTTATTATTCCCTCAGATAGTATGAAGTAAAAAAATGGATTTCCATGAACATTTTCAATAGCTATAGCTATAGTTTTTTTTTTTTTTTTTTTTTTTTTTGTGAACTTAGGCATTACTTCCTTCTATATTACGAAAAAAAAAATTCTTATAGCAAGCTTCTATTTCAGGTGGCTAGCCTGCCCATAGGAAACCAGGCCGCCACCTATCAGCATTATACCCAGACCAAAATTTGAAAATGTTTTTCTCCTTGATACTGTCATATCTATTCTTTTGAATACTACTAACTATTCTATCTATGAGTCTATAACAGAACAAACAGGAACAGTTCATATCCTTAAAAGTTTAAAAAACTATCCAAGAACCCAGCATCATCAATCCTCGTCTAAAGAATTAACCGGGGCGGGCGCCATGGTACTTGACCTGGGGTCACATTTTTCTGCTCCAGAACCCATTTCATTTCTTGCATCATTTGTTCCAATTTTCCCAGCATCAGATTGTTGCTCGCTGCCTGTATCTGGACCGCCGCAATTTCTTTCAGAAATATGGACTTTAAATTGTCCAATTCCTCTTGTGTCTAGCTCCTTAGCTGCTCCTCTCTCTGCTTTCTTTCCTCTTCTTCTTCCTCCCGGACTGCCTGGTTCATTTCCATAGCATGGGCTACCACGTGCTTCATAATCCAATAATGTTGGATCGACTTGTTAAACAGTGAATTGCGGCTCCTGGTATTTCCTAGGTCTGGAACCAAATCCTCCCACTCCCCCCGAGGAATCTCCTTGTTTGAGCTAATGGATCTTAGTTCCCGTTCCCACCCATTAATTTGTTTTCGAATTTCAAGGGAATTCCCGACCATATACGCATTGATCATGTACATTCTTTTCTCTGACTCTGGTTGCCTTCCTCGCCTCTTCGGGTTGCTGCTCGATCCTTCTTCCTGGGTCCGAACTTGTTTTTCTTTCTTCAAAGCCATCTTGCTGTTTACCTGGAACCTTTTGCTGATTGTGTCTTGCCTACCTATCAAGACAACAGACCACAAGTCAGTACCTCTGAATCGAATTTCTGCTTCAACCCACTCACTTACCCCCCTTGTAATAGACTGATGTTCCCGACTTTTCTTCTGGCCCGAGGCCCCGGGCCACTCCACGACCTGCCCTGCCAATCGGCCCCTTATCCTCACTCCACTCTCTACTTCTCTAGAATTTCCTCGAAGACCCTCGTGATGGCTCTCTCTGTAAGATGCCATCATGCCTCGTCTCCCCAACTGATGGGGTAAACTACTTTCCCACCTAGAAACTGGTGGCGTTCTGCTCTTGGCCTTCAAGGATTTTCCTAAGTAGTAGAGATGTAAGTGGTTCCTGTGACCAGCAGGGAACCCTTCTTTTCCCCATTAGCTACCCTCCCCACCCAACAATTTTTCCTGGACTTGGGTTTTTCCCTCCTCAGAGGTCTGTGTTTCTCTCTGCCTGGAACACCATCATCTCTGATGGGGTAACGATTTTTCTTCCCATTTCTGGGATAACCTTCTCCCTTCCTACTACTGGCGATCGACTTCCTTTTCCTGGACATCTCTGAGAAATAACAGAAGTTTCGACCTCTAACTATCACGAGAGCTGCAATGAAGGGAAGTGAATATACATACCACCTTTCCTCGCCGGAACTGGAGCTATGGGCTGATCGCTGCGCCTTGCTGCCACCTTTCGTCGTTCCTTCTTGCTTCGTGCTATGCTGCATGTAAACTCCTGCTGCCACCTCAGGCCCTTGTTTGTATAATCCCCTTCGTCCTTCCATCCTTACCTCCACCTGTCCTTTTGATTTCCCTGCTCTCATCCCTGCGTCCCTTCCTCGGGATTTGTCGCTACCTGTCTGACCTCCTTTACTCGTCATAACTACTACATTCTCCCGGCTACTCCTACCGTACCCTTTCTGTACCGCTGATGCCACTTGCCATCCCTACGCGACCTCTTGTCCCGACTCCCCACACTCCCTCCAATTCCTTTCTTAATGACGCCTCGATTCTCTCTTCTTCCCCGTCAAGTGACCCTATCCTTCCCTGCCCCGTCAGCTGCCCTGCTCCGTCACTTGTACCATCCCTGTCCGTTCTCACGATTATACTGTCCATCCCCACCTGCTGTGATCTTTCCCCGCATCTGCCACGTACTAGCATTTCCTGGCCATTCTCCTCGGAGTTGCCATGGCCACCCTTATCGACGTCGAGCAGATGTTGTAATTGTTCGCGCTCCTCCGGGAGTAACAGCTCCATTCCTTCGTTGTTTATCAACTTTCCCCTGTTCTGACTGCCCCAGTTCACTAACCAGTCTACCGGTTGGTTGCCCGAGCATCTTACATGGGTGGGGATCAGATAATTGATTTTGGTAAGTAGCTTCCCTATTTCACCGATGAGCCACGCTGTTCTCCAACTCTTACTTATTTTTTCCACAGATTTTTTCTGTTGCAGCTGCCTTACCATATCCACCACCAATTTTGAGTTGCCTTCGATTTGGAGGCTCTTAACCTTATCCTGAATCGCAATTTCAAGGTTGTGCTTCAGCACGTGAAATTCCGCTTCGTTATTAGTCACCTCCCCACAGTCCATCGCGAAGATTCTTAAGGTTTTTCCTCTGTCATTCCTAAAGACCCCCCCGATTCTTGCTTCTCTCGGGTTGTTTTTGGCTGCCCCATCGAAATTTAATTTCGCAAATCCCTGTGGGGGGTGCCTGTACTGTTTAATTTCTTCCACCTCTCTGACTTGGTCTTTTCTTCGGTCACTGCATATCATGCTCTGGGTTAATTCTAGCCTTTGTAAGATCTTTGCCTCTATTTGTAAAACCATCTAGTCCTCTTCCTTCCAACGTTCTGTTAAAATTGTTTCTCTCGTGTTCCTGATTGTTTGGTCCCATATGTCTGCCGAGGTGTGGTTTTCTTCTTTGAATATCACATTGTTCCGGGCCTTCCAGATGTTCCAGAGTAGGAACCCAACGGATAGCAGCTAAGCACGATTTACCACCGGGTTTAGGTAAGGTTTCCTCGGCCAATTTTCTAAGGTATTATTGATGTTTTGGTAATTTCTATGACGGCGCTCAAACATCTTGTAATGGCTGTCCCACAAGGTATTGCTGACAATGCATCTATTCATAAGGTGTTCCATCGACTCTTGTGCATTGCAGAGCGCACATCGTGATGGTCCCTGCCTCCCTTTCCTCTGTAATTGATCCCAGGTAAGCACCCTGCCATGTAACAGAATCCATAAAAATAAAGTAACTTTTGGCCAATGCTTTATTTTCCATAAGTTTTTGCATTTCTTCGTCTCTATCTGTTGATTATGTTTAGCTTTTAAGTAATACCCTTCTACTATAGAAAAGGTTCCTTGTATTCAGGTTCCCCATCTTAGGATGTCTTGCCGTGTTTTGCTCGCCACTTTACAGGATGCCATTTCTTTGTGGTAATCATCCCATTTGGCAGAGTTGGGGGCCGCTTCCCAATCCTCCTTCTGTTTCCAATTACACCAATAGTCTCCTATACCTGGTTTCCAAAATTTGTCAACGACTTCCCCCTCTACCTGGGAGGTGAAAGCTTGGATGACTTAAAGGCCTTCCTTATGGATGAGCCTTTCTCGTTGTTGCTAGGATTCCTCCCAAAACTGAGCTTTGTCCCCTGCTCTTATCTCCCAAAAGCTATATTCTCTTATCAGTTCTTTGTTGCTCCTCGCCAAGTTCCAAATTGCGGAGCCTTTTACCTCTGTCTGACTTCTCATCCTATCTTCTGGTCTCTCCGCTGCCTCATATTTCCTTTCCCAGATTGCCTTCCATAGGTCTTGGCCGCCCTGAGTCCATCTCCACCAAAGCTTTGCCCCCATCACTTGGTTGAGGACGTAGGGGTCCCTCAATCCTAAGCCTCCGTCTTTGGTTGGCTTGCTTAGCCACTCCCAAGATAGTAAGGCCCATTTTCTGGTTTTGCTGGTTCCCTGCCATAGAAATTTCTTGAACATTGCTACTAGCTTTTGACTAATGGACTTGGGGACAGCTTGGCTCGATATCTGATAAATTGGGATAGCTTGCAAAACTGCTTTTAGGAGAATTAGCCGACTGGGAGTGTTCAACGACCGGAAGGTCCAATTGTCCATCTTTTTCCTGATTTTATTTATTAGAGGTCCCTAGTTAGCGACCTTGTATTGGTGCTCATTAAGCATGATACCCAGGTACTTCGTTGGAAAGGTTCCAATTCTGAAACCCATTGTTCGCGCCAGAAATCTTTGGGCCACTAGCTGTGTGTTGAAGAAAAATATTTCTGATTTTTCCTTATTGATCTCAGTCCCGGATGCTTGATTGAACTCAGATAAGGTTTTGACAATCTGTTGGGCTTCCTTAAGCGTGGCCTGACCATAAATCATTACATCGTCTACGAATTGCTGGTGAGTAACAGGGAGGTCATTCCCACAGATTCTTAGCCCCTTTATCTGGTCCCTGGCTACTTGAGCTTTTACCAGCCTGCCCAGTCCTTCTGCTGCTAGGATGAAGAGAAACAGAGACAGGGGATCCCCTTGTCTTAGCCCTCTCGAGGGGTTGAAAGCTTCGGTGGGGGTTCCATTCAACAGGATTGACATTACCGGTGAACTCACCATTGACAGGATCCATTTCACCCATCTCACATCAAAACCGTGGGCTTTGAGGATGCCTTCCAGGTACGCCCAACTCAGGCGGTCATAAGCCTTAGCCAGGTCTAATTTGATTAGCATGCCTGTATTGCGAGAGTTTTTCAGGGAGTGGATTACTTCCTGGGCAACTATAATTCCGTCTATTATCTGCCGGCCTTTTACAAAACCTGTTTGTTCCTGAGCTATGAGATCAGGCAGAATTGGCTTGAGTCTATTCACCATAATAGTTGCTAAGATTTTGTACACTACATTACAGAGGGATATAGGTCTGAAACCCTGCGGTTCGTCCGAGTTTCCATTCTTTGGAATCAAAGCCAAGAAGGTAGCATTCAGACCCTGATGCATGCACTTTGTACACCTTGATTCCTCCACTAGGTCCAACAGGTCGTTACCCATGAAACTCCAGGCTGCTTGGTAAAATTCAATGGTAAATCCATCAGGTCCCGGGGCCTTATTCTTTGCCATTCTGTTAACCACTTCCTCTACTTCTTCCTTTGTGATTACCCTGAGGAGAGCCAGGTTTTGTTCTCTAGTTACTTTTTTAGGGATGTGTTGACAGACTCTGTCGATTTCCTCCTTCCTGTTAATGTTTGGTTCTGTTAGGATCCCTTTGAAATAGTCCACCAGGAGCTGCTCCATTTCTTCCTGTTGCAGCACTCTGTTTCCTTGACTATCTTTCAGTGAAAAAATTCTATTGTGATGTTTGTGGTTCAACATCGCTTTATGGAAGAATTTGGAGTTCTTTTCCCCATCTTTCAACCATTGGACATGTGATTTCTGTTTCCACAGAATTTCTTCCTGCTTTCATCTTTCCTCCAATTGATTGATTATCCTGCCTTCCTCCTCTGCCAACTCCTCGCTTCTTCCTTCCTCGATGATTTGTTGTTGTATTCCTTCCATTCTGGTCTGTAGTTTTCCTCTCTCCTGTTGTATGTTGCCAAATTCCTCCCTGTTCCATTTTTTAATTTTTCCCTTCATGTCTTTGAGTCTAAGTTGGAACGTGTGCATTTTGTTCCGACCTTCCGTTCCCATCTTGCTTTCCTGCCACCAATTTTTTACTTTGTCTAAGAATTCTGGATCTCTTAGCCAAAAGGACTCAAAACGAAAAGGTCTCTTTTTATTCTGATTATTCATAGCTATTTCCAGTTTGATTGGCCAATGATCTGACCCTATAGAGGGGAGGATAGAGGCTTCGTAGAAAATGTCCATTCCTATTATTTGTTCAGAGACTAGGAATCTATCTAATCTTGACGCTATTTGTTTGTTCCCTCCTCTCCTATTATTCCAGGTGAATTTCCCATTGATTGTTGGTATATCTACCATCCTTAAGTCTGTTTGGACATCTTTGAATCTTTCCATCTCTGGGTCTTCCCTGCTGATTCCTCCTTTCTTCTCTTCTTTAGAGGTTATCATGTTGAAGTCTCCTGCGATAATCCACCTTTGCTCCTGGTGCATATTTTTTATTATTTCCAAATGACTAAGAAATAGGCCTCGATCTGCCGGGGTATGGGGCCCATATACTGCTGACACAACCACCCATTCACTTTGCCCTATGAGTCTGAATCTGCCGGTCAGGATTCTGGGCATTCCTATCCACCAGTCTAATAGGACTTCTACTGGATTCCAAATTACTGTTATCCCTCCCGCACTTCCTTTAGCGTCTATGGTTACTTGCTCATATCTTGGGTTTATTTTATTGAGTATTTCCTCCATCTTCTGGCCGGAAATTTTAGTTTCCTGAATAAGCATTATCTGTGGTTTGTCTTTCCTCAGTCTTGTCGCTAAATGTCTCTGCTTCCCTTTGCTGTTTAGGCCTCTAATATTCCATGATGTCAAAATCATTGAGGGGTTTGAGATAGGTTTTGAAACACCGCTGACAGCGGAACCACTCTCCCTGTGTTCACCAGCATTTCTCCCATTAGTTGGATGGAATCTTTAAGATTTTTCCTTCCTCGTTTTTTTCCCTCCCTTGCCTTGTCCTTGCTGATCTGTTCTGCTTTCCTTCTGGCTCTCTTGATATTCTTCAGGCGCTGCTTTACCTTTTTCCTTCTTAGCTTTATACTGCTGAAAGGTTTCCGCATACAACCTCTTCTAGTCTTCCAGGATAAATCTCTCGTCCAAATTCCTCCATTCATTTAATAATTTTCTTAGAACTTCTTCCTCTTTACTAAGGTCATCCCTTATTGTCTCCATGTCTGTCTCCATCTGTGTTGCCAGTTCTTCCTGTTCTTTACCTTTGTCCGTGAACTCACTCGAGGCTTTCCTCTTTATGTGAGCTCTTTCACTGCTGGAACTATTGTCTGACTCTTTGTCTTCTTGATTTTCCATGGTTTGATCCTCCTCTTCTCCCTCTTCCTGTAATATTTCAAAGCTATTTGATTTCCCTGGGAATGGTTGTTTTTCCTTTTTGTCTTCCTTGGAGTTTTCTTTGGTTGTTCTCCATTTACTTTTTACCTCTTGGAATCCTTCCTGGTCTACTGGCCCTCTCTTCTGCAGTTTACTTCTCCTTTCTTCCTCTTCCATTGTTATGGGGCATTCCTTAACCAGATGTCCATGTTCATGGCATCTACGACATCTAAATGGAATATGCTCATAGTCTAAGTTTTGCTGCCAGACTTATTCACGATATTCTAGTTCCATAGAATCTGGGATAGGGTTTGCTAAGTTCATATACACGCATATCCTGGCATACGATGTATACCTTCCTTTCTTAGTAGTTTCTGCTATTTTCACAAAGCTTCCTATTGTGTTTCCTATCCCTTCCAATATTTCTGGGTCCCAAAATTTTGTAGGTAACCCAAATAATCGAACCCAAACTGGAGCCGCTAGAAATTTTTCCTTATCGAGGTTATAGCATTCTTCCCAATATCTCATAAAAATACCATCATTATAATAAAAATAAGGGCAATTTTCAAACACTTTTTCCTTATCTTGTAGGTTAGAGAAGATTACCGTAAAGAAGCCTTTCGCTCCCAACTTTAGCTCAATGTGTCCTTGGGGCTGCCATTTTTGCTGAATCCACTTGGTAAGGTCTCTTTCAGATGGCCATACACCGACAAACTTGCAGATAAGGGCATGATATTTCATGTAGCTTCTGTACCTTTCTAGTTTATTTGATGGAATCTCAAACCTAGGTTTCTCCTCCGCACATGGAAGGCATCTTCCCCTTCTGCCCACCTACCATGTCGCTCCCAGAACCGAACCTGCGTTCTGTTTCTCCTTTGCCGACTGACGTTCTGACCTTCGCCTACCGCTGTGTCCCGATAGGAGGGGATCTCTCCCCTCCTGAATTCTTCTGTCATGACTGTGTCTCTCAGATATCTGCCTTGTCTGCTGTTGTAGCTCACTGTTGTCTGCACCCTAGCCTTTCTTGGTTCCTCCCCGTCGAATTTACCACATGGCCGCCATTAGGTTTTTGGTTGCAGAGCTCCGTAGCTATAGCTATAGTTGATTATTAAAAACATATTACATTTTCTAACTTATTATATTGTTTTGCAAATTAAATAATTACGAGAATATCGTAGTTAAAGAAAACAATATTTTTTTTATTTAAAAAAAAATTATAAAATTTTGATTGGTTCAAATGCACTAAAACATTCATTAATTAAAAATATTGAATTCAAGTTAATGTTAAAGTTTAGAATCCAATTAATTTAGGTTTCACTTATTCGTAAATTGAGGTATTTTGTTAATTGTAATTCAACATGTGGTGACAAAGAATCTAATCCTACCCAAACCACAATAATAATGATTTATTATTCCCTCACATAGTATGAAGTAAAAAAATGCATTTCCATGAACATTTTCAATAGCTATAGCTATAGTTGATTTTTAAAAACATATTATATTTTCTAACTTTTTATATTGGTTTTTATATTTTCTAACTTATTATATTGTTTTGTAAATTAAATAATTACGAGAATATTGTAGCTAAGGAAAACAATTTTTTTTACTTAAAAAAAAAAGAAATTATAAAATTTCGATTGGTTGAAATACATTAAAACATTCATTAATTAAAAATATTGAATTCAAGTTAATGTTAAAGTTTAGAATCTGATTAATTTAGGTTTCACTTATTAGTAAATTGAGGTATTTTGTTAATTGTAATTCAGCATGTGGTGACAAAGAGTCTAATCCTACCGAACCACAATAATAATGATTTATTATTCCCTCACATAGTATGAAGTAAAAAATGGATTTCCATGAACATTTTCAATAGTTATAGCTATAGTTGATTTTTAAAAACATATTAGATCTTGTAACTTATTATATTGTTTTGCAAATTAAATAACTAGCATTTGCACCAGATGCTGCAAAGGAAACACCATAAGTATTTCCAATGATTTCTTGTCAGTATCATAAAAGATCATAGTCCACATGTAATTTTTTAAATCTTATAATGACACTTGCATATGTGTTTGGATTACCTGCTAGTATCATAAAAGCTCATAGTGCTGCATGTAATTTTTTAAATCTTTACTCGGGGTGGATGCTGTGAGAGAAAATGATTGGAGGAATCTGTGTTCTCTGAGTTTTCCTAAGGTTTCCAGGGTCCTAAGTGAACCATTGAAAACATGGGATATTTGTTCCAATGTCACACAATTTCCAGTAAATGAATATATAAGTTAGTGAAAAGAGGAAAACAGATATGTTCCATTGACACTGACATACATCAAAATATAAGCAAAGATCACTTACAATTCAAGGTCACGTCTAGATAAGTTATGAGACCTGGTTTCCCCTGATCTCCGCATACAAAGACTAACACGTGCCCATAATTGGTCTGGACAAATTCCTAAAACCAAAATAACAATCAAGAAGAGAAATAAAAGGTTGATCCACTAGAAAATATGCATAAAGACATAATATTACAAG
The DNA here is from genome assembly GCA_031772625.1 of Pinus tabuliformis. Classification (NCBI taxonomy): domain Eukaryota; kingdom Viridiplantae; phylum Streptophyta; class Pinopsida; order Pinales; family Pinaceae; genus Pinus; species Pinus tabuliformis. The sequence continues at coordinate 436,526,964 of CM062812.1, forward strand.
ATATAGTCCTCAAAAGTTTTGGAAATTATGAAATAATAGTTTTGATTGAATCAGATCGTTATAAGTAAACATATCTAGTACTGACTCCAATTTTGATTTGATTACCCTAGCCTTCAAAGGAAATGCACAGGCACTAATGGGATTTGGAAACAAAATATATTTCATCAAATCTGAAATGCAGTGGGGCAGCTATTAGTAACCATCTTACAGCTCTTAAATTGTAGCAATTGGCAACAGGTCCTAATAGGATAATTCAAGTTTCTACTTCACATATCAGCGAAATTTTAATCCTACTTCCTATTTTCTTTCCATTAGTGAAATTTGATTTGAGTCTGACATAAGCCATTGTGGTTAAATTAAATTTTAACTAAAGGGAAATTTAATCAAACTGTCTAATTCTTTGAAAGAAGCGCGCGCATAAGCCATTTTAGCCCAAATCTGAAGCAAATTTTGGTTGAGGAGATCAATTTGTTCAAGAAATATCGAATTTTGAAGTTCAATGCCAAAATAAGTTGAAAATCCAAGGCATATCTTAGTTGCAAGGCTATCCCAACATTAAAATAGCATATCCTTGTTTGAGAATACAAATAAATTATTTTAGACAATTTCACCATTGCAATTTCATTTGGATGCTAGCTTTGTTGGAGATGAACCACAATATGCTAAATTCAACAAAATTGACTACACACTTTGCCTTATTTTTAAAGAGTAGTATAAGTATGCCATTTTTAGCAACAAAAATATAGCACATTTGAAATTCAAGAAACAAATTTGCAACAGGGAAAAAAAGTATGCTTTATGCCTCTGGCACTTTTATTATTTGATAAAAGTAGTCAACAATATATTAATACTACGAGCAAATTGCCTATAGAGGCTTGAATTTCTGATCTTAGAATGCTTCTTCTTCAAGACAAGAACTTTACCTCACCATACGTAAAAATTATTCACCTATTTTAAAATTAGTTGTACATAATTTGACTTGATTAAACATCTATCCTGATTAAACGAGTTGCAGTAAAATCCCATAAATGTTCTAATTGGTTAAACGAGTTGTTCGTGGCATTTCTCTCCCCTCTCTGAATGACGGGTCACTTGTGCTTTGCACCTCACTAAAGAAAATGACTTCAATAATACTGGGAGCTGATAAGAATGTTTGAAACTTCATTTTCATTTGAGGTAAACTAAAAATTTTCAAAAATCCCAATCCTACTTAGCTTCATGACTTCAAAAAGCTTTTCTACTTCAAAATGATCTCTACTTCTACAATTTCTCCTTCCAAATTGTAGAAGAAGAGGAAATTTTGAGGAATTGGAGATTTTAAAGACATGAAGAAATGCAGTAGGATTGGGATTTATCAAGATTCTCAGTTTATCGCAGATACAATTGAAGTTGCAGGCATACTTATCCTCTTGAACCATTATTGGAGACTCTTTCTTCACTGGGTCGCAAAGCGCAGGTGATCCACCATTCAGAGAAGGGAGAGTAGTGCTTTAGGTTAGTGGTTAAATAGTGTGTGTAAGGATGGGTTTCTAGACTGGTAATTAAAAGATGGATTCCTAATTCTCAGTTTATCGCAGATACAATTGAAGTTGCAGGCATACTTATCCTCTTCAAGCATTATTGGAGACTCTTTCTTCGCTGGGTCGCAAAGCACAGGTGATCCACATTCAGAGAAGGGAGAGTAGTGCTTTAGGTTAGTGGTTAAATAGTGTGTGTAAGGATGGGTTTCCAGACGGGTAATTAAAAGATGGATTCCTAGATACTGAGGTTTAATGGAGTCTGTCTCATAAAAAATAAAAAATAAATAAAATTATAATATATATATATATATATATATATATATATATATATATATATATATATATATATATATATATATATATATATAGATATATATATATATATCATTCATTAAAAAAAAATAGTTACATATCCATTTTTCTGGTGTCAGACATTATTCAGAAGATATTCACGAAAAATATATCTATTAACATAAAAATAAGAGATGAAAGGGGTTGCCCATACGCAAGGTCAATGACGACAAGTCACGATACAAACTATTTAAAACACCCAAGTCCCAATCAATAACAAAATCAAAGAACTCCAACAAGTAATTGTCAATCAAAATTCTGCTTATATTGTTTAGTATATCAACTATTTTTGACTTATTTGACAAACTCCATGTTAAAACATTTTCAGTAAGGAGTTATCCCATCAATGTTTTGGGTGTCAAAATTTGCCACCATAGATCTAAACGCTTTTTATGAAGTAGCTTAACTTGTAATTTATCTATGAAGATAAAGTTTACATTGTTTTTATTGTAAAAGGTCATGTGAAATCCTTAAGAATTTGATTTCTATCACAGTTCTACAGTTCATTTCTACTTTGATGAGTTGGTAAGACTCAAGCATAAGGCATGGCTATCTGAAATACATGCCCATACTCTAGAATACGACTGAAGGACATGCAACTGACACCTTCCCTACCTCTCAAGAAAAAGTATCATTGTCACTTAAGGAATACATTTCAAGCACTAGTTAAGAACCTTGTAATCACCTTCCATTCATAATGAAGTCAAACTACTTGGTTGATCAGTGAGTCCATAGCCTCAAAATTCGACCAATTGCATGAAACCCTGCCTCTGCCAACACTATCATCTAATGATGCCATAAATACCATATCTCTGGAAATCCATGCAATGATAACACAGTCGAACCTACAGATCAATTTGAAAACAAAAATTCTTTAATTTTGTTATTCATAATGTCAGTTTGATGTTTTCACTGCAATACCTAAAAATATCCTAAATCAGTTAAGCTACATAACTAGAAAGGAAAAATAGTTCAATTCTAGTTGCAGGTTCGATTCTTACCTGAAATGAAAACCTAAACCGAAAGATCAAAATCCTCAGCGGCGTTTATTTCTTGATCTTCTCCAAGAGTTCGAAGCACCCAACTAAATAATAGCAGACGCAGATAAAGCTAGCAATTTTTTTCTTTGTAACTAAATAATATCAGACACCCTTTTTAGTGTAATTCCAGTCACTTTTTCAGCTGTTTCAGCAAAATTTCTCTCTTCCAATTGACTACAAGTAACAAAAAGAGACACAAGAGTATATGTGTATCTCTTTATTTTTGGTACTTGCTGAATTATTCCCGATTTATTCCTAATCCAATTCAAAATCTTCCTCTTTTGCCGATTCCGAGTCTGGTAACAATGTGTTGAAAATCCTTTCTGTAATATTATTTTAATATTGATGTAGTCTCCCATCTTCCCTTTGAAAAAAAACACTGAACATATTACATTAACAAGATTCTATCCAAAATGGCCCTTTTCATTTCAATTTCTCATTGTTTAATTGTGTGTGAAAAATGCATTGTGTCTTTTTCGAATGACTTATTCCGGCTTTTAAGAGAATTAAAATTTTCACTTGCATGATTATAATTTCGTTTGCAATTCGATGAAATATAACAGTAACTATGGGTGGTAATTATGGGGAAACACCTTCTGAAATTGCAGAGTTGGCACGAGTACTTAACTAAAGAAAATTGAACTGAAGATTTGTATTGTCAGATTCAATTTAAAATACAACCCACACCCATAGAGGATTGACAAAAAAATAAAATTGTCATTCCCATCATGTGCTTTAAAAAGTCAATTGTATTGAGACACCAAATTAAAAAAATACATGTCAACAAGGGTGATTGGTTAGGAAAGAGGTGTGTTACTTGGTCCTACCAACGTTTGAATCTCAGAGACATGTTTCACCCCTCAGGGTCAGGGAACATCTTGTGAAGAAAAACATGACAAGCAACTGGGGCCAGATACAAGTCTGGGGAGACATTATAATAGAATACATACCCACCCACAGTTTCTAACAAAAGGGATATTTAGAACTATATGTCATAAGAAGGCTACATTGAATAGTAATATTTCCATATTGGCCATGGGTTCAATTTCCACACAATGATGAAAGTAAGCATCTTGTCAAATATAAATAAATAATTATTAGCACTATAATTGAATTTAGAATAATTTTGTCTAGAAAAAACAAAGCTTTTGAATGGGTATAATCTCTACATCTCAAACCCAAGATGGAGGTGTCGGCAACAAAGCCACCAATGGCTCCATTCCAGAAGTCCTTCTCCCAAAATTTCTCAACCACGTGATTGGTCAATGAAAAGACCCCTCTGATTGCAGCAAATGTGAGACCATAATTCCCCATAAGTTGCACAGTCTTGATCAGGACTGAAAGAGAAATGCTCCTTTCAACCTTGGGCACATCATACCATCTGGTCACCACAGCTCCCACTTGTGCTTTTCACCTCATTGAAGAAAATGTCTTTAATAACACTGGAACATGCTAAGAATGTTTGCAACTTCATTTTAATTTGAGGTAAATTCAAATTTTCAAAAATCTCAATCCTACTTTGCTTCATGACTTCACAAAGCTTTTGTGCTTCAAAATGTTCTCTACTTCTATAATTGGTCCTCCTAAATTGTAGAAGCGGAGGAAATTTTAAGGAATTGGAGCTTTTAAAGACATGAAGATGCAGTCGGATTGGGATTTATCAGGATTGTCGGTTTACTGGAGACTCTTTCTTCGTTGGGGCACAAAGCCCAGGGGATCCACATTCAAAGAAGGGAGAGAAGTGTTGTAGGTTAGTGGTTAAATAATGTGTGTAAGGATGGTTTCCATCCTGGTAATTAAAAGATGGATTCCTTGATACTGAGGTTTAATGGAGTCTGTCTAATAAAAAAAATCATTAGAGAAAAAACAAATATCCTTCATAAAAAAAAATATACAAATATACTTCATTAAAAAAAATAGTTACATATGCATTTTTTTGATGTCGGACATTATTAAGAATATATTCACGAAAATATATCTATTAACATAAAAACAATAGATGAAAGGGGCTACCACATTATACCACAATCAAGGAATTTTTGAAAAATACATCTAACTACATAATCAGACAATAGATACAAAATGTATTTAAGCTGGTTTAATTTTCCCCATGGGCAAACGAAGCTCCAAGAATACTTGTATAAGAGAAATAAAACTCTATTGGCGATTTTCCCGAAAAAAATCTACAAACTCCCCATTATCAGCAAGTCCTACAATGATGATCTGTATAGCAATTCAAAACCCACCAAGGATGGAGCTTGGGTATGGGTATGCAACAAGCCTCATTAATAACACTATTACTTGAGAATAAAGAAATCTCTCATTAGAAATATATGTTTCTGATGCAAAGTGATTTTGAATTGAGGAGTTACTTTGCTTAAATAAGGGTTTATGATTTCCAAAAGTTTTCTTGAAGACATTCACAAGGTCAATCATGACAAGTCAGGATAAAAACTATTTAAAACATTCAAGTCCCAATCAATAACAAAATCAAAGAACTCCAACAAGTAATTGTCAATCAAAATTCTGCTTATATTGTTTATTATCTCAACTATTTTTGACTTATTTAACAAACTCCATGTTAAAACATTTTCAGTGAGGAGTTATCTCATCAATGTTTTGGGTGTTAGAATTGGCCAACATAGATCAAAACTCTTTTTATGAAGTAGCTTAACTTGTAATTTATCTGTGAAGATAAAGTTTACATTGTTTGTATTGTAAAAGGTCATGTGACATCCTTAAGAATTTGTTTTCCATCACAATTTTGCAGTTTGTTTCTACTTTGATGAGTTGGTAAGACTCAAGCATAAGGCATGTCTATCTACAATACATGCCCATACTCTAGAATACGACTGAAGGACATGAAACTGACACCTTCCCTACCTCTCAGGATAAAGTGTCATTGTTGCTTAAGGAATACATTTCAAGCACTAGTTAGGAACCCTATAATCACCTTCCATTCATAATGAAGTCAAACTACCTGGCTAATGAGAGAGTCCATAGCCTCAAAAGTCGAGAAATTGCATGAAACCCTGCCTCTGCTAATGCTATCATCTGATGACGCCATAAATACTATATCTCTGGAAATCCATGCAATAATAACACAGTTGGACCTGCAGATCAATTTGACAACAAAATTTCTTTAATTTTGTTATTCATAATGTCAATTTGACGTTTTCACTGCAACACCTAAAAATATCCCAAATCAGTTAAGCTGCATAAATAGAAAAGAAAATTATTTCAATTCTAGTTGCAGATTCGGTTCTTACTGAAATGAAAACCTAAACCAAAAGATAAAAATCCTCGGTGGCATTTATTTCTTGATCTTCTCCAAGAGTTTGAAGCACTCAACTGAATAATAGCAGACAAAGATAAAGCTAGCAGCTTTTTTCTCTGTAACTGAATAATACCAGACGTAGTAAATCAAGCTCAGCTCACCATCATGGAGGGGATTATGGTGCTCAGAAGTGGGGAAAATACACCACGCAGAACTAAACGGGGTTTATCATACTCAAAACTTCGGCATAGGCTTATCCCTCAAGTTTTTAACATAAATGCTTGGTAGCGCCGTCACGATGGTGATGGAGGGCTGTGTCGCACGAATAGTTCTTGCTGGTTCAGCAGTGTTCTCGTCGATGATGCATTTCAGATCGACAGTTTATAAGAATCCATTCATCTAAATTGATGGGATGAAGCTACA